>JAHRHZ010000264.1:11497039-11523215 GCA_024137785.1 Ginglymostoma cirratum | reverse complement strand
CTAGACCCTTCATCATTTCTGATGAAGGGTCTAGGCCCGAAACGTCAAGTTTTCCTGCTCCTATGATGCTGCTTGACCTGCTGTGTTCATCCAGCCCCATGCTTGTTATCTCGGATTCTTCAGCATCTGCAGTACCTTTTATCCCTGGAAACCATAATCCGTTTTAGTCCCCTTCTCAAAGGAATCTTTTCAGAGTTTAGAAAAATGAGAGAAGATATTTTTGAAACATAGAACATTCTTGGGCTTGACACGGTAGGTGAAAAAAGGTTGCTTTGCCTTGTGGGAGAGTCTAGGACAAAAGGGCATAATCTCAGAGTAAGAAGTAGATGGAAATATGGAAGAGTTTCTTCTCTTAGAAAGTATCTGTGGAATTATTTACTGCAGAAGGCTGTAAAGGCAGAGTTATTAAGAGTACTCGAGGTTGAGGCGGAAGAAGCCAGAGCAGAGTATCAGTGGCAATGGAAGGATAGTAATGTTAACAAGATTTTTCATCAATAAGGGTATTGATGTTTTGTGGAAAAGGCAGGCAAGTGAGGTTGAGGATTATCAGATCAGCTGTGATCTACTTGAATAGCAGAATGGACTTGATGGATCAAATTGCCTATTTCACAAGACTCCTATCTCTTGTGATCTTATATCAGGATGACGATTTTCAAAAAAACCATATGCAGTGACGAGAAATATTTTTATATTAGAAATGGAACTCTGTGTTGTTTCTCATTGAGAGTTGGACAATAATGATTGAAAATGTTTTAGGCTATAAAATTTGCAGAATTATTGATATAGGAATCTAACATCCACATTACAACACAACACTTTTTTTTTCTGAAGAAGGGTCGAGGCCTGAAACGTCAGCTTTCCTGCTCCTCTGATGCTGCTTGGCCTGCTGTGTTCATCCAGCTCTACACCTTGTTATCACTGTGCATGCACTGTCACTTTACAGTGGTAGCAGACTTCTTAATTTTGTCTCTGTCATTTTGTTTTTTCTTGCATTTATAATGCTGATTATGGTACACCTCATACATATTTTAATTTGAAAGGAATTATAATGGCTGAAGAAGCCAGAGCAGAGTATCAGTGACAGTGGAGGAATATTAATGTTAATACGATTTTCAAAAGGTTAATGAGCCAGTCACTGAAATAGTAATTCTTAATTGTCTGGGAGAATCAGTGAATCTATATCACCCTCTGAGCACTTCCATGAACATTTACACTGAAAATGCTGAGGGGGTTGGATTTCGTGTGTGTACCACATTTGACTTTTAAAAATTTTCTTTCATGAAAAGTATGCTTCTCTGGCAAGGCCAGTATTGTTTGCGATTTCTAGTAGCATTTGAGGCTGAGTGGGTTGTCATGTCATTTCAAAGGGCACTTACATTCAAGCACGTTGCTGTGGATCTGTAGGCAAGACCAGGTAAGAATGGCACATTTCTTTCCCCAAGAGACATCAGAGAATTTGATTTTATTTTTAAGACAGTTGATGATAGTTTCAGAGTTGCCATTGCCGAGAGTGGCTTTCAAATCCAGATTTAAGCAACTGACTTTCAATCCCACAAGACAACATGGTGGATCTTGATTCAAGCTTATTAGCTTGGGCTTCTTAAAAGGATGGCACAGTGGCTCAGTGGTTAGCACTACTGCCTTCAATGTGCCAGGGACCCAGATTTGATTCCACCGTCGGGTAACTGTCTGTGTGGAGTTTGCACATTCTCCGTATATCTGCGTGGGTTTCCTCCCAGAGTCTACAGATGAGCTGTTAGGTAGATTGGCCGTGCGAAAGGGGGGGTTTTGGGGATAGGGTGGTGGGATGGGTCAAGGTGGGATGCCCTTTGGAGAGTTGGTGCAGACTCGATAAGCCAAATGGTCTCTTTCCGCACTTTGGGGATTCGATGATCATGGGTTCATAATCACTGCACCCAATAAAAATCTGGGGGTGGTCACGGTGTTCAGTTTGACTGACAGACCTTGTAGCCAGCCTCAAGATGGGAAGAATGACAGAGGACAAACTGTTGCCTTCTAGCTTAGCCACTCCATTTACAATAAGGAATCAAGCAGAAATGGAAAATGAGTAACTAGCATCCAAACATGGATCTTATGGCAGGCTTTACTATTTTCTATGTTAGAGGGTAGTTGACTAAAACCTAGCCAAAATGAATGAGGTGCTACCCTACTCTATTCAATCTGTACTTGTCAGTTGCAAAATAAGCTATCTTATTGTTTTATTCCCATCTCATCATAAAATGTAAATGAATCCACCTGACTAACAATTAGAGAAGAACAGATAAATTGCATGAGAAATTAGCATATCATGACTTTTCCAGATGGGACATTATTGTTAATAGCATCAGTTACATTGTTGAATTGATAGATCTTAGGCAAAAAAAGATAAACTGCTATTCACAAAATATCTGAGAGTAGAAAAAAATTGGAGGTTACACCATTCATCAGTGATGTGTGGCAATTCTTTCCTGACTGTGAAAATGCTATAACTCAGGGGTTTCACAGGTACCATCAACTGCACTAAGTCAATCTTTGAAGTTTCAAAAAATTGCTCTGAAAACAAAGGTCAGCTTATACACAGAGTATAAAATGTGAACAGTCAGTGCTAGTGTAGGTGAGTACCATTTTGCAATGTGAAAAAGCACAGGTAATTTACATTAAGCGTGACACAGTTTAATTAATGAAATAATACTACAAGGATAGTTTTTGCTACAATCATAACACCAAAAACTGTTTCATTCTGCATCCTTGGCATTTGCTACATATTGATAGCAATGAATTTATTTCATATCTGAATGGTTACGGTATCGTCATAAGTATTCTGGATTGGATGTGGTGGTCTGACTTTCATATCCATTCACATACCATGGATAATCACACTTTTGCTAGTGTCTGATGATTAATCACTGGAAACTGGTGATTTTAGTATGGAGGTCTTTTGGTAGTTACCCAAGAATATTGGTCTTCTGTCACAATATACATTTAGCTGCTATTTCAAGTATTACACTAACTAGCTGTTGCTTTGAAATCTCTGTTGTAGCCATCATTTGATTTGGCCCACTTACGTGCAGATATGCACTTCGCATTTCTTGTGACAATATGACTATTTTGATACTTTATGCAGACATGTTCAGATCAATGCTTCAAGGCCAGATCAGAGGCTAGTCCCTGTTCTCACGGCACTCTCGGTCTTTATCATCTTCAGAGTGAATTTCTTCTTCCATTCTCACACCAGGTTGTCTTGAATGTTGAATTTCCTCTCTGTGGCACAATTGTTTAATAAGTTAGCAAATATCACAATTTTTATCTTGAAACCAGCTTTGTGCTTCACTCTTTTTGTCAGAAAACTAATTACAGCAAATCAAATGGATGTTGAGTTATATATTGAATATTGGCCGAAACAAGCATTTTGGGGTCATCTAATATGCCACAATGTTCAGCATGTGCTACACTATGTGAAAGAATACGTATAAGTGAGTTTGATTTAGCCTTTTGCGATGCAAAAATATGTGAAGAAATTTGAGAACACATCATGCTAGTGTTGAATATGATGTGTTATTTCAAGTACATCAATTTTTCAGTTTCATCTTCTATATTTATATGCGTGAAATCTTTATCCTGTATGCACTAAAACTACTAGTTGTTCCCAATGAATGAAGACCATCTTTCACAGTTGATGGTATGAGCACAAGAGGGACTCCTGGTAAGTGCAGAAAAAAATTGACATTATCATGCTGCTATGTACAGATTAATGCCAAATTAAGGCTGAGGTCTTGAAAGGCTTTATTATAAATTCCCCAAGCTGACAAAATAGAAAACACCACTAAGTACCTCTCTTCACAGTTTAAAGTAAAATTTTTATACGTTGCCTGTTGACACTGTACGTAGTTCCCACTCCTGAAGGATCATCACTCTTTATTTTAAAATAGCCGTTCTATCTTCTCTTCAAAACACCTGCAAAAATCCAGACTTGGCTCTTTTGTCTTTGCAAACTATCATTTAGACATGCCATGACACATCTGAAGCAGGTGCAACTTGTATCAGGATCTTTTGGGCCAGAAGCAGGAACATTACTACCGTACCAGTGCCTGGTTTATATACATCACCTGGATGACTACCATGTGACGTACGTACAAACTGACCAGCAAACTGGCTTTCTATTTAACTGACTGAATGTTGCTCACCGACTAACCCTGCAGAGAGCCAGATGGAAACCTCTTACACAAGAACATCTAATGTCATAATGGTTATCTTAAAGGTCTAGTACCTTTCTAACATCTGTGCAATAATAACAACAGGAAATAAATCTTTCAATATCACAATAGCAACAGTAAACTCAGAGAAGAGGTAATAGGAAGAACCTTGGAATCACTGAAGGAATGTCATAGTTTCTCTGAGTGAATAAATTAAGATGTTACCTGTAATTACGTTGTGATTGTGAACATGTTTGATCTAATTTTGACTCAAGATGATTTTACATATAATAGTCAGGTAAAGATGCCCTTTTCCTTTGTCGGGGTGTTGGGGCACTATGAAACGATGGAATCAGACAGTATAAAAGGAAGCCATATGGCCTATTGTGTTTATGCCAAGCCTTTGAAAGATCTATCTAATTAGTCCCACTCCCATGTTCTTTCCCTATTGTCCTACAAATTTTACCTTTGCTAGTAGATATCAAATTCCCTTTTGAAAAATATTATTGCATTTGGTTCCACCACTTTTCTTTCTGGCATTCCACATCCTAAGAACTTGCTGCATTACATTAATTCCCATCTCTCTTCATATTAAATGTGCACTCTCCAGTTACTGAGCCTTCTGCCAGCAAAATATCATATAGCCATAAATACATCACCAGTTCTGAATAAATAAGAAAAATACAAACATACAAGGAGACTGGACATTCTTTAACAGGTAATCAGTTTACAGTCTTGTTAACAATTGTCCTCTAGTTAATGATGAGCTGGATTCATATAGGTATATCAATTAATGCAGATCAATCTATAAATGGCACAGCATTATTCAAACTGTCATGATTATTCATCTTCAACACAAAATACAAGAAAAATGTACGTGGGGGTCAAGTAGAATACAAAGCTGGCATTGTTGATGTTGATACAATCACAACATACTGCCAATGTTAAATTGGAAACGTCAAAATATTCTGTCGGTTTAACAGCATCTGTACAGACAGAACCTTAAATAATAGAATTAATAATCGTAATTAGTTCTGATTGAAAGGTCATTAACTTAAAAAGTTAACTATTTGTTCCTCTCCACAGACTGTGCCAGATCTATTTAATCTGCAGCACCTTTTGTTTTCCTATCAGTGTGCTGCCTCAGTGCCAAAATACAGCAATGATCTGGTGAACAGTGGGAGTTGGCACTGTACACGTGTTTGCAAGCTCTTTGATAAGCATACTTTTAGAACAAGAGTGAGATTACTGTTGGAAAACAATGTAAAGGAGAGCAGTTGGGAGGCGGGGAACGGAATAGAGCAGGATTGTAGCTAAAATGGAGTTATTTAAATTTCCGCCCTATTACCTGCCAATCCTCTATTTTAATGTTGATGGCATTGGCAGTGAATAAGCCTCACATCAGACTCTGGCTGGAGCTTTATTGATACAGGGTTCCATGAATACATGTAATCCCAATGGCAACTGAACACACTGCTAAGTGAGGTGTGCTGACCTTGGCTTCTCTCTCAGGTATAGCTGCTAGGAAGCCAGAGGCAAGTGTAAAACATATACTTTGTGATCCTCTGAGTCCCATGACAAAAGACCTGGGTCTCAACTTCTGTCAGCAGGATCAGAAACAAGCAGAAACTAATAACCTTTGTGAAAGTGGCATCAATGTCGACATGGTTTCCCAACCAGAGATGGTGGGTAGCTCATTAGTTAACTGAAGGCAAACAAAAGTGGTCAAAGAAATTTTCTAACCTGCCTCCAGTCAGCCTGATGAGGTGTTTGATGGCAGCCCTCCAACAGCAGATGCAAAAGGATGGTTCTCCATGCAAGCTCAGAAGGTGATCCTGCCTACAGGGGGTACAGCACCAACCACAGAACACCCTGTGGTGGAGCTCCTTGTATCAACATTGATGGGACATTAGTAAGAAATGGCACTGTTCAACAAAAAACAAATCAATAGGCCAGATAGAATTAAAACCACTAACGATACCATTATCTTAAAATGGATTTTGTGTGGGGGTCGGGGGAAAATTAATTTTATTCTTCATTTTGTGTATTCCTAAACACATCCATTTCCATCCAAATGTTGTAGCTAAACCCCACAACCAATTAAGTGGCCCAATAACAAAGTGGTGCAGTTTCCATACTGCTCCACAGATTAGTTGCTAAGAAACACATAAGATGAGCCAAAAATATAAAGGCCTACCAATAGATTTCCCTGTGGCGGGTTGGCTTGGAAATAAGTAAACTATACAGACAAGATTCGTAAAAAAATTGGCAATTAGAACAATTGTGTTTATATTTGCAGGTCAAATGAGTACTGTAGTAAATATCAATGCTTTCAACCATCTTAAAGAAAAACATTTCCTCAATTTTCTTTACCTTAGTCCTATTTTCTACTCCAGGATGTTACATTCCAACTACCATTTTAGTCAGGAGAATGGTCCACATACACTAAATGCTCATAAGTCAGCAGTAATCTGATGAGATTTAACGTTTTTATTGGTCAGACAAACTGTAAAACAGATGAAGACTGCAAGTGGTGAATTTTCTCTCCGTGGATGGAAAAATCAGACCAGCAGGAAGCACCGTTCAGGAGTTTTACAAGCCGTTATGGGTAATAATTTTGTTTTGGATTAGTTTACCAAGTAAAGCTAAAGCATTACTTTGATATCTTTTCAAAGCAATTTCTGTACTTTGTAATATCCGAATGCTCAAAATTATTGCAAGGATCTTATAATGTGTAACTACATATACTCCCTTTATCAATATATACACATCCAACAACTATAACTATTATACAAGCACTGAAGCTAACATAAACACGTTGCAAGGAAATTTACAAAAAGAAATGGAAAATGAAAGTGATACTTCCACAGTCTACATTGATATGATCAATCTCTGAGGGGGACGGTGATTCCTGGAAGACTGTCTCCTCATCTCAGGAACCTTTTCTCGTGTAGCCTCCCAGTCTTCTGGAAGCTCCTGTTGTTCTGTAGGTACATTCCTCTCTGATTGGCTGTTGCTGCCCTGTGATGCTGCTGTTGTCTCCTCCTTAGGTGTGGCCAACCCTGGCTCGGACACACAGGATTCGGTTGACATCACTGGTCCCACTTGGACCTCCTCGGTATTCTAAGGGATCTCCCCATGTGGCAGGGTGCTGTGATCAGCTGCTTCATGGGTTTCCTCCAGACAAGTTCATTCCTGGTCTGTACCGTATATGACTATGGTCCTGTTTGAATCACCACCATTACTGAGATCCATTTGTCCTCAGATATACAATTCCGGGCTAACACAATCTCTGCTTTTCCGAATGCCGTCAAATGCAAGGCTTCCACCCTTCTAGGCCATTTGCCCTTCTTGTTCCTATACATACTGAGGAATTTGTTGAGTCAACTTCCTAACAAAGCCTCCCCTGAGAGGCTTTTAAGGCCTGCTTCAAGGTTTGTATAAATCTCCCTGCCTGACCATTTGTTGTAGGGTGACATGGAGCTGATCTCACTTTTTTTGATTCTGTGATTTTCCAGATACTCCTTGAAGCCTTGCTCCACAAGCTGTGAACCATTGTCACTCTCTGACTTTTTCAGGGTTCCTGATCCCAGCAAAAATTTCATCTAGTCAGTTTATAGTTGCTCCAGCTGATACCTACTTCATGACCACCACCTTGGGCCACTTGGAGTGGGCATCCACCTCAAGTAACATCAGTCTCTCTACTGGTCCTGTGAAATTGATGCAAATCCACTGCCATGGCTACTCCCATGGGTAAAGCGGCAACAATGGCGGCACCTTCCTTACTATTGTGCAGGATTTGCACGATCCTGGTTTCTCCTCAATCTGGGTGTCTACTTTCAGCCATTAAAAATAGCTCCTGGCTATGTCCTTGATTTGCACCACATTCAGGGGGCTCTTGATGCATTTGTTCCAGCACCTTTTGTCTTAATGGGAGTGGGATAATAACATTCATTCCCTACATAAAACACCCATCCAAGACGGACAACACCCACTTCCTGGAAAGACAAGGGGGTAATTCTGGGCAGTTTTCTATGACATGACCTTCCTTCCAGGATCAAGTCCACCAGGCTCAAGATTAGGTCATTCCAGGTAACGTTCTTCACCTGACTCGTTGACACCGGTACCTTGTCTTCCTGGAAAAAGTGTATAATTTTTCAGGTTCCAGTCGGGAACATCCTTATTTCCCAGTAGTGGCAACCTTGATAATGCATCTGCATTGCTATACTTCTCCCAATGTCAGTATCTGATTTCATATGAGTAGGCTGACAGGGCCAGTGCCCATCAGGCCACTGCCTATCTGGCCAGCACCCATCTCTGCAGGTATTTGCACATAATGGAGGTTAATGGCATGTGGTCTGCTGGCAGCACCAAGTAAAGGAAATGGGTGAACTTCTTCAGACCAAACATGATACCCAATTCTTCCATACATCCCCTCCATCTTCGTTAGTGACCTCGATGTGAACGTAACGGGCCTTTCCTCTCCATTCGGTAAGATGTGTGACAGAACAATGCCAACCACATATGGTGAAATGTCACATGCCAACTTCAGTGGCAACTTTGGCTTAAAAACAGTTAAGACTTCGACATTTTTAGGACTTTCTTCACCTCCTGTTAAGCCTCCTCACATTCCTTGGTTCACTGCCATGGTTGCACTTTTGCCATAGTAATTTACAAATCCTCAGAACAATCTCAGTTGTGACACATTCTTTGGTCTCGGGGCCTTCACACTAGCCTCCATCTTCTTGCGTGCTTTGTGTAGTCAATCACCATCAATTACATGGCCCAGGTACTTTATGGAGTCTTTTAAAAACCCGCATTTCTCCCTTTTGACTTGTAGGCCTTGCTTCTGCAATTTTTAAAAGATTTTTTCTAGGTTTTTCAAATGTTCTTCTTTGGAGGAACCAGTAGCTAAAGTATTGTCCAGATAACAACAGACATGTAGCAATCCACTCAAACCTTGGTCCATGGCCCTCTGGAGCAGAGATGGTACTGATGTGATGCTCAAAGGAAGTCCCATGGATTGGGACAGCTCCCTGTGCATCACTATTGTTAGCAGCAATGAACCTCCTTCATGACCCCCATTTTTAGGTAGCGACAGAGCCATTTTTGAAAATTTCTTTCTCCCAGCCAGTCCACTGAACAGGTCCTCAATGTGCGGAAGTGGGTATTGATCCGCACAAAGGACTGGGTTGACTGTGACCTTAAAGTGACCACAAATCCTCACCATGCAATCTGTGTTTAAGACAGGGACAATTGGAGTGGCCCATTCACCAGTAGTTACTGGTTCCAATGCTCCCAGGTTCACCAGCCATTCCAGTTCCACCTCCACTTTAGGCCAGATGGTGTACAGTTCTGGATGATCCTTCAGACTCCTGGGACGAGCCTTCCACTTCAATTGAAGTTTAATTTCGACTCCTTTCATTTTCCCCAGGGATCCCCTAAAGACATCCTTATACTTGTCCAAAATTTGTTGCAAATTTGTTTTTGAGTCCACCAGCCTATCAACTGCACCCCAAGTTTAACTTTAATTTCGTAACCAGGAGCATCCGAATAATGCAGGGTAGTCACCTTTCACTATTAAACAGAGGCAGTTCAGCACATTAATCCCTTTGCTGCACTTTTAACAGTATGAAGCCCTTCACTGGCACCACTTGTTGTGTGTATAGTATAATCTAATCAGGCTTTAAAGGAATGCCTTTAACATTTCCCTACATATTGGTTTGGAAATCAGAGACATGGTACACCCGTATCCAGTTCCAGCTTTACTGTCTTCCCCTCGAATTTGGGAAAAACTCGAAAACAATCAGCATCCCCCCATACCAATAGGATGTTTACCTAAAACTCTGCTGACTCTGGGCCTTATGCTTCTCCCGCAGACCCAGATGACTCCGGGACTACTGGGCATGTACCTTATGCCTTGTCCTCTGAATTTTCTCCTTTAGACACTCCTCTTCCTTGGGTTGCACCTAGCAATTTTGGGCAATATGGCCCACTCGCTTACACCTGCAGTACTCGGCTATTCTTTGGCTCCTTGTGGCCACTCTTGCCACATTGCTGGCATTCTCTGGTTGGTACTACACTCTGTTGAGTTTCTGCTACTCTATGCACCTGGGCATCATCACTCAACTGTGTGGCTTCTCTGGCGGCCAACTTCCATTGATGTCGCAGTTTTGAAAGCTATCCTGAAATCCAGGTCTCTTCTTGTTGGTAGCTTCCATTGGAATGGCTTCATGTTGGAGGCCACAAACCAAATGGTCCTGCAAGGCAACTTGGATGAACCCTCTGAATTTACAATGTTCCACCAACCTCTTCAAGGCAGCCACAAATTGGGAGATGGACACCCCTTTGTGCTGTATCCATTTATAATAATAGAAGTGTTTCCATAATTATAAGTGGCTTTGATGCAAGGATTGTGAAGGTCTTCCTCCCAACAAGAAAACCGTTATGTCTTCACCTTTAAATATGCATCAAAGCGTTAAGTGTACGGCATCCAGCATTCTGCCACTTCATCAAATGGTCCCGTTACTCCACCTACTCTTCCCTGGCATCATCCACAGCCCACGTCCCCTCGCAACCACACTTCACGATGACTTTGTTAGTTCTATGGTGCAAAGTCCCCTCTTCAGCCATCTGCTCCAACCCAGGCGCCCTTGTGACCATTGCTGTCGGCCCGTTCCCCAGTGCGTATTGTTCTCCCTGGTGTCAACCGCAGCCTGAGTCCCCTTGTGACTGCATCCCTCAACGTCGCCTCCACACTTCCACACTACTTTTGAATTACGGGAAACGTCCTTCTTCCCAAGAAAAAAAATACTTTTACACGGTTTATGGGCTGATCCCACTCTCGTCACCAATTTTTATGTTTGTGGTTCACTACGACCATAATTAGAATTCAAGGTAAATAGAGGGTAAATTAATACTTTACTGCGCTCCTCTAACTCGAACCCACCTCCAATTCCCATGCCGGTCACCTGACCAGCTGTCTTAAAGGGGCAACACACACCCAACTACACAGATAACACCTATTTTCAAAATCAGTTTAAAAGACATTCAATAGTCCAATCTTCTAACATCATGATCAATCACAAAGATCAAGACTGATTCAGCTAAATTGAAGAATATGTTAGTCAAAGGGTCACAAGACTCCATTCCCTCTTGTAGAAAGAGGGTTATGAACATCCCTTAAGAGTTAAAATCCCGAATTCTTTGCTTGGTATACCGTAACTCTGTTATTTGAACAAAGGAAGGACATTTGTGAATAGCGTCATCTCACCAAAAGTAAGATTTTACATCACTGATGCTCAATAAACCTACTGGCAGAAAAGTAATAAACATGGGCTTCAGCAAAATGTGACCCAGCAAGCAGATCTTATTAACACCTTCAATGTCTTTCATGCTTCCTTCATAAAATGCAGCACAAACAGCATTTAATGAGAATGTGCCTTGAGATTCATCCTTCTTCCCCTGCATTATACAGCATGTACTTAACTGTGAGTAAAAGGCATCAAGGTTGGGTCCAAATAGTTTCTGTTCACATGCTCATTTCTAATTGCAGGTGCAAGACTGAAAAATGTGAGGAAATTACACACTGTAGGCAGTATCTGAGCTTTTAATTTTAAAAAGTAAGTCGTTTAAAAATCTGAACTCAATAACTCCAGCAAATTAGATGAATACAAATGCTGCAAAAGATTAATGATCAAACTAAACTGTGACTGAAAGAAAGTATTAGTGTAATTGTAATGTGCAGAATGATAATTACAATGTAGCTTGCCTTTACTAATTGTGTGACAAGTGAAACTGGACAACTTCATGTCAACTGGAGCCTGGCTTTTTAGTACAAAGATGTTGGCACAAATACATGGCATGTGTGATGAAAGAAAATAAAATGTTACATCTGGTATACAATGAACTTCTGAACCAAGCTGACTTATGAGCTTTTTGGGGAAGGACGAGTCGCATTCCCTGTGTTACCTTGGAGTGCTGCAACTGTATAGAATTAAAGCTGCTGTGCTGACTAAGTTATCTTCATCTTCTCCACTTCTGATGCTTTAATGTAATACATTGCTGCCAATCTGCTGACCTGTCCTGGCAAATTGCATTTTTCTTTTTTTAAGAAGCCAAGCCTTCATTAAGTTTTGTCTACTTATCCATTTTTGACTTGAGCTTTGAGTGAACTTCAACAGAGTAGTTGGTTTAACATAAAAGACTGCATGCCTGGCTTATGCATTCACCTGTTTCCCAGTCTGCTTTTCAGATGCTGCTTGTCTGCTTTTAGGACCCCCAAGAGAGGTCATGATCAGCAATTAAAAATGTAAATTAATCAACAATTTGCATCTTCCAGAGCTGCCAACAAGCCTAATTGCTCAAGCAAACTGTCGGGTTTGTAACACAATGAGTAATGATAACATGTGAAAATGGGGTTCTTATGGTTCCCGTGATGACAACTATTATACAAAATATGCAAGAAAACAAATGTAAGGAGAATTTAGCATAGAAACACAGAACATGTGCAACACAGCAGGACGACATTTGGCCCATCATGTCTGTGCCAGCTGAAAAAGAGGTATTGAGCCAAATTCCACTATGTATTGTTGGTAATAGCCTTGTAGTCACAGTATTCCAAATGTGTATAATTCTTTTTGAAAAAATGCACTCAGTACTCTTACCTTTCAGGCAGTGAGTTACAGAATCTGACTCATTTCTGTTTTGTTGATGGTTACAGGAATGTTCATAGTTTTCACTTGTAGGACAGAGATTCCAATTTCTAACAGTTATAAAAGTGAAGGAGTAAAGGGAAGAGAGAGATTGTATGTTTGTGTGGAAGGAATTTGGTTTGATTTGATTTAAGTTTTGTTGTTGCGTGTATATAAGTACAGGAGAACAGTGAAATGTGTACAATGTCCTCACACATAGTACCGTCTTCGGTACGAAGATAAAACCTAGGTATAAGTAGCCACATAGAGACACGAAGTTAAAAGTAAAGCATTACCATTGTCTCAATATAAGGAATAAAATAAAACAAAAAGGTAAAAGCCCAGCAGTCTTTCTTAAGTGTGCTCCCTGCAAGGTCTTGGTCTCTTCCGCTTTGGTCCACTCTCTGGAAAGCCTCATGCTTCCTGCTCTCGACGCCCCAGATGCCGGGCGATCTCCCTCACTGACACTTTGGGCTCAGTCTAACCATGTTGGGCTCAGGCCCATGGCTGCTTCCTAACACCAGATCTCCAGCCGACACTGCTCCATGCCCACAGCCACTTACCTGCACTGCTCCATACTCATGGTCACTGCCATGGTCCCTGTGATGCCATCGTCTCTGCTGCCTCTCTTTCCAGGACTCCAGAAGGTAAGTGAAATAAGACAAGAAGGGAAGAGCACAGTGGCTCAGTGGTTAGCACTGCTGCCTCACAGCACCAGGGACCTGGCTTCGATTTCACCCTCGGGCAACTGTCTGTGTGAAGTTTGCACATTCTCCCCATGTCTGCGTGGGTTTCCTCCAGGTGCTCTGGTTTCCTCCCACAGTCCATAGATGTGTAGGCTAGGTGGAGTGGCCATGCTAAATTGCCCCAAGTGTTCAGGGATGGATCTGAGTGGGATTCTCCGTGGGTTGGTGTGGGCTTGTTGGGCTGAAGGGCCTATTTCCACACTGTAGGACTTCTTTTAAAAAAAAGGATGGGGCTGGCCTGGAGTGGTGCTGCTATCTTGAATTAGCTGACTTGCTCTTCCCTCCGCACTGCTGGGTCCCTCAAGGTAGTGGGAATGAATTACAAAGGTGAAGAGAAATGCAGTTTGATTCTTTGTTTATTCTTATTTTTCGTTCTTTAAAAACAAATCCAACAAATCCAATAAGCAGGGAGGGTGAGATGCAATGTATGGAAGGCAGGAAAGTATCAAAAGTCAGTGATCTTTCAGTGACCAAAAGTCATTCTATTGCCTGTATCTCTCTCCTCAAAATAAAAAAAAAATGTTCTTGATATATTGAATTAGATTTGCAATCTGTTCTCACTTGTTTGATCATATCCCAATCCACAATTTTTTCAATACTAACAGGTCAGTCTAAATACTCAACATTCAAAACTTGTGACTTCACTTTAAAAATCAATCCTATTTGAAATGAAGAGTGTCTGATCTGGCCTCTTGCCAAACTGTGTTCCTTTGATTTCTCTCTCTTTGCCAATTCCCACTGGGCTCTGTGCCTAATCAGAATGATGTGGTATTCAACTTCTATACCCTCAGTTCACCATTCCTCTTCAGTCTTCTCTAAACCATTGTCCCAGGATGGACTTTCTGCTCAATCCATTCTTTACTTGCCCCTGCCACTGACTCCAACCAGCTTCATAAATAATGGAGTTTTCAGCCTCTATGCCTCTATAGCTCTTGACTGCTTGTTTCTAAAACTCTTCTCCCTTTCCACTTTTTCAGAGTCTTCAAATTCTCCTCAAAATTTCTTTTCAGTCATTTCTTTGTGTACTCAAAATGCATTACGCTGATCCAAAATAATGCGAGAAGAAAAACAGAAAGACATGTCATTGAAGTGTTTCACTTTGCACTCAACAGAACAAATATTAGAATAAAAAACTTTGAACAATCACAGAAGTTCATATCATAAGAAAAAAATGCTGATTGGTTGGAAAGTCAAAAATAATTGTTTTCCCCATAGCAACAGCATTAAGATTGAAAAAAACAATAGTTCTCCCATGCTTCTTGGATATTCAAAAATATGCAAAGCTTGAACATATGATTTTTGTTGACAGAGAATGGGTATATGTGTATGAATACATTTCACTTCTGATAAATGTAAATGAGACACGTTACAAGTTTAACAAATCATTTTAAATTAGTAGTTAGTGTTTTGCTATGAGTATTCTTGGGATTCTCAGCAAGTACTGTCCAATCTCATAATCACATCTGAGAGTAGACATTACGTTTTAGGTTCTGCAGGTGTTGGCTGGTTGAGTACTGTAGTGACTTGAAGGAAGTTGGCCAGGTGGATCTCAGTGAGTATGAGTACCCTGATTGGGCTGTTAAGCAGGGCCAATCAGGGAGCTCTGGCTGACAGATAGTCCCTCACTCTAGGGACTGGTTCTGAGCTGGCTGGTCAGAGTCCATGTACTGTGCATGTGTAAATAATGGGTGACTTGGTGACAGGATACCAGCCTCCAAGGATATTTTTCAAATACAGTCTGTACTCTGCCTTTTACAAACAATTAGCTGAACATCTTGTTTGAATCAACTAACCAATGAATAGCCTCTATAAATGGCACTGCACTATGACTGAAATTCAGACATAACATTACTCAATTACAAGATCATCCTATTAGTGGAAAGTAGCACTTGTGTCAACACTGTAGACAAGCATTGTAAAAAATAGTGAGCTAGTGAGAGCAGTTCTCAAGTCTAAAAGTGGTAGCCGTTGACCCATTTGTGAGCTTACACAACACACAGCGAACCATCAACTGATGAGTAGGATAGCCACCCTCATGCAAGATAGTTATTTCTGTGTCAAGTTTGCAGGGTGAGCGACTGGACAGGGCTTTGTTTTTACTACTGCTCCAAAATCTAATTACAACACATATATTGAGCTGTGAAGGTAGAACATCAGTAGAGCAGCTGCAGACTATTTGGCGCCTCAAATCTGATCTGTTGTTCAATGCAATCATTTTCTGCCTCAACTTCTCCTTTCCATCTGCATTCCATATCCTTTGATTCCCTTTATTTCCCCTCATTATTCAATGATTATTTGTCAAATATGAGTCCCCTTTTGTAAACTATGTTTGAGGAAGTGTCACTAGACCCTAAATGTTTACTCTCATTTCTCTCCACAGATGCTGCTGGACCTGCTGAGCTTTTCCAGCAACTTCTGTCTTTGTTTCTGATTTCCAGCATCTGCAGTTCTTTCAGTCTTTAAACTATGTTGCCTTTGTCTGACTATACCGTGATTTTCTAAGTGAATGTGTGCCTTGTCAAGCCCCTTTGGAATCCTGACAGTTTCAATAATGTCACTGCCCATTCTTCTACACATCAGGGAGGAGATATCCAATTCATTCAGCCTTTCATCATTATTATGGCACACCACAGGAAAGAAAAGCAAACTTGTGCCGATGTAGTGTTTGTATTCACCTCAATTTAAACCTGACTGTGAAGACAACCAAACTAACCGAAAGTTGTTGATGCCTTGATGCAATAGAAATATCATTTGTGTAAAACTGAATCAATTTTAAAAGCCTTTAACTTCCATAGGGTATATGGATGAATACATTATGCTGTACTGTTGGATATAGACAATTCACCGCACTCAAGCTGGATATTTGTAAACCACTACTGGAAACTCCAAACATTACGTATAATTGAAGACATCCCTGATATCTAATATTAAAATGATTATTGCTTTAATAACTATATATTTTAATAAACAAATTCTGCCTGTAAAATGAAATAAAAAAGTATTAGGCCGTAAAATTGATCTCTGCCAAAGTGACACAGGTGGTATGGCGGTCATTGGTTAGCACTGCTACCTCCCAGCACCAGAGAACTGACTCTGATTCCACCATTGGGTGACTGTCTGTGTGGAGTTTGCACTTTCTCCCTGTGTCTGTGTGGGTGTCCTCCAGGTGCTCTGGTTTCCCCCCACAGTACAAAGATGTGCAGGTTAGCTGCATTGGCCATGCTAAATTGTCCAGAGATGTGTAGGTTAGATGGGTTAGCCATGGTCAATGTGAGTTATAGGCATTGGGTAGGGGGCCTGGCTCTGTGTGAGATAGTCTCCGGAGGTTGGTGCAGACTTGATGGGCTGAATAGCCTGCTTCTGCGCTGTACAGATTCTTAATATTTTGATTTCATATACACCTCAGGTATTGCGCATTTTGAAATATTTTATTGGAACAACAGAACTAGCATCAATATCAGATATCACAGTGTTATCTCTGACTCCAGCATCGGCAATTCCTACTATCTCTCAGAATCAATAGCACCTTTTATTTTGTAAATTCACCTTTAATATTTTCAATTGATTGGGCTGAATTTATCTTTGTTTCTGCCATGTGCAACTTGATGTAATTTTACTTTATTGTGAGGTCTTCCTTAATTACTTTGCTTAAAACTGGCACAGAACTTGAAATTAGAAAGCAGAGCTTTTTTTAAAATCAAAGTTAATTTTCCTTTACGTACCTGCTTTCCATAAAATACATAATATTTAGCAGGCTTAGTTTATATCAACGTACACCGAAACTCAGTGTATTTCAAATTGTCCGACTGTTAATAGAAATGTTGGTTACTGCAGCCCGAGATTGGCAGCAATTCCTGCAAGGACAAAAGTTGCTCCCAATAACAAAGAATTTGTGCAATTTATTCCTGTATTCATTCACGGGATGTGGGCATTACTGGCGGGACAGGTATTTATTGCCATCCTTAGTTGTCTTTGGGAATGCAGCAATGAGCTGCCTTCTTAAACTGCGCAGTCTTTTGCGATCAAGCACACATGTGACAGAAAGCGATTCAAACATTTTGACCAAGCAACAGTGAAGGAATGGCAATATAGCTCCAACTCATAGTCTGTTGCTTAGAGGGGAATTTGCAGGTGGTGTTTCTCCCACATATCTGCTGCCCTGTCTTTCTAATTGGTAAAGGACTCATGTTTGGAAGGTGCAGTCAGAGCAGACATCAAAGACATGGGCTATGCTTTTATTCCATGGGCTACACTTTTATTTCATGGGCTTTAATTAAGCTGTAATTAAATCATGTAAAGAATGAGAAAACTCAGTTGACTATCCTGACGGGGCCCATACACAAATGGATATCGAAGAGCTTGCCTCAAAATTAGGAGAAGAAACTGGGCAAGAAACAGCATTACAAAGTCATACTCGTAGAATTATATGTTACAGTGTCACAGAACCCCAGCATCCCACTGGCTGGACAGACCCACCAGAGATGATGGCATAGTGTTACACTGTGGAACCATGGAATAGGTACAGCACTGAAAGAAGCCATTCATCCCACTGTGCCTGTGCTAGCTAAATACACTAACTGCCCATTCAAATTAGAATGGTTGAGCACATGGCCTTGCAGGTTACAGAGCTTCAGGTGCAGATTCAGGGCCCTTTTCAATGAGTTGAGGGTTTCAGCCTTAACCACTGAACTGGGCAGCAAATTGCAGACACCCTCCACCATCTGGGTGAAAAAGCTTTTCCTCACATCTGTTCCTTCTACCATTTACCATTAATCTATGCTTCTTGGCAATTCAACTCTCCACAAGGGAATCAAGTCTTCCTTGTCCAGTATATCCAATACCTTGTTATTTTATACATGTCAGTTAAGTACCCCTCAGCCTTCTTTGCTTTAAGGAATAAAACAACACTAGCCTGTGCAATTTTGTTGCAAACCCTGGCAATATTCTTGCAAATCTCCTCTGTACTCTCTCCACAGCAATTATGTCGCTTCTGCAATGCGTGACCAGAGCTGTAAGCAAAACTCGAGCTGTGGTCTACTACAGCCTTTAGTCAGAGATGGTCAGGATGGAGATGGCCTGGGATTCCTCAATATTCACTCCAAGTCCTGCAAAGTGTCAAGGCATCAGGTCAAATGAGAGCAAGGAAATCTCCTGCTCATTATCATCTACAACCAGTCCCCTTGGTTGATGAATCATTACTAGTCCATGTTAAACACCAGTTGGAAAAGCGTGGAAGGTGGCAAGAGCACAGAATGGACTCTGAGTGGAGGCCATCAATATCTATTATGAAGAGTGGCTTGGTAGCACTATTACTGACCCAACTTGCTGAATCTTAAAAGATACAATTGCTAGAGCTAATACATTGTATCCACAGCAAGGGTTGAGGGAACGAACAAAACAGAAAAATGTACTTGACCTTGACCTCACCAATATTTGTGCCATGGATGTTTCAGCGCATTATAGAACAAAGAAAATTACAGCACAGGAACAGGCCCTTCGGCCCTCCAAGCCTGCGCTGATCCAGATCCTCTATCTAAACCTGCCACCTATTTGCCAAGGATCTGTGTCCCTCTGCTCCCTGCCCATTCATGTATCTGTCTAGATACATCTTAAATGGCGCTATCGTGCTTGCCTCTACCACCTCTGCTGGCAACGCATTCCAGGCACCCACCACCCTCTGCGGAAAGAACTTTCCACACATATCTCCCTTAAACTTTTCCCCTATCACCTTGAAATCGTGATCCCTAGTAATTGAGTCCCCCACTCTGGGAAAAAGCTTCTTGCTATCCACCCTGTCTATACCTCTTATGATTTTGTACACCTCAATCAGGTCCCCCCTCAACCTTTGTCTTTCTAATGTAAATAATCCTTATCTACTCAACCTCTCTTCAGAGCTAGCGTCCTCCCTACCAGGCAACATCCTGGTGAACCTCCGCTGCACCCTGTCCAAAGCATCCACATCCTTTTGGTAATGTGGCGACCAGAACTGTACGCAGTATTCCAAATGTGGTCGAACCAAAGTCCTATACAACTGTAACATGACCTGCCAACTCTTGTACTCAATACCCCATCCAATGAATGAAAGCATGCCGTATGCCTTCTTGACCACTCTATCGACCTGCGTTGCCACCTTCAGGATACAATGGACCTGAACACCCAGATCTCTCTATGCATAGTATTGGTAAGAGTGACCACCACACAGTCCTTGTGGAGCCATTGAGGTTCCTGTCCATTGTGTAGTTTGGTATTGCCACCACATCAAATGGGACGGACTTTAAACAGATCTAAAAATTCAAAGATGGGCAACCATGAGATGCTGACAGCCATGAGCAGCAGTAGAAATGTACGCAAACACAATCTATAAAGTCATGGCCTGGTATATCCATTACTCAACAATTTCCACCTCATCTGAAGATCAGTTCTGCTTCAACGAAGAGTACAGGATGGCATGCCAGGAGTAGTACCATGCATATCTAAAAAAAAGCCAATCTGATTAAACTACAACAACGATTACTTGCATGCCAAAGAGCAGAAGTTCAAAATCACATGGCACAAGGAAATAATCCAACAGATTTATTTGGAGACACAAGCTTTCAGAGTCTCACTCCTTCTTTAGGTGTCAGTGAGAGAGGTGGTATCAGAATGTATAAACAAAAGATCTAAGGGTCATTGAACCAAAGCAACTGTGTTGAACCAACCTAAGATGGCTGTTAAACCTTTAAATCAGTAAGAAAGGATTAATGTGCAAACTGCAGAATTCCTTTCAAGTCACTGCCTTGAGATAACTAAAGGTTTTAATAGTTCCCTCAGTATACCAGAGGTCACATCCCAGGTCAGACAATACATTTTAGGTGTGAGGCCTTGTTTAGAATCTGGCTGTGCATCAACTTTTATTTCCAAAGTTGGAATTTATAAATGCCACATTGACTGTCTGCAAATTATGTGCTTTTTGAACAAAATAGAATGTATTTGTAATTACAAATCTGCAAATGCAAGTTCACCCCACAGATTTATGTGTGCATGGGTGTGTGCATGTATGTGTATATGTGTGCGCATGTGAGGGAGAGAGAGAGAGAGAGTCTGTGTGTGTGCGTGTGCGAGAGAGAGAGAGTGTGTGTGTGCGCTAATTACCACTTGTCAGCCCAAGCCTGGATATTGTCCAGATCTTTTTACATGTGAACATGGACTGCTTCAGTATCTGACAAGTCGCGAATGGTGCTGAATATTGTGCAATCATCAGCGAACATCCCCACTTCTGACCTTATGATGGAGGGAAGGTCATTGATGAAGCAGCTGAAGATGGTTGGGCCAAGGACACTACCCTGAGGAATTCCTTCAGAGATGTCCTTGAACTGAGATGATTGACCTCCACGAACCACGACCATTTCCGATGTGTTGAGTACATCTCTAACCACCAGAGAACGTATCCCCTAATACCCATTGATTCTAGTTTTGCTAGGGTTCCTTGATGCCACATTCAGTTGAATGTAGCCTTGATGTCAAGGGCTGTCACTCTCACCTCACCTCTGGATTTCAGCACTTTTGGCCATGTTTGAACCAAGGCTGTAATCAGATCAGGAGCTGAGCGGCCCTGGTGAAATCCAAACTGGGTATCACTAAGCAGGTTATTGTTGAGCAGGTGCTGTTTGATAGCACAGTTGATGACACCTTCCATCACTTTACTGATGATTGAGGGTAGATTCATGGAGCGGTAATTGGTCAGGTTGAATTTGTCATGCTTTTTCTGTACAGGTAGATACTAGTGTTGTAACTGTACTGGAACAGCTTGGCTAAGGGAATGGCAAATTCTGGAGCACAAGTCTTCAGTAATATTGCCAGAATGTTGTCAGGGCACTTAGCCTTTGCAGTATCCAGTGTGTCCAAACATTTCTTGATGTCATGAGGAGTAAATTGAATTGGCTGAAGACTGGTATCTGTAATGCTGGGGACCTCTGGAGGAGGCTGAGATAAATCATCCACTCGACATTTCTGGCTGAAGATTGCTGCAAAAACTTCAGCCTTATTTTTTGCACTGATGTTCTGGGCTCTTCCATCATTGAGGATGGGGATATTTGTGGAGTGTCCTCCTCCAGTGAGTTGTTTAATTGTCCACCACCATTCACGACTGGATGTGGCAGGACTGCAGAGCTTAGATCTGATCCGTTGGTTCTGCAATCACTTAGCTCTGTCTATCACTTGCTGCTTATGTTCTTTTGCATGCAAGTAGTCCTGTTTGGTGGTTTCACCAGGTTGATACCTCACCTTCCTGGTGCTGCTCCTAGCAGGCCCTCTTGCACTCTTCATTGAACCAGGGTTGATCCCCAGGCTTGATGGTGATGGTTGAGTGCAAGGCCATGAGGTTAAAGATTGTGCTGGAGTACAATTCTGCTGCTGTTGATGATCCATACTGTCTCAGAAATGCTCAGCCTTGAGTTGCTAGATCTGCGTGAAGTCTGTCCCATTTAGCACAGTGATAGTGCCACATAACATGATGGAGGTTTTTCTCAATGTGAAAACAGGACTTCATCTCCACAAAGACTGTGCGATGGTCACTTTTACCAATACTGTCACGGACAGATGCAACTGCAGCTGGCAAATTAGTAAGGATGAGGTCAAGTGTGTTTTTTCTTCTTGTTGGTTCCCTCACCTTACCAGTCTAACAGCTATGTGCTTTAGCACCCAACCAACCCAGCAGTGCTGCTGCCGAGCCACTCTTGGTAGTGGACGATGAAATCCCCCAGCCAGAATACATTTTGTGCCCTTGCCATTCTCAGTGATTCCTCCAAGTGTTGTTCAACATGGCGGAGTACTGATTCATCAGCTGAAGGAGGACGGTTTGTGGTAATCAACAGGAGGTTTCCTTGTCCATGTTTAACCTGAAGCCATGAGACTTCACAGGGTCCACAGTCAACACTGAGGACTCCCAGAGCAACTCTCTCCTGACTGTATACCACTGTGCCACCATCTCTGCTGGGTCTTTCCTGCCATTTGGACAGGACATATTCAGGGACGGTGATAGTGGTGTATGGGACATTGTCTGTAAGGTATGATTTCGTGAGTATGACTGTGTCACGCTGTTGCTTGACTAGTCTGTGAGACAGCTCTCCCATTTTTGGCACTAGCTCCCCAGATGTTAGTGAGGACGACTTTGCAGGGTCTTGCCGTTAAGTCTGCATTGACCAAGGGTGAAATTAAGGTGCCCTAGCAAAACTGGAGTCAAAAGGAATCAGGAGAAAATTCTGCACTGACTGGACTGATACCTGGCATAAAGGAAAATTGTTGTGGATTTTGGAAGTCAATCATCTCGGCTCCAGGATATCTCTGTAGGAGTTCCTCAGGATAGTGTCCTAGGTCCAAACATCTTCATCTGCTGCATCAATGACTTTCCCTCCAACATACGGTGAAAAGTGACGATGTTTGCTGATGATCATGTAATGTTCAGCACTGCTCGTGACTTCTCATAAATGAATGCAGGCCTTACCCATATATGCTATGAACTGGTTAATATCCAGACTGGGATGGCTAATGCATGTGTACCACACAGGTGCCAGGCAGTGACTACCTCCAAAAAAGCATGAACCTCACTATTAAAAAGCGAGAAGCCTGTGATGCTGTAATTCAGAAGCAAAAATAGAAATTGCTGGAAAAGCTCAGCAGGTCTGGCAGCATCCTCACCATCGTTCCTTGCCATTTAGTAGCATTACCAACACTGAATCACCCTCATGATCCACATTCTCAGGGTTGCCACTGACCAGAAACTGAACTGGACTGGTTACACAAACACTGTGGTTACAAGACCAGATCAGAGGCTCAGTAACTCAGCTCCTGTCTACAAGTTCCCCTCCAAGACATAGGTCATCCTGACTTGAAAATATATCACCATCCCTTCACTATCGACGGGTCCAAATCCTCCAAGCCTGCAGCAAGTCCTGTCATTTATCATCACTGTGTTTACAGAATGGCACGCAAGTTCTTATTCCTGTTTCAAATCTTTCCTTGGTCTCATCTGTCTCCATTTCAGTAATGTCCTTGAACTCCATAAATTTCTTAGATGTTAACACATGTCTTAATCTGTCCTGTTAAGCATGTTCAATTCCAACAACTCTTCCCTTGGTGACTTTGCCTTCAGTTTTCTTATGCCCTGGTTCTGGAATACACTCCATAGAACTCTCTACTTCTGTACTCCACTATTCCCCATCAAAATCTTCTTAAAACCAATATCTTTGCCCAAGCTATTGATCATCTGATCCATAAAACCACAGGAGCAGAATTAGGCCAGTCAGTCCATTGAGTTTGCTCCTCTGTTCGATTATGGTTCATATGTTTCCCCCTGCCATTCTCCTGCCTTTTTTCTGTAACTCTTGATCTCCTTACTAATCAAGAACCTATCATTCCCTGTCTTCAATATACTCAATGACTTGGCCTCCACAGCCTTCCGCAGCAATGAGTTCCACCAAATGAGATTAGCCACCCTCTGGCTGAAGAAATTCCTGCTTATCTCTGTTCTACAGGGTTGACTGTGCTATACCACATTGCTAATTCTTTCATTGCATCATTATTATTTTACAAACACATGGGATGAAATATACTGTAAATTATTTGCTCCAGTGACAAAGAATACATGTATAATTAATTAATGTATATTTTACATTTAGTCCATATGACATGAAAATAAGAATAAGGCTAATTGCAGGTCCTAAATTTCCCAACTGCTGCTTAGGGTAATGCACAAGCTTCGGCAGAAAATAAAACTTAATTTAATACGTATCTCAAATAATCTTATCATAGATATAATCTCAATCTGATCAACAATACTTGAAAGGACAGACAATTGTAACCTAACATCAACAGTGAATCTGCATGAAAATAAAATTAAATGTTTAATCCTATTTGTGCTTATATTGAAATTATCTGGTTATAAAATATCAATAATGATCTTCCGATTAGCAGATTACAAAGATGAAAGATTTCCGGATTTAATGTGCACAGAAATAATGCTGCGATCTTCAATAGACACCAATTCACAAGATTTTTCATGTATATTTTATATCCTTAATGGAACTAAAATATGACAGAAAACTGCTGCATAGAATAAAGTAACGGGGACATCTGCCATTTATAAATAAAGCAATTATGTTTCTATCAATTGGCACAGTTTTATCTCAAACTAAATGTTTCACAAAATAAAATAAGAAGAATATTTATGTTCAATCTTTCCCATATAAAAATTGGGACTGAGCTTCATCACATATTTTCCTGTAGTCTGGAACTAACACAGTACAAAATTAACATGAAGAAAGTTTCATGTCCAGACAATGGTTTCCCAAAGTTTTCAACTTCTCACTAAATCTCTCTAGAAAATAGGTCAGTAAATGCTTGAAATATCTGCAGTAGGACTGCATAGATAAGTTTGTCCTCTTGCATGCAATTCAAATGGGAGAAGTCACCTGTTTGTGAGCAGTGGACTAATAAATGTTTGCAACATCTGAGTATTGTGCATGTCCTGTGTTCAACAAAACTGAAAATTTACAAAGGATAACTGAGGGCCCAATTAGTCAGCAAATAATACATAAACTGATGTTTTCTCTGGCATATGTGGAACCGGAATCAGAAAGCAGCTCATGGAAGATGCAGAAAAGTTCTAAGCCCTTGTACCAACAGCTGTCCTCTGTGATTAGCAGTAGATGGTGGAGACTAAACATCATCTTTCATGTGAAACTGATGGCTGATAAACTGTGCAAAATGTGGAAGAGGTTAACAAGGTTAAAATTCATGCTAAGATATTTCCCACAAAAGGTATTTGGTCAGTGTATGCAAATGTATAAAACACTCTAGGCTTAGTGCATAGGTCATACATGACATAAGAACATTAGAATGTAAGAAATAGGAGCAGGAGTAGGCCATCTGGCTCATCGAGTCTGCTTGCCATTCAATAAGATCATGGCTGATTCTTTCGTGGGCTCAGCTCCATTTACCCGTCCGCTCAGCATAACCTTTAATTCCTTTACTGTTCGAAAAACCTATCTATCTTTGTCTTAAAAACATTCAATGAGGGTGCCTGAACTGCTTCACTGCTTAGGGAATTCCACAGATACACAACCCATTGGGTGAAGAAGTTCCTCCTCAACTCAGTCCTAAATCTTTTCTCCTTTATTTTGAGGCTATGCCGTCTAGTTTTAGTTTCACCCATCAGCGGAAATAACTTCCCTGCTTACCTATTCCCTGCATAATCTTACATGTTTCTACAAGATCCCTCTCATTTTTCAATATGAATGTAGCATGGCATACTTAGGCTTGGCTCACTTAAAAGCCATATTCCTTGAGCAACAATCTAAATAACTGTCAAAAAGAAAATTGACAAAGAAACCTAATCATTTTGTGATGGCTCCCTGGCATTTCCCACAGGTAAAGAGTGCAGGCTTTGCAACCAGTTGACATCATGCAAAACATTCTTCAGCATCAGTAATTCACCTCACATGGATTTGATATGTGATAACAAGGTGTAGAGCTGGATGAACACAGCAGGCCAAGCAGCATCAGAGGA
>JAHRHZ010000264.1:11419087-11496639 GCA_024137785.1 Ginglymostoma cirratum | reverse complement strand
TCCTCTGATGCTGCTTGGCCTGCTGTGTTCATCCAGCTCTACACCTTGTTATCTCGGATTTTCCAGCATCTGCAGTTTCTACTATCTCTGGATTTCATATGTGCCTCTTTAAGCCATGTACCTACGCAGATTTGAGGTAGTCATCTTAATAGGACAAAGCCTACAAAATGCCATTACAGCAACACCATCACAACCATGACATAAAAAAAATCACGGACTTAAAGTGTTCAGCCTAATCATTACTCTCCATTGATGCTGCCCGGCCTGCCGAGCACTTTCCTTATGATATTGCAACCAGGTGGTTACAAGCAGATCACAGAAAAGCACTGATTTTCTCTTCCATTCTCTTCCAAGTACAAAATATGGTATGTCCCATAGAAAATTTCACAACATGATGTATCCTTTAAAATATTGCACATTCTGTAGTATTTCATTTATCCAATATGACATTACATCATTGAGTCATAGAGGTCTACAGCCTGGAAACAGATCTTTTGGCCCAATTTGCCCATGCTGCCATGTTTTCTCAATTAAACTAGTCCCATTTGCCCATGTTTGGTCCCTATCACTCCATACCCATCCCATCCATCTACTAGTTCTAATGTTTCTTAAATGACAAAACTATACTCGCTTCCACCATGACCTTTGGCAACCTGTTGCAGGCATTCACCACCCACTGTGTGAAAAAATTGCCCCTCTGGACCCTTTTGTATTTCTCTCCTCCACCTTTAAATCTATGCTCTCTAGTTTTAGACTTCCCGACCATGGGGAAAAGCTATTGGTTATCTACCTATCTAAGCTTCTCATGATTTTATAGATCTTTATAACATCACCCCTCAGTCTCCTACACTTCAGGGAAAAAAGTTCCAGTTTATTTAACCTCTCCTTATAACACCAACCTCCCAATCCAGGTAGCATCCTAGTAAATCTTTTCTGCATTCATTCTAGTTTATTAATATCCTTTCCATAGTAGGGCTATCAGGACTGCATGCAATACTCCAAATGTGGCCAATGTCTTGTACAGCTGCTATAAGACATCCCAACTCCTATACTTTATGCTCTAGTGAAATATTTGGAAATATTCAGATCAGAGAAGGCCAAGAGAAGGTTTGATTCAGGTGCTTAAAAACATTAATTCTAAAGTCATGTTATATTAGGTAAAGAGAAACTGTTTCCAAATGATATGTCAAAAAGCAGAGGATTCTGATTTAAGATGTTTGGCAAGAGAACCAAAGACAACATGAGGAAAATGTTTTTTATTATGTAATATGTGGCTAGACTTTGGAATGCACTGTGTGTTAGTGTGATGGACATAAACATAATAAAAACCCTCAAAGGGAATTAGCTAAATATTTGAGAGAGAAAATCATTGCAGGGTTTACAGGGCAGTTGGACTAATTGAGCTGCTCTTCAGATAAGCAGGCATAGACTTGATTGCTAAAGGCCCTGTTTCTGTGCTATAGGATTACTATGATTCTAAAATTGATTTTTCATTATAAGAGATGAATATCAGTACTAATACTCAGTTAATTGTCAAGTATGTTAACAGTTTTACTGTTAAGTCTGCAAGAACAAATCAAGGTCTGATTTTTTTTTGTGCAAGTGGAAAGTCTAAGGAAAAGCAGTTCCCACAATCTTCACAGAGGCTGAAGGAGTGCTGGATTGTAATTTGCATATCCTTCATTCACGGAGGCAACTGCATGTATTGAAGCACAGCTGCCTGGGTCAGGACTAATTTTTTTTGTGGGTTGTCCAAAACATGAACTTTACCCTGGAAGGAGAAAATCTAAACTTGCTGGAGTTCTCTGAAGAGTGAGGGCACCCTTTTATATTTAGGTCTAGAATACCTTTGTGCGTGGTCAGGTGCCATTGGGAACTATTATAAGTAAACATCAATGTGCATATGGACTAAGTTATTGAAATGGTCAAAGGGACCTGACAAACTATCCAAACACATGACCTCTACTACCTGAATAGCCAAAAGCAGTAGATGCATGGGAATGCCAGCACCTGAAAATTTCTCTCCAAACTGCAGTGGTTCAAGAAGACAGCTAATTACTACCTTCTTTGAGGCAATTAGTGATTAGAAATAAGTGCTGACCTAGACAACAATACGCACGTCCGATGAACAAATTTAGAAAAAAGTGATTGTCCACTTTTTAAATGTTTGGAAAGAAATGTCTACAAAAGATTCAGTGTTTGCAACTTCATTCCATTCGCTCATATAGGTCTGACGGAAGTTGTTGTAGGATTAATTCTCATGATTGATGATCGTTATTCACACTGTCCAAAGTTTGCTTCACAGCTATAAGTGCTTGTAAAGTCTTTGCTGCAGGACCAAGATTACAAATACTTATTTTTACATAGGGTTAAAAGAAGTTGCATGTAGTGAATGTGCTTCTAGTCAAATGCATTACATTTTGAAAATGTGAATTTGTTAATAGACACTTAAGTGAGTTACAAATATATTCTGCATAATCCATTCTTTCAACCATATAGGAAGTTCAGCTTTACAGTGGCTCAATGCTGATAAATATGGCACCAGTTTGAAGGAGCGAACATTAGTGAGTGCCAGCATTACCCACTGAAAATAACCATTTCTCGCCAAGGTACTCACAATTTGGTATTCAGACTGAACCAATATGAATTTAACCAGTTTAGATTTGGGTCAACATAAAATATAGACCCTTGGGCCTCATGTCACAGTGGTGGTATCCCTACCTCTGGACTTCGAGGTTTAAGTTCTACCTGCCAGGGAAATGTGTTACAAGATGTTTGAACACATTATTTAGAAATAATTTTTGTGACATGAAATCTGTAGTTTCCAAGGACCTAACTATTTTCAGTTGCTAGAGAAGGCCCAAAAGGTAGGTCTTACTGGATTTGGAATGAGACATAAAATTAATGAAATCTCCGTGTGTAGGAGATGGATTTTATTTTTCAGAAACATGGGAATCTGTGAATTGAACCAAGGTCTCCAAGGCGTTTTCTTTTAATTCCTGGAACCACTGTTACTTAGTTTGAATTCTTACTAATTCATCAATAACATCTTAAAAGCAGGATAAAGGACAAAAATTATTCCAAATGTAATAACTAACACAGAGGTTAAAACAATTTGTTATGTCTTATGAAATGATCTTGAGCTGTAATCTATAGGTCTTCCAGACAGCTTCCGACTAAATTAACACATAGTGAATACTCAATAATTATATCCAAATTTCTTTCTACCGCAACCAATGCACACCTTTTTTTCTCCAGTTCCAATGTAGGTTGTCCAACGTTTATCCGAATGAAAATCTTGCTTTTCCTTTGCTCATCTGCTTACTTTGACTGGATATCTATATTGCAAGCACTTTTCTACTATAACTGTCCTGAGTCAAATAATTCAGCACTTTCAATAAGTGGTGAATTGTTAGAAGTGCCCTAGGTTTCAAAGCAATACTTTGTTTATCAGCTGGAAATTTGTTAATCTCCTCATCTGCAAATTTTCTTTATAAGTATAAATCATTTCTTTCTAAATAAAACAATGGAACAAGTACTAAGATCTCCCAACTCTTAGTAATAAATTACTTCTTAAAGACAAAGCCAATATTACTAAAAATAGAAATAATTATATCAAACCTGTTCTGCCAGAACAGAACAGCATTTAAAATATCTTCACAAAACCT
Source organism: Ginglymostoma cirratum (assembly GCA_024137785.1). Taxonomy (NCBI): domain Eukaryota; kingdom Metazoa; phylum Chordata; class Chondrichthyes; order Orectolobiformes; family Ginglymostomatidae; genus Ginglymostoma; species Ginglymostoma cirratum. Next base: position 11,492,971 of record JAHRHZ010000264.1, on the reverse strand, counting down.
CTGATGACATATCTCACACGAAAATCACAAGAAGAATTTGTATCAGAAACCCTGAACTTTAGAATACAACATATTTATTTTGTTCAGGTTTGCAGCACAGTTTATAATGTAATTGCATTAATCAATTTGATAAGGCGTTATCTTCACCGAAGCATTTGGGCTCATTGAGCTAAAAGAAAAAAATCAGCTCAAGTAAAGGCTGCCTGACCAGTTCATTGCAATTAATGAATGCTGGTCTGATCCCTTCCAAATGAAAGCTGGTGTTAGATTAAAGGAAATGCAGTTACATTGTGGGGCACAAGGGCAGCCAATATGCATTAACCTTCTGTTAAAAGTCCACCTAGTATCTCTGGAAATAAATAGAAATAAACAGATAATAAATTATCTGTCACCATCCCCATATAAAACCTGAAGGAAGACTTTTTCTGTGTTATGTATGTTGGTAATACAAATCATTTCCAAAACAAATAATTTCTTATATTGTTATTCCTAGCTCACAGAGGAAATCTTTCCTATTGATGTATCTTTCACATCACTGCTTACCTGCTATGTTTGAATTAGGGAAAGGTACACGATTATGGACAGCAAGCAGAGCAGTGGGATGACTTCTGAATTATTCTAGCAAAAAAAAGCATAGAGGCAAAGGGATAATTGCACACCTTCAGCACTGAAAAATTCTGTGATCCTGCAATTGATAAAAAGAAAGCAAGACTTGAATTTATACTTCAGCTTTCACAATTTCAGGACATGATAAAAATGCTTTATGGCTAGAACAGTAAATTGTAATCACTGTTGTTATGTTGGAAACTCAGCAGCCAATTGCTGTAAAACAAAATTTCACAAAAAATGTTGTTGACCGCAGAATATGTTTCAGCGATGCTGGTTAACAGGCAAACAGTGGTGGATACATGCTTCTGTTCTTTTTAGAAACAGTGTAGTGGGAGATTTTACATCACCTTGGAGGGAAGGCAGGAGGATTTCAATTAAAAATGTATCATCCCGAAGACAGCATTTTCAGGAGGGTAGCTCTCCCTTGGAGCCTGATACTCCAGTGCGGGATTAATTCACATAAGCATGCAATATCAACCACTGTCAACATGTGGATTGGAAGATAGCAGTCAACATTCTCTTAAAATGGTAGGAGAATATCCATTTCATAGTCTACTGAGTAGAGGCTCAAATAGATGCAGTTTATTGCATGATAACAATAAAGGCTCATCAGATGGGTGTGATTATTCTTCGCACATTTTAATTTCTAAATTCTTTGCTTTATGGGGGAATTTCTGATGGAATCACAGAATCATTATGGTGCAGAAAGAAAACATTTGTCCTATCAAGTCTGTGTCAGGTTTCTGTGGAGTAATTCAGTCAGTCCCATTCCCCTGCTCTATCCTTGACAATAGGCAAAAACCTGCCGTCAGCTCTGATAATCTCAATTTTCTTGAAGATAACCAAGTGATGACCAAGTATGGGCACCGCTCTTGGTGGTCATCAAGTATCTGGTGGTGTATCTTGTCAGTTACATCTTCCACAGTGAAGCTGGAACAATAAAGCCCTTCATCACACAAGAGTGAGTTGCCAAAAATGGTGGAGACGCTCTTGGGTGATGTTCATGGCTGACCTTTGACACATTACTAACAAATGGCCACACATTCTTGATCTTCCTTCTGATGCTGTTGTATTTCACTGAGCAGTTTTGGGTTGCTAGCCACTGGACCACTGTTGGCTGGCTATGCTACTCAATTGTGCAAATGAATTCCTTATCATTTATTCTAACCCTATTAGTGTTGCTCTTGACGCTGCATCCACCACTGTCTGTAGCTTCTCCTGCACACATTTCATCTCATAGGTGAACCTCATACGATGGAGTCAGAATCTCTGTTTCCATGGAAGCAAACTTCCTATCTCTTTCTCATCTAATAGGGGAACCAATGGTTTATCTGTGTCTATGAGCACTTTCAGGTCAAAGATGCAATCTGAAAACCTCCGTCAAGCCCAAGTCAAGAGAATCTCCTTCTCTATGACAGCACAGCAGGCCCCTCTGTCTAATAATGCCCTTGCTACTTTCTGGCATCTGTCTGGTCGCTCCAGAAAGAACACTGCTCCTAAGCATGCAAAATATTTTGACACAGTCCATTGAAAAGTCTTTGGATCTAAGACAACTCTGAAAGGTGAAATGGCAGGCCGTTGAAGTAACATCTCCCAAATTGAGTTATACGTAGACAAGCAATCAAGGTTACTTATAATAAAGGATCATACCAGAACCCACTGAAGGCATGGAGTTTCATGAAACTTGCCTTGAAGACAATTTGGCTGAACTCCTGTTCACTGTAGACATAGGATGGATTAAACTCAACATTGCTTTGTTGATTTGTGTTACGCTAATATAAATTCTGATGAAGCAATTAGGTTTGGTTATTGTAGTTTAAAACAATTCAATTGGTTTCATCAGCTGGGAAATGACACCCGTTGTGTCATGAACTTTTTTCATTAATGGATATGGAATCTTCCTTGGTCTACAGAGGCTGAAGAACTTAGCATATTTTTTCTGTGTAATGCTGCAACAAGTCTCCGTATTCCTCTTAGCATCTTTAAAGTATTAAGTTTTTATTCCTGTCCTGAGCCTTTCAAAAAGTGTTTTATTATTTATTGTCCACCCTATTTGCACAAGGGCAGTTACTGGTCAAACACATTGCTGTAGGTCTGGAGTCAGATGTAGGCGAAATCATGTAAGGATGACTGATTTCCTTCCCTGAAGGACATTAGTGAACCAGATGGGTTTTTACATCAATCATTATATTGTTGCCATTAAACCAGCTTTGTTTTCCACATTGTTATTGAATTCAAATTTCACCATCTGCTATGGTGAGATTTGAACTCATCACCTCAGAACATTAGCCTGGGGTTCTGGATTGTTAGTCCAGTGACATTACCAGTGTGCCATGGCCTTCCTTTTTGTGGGCTGCTAGTGGCATATCTTTAATCTTGAGATTCAGACCTCCCGCACCACGTAATTTCACTGCTGTAACCTTTATTTCTACCACATGGTGTTATGATCTGATAATAAGGTATCACTTGTCGTGAAATTAATGGTAAAATTAATCTTAAAATTCAATAACTGTCCATAAACAAAAATAGTTTTTGGCCAAAGCAAATTTTCCCCAAGAGTACAGTGGCTGTCTCTTCTATTGCAGGTTGCTCAACCTCATTACAATCATTATATGAGCAGCGATTAGACTTTCTGCTCTTCTGTATCTGTTGGTCCTACCATTGGTCCTACTTCTGCCTACCTTCTGAAAGTGGCCTATTTTACAGCTGAAGCATTCTTTTTAATTGTGGGTGTTTCAGGCAGACCTTGAGTGAAGTTTCCCAAGTTGTTACAGTTCTAGATCAGTCACTTCAAACTGCCAAGTTTTCTGGCAAGAAGTCACGAACTAATCCCACAACAAGGTTGATCTTTTCTCTTGTGGAAACCTTGCTTTCTGTAAATGAATTCATGCTTTATGAAGAGCCAGTTTAACCAGACCTTCTTGAATCAAATATTTAGATTATTTTTTACTGAAATTGAAAAGAAATAATGATGCAACTTGCATACACACTGATTAGAAATAGAAGTTAGTGCAAAGTAAAAGTAAAAGATATGTAGATCAGTCTCTGAGTTGTTTGTGAAGAGTGAATAGGAGCACATTACGGCTGATACCATGGAAACTTCCAGTGGCATTGGTGTTGGTATGTGAACAGTTAATGCCAAGATTCTCGACTTTGTAGGTTGATTGAAATTCTTTTCTTTTCTAGTTCTTTTAGACAGTGAGAATCTGATAGCACTCAGAGCAACAGAGTGTCTTTTACCATTTCTTACCTGCTTTATGGAGTGTTTAGTGGCTGATCTCAAAGCTCTGCCCTTCACATATACTTGGCCGCACAGTACAATGTCAGGCCACTAATACACACACAACAGATTTGAAGTTTACTTTTAATCCCTGTCCCTTTATTCTTGAAAGGAAACACAGATGTTTCCCTTACCCAGACTGTGTCCCGTTGTTGTGCCATCATGCTCACAAGTAAAATAGGGGATCACATTTCAGTTCATACTGCATCTCTCCCTTTGAAGCTTCTTTCACACCAGGAAGTGTGACATTCCAGAGTTTCTCTTCAAATAGCCACTGAATTAATATCGACAGTCACTTTCACTATGTCATCTTTTAAAATAACATAGTAGACTTACAGTTGGATAGGTCCATGGGTGATCCCACTTTATGATCTGTGGTCATGACAATGAGACACTCATTGTACTTATGAGGCTGTCTTGTGTCAGAGTATTAACATTGACTTTTACTGTCAGATACCTGGCCCATGTATGTTGTGCTTGTCACATGCGTTTCTAAAGTTTTACACCTTAGGAATTTGAATTGATTCTGCTGCTTTCCTGTGATAAGGCTGTCTTTCAGAATTTCATTATGATATGTTATTTCAGCTTCCAAAGCCATCTGAACGCTTCTCTTCAAGGTTAAATCTTCCTTGAACTATAATAAATCTGACAAAGATTTATCAGTAATTCCAACACCAAATTTGTCTTTTGAGAATTCTGATCATTGATGGTTATTGAAAATCATTGATGAAATATTTTATGGATTCCCATTGAAGATGAATTCTTCTTTTAAATATTGTTCTTTCAAGAATCTTATTTGTTATCAGGTTAAAGTAATAGTCAAAAGCTTAACAAATTTCTTCAAAAATCTATACCCTATTATCTGCCTTTATGATCCATAACACTATTAACTAAGTTCTAATTAAATACAAAAAGTGTATTTACTTGTTCAGCTCTTGATTTATTGTCAAACTTAGATGTGTAGATGTAGAAGTCTGAATTTTTTAAAATAAAGATTATTTCATGGGATGTGAGCATCAGTGGCAAGATCAGCATCTGTGGCTTATCTCTAATTGCCCTTAAGAAGTTGGTAGTGATCTGCCTTCTTAAACTGCTATGGTCATCGGAGGTTGGCACAAATAGATACACATTTTTAATTAGACAAACCTCTCCCATTTTGGAAAAACCTCTGAAAATATAGCCACATTCATGAGATCTAAGGCGTACCTTCCTCAAGATGGGCTCATTATTGATAAAAATAGAACTGCATTTTATTTAATGTTTCATCATGTTTAGAGGGTTTATAAATATTCAAAAATACAAAAATGTAACAACGAAAGTATCCAGAAGCAACGGCTTGTGAGGCTGTATTGTAAGCCCAATCTGTAGTATGATACAAAATTTAATTGCATTTCACTTTTTTGTGAGTTGGTTTGGTAGCCCAGTGTTCTACAATGGCTAAACACTACTACTGAGTTGCTGGATATCAGTTTGAACCATTGAAAGACACCAAAAGGGGTTATTATCTTCAATCCCCATCACAAACTTCATTCTTAATCCATTCCTCTTCCTGATATTGGTGCCTATGGTCAAATCATGTAGTGTATAATCTTGGTGTCATCTTTGGCTCAGAGATGAGCTTCCAATCCCATTGCTATACCATCACTAAGACTACCAACTTCCATCTCTATAATATTGTGCAATTCCACTCCTGCCCTTTCTTGGTTGCTAATATCTTATCCATACATTTGACACCTCTAGACTTGATTTTTCCAATGTACACAATTTACTCATCTTCCACCTTTTATGAACATGAATTTGCATAAAGCACTCGTGGCAACTTACAGACTCAATTTAAGCTCCGCTCACTCATCAGCTCTGTCCTTGCTCAAATGGCAGCCAATGCAGGTCAGCGATGCTATGATTTTGAAATTCTACCCTTGTTTTGAATCCTTCCGTGGCCTTGCCACTTCATGTTTCTGCAATCTTCTCCAGCCCTCAAATATCTGAACTTCTCCAGTCATTCCATCTTTCAGCCACCATAAGTACTAGAACACCTCCTTAAACATGTCCACCTCTCTTATGATACCCTTCAAAGTCTACGTCTTGATAGATTTTGGGCATTTGTCCTAACATCTCATGAATCTAGCTAAAAAAAGCTCAACTTCACAGTGCTCCTATGGAGAGCCTTTGGATATTTCATTACTTTAAATGGGTTATGCTGTTCAGGTTTTTGAGAAACAATGAGTTTAAAGTCACCCTCAACATAAACAAAAAAGAACTCAGCAGGTGTGAATGAATCAGTTCATTTAAATACTATTTCATTTGCCGAAAATAAGGTTGTTATCCAGCTGCCTTGCTACCTTTTTCAACTGGAAATATTTCTGAACTCATGTTTCTTTATTGAGACCATAATGAGGCATGTATTTGTTTGGAATATATTGCAGGCAGAATTCTCTGTGGGTTTCTATCATCAGGTTAAAATGGGGTTAAAAGCATATTCATTCTATCCGATTTGCCATGCAGTGTTCAATGTTAATCAATGTAAGAGGACATGCTGCCTTGCCCCCTTATGTTGCCTTGGCAGGATAGAATCATGAAACTGGCACATCTGTTAGCATCCCATTTCTTCCCTGCCAAGGCTTTAAGTAGAACAGTAAGGAAGATTGGTGCCAAAACAGAGTTAACATTTCAAATCCAGTGACTCTTGAAATATCATGAGACTTGAAATGTTAACTCTGCTTTCTTCCCATAGATGCTGCCAGACCTGCTGAGTTTTGCCAGCAATTTCTGTTTTGGTACCAATCTTCCTGACTGTTCTACTTAAAGCCTTGGTAGGAAAGAAGTCGGATGCTAACAGAAAAGTAGAGTTAACATTTCAAATTCAGTGACTCTTGAAATATCATGAGACTTGTAGGGGCCGGTTTAACTCTGCTTTCTTCCCACAGATGTCGCCAATTCTGCTGAGTTCTGCCAGAAATTTCTGATTTTGTTTCAGATCCCCAATGTTCACAAGTCTTTACTTTGTTAAGGAAAATTGGCAATATCTTTAAAACATAATCCTTAAAAACATTTGAAATAATTCAAGAGTTATCAACCGTGAAGGGATCAATCATTGTTTCTGGATAGTGAAACATACCAGTCTATGTGACTTGAACCTGGATTTGACCTAGAAATAGTGCCAGCAGCAATAATGTTGAGATAAAGAGACTATTCGGCAGAGAGAACAGAGGTAAGGGAAGAGCTCTTGAAAGGAGGCTTTCAGCAAGCCAAGTTGGCAAACTGGACACTTGAGCAGCTGGAAAGTACTCGTGGGACTGATTGTTGTTTCATTTATTTCCAAATAATTGAATGGTCAGAATTGGCCACATCATGTGAAATTAAAGGCGATCCTGGTAGATCTTTTCAGTGATGAATGACAGGAGCAGAGAGTTCATTAGGCTCCAGAAACAAGTGGCGCCAATGTTTGGAAGGTTTCATTAGTAGAACCCTTTTCAAGTGGAGGCTGCCAATTGCGGAGAATCAAGTAAGTCTTTGAAATGGAGGAAATGAGATCCTGTCCACTGCATAGTGGAACTTGGATGAACTTTTTGTCTGAAAATATTGTCTAAAAAGGTACAGTGGACCACTTATGAACTCTGCGAGTCTCTCTATAGTATCTACTATTCTGATTCCAACCTATAGCTTGTACCGAGCATGATTTGCCTGTCAACATTGATTTTGACTCACGCTAAAAGAAAAGGTCCTGAAAAGTGAAAACTTGTCTCCTAGATCTAGAGCAGCAAAATGTCATGCTAGTTAATCTCTGGTATAATTCAGTGATCAGATCATGTAATTGAATGGGGCACCAAAGCTGATAGCCACAAATTACCTGCCACCCACCTACACACCCACCTATAGAAAGACTGGGGATATTTACAAGCTTGAAAATGGCAACTAATGTCATAAATGGGTGCAGATCCTCTCTTCACCAGTTGATCTTCCCTTCGAAAGCCTTTGCTGATTCACTGCTGTGCAGCTGGGATCAGGAATCTTAGCTGAAAAAAAGTGCAAAAAGCCAAGAGTGCAGAAATCTCTTAGTGGTATTGTGCCTGTCATCTCCATTGACCAGAGATCTTGGCTTTAGTTCAGGGATTTCTAATCGGGGATGGTTAGTTAAATTTGGTTTGTTTAGTTAACAGATCCCCATGGTGATCATTACAAAGTAAATCATGATTCCAAAGTTATTTGATTAGATTCTACGTAAAATGCCTTGAGCCCATGTAAGGACAACTTGAATGCCTTCTTGCTCGCATTTCTCGAGCTCTGTATTTGGTTCATTTTCCATGTGATGCTTGTGAAGCTAATTAGAAAAGACGACAGCAGTAAGTTCCAATGGTGAGTCCGTCCCTGTGCCTATATAAATAGCATCATCTCCATTAACCTTTATTCAGCGGCAGTACATTTCCTTCATTGATGCAGTAGCTCTTCGCAATGTGCAATGGTCTGACTGAAAGATCTATATCAAGCTTGTGGAACCAACACATGTACAATGTTGCACCTGCCAGCCAATGTAGGTTAACAAATGCCTCACAACAGTAGATTTATGGATGCTATTCCCAGGCTCCTGGTATGATTATCCAGCAAACTAAAATCAGATAAAAGGTCTATTATTACTTAGCTGCCAGAAGTAAGACCTGTCAATTTTACACTCACGATACGCCTGGTCACAAAAGATGATACACCTGTATCATATAGTCTTGTGACAAAATGTGATATTTATTGCTGGAGAAAATGTATTTCTGTTGTACTGTCTGGCAGATAAAAGCAAATGAATATGCTCTTACTGGGTTCTAGTTTCTGCTGATACTGCAGGTTTACAGGCAAAAAAATTGACAGGGCAGTAACAACCACCTATTCTTTTCTAAGGCAGTTAAATCTAGAATACTGGAAGGAAAAAAGATCAACATGACCAGATTTTTCTGATAAGACAACTTAAACCACTCCAGAATAAAACCGTTTCCAGCTTTTTACTTGACCCTTTCATTGACGACACCTTTCAAACCATACAAATGTCACTTTGATGTAGCCTACTTAAAAGGACATTATGTATTTATATTGAAATAGAAATGTAATCTTATCCGCAATTAATTCCACTTGAACTCTGCAAATGTGTAGTTGGATAGCACATATTCAATTCTTCTCTTTTCACTATTCAGCAATGGTTGAAATTAGCTGTTGAATGATTCCAACATGGATCTACAAACCTACAGTGACAGGGTGAATAAAGCAGAAGGGTTTTATGTTGCCATTCTTTCTTATCCATTCCCTCACCTGATGTCAGACATACATCTTATCATCAAATGTAGAAATACAGAAGAGAGTGGGCTGAATTTTCCGTTTTGTTTTTGATGAAGTGGAGTTGCATGGAATTTGGTAAAGTGATTCTTGCCAGGAGGCCGAGAACATTCTCTTGCTGTTTCTTACACATTAATTGACATTTCAGTCCTTATGGCAACTGTCATGTCCAATTTCTGCCACACCTTACCATGTGATGTTTATAGACCAACTCACCACTGGCAGGAGATCCCTAAATTGACCATCATCCCTGGCGCTGGTGCCATCTTTAAAAGGCTGTTCTGCACCTGTAACCTGTCTGTCCGGAGGTGCTCTGCACAGTATCTGACCTTTGCTCCGGACATGGTAGACAAGGGGAATTCAGTGACTCTCTTTGCAGGGAGGTTCTGAGGTCCTGCTGGACAGGGTGCTGCACAGGTGGGAATTGCTCTACCTTTAGGACCGGTGCTGGAACGTGGACACATTTTTAAGATGGTGCAAATCAGCTTGTGTATTCATCGTGTCAGAGGACCTGAACAGCTATCCGCACTACACTGATGAAATACTTTCACTCTGCTAACTGTTAAAATTCGATTAATACTGATTTCAGACCAAAATGCTTAAAATATTTCAAAAACCAATATTTAAACTTATATTTTGAGTTTGCAAATAATTAATATCATTTACCAACATCCTGCAATTGATTTCAGAAATCTATTGGTCCAGGAAAACAAATTCCAAAGGGAATATAACTAGAAGGTTCTTTTCGACAGACAAGTATTTAGAATGGTATTTCTGGTCTTGTTTATTCAATAATTCCTTTTGAATATCGCATACCACACAACAATACAAATCAGATCCCAACTCAAAGGCACCGCTCAGCGTGTTCCAACTGGTAATAATGAGCGCATACAATCTAGATCATGATGAAAACTTTATTCCAAACATTGGGCCCTTAAGAATGTGAAAGGGCCACAGAGGACATCTCCATGCATTAATAGCCTACAACACAAAGCTACACTTCTGAAAAGTTAAAGATACTTACCAGAAAGCTTGAATTATTCTTTCCAGTCATACATGGTTTCAGTCAAGTTAATTTGGAACAGATCAGAAGGCAAGTATAAATGAATTAGACTGAAAGAGCTACTGAGAAAAGAAAAACAGCCAAAGGGTCTCTTGTTCACAGGCTGGATAAAACCACAACTGCAAGAGAACATAACAGAAGTTGTTTGGATCAAACACAACAATGATACATGGCCAGGCATAAATCCACTGGTGAAATGAACAGCCTGGCACAATTTTAATTTTGTCTCACTTCCTAAAAGTCATGGAGAATCTAGTGTTTCCAAAAACCTCAATGTTGTTAAACATTAGGATATTAATTTCTTAAACCTTAAGACAAAAACGTTAACATGGTTATCTGCCAACTGTCATGTTTTTATTCATCCTCCAATAACTTTAAGCACAGTGGTCAGTGTCTGGGTTGGAAGAGAATGAGGAAGAGTGAGCTCCGTCTCATATACTACAGCTCCACAGATACATTAAAACAATATGCTATTATTGGAGCCCTACAAAGCCCCAGAGTAACTGTTCAATGTTGATTCTCATTCAACCTCTCAATCAGGTTAACAAACATCTTCTGAGGTAGGCATGAATAAAAAAGATATTCAAGATATTGTTAAACTGTTAAAAACAAACAAAATTGAGATAGCTTTGCAGGCATCATCTGTAAAGTTGATTAGCCAACTGCCAGTTCTAGCTGTAAAGGTTAAGAATAGAAGCATATGCTTAAAACCATCAGGGACATGAATGTTTACCTTCATCAGAGTGAAACGTACATACATTAATTTACAGATTATATGAAAAATTACTGGTGACACTGAAGCTGTTGATGAAAAGAGAATATCATATTGTTGAGGGTGAAATGTGATATTGCCTCGACCAGGATTAACAAATATTAGTGGATACAAAGGGATTAAAATTCATGACAATTTGCAGAATTTCTTGCAAACAATTGTCTGGCACCCACATTCCTTTGTCTTAGCATTTATTTTAAATTAATATTTCACCTTTCATACCTTTGAATGTCTTCAACATCTAGGTCTATCCTTTTCAGCATTCTTTTCAGCACAGGTTCTCAGACTTATTGAGAAGCCTTTGGTCTTGCTACTGCCTCCAAAGCAACGATATGCCTCAGTCCTCTACTATTCCAAGAGGTGTGCTCAATGCTCAAGATGCAGATAGGTCATAGTTTTCCACTGGTTAATCATCACACTTCCTGGGACTTGTGGCCGATTGACTAAATTCTATATGTGAGGCGAGAATGACTGTCCATGACATTGAGGCAACATTTGACTGAATGTGACGTTATGGCACCCTAACATAACTGGTGTCAGTAGAAATTAGTGTAAAACTCTCCACTAGTTGGAAAAGCATCAGTCTGATATGGAACTGTACTGATATTACTTGGTTGCAGCTAGATCAAAATCCTGGAACTTCCTCCTTAACGGCTTTGTGGATGTGCACACTACCAAGAATGCAACAGACAGCAGCAGCTCACCACCATCTTCTCAAGGGCAATTGGAGATAGGGAATAAACATTAGCCAAATGATAAAAGCTCACATCCCACAAAAGAATTAAAAAGATCTGAAAAGCTGTTTGCCTCTTGCATCAACGCTGGTGAATAATTATCATGAATCTCACTGCTATGGCTTTTTTGTAAGCTATACCCAAATATGAGGAGTGGAGTGTGAATAGAACAAGACAGCAAGCAAGCACTAGGGAGGCTGGGAAACTCCTTTGGTGAAGTAGACAATGACATTCCAGATCTCAGCTGCAATGTCAGCATCTGACTTCAGGGTTTTCTGTCCAGAGATTCTAGTTAAAAAGGTTATTTTGTGCACTGGACAGTGACTCTCACAGCTTCTAGCAACCACGGATATAGAAAGGAGATCAAGGAAGGCTATCCTGCAGGTAACTGACTCATAGACAAACGATCCTGCTGAGAGATCTGAGGGAGTCGGGGAATGGTTTACTTGGGTTGTTGGTGGGTGCTTAAGCTAATTTGGTGGGATGTATGAAATGGCAGAACTGCACACTATGAGATAATGTACACAGACAAATATTGAAAAAATAAACAAGTGTTTCTGGACGGCAAAGTGTATATAGTCAAGTTAAGGCGCAAGGAGACTTGCAAGTAGGACACTTGAGCTGAGGATGCTAATGAACCTGTCATATAATAGCAACGATGTCATGGAGACACAGTTGATGGCAGGACAGGACGAGCAATATTCTGGGTATAGGATCTAAAGCCATGATTGAGAGGGGTGTAAAAGAGGAGATACCTCACAATGTTGTTTGCAAGTAATAAATTACTGCAATAAGGAGGGATGATATCTGAGAATGTTCCTCAATTGAGGCCGTATATATAGAGGTGATGTGGGGAGGCAATGGCCTATTATCACTGGACTGGTAATCCAGAGACCCAGATAATGTTCTGGGGACCCAGGTTTGAATCCTGCCATGGCAGATGGCGGAATTTGAATCCAATAAATATCTGGAATTAAGAATCTAATGATGACCGTGAATCCATCGTCGATTGTTGGAAAAACCCATCTCATTCACTAATGTCCTTTAGGGAAAGAAACTGCCATCCTTACCTGGTCTGGCCTACATGTGACTCCAGACCCATAGCAATGTGGTTGACTCTCAGCTGCCCTCTGAGTAATTAGGGATGGGCAATAAATGCTGCCTAGCCAGCAACGCCCTCATCCCATGAATAAATAATAAAAAAATTAAAACAAAAAGGGGGCAATCATGGTTGGGAGCAAAGCACAGATCGACAAACACTCTGGGTGAGAAAGAAGTGCAGATATGAAGGCAAATTTCAGAGAATTATAAAAATTATAGGGTAATAATTGCAGGGGATTTCAACTTCCCTGATATTAACTGGGATAGACTTAGATGGTACAATATTCTTACATTGTATCCAGGACAGTTTCTTAAGCAGCTCATGAAAGGTCCTGCAGGATGTGGTGTTGCTGGATGCAATTTTAGGGAATGAAGCCAGGAAAGTTGTAACAGTGGGGAAGCGTTTCAGTAATAGTGAGCATAATTCAGTAAGAATTAAGATAGTCATGGAAAAGGACAAAGATGGGCCAGAAATCAAAGTGCTGATTTGGGAAGGCTGAACATGATATGATAGACTGGAAGAAGCTATTTATCAGAAAACCTTAATTCTACTGCATGCATTCTGCTCTGTTATAAACTACTGGTTAATGTTAGCCCAGCCATTTATGTGCCCGGTCAACGTAAGGTTTGTATATAGTTAGCTGCAATAATTATCGGTTGGATTCTTCAACACCTTGTTATCAACACCCAATTTCTTATGTTATGAACGATAGCATAAGCATTGTTGTGTAAAGGTAAAACACCCTGTTAAAGGCAAACTCGCACCAGTTATACCATGAAATTTTGTTGAGGGAAGTTTACTGTCTGTTCTCTCTTACGTGACATCAGGGTCGATGGAAGTTTTATCTACTCCAAACACTATCAGGGATGGGCAGGGACTTCTCATCTGGGCAAATACCTGGCATTTCTGGAACTGCCTGAAGATAGTTGTTATTAATTAATGCTATTATAAGCTTCTAATACTAAGGACTTTTGGCCACACTATGTTTACCTTGATAAGGTACTTCCTGTTATTTCCTAATGAAAACAGAATAATAAATCTGTCATTTCCAGAAATATCTTGCTACCTCTCTTTTCAAATTGCTTGCACATTTACTTCTTGTAATACCCTTTGGCACTGCTTCTGTATTTAACAATTCAAGTCTCAACAATGGGGTGGTTTTGTACTTTTAAAATTAACAGGTGCTGATATTCTGCTCTCTGCCTACACCCAAAAACTACATTTTTGCTGATAATTTTGATTAAATCCGTGTCAATTCTTTCCTTATAAACTTTGGCCCTGATAAGCAAACAGAGAGAACAGACACAAAGTGCGTAGTTGTGTACCACTCATGAAGTGAAACCATTTTTCATGTGGCCGTACGGTTGATAGTGAGCAGGAAAACAGGACTGTAGGAGGATGTTAAGGAATTGGTCATGTGGGCAGAAACGTAGTAGATGGAATTCAATTTAGGTAAGTTGGAGCTAATGCATCTGGGGAGAACAAACAAGGCAAGTAAATGTACAACAAATAGAAGAATTCTGAAAAATATTGAGGAACAAATAATATTAAAATGTATATCCACAGATATGTGAAGGTAGTGCAGGTTGATATGCTGGTCAAGGTGACAAATTGGACAAGCCATAGAATTTTAGAGCAGTGAGGTTATAGAAGCATAAAATCCAAGCAGTGCGAAAAGAGGCCATTCAGCCCATTAAGTCCACACCAACCCTCCAAACAGCATCCCACCCAGACTCATCCCTCTACCCCATCCCTGTAACCCTGCCTTTCCCATGGCTAATCCACCTAGCCTGCACATCCCTGGGCATTACAGGACAATTTAGCTTGGCCAATCCACCTAACCTGCACATCTTTGGACTGTGGGAGGAAACCACAGCACCCAGAGGAAACCCACACAGACACAGGGAGAATGTGCAAAGTCCATACAGACAGTCAGCCAAGCAGACATGGGCAGAACATGCAGACTACATATGGACAATTACCTAAGGCCAGAATTGAACCCAAATCCCCTGTGAGGCAACAGCGCTAACCACTGAGCCACTGTGCCACCCCAATTGATATGCTGGAACCACATAAAACATACATTCCATGATGGCAGTGGTAGAGTCGGCAGCATTTGGTTCCTGATCCCAGGGCTCAACTGCTCGCAGGCACCATGCAGCTGAGTCGGCTTCATCCACACCATTCTCACCATCTTACACACCTTCATTGTTCGGTATTGTGGTGACTTCATTCACTTTCCGTATGTTATTTTTTTCTGCAGGGGAGTCCTTTGGGGCTGGGCCCTGTGCTGCCTCAGATCTATGGCCAGTTCCAGCTCGCACACTGAGGTCGCAGAGGCTCTGGCATCGGCGATGGAGAAGTCTGGAGCCAGTACTCTGGTGACCGATGGCCGGCGACAGGGTCTGGAGGAGTGTCAGAAGAAGAACAGGTCCATAGCTCCAGCTCAGACGCAGCGACTGTGGGAGCAGCAGCAATGGCAGAGGATGACCCTTAACCGAGAACCCACAACCCATTACAGAGATCCCGGCTGATGTGAAGAGGTGAACAGAGGAGTAGCGGAGGGCAGCAAGAAGGGGGAAAGATGAACTCCATTGCAATAAAATCTCAAGTTATATTCAGTGTTTCAAGATAGCGACACTTTGCGGTTTGCATGCTAGAAAACACTTTCACTGTATTTTTACGTATATGTAACAATGAATCAAAATGTATATCTAGCTAGAAAACTTCAACCAGTTCTGCTCACCACATCATAAGTAATATTACACTTAGTGAGAGTACAAAAAAGATCTCTGAGGATTACGGCCAGGAGTTGAGCCATGAGGAAAGATAAGCTAGACTGTGTTTGTGGAACATAGGAAGCTGTTCACAAGCCAAATGAGCCAATTAAAATGTTGCTTAAACCTTACAATGTTGGGTGTGGGGAAGGCTGTGGGACTTTGAAAGCCATTTTTAACTAGATTGATTAAAAGACTGAAAGATAGCCTGTTATATTCTTCAGATGGTGTGCTGTGCCTATCAGAAGCAATCCCCAAGGTGTTAGTGACCTGTCCTTTGTCACTACCCTATTACTAAAAGCCACCCCAAACCTTCTGGCCTCCTCCTTAGGCTCCACAATACTTCCGCATCCAAAACCCCAAACCTGCCCTGATCCGGATACCATTGCTGGTCTTCATCCTAGGGCCTAGTAATGGACACTGCTAGAGCAGCAACTACACCTTGGCACTAATGGTACTGCAACCAGATTGGCTCACTGAGGAAAGGAAATCACATGCTTACCTCAAAAAGCATGTCCTCGGTCTGTTACTGCTGTGGGAGCACTTTATTTATTGTGCATCAGCCACCCCTCATAAATAGCAGAATGCTTGTGAAAGGTTAGATCACCCCAGATGACGCCAAAATTGGTGGTGTCGTGGAAAACCAAGAAGGTACCTCAGAGAACAAGGGGACCTTGATCAAATGGGCCAGTGGGCCAAGCAGTTTAATTTAGTTAAATGTGAGGTGCTGCATTTTGGAAAGGCAAATCCGGACAGGATATAGACAGTTAATGGTAAGGTCCTGGGGAGAGTTGCTGAACAAAGAGATCTTGGAGTGTATGTTCATAGTTCCTTGAAAGATGAGTTTTAGGTCGACAGGGTACTGAAAGAAGGCATTTGGAATGCTTGCCTTTATTGGTCAGTGCATAGAGTACAGGAGAGTTGGGAAGTCATGTTGCAGCTCTACAGGACATTGGTTTGGCCACTTTTGGAATACTGTGTTCAATTCTGGTCTCCCTGCTCTAGGAATGATGTTGTGAAACTTGAAAGAGTTCAGAAAAGATTTACAAGGATGTTGCCAGGGTTGGGGGGTTTGAGCTTTAGGGAGAGGCTGAATAGGCAGGGGCTATTTTCTCTGGTATGTCGGAAGCTGAGGAGTGACCTTACAGAGGTTTATAAAATCATGAGGGGCATGGATGAGGGTGAATAGCCAAGGTCTTTTCCCCAGGGTGGGGGAGTCCAAAACTACAGAGTTCAAGGTAAGGGGAGAAAGGTTTAAAAAGGACCTAAGGGGCAATTTTTATCACACAGAGAGCAGTGCGTGTATGAGCTGCCAGAGGAAGTGGTGGAGGCTGGTACAATTACAATATTTAAAAGGCATCTGGATGGGTATATGAATAGGAAGGGTATAGACGGATATGGGCTAAATGCTGGCAAATGGGACTAGATTAATTTAGGACATCTGGTTGGTTTGGACGGATTGGACCGAAGGGTCTGTTTCCATGCTTTTGTACAGCTCTATCACTCTATAACTCTTTATGAAGTTCCCCTGAAAATATGCCTATGTGTTACTGAGGCCCTTTGACAGGTTCAGAAGGCATTATCACGAAGCAGCGAGTATCACTTTAAGATGTGCTTAAATTAACATCAACACCAGGTTTACATTTCAACAACGGGTCTCTTCAAGCGTTTCTTGAAGCACAAAATACTGCACAACCGCTTGGATGTGCACTCAGGCATTTTACGTGGGAGCCAACTGTTTAACTACCATCAGGGTGCCCATTCCTAGTACTGGCTTCAGGTCCTTTTCCAAAATTGCTAAACACAGGCTCAACCAATGTTTCAGCTAAAACCTAACCACATGGAGGGTTGGTAACGCCTGAATGCACTGCCAAAAATCAATCATCCTCTACATTTTTCAATGCTCTGTTACTGTATAACCTCTGACACAATATCCATTTCTATAACACATTTGTATGAAGTCTGTGACATAATATTCCTTAAGCGTCTTCATAAATTACAATCCTTATGAAAATACATTCATGAATATCCTCCAGCTGTGACACATTTTCTGGTTTTATCTCAAAAATAACATTAGAGTGAAAATGCGGACTTTTTTGCACCAAATATATTTTAACCATTTCATCAAGATTGACAATGGCATTAGAAATAAACAAAGAGATATAATCTGAATTATTTTGCTGAAAGACTTCAATGACTGCCTCTAATAAAAAGGAAAAGAAAAAGCTTTTAGGTATCATGCAATATTTAACATCACTCATCTCTGCAGTTCATTTCAGCTGGCTGATTTAACATGGGCCATACAGAGATACCAGCTTACTTGGAACATCTCTTAAAGTACCTGATCTTCTCAGGTGATCCTTCTTTGTGACAATAAGATTGCAGCTATTTTTAAAAGGATTGCTGAACACTGTAAAAATGCAGGATCAGTAGAAACTGACTAATGATGATGCTAAAGGGATCTCAAATTACTCAACTTCCATTCATTCTATGATTTTATCCACAACTTCAGTTTCAGTGACATAGAAATTAAAAGCGTGGATTTAAAAAGATATGAATTTATTAAAAAAACGAAGGGTTTAGGCCCGAAACATCAAGTTTTCCTGCTCCTATGATGCTGCTTGACCTGCTGTGTTCATCCAGCCCCATGCTTGTTATCTCGGATTCTCCAGCATCTGCAGTACCTTTTGTCTCTTGTATTTGTTTAAATGTGTTGGTCCTCCTTTATGCCTCCTCACAAAAAATCATTGGGTTATTTTCGCTAAGTGCGAATTGCGTCCAGTTTGTTTGAAGTTGAACTTACTATACACTCCTCATTAACTAATGACAGCACCCTATGGCATCTTTCACATTTGATTCTATTCTCAGGATAACTCATCACTTGGAGGATATCTGCTAAAAGATGGGCATCCTTGCAATGCATGCCATCTTTCAACAAGGGTTGGGTGTCTGGTACTGTACCTCACTGTCAAGACAATGGCACAGCAGTGACAAAGCCACACTGTCCACTACACATGCAACCCTATTCTCATACCATATTCACTGCTTAACCGCCACACCATACACTTTATCTGTCTTTATATGTCCGTCTAAACACCTTCTCTGAGACCTTGTTACTTTTTCCTCAATGCTCAGAATTCACTCACGTCTTAGCACTCTCCAGCAGGGGAACATCACAGGCAGGCAAAAATTTGGACATTTCCAAACATGAGTGTTTAGTGACAGCCAGCAAAACAGAGCACAAAGAAGATGAGTAGAGGCTGCAGTTCATACCCAAACCAACTTGACTTTGACAGTCCATGACGGTTTTCTGCAGTCAGCTCACTGCTACTGGAACTGGGTGTCAATCAGCCCCCTCCTGCCTTGTATTGTTTGATGCAGCTGAGCTTGATCATCCAAAAGGAGATCTTCCTCCAGCTCAAGGTCTTCATCATTCTCCTCTGACAAGTGCTCTGTTTCCCTGGCTCCTCACCATGGGTCAACTAGTGTAGTTGCCTGCTCTGATTGTGCTGAACATGGCACACCAGGACAATGGTGGCACCCTCAGTCTAGACTATAGTGGACAGACTTCCAGATAGCTCCAGCTGTCCTACTTACAAGCAGCCTGCCTGCAGAAAAGAACCCGTCAATGCCGCAATATCAACAGCCTTTGTCTCTGGTTAAAGTGCCAACATGTTAAAACTGGCATGGAATCACAGACATGGCACAGATGCTGCAAGCCTGCAGGTAGGTGCTAAGTGAGTGAGTGCTAAGAAAGCAAATGAGCAGCCCTGAGATGCACCCTATGAACTGGGTATCTGTCTGCGTGCATAAGTGTCCCTGCTGCGGGTTTTCAATTCTAATTGTCACCATTGGTCACAGTGCAAGTCTATGTTTCCTGAGTGGCTGACAAATGGATCAGAGATGTGCCATGATGGTTGTGAAGGCTTGCCTTAATTGGCACTGCCTAGTAAGATGGCACTGCCTAGCGAGAAACTAGACACGCCACTCAACAAAATTGTAAAGGATAGCACAAGATGTTCCTGACATAGTGATTGACCCTGTTGGACTTAGTGCCTATTTATTCCAAAAATAGTCCATTTCACTCAGACCCTTATAAGTTTTTGATTCATGTGCCTGATGTAATCAGCATTAATTTTAGCAATGCTTTTAACAGGGTCACACATGTTGTGCAGCACAGCTGTAAAGTAAGAGCCTGTAGCATTCAAGTAGATGTGGCAAAATGGATCTAAAAATTGGTTCAATGGCAGGGAGCACAGAACAATTGATAGTGCAGAATTTTGGTCACTTCGAGGTTTGTTTCTAGTGAGATTCCATGCAGCTCAATAGAATGCCCCATGTTTCGATGATAAATATCGATATAGTGGACATGATTCAAAAGTTTGCAGATTGTATGAAAATCAATCCTATAAAGAGCAAAGCTGTAGACTATAGAAAGTTATCAATGGCCTGGACAGATGTGCAGAATAGTGGCAAGGGTACGTCACTCCCCTTTGCCCTTTAATCATCCCCTCCCCTTGCAACTCATTAGCATTACTGTCACTGAATCCCTGACTGTCAAGTTCCACAAGTTACCATTGACCGGAACGGAACTGAGCCTTTCATATAAATACCATGGTTGCAAAGACTAAAGGCTAGAAATGTTGTAACAAGGTGTAGAGCTGGATGAACACAGCAGGCCAAACAGCATCAGAGGAGCAGGAAAGTTGACATTTCAGGTCTGGACACTTCTTCAGAAATGTTGTGATGCCTAAGTCACCTCCTGTGCCCCAAAAGCCTGTGGGCCATCTAAAAGGTATGTGTCAGGAGTACTCTTCCTTTGCCTTGATGAGAGCTACTTTCACAGCACATACAAGACATTTGGCTGCACCCAAGACAAAACAACCGACCTGATTGGTACCCCATCTACCACCTTCAACAT
Organism: Ginglymostoma cirratum; assembly: GCA_024137785.1. Classification (NCBI taxonomy): domain Eukaryota; kingdom Metazoa; phylum Chordata; class Chondrichthyes; order Orectolobiformes; family Ginglymostomatidae; genus Ginglymostoma; species Ginglymostoma cirratum. The sequence continues at coordinate 11,472,397 of JAHRHZ010000264.1, read as the reverse complement.
TTACTCTATCTACTACAGATGTGCCGTGGCAGTGTTGTGTGCAAATACAGAGATGCACTGCTTTCAAACTTGTGACTTACACCATCTAAAGAGGGTAATGGCAGCAGTTGTATGTGAACATCATCACGGGAAAATTCCCCTCCAAGCCACACATCTTCCTGGTTTGGAACTCCATCACCACCATTCCTTCAATGTCACTGAGTCAAATTTTCAAACTCCAGTTCTAACTGCACTATGGGTGGACCTACTCACTATGGACTACAATGGTTCAACACACAGGTCACCACAACTTAGTCAAAGGAAATTAGAGGTAATTTCTTGCCAATTCATTGACCCCACCTCCTGTGAATGACTAAAAAATAATGAACTTCACTGGTTTTTGTTTTCACTCTACTTTTCCACTGACTCCCCACGTCCCTTGATTGCCTGAGTAGCTAAAATATATTTAAGTGCATCCACAAACCTCTGGGGTCCAGAATTCCCAAGATCCACAATCATTGAGTAAGGGAATTTCACCTGATCTCAGTCATAAATGACTTGCCTCTTATCCCAAGACCGTATGGCTTTCTTCTAGATTCCACAACTTAGGAAAACCATGTCTCAGCATCTTGCCATTCAAGCGTCTTCATCATCTTGAATGCTTCAATGAGATCACCTCTCATTTTTATAAAATCCTGAGAGTATAAATCCAACATACTTAGCCTCTGATTGTAGGATAACAGGAACAAATCTAATGAATTTTTGGTGTACTGCCTCAAATATAAATAAATCTTTTCCTAAATATGGAGATCAAAGCTGTATAGAGTGTTCCAGCTGTGGTCTCCCTAAAGCCCCACACAACTACACCAAGACCTATTTACTCTTGGCCCTCACTCTAGAAGAATTCCTGCCTGACAGAGCTGTTGGACAATCACATTGGCCACTAGCACTGCCATCCCAGTAACAACCGTAGTCAAGGCTGGGACATCAAGCTGTCCCCATTTTCAAAGACCGACAGCCAGGACCTGCTAAGTGTGGGTACTCTCGCAGCGGGGTGGAGAGGTGAGGCTGGGAGAGGTGGACAGAGTATATTCTGGATGATGATGGAGAGGCTCGGGGAGGGTGCTGAAGGAAAACTGTTAGGAAAAAGCAAATGTTGTGTGGAGACAGTAGGAGACCTCACCTTCCCATTAGAATAAGTGGCCCAAGTCCCACCCTGCCCTGAACTCACCTGCCAATATTGAAGTTGCCACTTAAGGTCCTCAAAAGGTGTAAGGATAAGCATCATCTCAGTCCTAAATGATTTGCCTCATATCCCAAGTTTATGTGGCTTCTTCTTCTGCTGGTCTAATCTTTGCCTATCCCACTGCAAAATTGTGGACAGGTCGGTAGTGATTGTAATGAAGTTGGTCAGGTGGGCCCATAGAATATGAGTTCCCTGATTGGGGCTGTTAACTTGATCCACTCAGGGAGTCCTGGCTGACAGGTATAAACAGGAGTGTCAGAGATTCTGTTCACTCAGAGCTGGCTCTGAGAGAGCTGGATCAGTGTCAAGGTCTCTTTACGTGCAAATCAAGGGTCACTTGATGATGGGATACTGGCCTCCGTGGAGTTATTCCAGTTGAGACAAAACAAAAGCACGCTCCTGACAAAATTTGCTTGCAACAGTCATCTCTGAGTTGGGGTAGGCATTTATGGCATTATGCTGTTATTTGGGAAGCTTGACTTGTTTGATCTGCCATTGAAAACTAGGCTCAGTATTGGAAAGAATGTGTTATTTTTTCCAGGCAAATGAATTTGGAGCTGATGAAAAGCAATGTGTAATTCTCCTGACAGCTTGTGGGCCTGCAGCTTTTTTCAGTTATTGGGAGCCTAACTTTCTCTGAGGCACCAGATACTAAAACCTTTCAAGAGTTGACAGATTCAGTTAAGGAATATTATAACAGTAAGCCTCCTCTAATTCTGAGACACTATCAGTTATACTCGTCAAGTTGAGAACCAGGGAATTCATATTGGAATTTTTGACAAGGTTAAGATGATTGACAGAGGCATGTGACTTTTTCCAAGATGGTGTCAGCTAGCTGGGTGGAGGAAGGTAATGTTGGTGGCTGTGGTGGTGATAGGAGACCAGCACTGGACTCATGATGGGTGGCAGCAAGTTGGCCGTAGCAACAGTAGAGCTGAGGGAGGGCCTGATGCAGGATACATGGCAGCAATGGTGAGGCAGCAGCAGTTAGCCCCAGGTCCCTGGCAAGTTGGAGGAGCCCACGGGGGATTGGTGGAGGCAGTGGAGACAATTATTGTTGTGGGGCATAAGAAGAAGGAAATGTGAAGATGAACTCTTTTGCTTTATTTTGTGGCTTTATATTCTGCTTCTTGCTTTACTTCCTGTGTTTCAAGATGGCAGCTGACAGTGGCGTCACTAAACAACACTTTTCACTGTGTTTGTAATGCACATGGCAATAAGTAAATCTAAACTAAACTTTGGTTCAACCATTAATGAGATGCTGAGAGACCACTTGGTATATAGGATTCATGATGTAATCATGCAAAAGTGCCTACTTCGTGAAACCCAACTGGACTTCAGACAGGCTTTACAACTGACATTATCATTGGAAAATGCAGCAAGTGTAGCATATGAGTTGCATGGTATTCAGGCGGAAGTGGACACCCTTGCCAGGCCGACTGAGCTTGGGGCACACCATTTGAGAGACGGCAACTGCATAGCCTCACTAAGGGCATATCCTGATCGGAGGGACTCTAGGTCAGTCCACAGCAAAACCCAAAACAAAGCGAGCTTCAACCAAACGGTTAAAATTTTCTTCAGAATCCCGGCAAGCCATCGTAGTTACTGCTGGTATGCAGACCCGATAGAGCAAAACAGTCCCACTGGACCCAAATTGAGTAAGAGAACTCATAGACCAGTATTCAGGAGTGCGCACAATATGGCAAGTACACCTACATCTGGTTTGAATCAGTTAAATTGCTTTGCGACATCCAAATCAGAACCAATCAAAATAAAAGTCCGCTTAAATGGTCACCCGGTTCTAACAGAGGTTGATACTGGTGCGTCCGTTTCAGTGATCGCAGTGGTCTTTAACAAAATTCGCTCTGGACTCCAACCCTTAAGTTTGTGCAAGACCTCAGCTAAACTGAGAAGGGATATTGGGGAACCGTTACAGATGAAGGGTACAATTTTGGATCTGGTCTCTTGTGAAAAGCAGCTGGTTCAGTTACAGTTTGCTGTAGTAAAAGGTTTGGGCCCAAGCTTGATGGCGAGAAATTGGTTGAGAAAGATTCACCGAGATTGGCTCAACATTTTTTGAAAAGAAAATGGTTTCCTGGGTGAAGTCCTAATTAAATACCCAGAAGATTTTCAGGAAGGTCTAGGGACCATCAAAGGAGCCAACGCCATTTTGCATGTTGACCAGGAAACGATTCCACGATTCTGCAAGGCCTGCCCAGTGTCATTTGCCTTGTAGGCAAAAGTAGAGGCAGTAGTCAGGAGGCTGGAAAGTGAAGGAATCATCAAACCAGCGCAGTTTGCAGAATAGGCAGTATTGGTCGTACTGATAGTGAAATCCAACGTGTCAGTTCGCCTTGTGGGGATTTTAAACTCACGGTAAATCGCTTTTTACTGCTGAATAAATACCCAATTCCTCGCATACAGGATTTATACACAAAGCTGGGAGGGGTGCTGTCCTTCACAAAGCTGGACATGAGCATGTGTACCTGCAATTGTGGTTAGACGAAGATTCCCAGAAGTATGCTAGGATTAATACCCATAAGGGTTTGTACCAATATAAAAGACTGTTGTTGTGGAATCATCAGCCTGTGCAATTTTTCAGTGGATGATGACATGCTAATAACGGGGGAAGGAGCACTTAGATAACTTGGACATAATCCTCAAATGCTTCTTGCAGGCAGGAATCTTACTTAGAAGGGAAAGGCGCGTGTTCCAGGCACCCAAGTGACCTACGTGGGCTACAATGGGTTACAGTCATTTGAAGACAAAATGAGGGAGATCAAAGGTGCCCTGGCTCCCACATCTCTAGTGGAGCTTAGATCTTTCCTTAGGCTGGTGAATTATTATGGAAAGTTCATACATAACCTGGCCCCCATCCTGGCAAATTAGCTTCCACTCTTAAAAAAGGGTCAACCTTGGAAATGGTCATGTAGCCAAGCCACAGTTTTCAGAGAAATTAAGAAACAGCTATTATTCTCTGAAGTGTTGGTATGTTATGATCCCAAGTGAGATCTGGTATTGATATGCAATACCTCCCCATATAGTATTGGGGTAGTATTAGCTGATGGATGACCCAGTGGAGAACAATGCCCAATAGCATATGCATCCAGGACTTTAGCTAATGCATACAGTATGTGTGCCCAGACAGAGAAGGAAGGTTTGGCAGTCATATTTGGAGTCAGGAAGTTAGACCAATACCTTTATGGATGTAAGTTTGTGATGATAACAGACCAAAAACCCCTGACAGGTCTACTAAAAGAGGACAAGGCAGTGCCACCCATAGCTTCAGGCCAAATTCAGCCGTGGGCTCTAATACTAAATGCATATAATTACAGCTTGGAACACTGTCCGGGAGGCCAAGTAACAAATGCGGATGCATCGAGTCACCTCCCACCGGCAGATACACCACGGGTGGTACTGCCACTGGAAGAGTCCATAATGGTTTTAAAATTTTTGGACACACTTCCAGTCACAGCTACACTAGCTACCTAACTGTCCGTGTTCCTATTTGATTATAGGACCATCCCTCATCCAATTACAAGGATAACTCCAGCAGAGTTGCTAATGGGGAGAAGACTGCGCACCAGATTAAATATGGTCTTCCCGGACCTGGGGTGGGGCGGGGGGAAAGGGGGTGCGTGCGGGGACAGTGAAATATCCTGAGGAATATCAATGCTGGACACAAGAGTCCACTAAGCGGGAGACGCAGTTTACTTCAGGGGATGAAGTTTGGTGTAGGAACCACGGGAATGGCCCTCCATGGGTAAGGGGAATGGTCAATGCGAGGTCAGGTCCAGTGATGTATAAGGTTCGAGTATGTCCGATAGTCCTGAACAAGTACGTGGACTTTACGAAAGCTGCAACCTCACAAACGGGGCGGGAGCAAAACATGCTCAGCTCCTCAACAGCCTTTCCGACCATTCTGGAACCTATGGGTTACCCGTCTCCATCAAACATTGAAGATACCTCAGAATCTGAGATGGACACAATGGATGTCATCGCCTCAACACCTTTGAGGCCCAAAGAAGTAAATGAATTTATTCTGAGGTGCTGCGGGCACAAGAGGCAAGCCACTGTGCCTTACACGCTGCCTGTATCAGGGGCAGAGTTGGAAGAACATGACCCAGTGCTGAAAAACCCCAGAAGGAGCTACAAAAAAAAAAAACTGGCTTTTGTCCTCGGACTCAGAGGGAGAGGGATGTAGGGGACTCATACAGAATATACACTCCCTGATTGGGGCTGTTAATCCGGTCAAATCAGGGAGTCCTGGCTGATAGATAAGAACAGGAGTGTCAGACACCCTGTTCACTTGAGCTGACTCTGAGGGAGCTGGATCAGTGTCAAGGAATCTCTACGTGTATATAAAAGGTGACTTATTTACAGGATACCGGCCTCTATGGAGCTATTTCAAGGTTGAGCTGCGGGAAGGCATGGGACATTTTGCAGGGTTTTCCCACGCTAAACCCCCTCCCCTTCCCTAGCTCCAAAATCTATCAGTGAGGCCTATACAATTGTACCCTAGGAATTCTGCGAATGCATTATTTCTGCAGCTAAGAACTTAAGAAACAGGTGCAGGAGAAGTCCATACAACAGAGAATGCTTATGCCATTCTCATGCTTCAAGTTCACTTTCCTGCCCGTTCCCCATAGAAAACAAAAATTTGTCTATACCAACTTCAAATGTATTCAACAATGGTGCAACCATAACTCTCTGGGGTACAGATTTCCAAAGATTCACAATTTAAGCAATTTCTTCTAATCTCATCTCTAAATGATTATTCCTTTATCCTGAGACTGTGTTTTAGAATGCCCTATTAATGGAAATTATCTATGCTATCATGCCCCTTCAGAATTATGAATACCAAGGGCAGAGGTGTAAGGAAATGCTACAATCTGCATGTTCCTCTCTAAGCACCGTGATTTAAACTGTATTGCCACTCCTTCACTATTGCTGGATGAAAGTCCCAGAGGTCATTTCCTTGCAGCGTTGTAATTGTACCTGAATGAGATGGAATGCAGTTGTTCAAAATCAAAAGTGGCTCACCACCATCGTTCAAAGGGCTATTAGGGATTAGCAATAAATGTTGACCAAGTAAAATGATGCTTGTGCCTCATGGAGGAATTAAAACACAATGGCTGATTTGTTTAATTGATAGATCATCCATCTGTTTTTCCTCTACAGCAGTACAACATATGAGCTCTGTTTGACAACTTCAAAGGCTTTATTCAGCTTTGGAGCATTTATTGACATAACTGTGAAATGGAATGTTGTTATGAATGATTGGCTTAATGCCAAACGTCTCTGATTGGTTCGGCTCAGCAAGGGCTGTTGACACAGCTGTCAGCGGAATGAAAGCTGTGTTTAAATTGACATTATAAAACTCAAAGAGAATTATATTTTGGAAGTCAACATTTGAAAGGGGAGCTGTTTATCTTGACTGTTTCATGAACACATAATAGGAGACTGAATCCTGTGTCTTCATTTTGACATTTCCAGGAGAATCTCAAAGACTTCCCATGTTAACTATTGGGTTTCTAAGTTGACTGCAGAGTCTATACTGGGTGAGTTTACAGGAACAGGTAAGGGGGGATGGGAGTATGAGGGACAGTTACACTGTTGAAGGCCACAGTGTCCAACCCTCAGGTGTACAACTGACCCAATGTCCTAGCAAATAAAGTTGGATGTTTTCATCCATGTTCCTCTGCATTTGCCTATGTCCATTCACATTTTTGGCTTGCTTCAAAAGATGATGGCCCTCGATCTTGAACATCCCTCCCACCACACCATGAAATTGCATGGAATGCCAGATAGAATGTATGATCACAATTTTGGGAAGTCTCCTGACTTGCAGCTCCCAACTCATAAAGGGGACTAATCCAGCAAAGACAGTAGAAAACCAAGAAAGACACAACAGAAGTTTAACAAACATTGGTTTAGCTTCAACTGGAATTACGTGAACAATTCTGTTCATTACACTTTTAGAAAATTTTCAAGGTTTTAGAGAGTGCTGAGAGGATTTGCTCAAATTATATTTGGGATGAGAGGATTCAGTTACTTGGATATACTGGAGAAATCATGCTTGTTCAACTTATTGCAGACAGACTAGTGGGAAATTTGTTTAGCATGTTCACACTGAAGAAAGAATGTTATTAGCCTGAATAAAGAGAGAGTTTTCCTACTGGCAAATAGATAAGTAATTAAAAATGTGCGGAACATTTAAGGTAATTGTTGACAGAAAAATAGATCACGAATAAAACCCCCTTCCTTTTACATAGCAATGCATTGCTTAAAAATATAGTCGGATCAAATTCAATACTAACAATGAAAACAGAATTAAATAAACATTTGAAGGATTTTCTTCAGTGCTATGGGGACAGAACTGGGAGTGGAACTAAATGGATAGCTCATTGGAAGGGCCAGCAGAGACACAATGGCTATTTATGATATGACGATCTAAAGTATGTATAAGAATCAGAAAAACACAACTTCTTCTGTTAATTTGGCATGACTTTCATCAATCTATCTCCATTCAGCTTGGAACCTTAACCACGAAAATGACTGTAGGCCAGAAAATTCTGAGCAGTATTAGTTGATTAACATGATGGGGAGGCGATGGCCTGCTAAACCAAAGACCCAGATAATGTTCTGAGGACCCAGGTTCGAATCCTGCCACAACACATGGTGGAATTTAAGCTCAAATGAATATTTGGAATTAAGAATCTAATGATCACCGTGAATCCATTGTCGATTGTAAAAAAATCCATCTGGTTCACTAATGTTCTTTAGGAAAGGAAACTGCCATCCTTACCTGGTCTGGCCAAAATGTGACTCAGACCGACAGCAATGTGGTTGACTCTTAGGGATGAGCAATAAATGCTACCTAGCAAGCGACACCCTCATCCCGTGAATGAATTTAAAGAAAAACATGCACCAAGTCCAAATGATTTTCCCCTGATTACACTGTATCAGAGATGTCAATCTAATTATTTTATTTGGGCTATCGACTGATCAATAGAAAGACTGCCTGAAATGGCAGATAGATGAATGGTATTTAAAAGCATTGCATGCTTGTCAGCTAAGATGGCCAAAATATTAGAAACTGCTTTTAGCAGTAATAGCAAATTACTGTAAGGAAACAGTCCTATGCACATATTTTTGTCACATATATACTAGTCTCTTTGCAAGTACGGAATTTTGCATGGCTGAAGTTCTAATGTTCTTAGTATTTGTTAATAAAAATGCATTCTGATTACAAGCTAGCCTGACAAAATTTATAACATATGTTTGCTTATTTCATAGCAAAGTAAATAAAAAGATAAACAGCCGAATACAACATCACTTTAATATAAATGATGCTGGAAACAAAATTTAATTAGATTCTGCACAATTATATACATTTGCAATGTGTCTGATTTTTTTTCAGAAGTCATTGACAGATTAGTTGTTCCAAACACTGCAACTATATTTTGCAGCAGAGTTTGAGAACTGTACTCTGTAAATATTTTCCTTTCAAGTACAACAGATCCGAATATTTTATTTTGGAATATACTGGTTACTTTTAATTCTTTCATAGGATGTGGGGGTCATTGGTTAGGCCAGTTTACATTGTCTGTCCTTAGTTGCCCTTGAAAAGGTAGTGGTAAGCCATCTTCTTGACAAGGTGTGTGCCAATGCTCCACAAGGTTGACTGGTTAGCAAGGTTAGATCACAAAGAATCTGGGGGAGCTAGCCAGTTGGATACAAAATTGGCTTGAAGGTAGGAGACAGAGGGTGACGGTGGAGGGATGTTTTTCGGACTGGAGGCCTGTGACCAGTAGCGTGCTGCAAGGATTGGTGCTAGGTTCACTGCTTTTCGTCATATATAAAAATGATTTGGATGTGAGTATAGGAGGTATGCTTAGTAAGTTTGCAGGTGACACCAAAATTGGTGGTATAGGAGACAGTTAAGAAGGTAATCACTGAGTACAATGGGACCTGAATCAGATGGGTCAATGGGCCGAGAAGTGGCAGATGCAGTTTAATTTAGATAAATGTGAGGTGTTGCATTTTGTAAAGGCAAATCTGGGCAGGACTTAAACAGTTAACAGTAGGGCCCTGAGGAGTGTTGCTGAACAAAGGGACCTAGAGGAACAGGTGCTTGGTTCCTTGAAAGTGGAGTCGCAGGTAGACAGGGCTGTGAAGAAAGTGTTTGGTACGCTTGCTTTCATTGATCAGTGCATTGAGTAAAGGAAATAGGATGTCATGTTACAGCTGTACAGGACATTGGTTAGGCCACTTTTAGAATACTGCATTCAGTCCTGGCCCTCCTGCTATCAGAAGGATGTTGTGAAACTTGAAAGGGTTCAGAAAAGATTTACAAGTATGTTGCTAGGATTGAGGATCTGAGCTGTAGGGGGAGGCTGAATAGGGGGCTTTTTTCTTTGGAAAGTTACAGGCTGAGGGGTGACCATATAAAGGTGTATAAAATCATGGGGGACATGGATGGGGTGAATAGCCAAGGTCTTTATTTCAGGGTAAGGGAGTCCAAGCCCTAGCTGGCATAGATTTAAGGTGAGAGGAGAAAGATTTAAAAGGGACCTGAGGGGCCATGCAGAGGGTGGTGCATATATGGAATGAGCTGCCAGAGGAAGTGGTAGGGGCAATATTTAAAAGGTACCTGGATTGGTGCAGGAACAGAAAGGGTTTAGAAGGATATGGGCTAAATGCTGGCAAATGGGATTAGATCAGTTTAGGATATGTGATCGGCATGGACGAGTTGGACAAAAGAGTCTGCTTCCCTGCTGTATAAATCTTTGACTCTCTAATTGCTGTAGTCCATGATATATTTCCAATCAGGAAGGTGAGTGGCTTGGAGTGGAACTTGCAGGTGGTGGTGTTCCCATGGATCTGTTGCCTTGTCCTTCTAGATTGTCATAGCTGTTGGTTTAGAAGATGCGGTATAAGAAGCTTTTATGATATTCTGCAGTGCTTCTTGTAGATAGTACACACTGCTGCAACTGAGCATCAGTGGTGAAGGGGGTGAGTGCGATGCCTACCAAGCGGCTGCTTTGGTCTGAATGGTATCAAACGTCTGGAATGTCATTGGAGCTGCACACACTCAGCAAATGGAGAGGTTTCGATCACTCCTGACATGTGCCTTGTAAATGGTGGGCAGGCTGCAGGGAATTGGTACTTAACTTGCTGCAGGATTCATAAGAAATGGTTTAAATAAATACATTGACCTTTTCCCGGTGCAGATTTTCAGTACTAAAAGCATGCATAGATTTTAAAACTGCAGATAATTGGTAATTTGGACATCACTCTGAAGCACCAAGGAATTGTATAGTGTATTGAGAGTTGAAAATTCCAACACACCGTGACTTGTACCTTTCGATGATGGATAGGCATTCAGCAGTCAGATTCTCTCTTGCTGGAGATCATTGCCTGACACATGTGTGATACAATTGTTACTTGACTTTTGTGAACCCAAACCTGGGTTTTGTCCAGGTTGTCCTATATTTGTAGATGCTTCAGTATCTGAGGAGTCACAAATAGCTCTGAACATTGTGCAATCATTTGCAAATGTATGTGTGCATGTGTGTATGTGTGTGTAAGGGTGCAAGATATTAGGTTGTCATTTCCAGCGCCTAGTTTGATACCAGGCAGTTCACCTGGTTTCATTTCTGGTTTGAGACTTTTTACCAGTTCTAAATACACTGAATTGCTTTCTTGATCATTTCAAAGAATAATTAAGAGGCAATTGATTGAAGTCAAATGTAGGCCAGGCCAGGTAAGGGCAGCAGATTTTTAATGTCAATCATCAGTAGACTTTAAATTGTCCAGTTACAATACCACTATGCCACCGCCTCCACACACACGTGAGCTTTGAAAGGTATTCAACAATCAGTTTAGTACCTGATAATAGATTTCAGTTGTGCATACTTCCATGAAAATCAATTACAAAGCCATTACGAAAACAGAGACAAGAGATGATTCTGCAGTAATCCTTTTCTTTGCTGTAAAATATGTAATAAATATTTGGAAGCTATTTGCACACTCAGGTCTCTACTGATAGTGTTTAAATATCTGCCACAAGGTTTGGAAGAAGTCCATGGAGGGTGCAAAGCTGCAAAATGCTTCATTCTTGTTGAATGTCCTTTAACTATTAAGCCATCATTGTTCAATGTATTTTCTTAGGGGTTACACACCAACGTGTTGGTCCTAGGGCATGGCTGGGCCTGGGTACCTGATGACGGAGGTGGTGACATTCTGGCTGTGGCAGTGTGTAGGGACTCAGGGCGCCTAGGTGTTCACAGGTTGAGGGATGGACTTTGCGGCAAGGACGCATGGCCGAGTGATCTGGATGTTTCCTTTTCTTTTAGCTGTTTCTTTTATTTCTGCTTCTGTTTTTAATCCTGTCTTTTGTATACTAAGATGGCACCACGGAATGACAACTTTGTACACTTTTCACTGTACTAATGTATTCCTGTACTCGAGTACACATGACAATAAAATCTAAATATAAATCTTAACAGCACAAACAACACAAAAAATGCATTTAGGCGACAGTGGAAATTAAAGTTTACTTAATTTTCTGAAATTTTTCTTTTAATTTAGAACGTAATGTCAATATCGGTCCGTAGGCAATAGATTTATTTCTACAATCATTGAGAATTCACATTCCAAGTGATAATCTCCCATCTGCTACATTGCTGCTTGTGAATACTCAAAAGTATGAAGGCGCTGGACGAAGAATAAATGATTACCAATCACAAATTTGGGGCTGCAAGACATCTATGCACTCAACTACTTTAGTTCCTAACTTTGATCCGGTAAACCAATGACTTGCAGACTGCTGTATGACAGGCAACATTGTTATGAAAACCAGTAGGCACCTTTCACAATCGGTAGATGGATAATGTTTCTAAAATGAATTGTGAGGGCAATTTAGTTCTCTGCATATTCTTCAAATCTAGAGCATCAAGTAGACTGTATCAAACTTACTTTCATTGGCTTATTTGATGGCATAATCAATGCATGCTCAGAAATCAGAAGAGAAGGTCTTCAATTCAATATCAATTTCATGTTGAATTCTTTGAGATAGATTTTTTTTATTAAGCATTTTTTTCAAAGATGTTAAGGCATATGGACCAAAGGCAGATATATGAAGTTTGGTCACAGATCATTTATGATTGCAATGAGTGGCAGAACAGACTTGAGGGGCTGATTGGCTTACTCCCGTTCCTATGTCAGGGTAATTGACGACAGGAACATTGCAATTAGAGCATTACCCACAACATTTGTAAGGGACATTTGGAAAACATTCCAGGCTGTGATCCCACCCTCCTCAAAGTGTACATGTAGGCATGCATGTGATGAGCTCCTTAAAGCAATCAGTTGATACTGATTGTCAATGTCAGGGTGAAGCACCAGTGCTTGAGGATTCAGCAAGAATCCAGTGGACTAAATATTGTCAAAACAGGCTTTCCTATGCTACTCATGCAATAGGCACAGCATGAGAAGGCCAGCTGGTGGCAATCTTCCATACACAAGAGAATCTGGCTGGGTGTTCACTAAATTTTACTTAAGGCTTTTTCCAGCTTGAACAGCAAGGCCCTACTAAGATTCAAGTAAAACAGAAAGTCTGCTCATAATGCAAAATGCATTCCATTGTTGAAACATTCTCTGTGATTATATGCAGTGAGGTGAAATTGCAGTATGAGTACAAAGAAGAGGAACACATTTCAAGCAAATGGGGTAAATGCCCTTTGCAAAACAGCAATCTGAGCAATTTCATACAAACACGTTAAGAATTTGTAAGCTAAGATCACAAGAGTGTATTGTACACTGGTGCTACAAGAGAGCAGTCTCTGTGACAAGCTTCTTCATCATTCAAGTGACACTAAGGAATCTGTTGCCTCCATCTATGAGAAAAGAACTGTTCAAGGTACTTCTCCATGTCAGCCACAGACAGCTTACAACAATATGGAAACAAGAAGTAAAAATGAACGACAGCAGGCCTGTCCTGCAATGATTTGTATTTATGTTTAGTGAGTAATGTCAACACAGAGCAGCAATTAGTTGTTCTCTTATTTACTATAGTTGATTTATCACACACAATATCAGCTGTTGTCTGCATTAGTATTCACATGTAGCGTAGTCTGATAATACCAAGAGTAAACTTTGAGATTAACCAGGTGTAACTCTCAAAAACATTTTCAATAATGTCACTGGTCGAGGTGACATGTAATGGAACACATGATAAGCACTGTGTAAAATAAAGAACCAAACTGTTTCATATCTCTGTGGTAAGATTAGGTAACTTTGCATTTCAAGGAACTAATATCAATGTTTCTCACATTGTACTCACCAGTCACTGCAGGTTTTACAGATTTAACTATTTAAATCATGCAATTCTGACTCTGGTGCAACAAATTGTGCTAATATAGTTAGAAGCTACAAGATAAATGTGTTGTGCTGGCACCAATTTGTTTTACAGCCCATACAGTGCTGAATTACTGTTGAAAGTCATTGCAAAATTGAAATATCAGTATACTATCGACTGATTTTACTTAATCACTTAATACTTGAGTAATATGTAAAGTATGCCATAAATAAGGGTGATTCTGCACAAAATCATCACTTTCTTGCGGGCTTCAATACATTTTTCTGACTATAAGCAGGAACATGATGTATTGACTAGGATATGGGCATCGGTTTTTTAAACAAACTAAGATTTTCGAAGGGTGAGGGTGAAAAACTGGCCAGAGCGCTGGGATAGTTGAATCTGGAGGTGACAAAAGTATGATTGAGGATTTCAACAGGGGTCGAGATCAACATCACAGGATCTAGGTTCACAAAAAAAGTTATTTTTTACCAAATTTAATGTCTGCAGCTTAAAGAGGCAACTTCCAAACCTTCTCCACTTAACTTCCAAACATTCTGTGTTCGTAGTAGAACAGTCATGGTAATAAGCAACCATAAAAATAAAGTTATCTGACCATAGACATGGAACCTTAAATTGTATTATTCCTTCATAAGAAAGAACCAAGATTAAGAGTGAAATCAGAATTATTTTTTCTTTACTGAAAAGACACAGGGAAAGTACAATATTCTAGCTTTCCAGTGGTCTGACGGTTATGCAGTCAAGTATTGAAATGTTTACAAATGTAAGAGGATGAGAAGGACCAAAGATACCGCTGAATATAGATTAAAGTTACACTCTCTCTGCTAAAATAGAATGAATGCATTTGGATTACCATATTATGCGTAACAGGAGGGATTAGGTTTATATATACAAACAAATGGTCAGCAGCTCCCCCTACCCTTCTTAAGATCGCTCTCTCAAACACACACACAATTTTAAAAACTACGAGAGAAAAGAAGTCACATTGTTACTGATATTAGCATTACTATACCATTTGGTCTTACTGGCTGTTTTTTGAACAGCAGCATCAGCAATATAATGAGCATGTGTAAACAGCGTATCAGGAACTCCTAATGACGTGGTATTTAATGCAGCACAATTTCACATCATTTTTCATTCATATGTAAGTTGCAGTAGAGTACAAATCACGGCCCTGAGGCAGCAGAAAAATGCATTATATTCTGCTAAAGTAGTAATATATTGTTGGACTGTGCAATAATAATGAGGTTTTCAGCTTCGACATGGGATAGCATTCTATCACCTTGTCATGCAGGCATATGAGAAAAATACAGTAACTTCATAAAGAAAGGGATGCTGTGTTTACTTATGCTGTGCTTTTGTTGCTTCATCACATTATTATATACAAATCAGCTTCATAGAAATAAGCTTTCATATCTTTTGGGGCAGAAAATTCTAAAAAGGAAATAATCTTCCAGTTAATACGAATAAATGATCACTACATGTACATATCTTTAGATTCTGAATTTATTCTTTTATTTAAAGCAATTCACAGCACAAGTGCATCAGGGTAAAACCTGCATAAGCCTGCAACTGCATACTTCTTCCATGCGTTCTGTTTTTTTACAAAGTGCAATATTAAAACCAAATGCCTTAATATGGGTCACATCTGTTTTTCCCAGTATACAAAGTCTTGGTATATTCTACGGAATGCAAGCAGATTACCTGCGCTCTAAAATACTTGTAGACCTGAAGCAGAACAAGCTCAAAGCTGTCAGCACTTGCTGCGAATGCTGCAGTCAAAATCATTACATCTATCTGGCAATATGTACCAGCTAACCATACAACTAGAGTTGTAAATAATGTGAATCAGCTTATTCAGCTACAAATATACATATCAGTTTGAAATGCACCAAACTCATCTCTCCTTAAAGCTCAATTAGTAAAAGGAGTAGCTGATGCTTGAGTCACATCTCAGGCTGAAAGAACACACTTCAGGTCACAGATTTAACTTTAACAAAAATGTAGAAAGTTTTAATGGAGATAACAAGCTATTGTTTTTATATGTGCTAATTGACTTTCCATGTATTATCGAGTGAAAGTACTGTTCCTTATTCAAATATTATAATGTATGCAGGTGGTTATAGTATGTACAGTAGGAGTCAGCTAGCTCAATTGACTGGATGGATGGTTTGCAATACAGGTACAAGCCCAGCCTGTCCAACCTTTTCTCATAAGACAACTTACCCATTGCAGGTGTTAGTCTAGTGCACATCTGAACTGCTTCCAAGCACTTATACCTTCAATGGTGTACTGTATACAATATACAATACTCCAAATGTGGTTTCACCAATGCCCTCTGGAAGTGACACTTCCCTATTTTTTGCATTCAGTGTTCTTTGCAATAAATGACAACATTGTGTTAGTTTTTTTTCTAATTGCTTACTACACCTGTGCAGTAACCTTTTGCAATTTATAAAACCAAAATCTCAGCACACCTCAGAGCTTTGCAATTTCTTACTGTTTGGATAATGGGCTTTGTTCAAATTCTTCCTGTCAAAATGGACAATTCCACATTTTCCCACATGAAACTCCATTTATCAGATCTTAGCCCACTCGCTTAACCTATTTATATCCCCCACCTCCTAATGTCTTTCTCTCATCGACATTCTTACATAGATTGTATCATTAGAACGATTAGCAATCGTACCTTTGGTCCCTTCATCCAAGTCATGTACATAAATCGTAAAAATCTGAGGCCCCACTAATGATCCCTGTGGCACACCACCCATTACATATTGTAATGCAAAGGAACCTCAGAAACTTGTCATGTTTCTTGTTGTCAAAATTCTAGCAGGTGGGTTCTCAGGTGAACTTGAAGTTGGAGTGGTTAGAGAATCCCTTTATCTGTTGAGGTCTGCCGCTTTCAAGGTGTCACTGTTAATTACCTTGCTGTTTAAATTACATGCACCTAATTTGATGGTGTTTTGTCAAACTCTGCCTGCAGCTGATCTTTATGGCAAGTAACAATGTGATTCCTCCATAATATGATGGGCACAATTTTACAGTACATTTTCCAAAAGAGGGGTGGTGTATAAGTTAATTCCAACATCCTGATTTGTTGCTAAACACCCTGAGAGCTTGAGGCTCCTTGTTTATTCATTTTTGAATCACGTATTCAATTTGCTTAGAGATAGTAGGAACTGCTGATGCTGGAGAATCTGAGATAACAAGGTGTAGAGCTGGATGAACACAGCAGGCCAAGCAGCATCAGGGAAGCAGGAAAGCTGACGTTTTGGGTCTGGACCCTTCTTCTGAAGTGGGGGAAGAGGAAGGGGACTGAAATAAATAGAGACAGTGGGGAGGGGAGGTGATGATAGAAGATGGATAAAGGAGCAGATAGGCGGAGAGGAGACGGACAGGTCAAGGACGTGGGGATGGAGCCAGTAAAGGGGAGTGCAGGTAGAGAGTTAGGATGAGGGTTGGTCAGTTGAGGGAAGATGGACAGGTCAAGGAGGCAGGGATGAGGCTAGTAGGTAGGTGGTGGTGGTGGGGGTCAGTGAGGTAGGAGGTACGAGTAAAGACGGACAGGTCAAGGAGGCGGGAAAGAGCTGGGCTAGTTTGGGGATGAGATCGGGGGGGTGGGGAGATTTTGAAGCTTATGAAGTCCAGATTGTGACCTTTGGGCTGCAGGGTTCCCGAGCGGAATATGAGGTGTTGTTCCTGCAACCTTCGGGTGGCATCGTTGTGGCACTGCAGGATGCCCAGGATCGACGTGTCGTTCAAGGAGTGGGAGGGGGAGTTGAATTGGTTCGTGACTGGGAGGTGCAATTGTTTGTCACGAACCAAGCGTAGGCGTTCAACAAAGCAGTCTCCAAGCCTCTGCTTGGTTTCCCTGATGTAGAGGAGGCCACATCAGGAACAGCGAATACCATATACCATATTAGCAGATGTGCACCCCCATTTCCTACCTACTAGCCTCATCCCCGCTTCCTTGACCTGTCTATCTCCCCTCAACTGACCAACCCCCATCCCAACTCCCTACCTACACTCACCTTTACTGGCTCCATCCCTGCCTCCGTGACCTGTCCATCTCCTCTCCACCTGCTTCTTTATCCATCTTCCATCATTGCCTGCCCCCCATCTCTATTTATTTCAGAATCCCCTTCCCCTCCCCCATTTCTGAAGAAGGGTTCAGGCCTGAAACGTCAGCTTTCCTGCTCCTCTGATGCTGCCTGGCCTGTTGTATTCAATTTGATCATGGCTTTTTGGGTTCACATTTGTTTTTAATGTTCCTTTTGTTCTCTTTTGAGATAGGATTTGGTTTCAATCCACAAAAGAAGTTAGGTGACCCTGAGAAGGCCAGATTTTTGAGCCTTTATGTCTCATTTTAAAGTATAGGAGCATTCACTGAAAGACAATGAAGACACAGTGTGGAGCTGGAGGAGCACAGCAGGATAGGCAGTATCACAGGAGCAGGAAAGTTGACGTTTCGGGTCGGAACCCTTCTTCAGAAATGGGGGAGGGGGAAGGGAGCTTCGAAATAAATAGAGAGAGGAGGGGTGGGGCTGGGGAAGGTAGGTGGGATAGTGATTGTTGAGTGCAGGTAGGCAGTGGTGGGGATGGATCAGTGAGGTGGGAGGGGTGGATAGGTGGGAGAGAAGATGGACTAGTTTGTTAGGTCAAGGAGGCAGGGATGAGAGGGAGGGTTGGTCATGGGATGAGGCCGAGGGTGGAGAGATCTTGAAACTGGTAAAGTCCACATTAACACCATCGGAATGCAAGTGTACAGGGATTGGATGTCCATAGTGAAGATGAGGTGTTGGGGGCCAAGGAACATTCCCCTTTCGGTGGTCAAAAATACTCTCGACTGCATCTCTTGCGTTTCCCACACCTGTCCTCACACCCCTTCCCCGCAACAAAAACAAAGGCAGAATCCCCTTTGCCCTGACATATCACCCCACTAACCTCCGTATTCAATGCATCATTCTCTTCCATTTCCAACACCTGCAATCTGACCCCACAAACAAAGAGATATTTCCCTCCCCCCCCCATCTGTCTTCCGTAGGGACTGCTCTCTCTGTGACTCCCTTGTCCACGCCACACTCTCCACTAGCCCCACCACCCCCCGGCACCTTTCCCTGCAACCACAGGAAGTGCTACACCTGCCCCTACATCTCCCCCCATCACCTCCATTCAAGGAACAAAACAGACCTTTCTTATCAGACAGGGGTTCACCTGCACATCCATCAGCTTGGTCTACTGTATCCACTGCTCCCGATGTGGCCTCCTCTACATCAGTGAGACCAAGCGGAGGCTCAGAGACCGCTTTGTAGAGCACCTGCACTCTGTTCGCAACAAACCACAACACCTTCTAGTCGTGAACCATTTCAACTCCCCCTCCCACTCCCTAGGCGACATGTCCATCCTGGGCCTCCTCCAGTGTCAGTGGCGCCACCCAGAAACTGGAGGAGCAGCACCTCATATTCCGCCTTGGGAGCCTACAACCCAATGGTCTAAATGTGGACTTTACCAGTTTCAAAATTTCCCTACCCCCGGTCTCATCCCATGACCAACCCTCCCTCTCATCCCTGCTTCCTTGACCTGTCCATCTTCTCTCCCACCTATCCGCCCCTCCCACCTCACTGATCAATCCCCACCACTGCCTAACTGCAGTCACCTATCACCATCCCAACTACCTTCCCCAGCCCCACCCCTCCTCTTTCAATTTATTTCAGAGCTCCCTTCCCCCTCTCCCATGTCTGAAGAAGGGCCCCGACACAACATATCAACTTTCCTGCTCCCCTGATGCTGCCTGTCCTGCTGTGCTCCTCCAGCTCCACACTGTGTTATCTCAGACTCCAGCATCGGCAATTCTTACTATCTTTGACTAAAAGACTATACTAGGGTGGAGGGAGTCTAAAACCAGATGGCATTGGCTTAAGGTGAGAGGGGAAAGATTTAAAAAGGAATTGAGGAGTACTGTTTTCAGATAGAGGGTGGTGCATGTGTGCAACGAGCTGCCATACAAAGTGGTGGAGGCAGGTACAATTACAACATTTAAAGGCACCTGGATGGGTATGTGAATAGGAAGGCATGAAACGGATATGGGCTAAATGCTGGAAAATGGGATTAGGTCAGATGGGATGTCTAGTCAGTGTATATGAACGGGACTGTAGGGTCTGTTTCCATGCTGTTTGACTCTTTGACTCTTCAAAATACTGAGATGTGAAAAGTGTCATGAATGCTACAAAAAATGTAGGCCCATACTCATGAATGCCTTGGGAATACTACATCTATTCTCTGATGACAAAGAAAATAGCTTGAAAATAACAATAGCTTGTTATTGGTTTCAAATATTATCCATGCAGCTGAGATTTCAAGTGACAAAAATAGGTTGTCTGGATTTGGAGTGAATGTCAGATTGCAACAGCCAATCATTTGCCTGGCAATACAGTCAGTGTTGCTTCACTTTACCCAAGATGAACAAAGTGTTGGAAAATGGAAGCAGTATCACCATCAAGGCAGTTAGTTATAGCATGATCAGAAACAGAGTAAAGCTCCCCATGTTTAGTATTTTTTTATAGCAGTATGCCATAGTTCCAAGCTGAGGAAGCTGCATAAGGTAATATTTCCCACAGTTGCCACCATGTGGTTTCCATAAATAACTTTGACAATTTACTGTCAGTTCAGAGGCAGTTTTGTAATTTGGACTCATAACCATTAGGAACAACAAAGGGGCTGCATAAACTAATTTACAACAGTCCAGAAATTTTATTCATATGTGCCTGAGTTGGACTTTGACCAAAACCCTAAAGGCTTAGTCTTTCATGGCTACCCAATTTCCCATCAGTAAATTTTTAGTTTCTGAAAGTGGCCATATCTCAGAAATTCTAATTACAATTGGATTTTGTGCACAGGCACCAAAACTGTGAACCTCCAGTAAGACCCATACATCAAGCTCTGCAAAATTATTTTAAAATTGCAAGACTTTGCAGTGTTCTGACCGATACATTACCAGTGAATTTTTCCAGGAAAGGGAATGTATTTAGTAATGTTTGTAAAATTATATGTTAACATTTTCTCTGTGGGCTTGAAAATTATTTCCCACTCCACTGGCAGATGTTATTGTCATTACTGTTGATGGAACATTTGTTGGCATAAAAAATGTTGAAGGTAAAATCTGCAAAATTAAGAATTTTTAAACAACAAAGTAACATTCAATCTTCACCAGGTTGCATACAAGTGATGCAGTAAAAAAGTAGGAATGAATATTTAGCTGGATTCCATTATATAAATCACACTAAAATAAAAATCTCAGTCCAAAATAGTGGATGACCTTAGCTGGGTGTCAGGGATTTGGGCATTTTCCATTGCTCCACCAGCTCTGGTAACAGTACTGCAAGACTGGCCTTACCAGCAATCTTATAAAATACATCCTGACCATTTTCTCCCTTTACAAGCTTGATGCAGAAACAGAGTATGTCAAAGCTACCATGCCGGCCAATGGCCATCCTGATCAGATCTTTGTCCTTTGTGTAACATGCAAACTCACAAATGGGCCAAGCGCCACCAACTTCAGACCTGAAAATGCCTCATCTAATCTACTTTGAAATACATCAAAAAGTTGGAAACGTTAAAGTAGCTGTTCACACTGTTCTAAGGCAGTGGCTAAGCATGCTGTATTTTCCTATAATAGGATGCTAGTGATAGTTTTAAAAACGGCATTTTACTTAACAGACAATTTTGCACCATCGTATCTAAATTTCAATGCAGCTGCAATGGCAGCTATGTAAACCGTATGTCCCAACAATTGGTGAACAAATCAAACAGCACTTTTCTTCAGTCGTTTGTAATAGGCAAAGTACAGACAATACTGAACCAGCCCATGCACTCAAAGATCCAAAACAAAATATTGACTGTTAAAAGATAGTAAGAGCGGCTGATGCTAGAGTCAGAGATAACACTGTGGAGCTGGAGGAGCATATCGGGCCAGGCAGCATCAGAGGAGCAGGAAAGTTGATGTTTTGGGTCAGGACCCTTCTTCAGAAATTCAAAGTACGTCAACTTTCCTGCTCCTCTGATGCTGCCTGGCCCGATGTGCTCCTCCAGCTCCACACTTAATATTGACCGTTAAACGTGGTTTCCTGGTCGAGCAGCATTTGCTAAACAATTCAGAGTGCACTAATAGCTACAATATCTATCAATTCAAGATGATCAGTTGAGTTCAATGTGGCTCATTGGGAGTTTGGTAAGCCTGTACTTCCCTGTTACCATTACCATGGCAACACTTCAGCAAAACAAAATCAATTGGACAACAAATCACTGCTGTTTTACTGTAGTATAAAATTGTGATGTTTTGAAAATTGGCATTCTCGTGTTTCTCCTGATGAGTGCAATGTGAAATTACAGCAATATGTTTCTCCTCTCATAATACATAATAAATAGTAATTTTCAATCTGCACAATGTCATGGAATTGGATAGTCATATTTATCTGGGTTTACAGTTACAAAATTCCAGAACAACAGCAATGTCAAATTGTCTGTATGGAAAATCACAGTAGATATGTCAATCCACTGTAATCATTCCAGACACTCTTATCAATGCACTAAAATTATTCCAACTGACTTACACGTTTTTGCTATATTTAATGGGCAAAATTCCCCACTGCTTCAACACAAGAAATTCAAACTCTCAAGTCAATAATATGTTATTGTGTCTTTTGGTGCACTAACCTATTAAGGTTCTGAAAGATAGGGACACTAATTTAAATTGTACATTGTCCAGCTGATCTACAGGGAAATTAGAAATGAAAGTGCTGAATTATTTCAAACTCATTTGTTCGTTTTTTTAACAGATCATTACTTAGCGCAATGGGATATTTGCATCTTTAATTGACACATTGGGGGTCAATATCTGAGTTGGCTAGATAACTCTCCTGTGGTTCAGATTAATGTCAACAGCATGACTTTGGTTCCCGTTCTGGCTATGGTAGACTTAGTCCCTCACCCTGCCTGAGTATAGAAGACAATGGCAAATAACTACTGAAAATAGCTGTCAAGAAAACAGCTCAAGGTGAAGTGTCACAGGACAATGAGCCAAGGATTTGCCTTTAGGCACAGCACACACGACATGAATGGAAATGCTTAGTTTATGTGCTGACACTTGTATTCTTTAACCATCCAAAATCAATGAGCCAGTGTACTTATCAAACATCATGGCAGAAAAATTCAATATGGTGCAGTTCCAGGGGACACAGGGATCACAATGTGTGTTCATCTCCATCCCTGATCCATTGAGGCAGACACCACATAAACATCACGCCACCTACCAGTACTCAGCCCAGTATTAAATATGCCACTGATCAACTACGCTTTCAACAGAGGTCCCAGCAGTATGTATGGATTCTACCTGCATAGAGGCAACTTGCCATTCAAAAAGGATAGCTACGGTCATGGAGCAGAAGCACTGCAAGTGTGAGGATGGTAACAGACAATGGCAAAGCCATAATCCACAGTGACGTTGTGAGCACTCAGTTTTTCAGATGTGACTTTGGAGTGGCCTTAGCAGCTCTCCTTTCCACCTCACTTTGTTTCTCGGCTGTCTGAAATGTCCTCAAAGCATAAGAAGGGAATGGGAGCAAGTGGTCAGAGAGGTAAATTTCCATAGTCTGGCCTCAAGGAGCTCTTCTGGAAAACGTTCAACAATTTTACACATGTGGTGAAAGTTTGTGAATATATTTTCAAAGTTCACATCCAATCCATTGTACAACTGAGCTCTCACACTGTACAACGCACCAGAATATCCCATCACTCACTCATCAGCCGTCATGACACCCACTGAATGTTCAGAGACTCAACCTCACCCTCTCACACATATCAATGCTACTAATCTCACGCCCATCTCAGTTTCCACATATTGTTCAGCTATGACAGGTATATTAGAGAAACACACAGCAAGAGACTCACTGACATGCTTGATGGCACCTTCACCAATCTATCATCATGTTTACAATCACTAAGGTTAATGTTTCTTGTTACAATTGGTTCTATACATTATTTGGTTAAATTAGCATTGCAAATGCATCTAACATTCAGAAAAATCTCTCAAAATGATTATTTAACTTGAATTTATTGATAAATTCATGTCTTCTAATGGGATAAAATTTCTTTAAGGCAATGTTATGATCAATTTTTAGACTGGGCAGTACGCATTTTAATCCTACCTCATTGCTGTAGGCCATTTCCTGAAAGGGCCAAGGAACAACTTATCGGAATAATTCAACACACTGAAGAAAATTTCATGAACTTTTTATTATCAAGAAAATGGTATCTTATGAATAATGACTTTTAGTAACAATAAATGTTTAATCACAAACAGTTATGTTGTCCATTTTGTGAGCATTTATGTTCAAAATGTAACATGTGTTTTTATTTTTGGTTTGATTGACACGATTGAAATAATGAATCATGGCATATTGACTTATAACACCTCATACTAACCTGTAAACACTCCCACAGGTATCAAATTTGGTCACAGACTGTTTATATTTAAACCCTCGCCCTATAGCATATAGCTATTCCTACTCCCTTTGTTTGAGATTACGAAAAACAAATTTGTCAAGTGCACAAGGAAGGATAAAGAGGAGCAACTGAAATGTGGTGTATTTCAATTTGTTGTAGTAGGACCTCAGTATTTTTAATTTATAATTTTATTCAAAACATAAATTGGCTGTCCAGTAATCATGTAAGAACAGGTTGTTAATTGCGTAAAAATATTTTATTAACATTTTAGTTTTATTTAGAATGAGATGAGAGAATGCCAAATTAAATTTGCAGGGGTTAAAACACATTTTGTGGATCAAAAGATTGCAATGTTCACGAGCAGTTAAATTTAACAGCCCCAATTCTCATATTTCAGAGAAAAAAAAAATCAATTATTATTATAAATGATAGCAATTTGGAATGATTTCTTTCTTGATCCTTACTTAAAACATTTCATATAGTTGGGAATGGACTATGACATTTGATTTTAATATCACTGCGTGTGAAGAAAAATCAACCAGCATTCCTGTTTAAAATAAATTGAGTTACTGTTCAAAACTTTGAAAAAGAACAGGACATTAAGCAACTGCACATCATTTTTAGTATGACATTATTCTCTTCATTGTTTCTGACATGCAACGAGTCTCACAACTGAATCTTTGGCACATTTATTTTGAGTTGATTGTAAGCACAAGTGCTCTAACTCACTGGTAATGCAGTGAGATGTGTGCTTGGCTAACATCACACTGAAATTCTAAATTTCTGCAACAAATCCTGTACTTCCTGGATATTAATGATGTGTTTTTTTAAAACCACTGGGAGGCACTAACAGTGAATACATTTCTCTGTGTTGCTGATTAGAATAACAGCAAAACATTTTTTTTATTTCTTTGTCGTCTTACCAAAATAATGTTGGTCAATTTGAAAATGTTTATGCTGTCAATCCATTAAGTGCCCAATGTACTGATAATTTACAGATCTCTTCCCAAATGCTGTTTTGGTATATAACAGTCATAGCACTATTGTGGTTCCTGATATGCAAAATTGTGAATTAAATGAAGCATTTAGATTCCAATGTACTTTTTTTTCGATTTCCACAATGACTCACTCTGATTCCTGATAATCAGCATTGAGTTCAAGCAAAATTTGAAATACCAATAAGTTAACAGACACCTGTTCGATCAAAGGCAAGCTTGCAATCTATGTGAAGTCCTTTGCAAGTTCCCTCCTATAGGCATTAGTGGCAAGCTGTCTGAAAGCTAATATTTCTTAGCTCAATAATATAACCTTCTGAACCAAGCTGATAGTCTCAGACCCGATTGCAATGTACCATGATATTTCAGTTGAATTGATCTTTTCAATTGTTTTGTAGTATATAGCTGCACTAAAGCAATGCTTGTGAAAACTTGAGATGTCTAATTTCTCAGAAAAAAATACCTCTAGTAAGACAAGGATTTTCCAATTAATTATGATTACCATTTTCTCCCAGCCTTTACAGGTCATTGGAGTAACTCAAAAGAAGACAGGCAAATACTTCATCAGCATAGGCACTCAAGCTTTCAGATGTTAAGGAGAATAGGATCAGAGGGAACAAACATTCCTTTCATGGGGTGGGAAGCCAATAAAATTCACACGTTATGCTTTTTATATTGTTTGTACAAAACATGTCTTGCCATCCAGAACTCTGTTGTCCTGTAATAGACTGGTTAATTGAGTGCTCATCTTTTCAAACGATCTTAAAACATTTCGTTGTTACTGAAAAAGGAATCTTCAGCGTCTCTGCACCGTGAACTGCACCCAGCTCAGGAGAAAAATAAATTGGCGTGCAAACATAAAAGATACGATTCCATTACATACTTAACGACCACTTCACTTCTGCCTCCACAGTTGCAAAGCAACAAGCAGATACTCACCAACTCCCTAACAAGCCGATCTTGACTAATCATATAGTCTGCAGAATAGGCATAGTAGTGGCTGAACGCAGGACAAAAGTAAATCCAGCTTTTTTAAAAATTGCCAGCGTTAGTTTGTTCATAAACCTTCTCCACCTGAAAGCTTTCCTTTAATACGTCAAGGAAAATACACAAAAACAAAAAAAAAATCACTATGATGAAGCTTAAAACATACATAGCTGCATTCGATGCAGAGAACGTTGATGTTTTGGTAGAAAAGCAAAAGGTGCCCAGATTAAAACCTGTGAGCAGCTGAGGGAAAATGGCAACAGGATTGAATACAAAAAAAATAATAAATTGGTTATTATCTCATCGCACTTCACTCAAAGGGATTGGCAAACTCAGGAATTCTGCGCGCCTGTCCAGTCCGTCTCTTTTCCCCTCCTTCCAGCCTCTTATTATTTGACACAATGAACTAAGAAGTAACTTTGCTACGAGACCTTGAAAAGAATGACAGCGGGGTGGTGTTGGGATCTGAATAATTGATCTGTACTGAATTCATTTAAAAAAAAATGTGACCAAACATGGATGTTTATCCAAGCAGCAACATCCTACCAGCCAGCTACTAATGACTAAAATGTGATTTTGTACTCCACAGCAGCTTCATAAATTGTGGGCTTTTATTTTCCATAAAGCATTGTACGCTTAATACAGCCGTAGGACATGATCCAATACTTTAGCAGCATAGTTGTTTTCTAGCCAGAGATTTAAAAATGACTGCATTGATGTTGAAAATTAATTGGTTTTATTAGAATACAGTTTGTGAACAAAACTAGCCGTCATTATAAAACACTAACTTTCTGACTCATGACCTATTCAGAGGGCATACTACAGAGTTGAGACGCCGCAGTAAAACCTGCAGGAGATGCTTATATAAAATGAAAGAACTTCCTACCCTCGTTAAAAAGAAGAACAAGCAAATCTTACTTGGCACACTGCACATAGTTTGATTGTGAGCATTTTGAGAAAGATTCACATAAATCACTCTGCCATAGGAATGTGTAACGGTATACGGCACCATAACACAACGTGTTCTTTGCAGCTACAGCTCAGAGACAATACTGTTGATCAGCTTACCATTCTGAAAGCATTGACTATCCCACAGCCATCCTGCAGTCGATCACAATGCTTCGCCCTTATGTCATTCTGCACAAAACTGTGCTTAAAGCGGGAACAAATCAGTCAACAACTACGCATAGAAGGTCCAGATCCTTTATAGGCATTAAGTGATCCTCGCACTTGAACATTCAGCTGAATCCAGGCTTCACGTACATACACTCATCAGCTAAATGAATGGGAGGCAGCAGCCAATCCCCGCATGCTTGGAAATGACAAGCACACATGTAGTCTAATGTTGGGCTGTACCAAGAAAGAAAGGCGACGGGGGTTTGCATTGGGCTAATCGTTTCGCAAATGTCGCGTCTGAAAGAAAATTACGTTAAGATTGTCACACATGCCAAATTGGCACTGAGAATTTTTTTCTCCTTCCCATCAGTTGTATCAGTGATGGCACTTTAATAAATTACTGCAGGGTTAATGCAGTTTAAAGACCCCGCTGAGCCATGGTTATTGTGTTATGCTCAGCAGTCTCAGAAGAATAGTTTTGCAAATCTATGGTCTCAAAGAAGCCACATAAAAGTAGTCTCAGAAGACATTAGTAAAATCAGTACTGTTGCTTCAGTGACATGATTAGTCCCATAATCCGCTTTATGAGTTGATATTGCCTACTTCTGTCTCGATATTTAACTGTTTTAACCTTTCAACAAAATTATACTAATCCCAGCTGTTAATCATGCATTTGTCACTTCAAATGCACGTACGGTACCTTTGTGAAGGTTAATTAAAAGGAACACTCGCATTTGGTGGAAGATCTTGCCTAGCATGTTTTTGCTGGCTTTGTAGTCAGAGGTGAGCACCTCTACAGAATCGGTGATTCGAAAATCTGTGCTAACAATCACATCTGTTCCCACACAGTGAAAGTTGAATTATAAACCGTGGGGGAAATACTTATATTGCGAAAGGTCACACTGCATTAGGTTTACATCTACTGCTGCGCCAGGTTACTCAACTATCCAGTTTGGCAGACCTGCAGCTGAGTGTTAAAGAATGGCCTCTTCCATTGCTTGAGAACAACATTCCTTTAAGAAAATCTGGAAGTTAATACATCTTGACTGCTTTCAAGCTTGTAAAAAAAAAGCTCCATCACAGATTATTCTGATTGCTTCACATCATTTATGACTGTTTGGTTGTAAACGTCTGGCATATGGAGCTTGTAGAATCAGGGACGAGACTAGTGCTTGTGTTGTTTTTATTATGCTATTGCTGTTTGACCGTAAATAAGTTTAAAATTCCGAAGGAAATCATTTTTGTTCTTTTTATTGATCTTGATAGAATATTGAACCTCGGGTATATATTGTCCATTGAGTAGGTTTTTTTTAACCCTGTTTTCATAATGAAAACACATCAGTTGCATGAACTGTATCAAACTGTAGTCGAAAAGTTTCTATTCTCTCGGAGTTTGTGGTATGTAGCCTTGCGACCAAGAACGAAATTAACTGAATTTCAGTGTGATCCACGTATTATCTTTCCGGCTAATCTCACACGGGATTTACTTTTCTGGGACTGCCTGTGTACACTGGAGTGAAAAGTTAAGCAATCTTTCAAATTAAAACTACTGGATTGAACTGGAGAATAGGTTCAGTTAATGAAGGGTTTGGATACGGTCTTTCAGTGTATGTTAGGGGTAGTAAAGGGAGAGAAACGGACGAGGTGGGGGTTGGGGTAGGGGAAAATCTGGCTGTTTCTCAAAAGAGTTCCTTTCAGAGCTGTTCCTACACCAAGGTTTACTCTATGCAGAACTCCGCTTTCGATCTGGAAGATCCCAGAATAAACCTCACTTCTTTAATTTAATAAAGGCTTTAACAGGGTTATTTCATTCAATTTGCTGGAAATTCCTATTCTCAATTCTAGTTGCAAGTCTTCATTTTTTGATGGGGGAAGGGAAGGAAAGTTGAGATCTTCATCCAGCAGGGTAAAGGGAACAAAATGTTTGCCAACTGTGTAAACAGTGTAATCTGCAGCTGTCGATTTGACACTTATCCTTACTAATTCTCCTTTTGTGCAAATTCCAATGGCATTTCTTGATTTAAAAAATCAGGGTATTAATCCTCAAAGAAGAAGAAATCATTTTATTGGGTAAAATATTGCATCCAATGAGCTTGTGAAAATAGCATTATTTTTGTTTTGTAGCCTTAGCTAATTCTAGTTTGACAGCAGGGTCACAAGATTTCCATGAGATAATTTTCCTAAACCTGTTCTCTATCCAATAATGATTTATTTTTAGATTACTTAAAGAAATGAAACACTGTAAAACTGCGACTTCATTTAAGCTGCAACTACATTTGTACCTTTATTTTAAAAGAAAATTACAACAACAAAAGATTGCCTGCTGCACCTGAGTAAAGGAAACAATGCATCAGCAACTGCAAAAGAGAGGCAGATACAGATTCAGAACTAACCTCTCTAGCTCAAAGAGGGGGAATATTGGTTGAAAAAACCAATGAGTCTTTTTAGCTCAGAAAGGCAGGCAAATTAAGTAATAACAGTTCAGTGACAGACATCCACTATGGTATTAACTAAGCATGAAATTTAGAGTCAAAATTGTAAACCAGGCTGCCACTGTTGGGAAAATGGTTGAAAATATTTGAATGATATAGAATCCCTACAGTGTGGAACCAGGCCATTCAGTCCACATCAACATTCTGAAGAGCATTCCACCCAGACACACCTGCTACCCTATCCTTGTAACCCTGCATTCTCTGTGGCTAATCCACCTAACTAACACACCCATGGTCACTATAGGCAATTTAACATGGCCTATCCACCTTTGGACTGTGGGAGGAAACCTGTACAAACAGAGGGAAAATGCACAAACTCCATACAGACAGTCACCCAAGTGTGGAATTGAACCAGGGTCCCTGGTGCTGTGATACAGCAGTGCTAACCACTGAGCCACCATGCTGCCCCTTATATAGCAGCCTTGGAAAAAGTTCAAATGAATTCTAATTGAAAGAACCACAGCTACTCAAAAGTATTTCAAGGATCTCGAGCAGCGTATCTATAAAAAGGAATGCAAAGCATATCTTTTGATAGTTTAAATTAATGTTTCCTGGTCCTCCTCAATCTGATAAACTGGAATAAACTATGTGAGATGTACTGGGGTAATCAGTGAGTGATGGCCCTCTGCAATATTTTGCAAGTTGTTATTTGGCGGGTGATAACTGCATTCCTTCCAGAAAGATCTGAATTGTTTCTTGAATGGAGCAGAGATCACATCATATGGAAAGTAAATATTTTTATAGACCAGACCTAGTCCAAGTGATTTCCTTCAAGTTTCAATTGCCTGGTTTAGATGCAGGGAAATTTTTCAGATAGATTTTTAATTCCTTAGTGACGTTTCTCACTCTCTCCAAGGAGATTGCAAGGCAATGGAGGCGCACATGCAGGAGGTGACTCAGCTGCAGTTCATTGGTACCACATTTACCCCTGTGTTTTGAATTCTTTCCAGAGCTCAAGTACCTAGGCTAACTCTCCAGTGCAGCTCTGTGGAAGTGCTGCACTATCAGCAGTGTTATATTTCAGATAATAACTTTGAATAATGGCACTGTCTGCCCTCTCAGGTAGATGGAATGGAATCCTATATTTTGAATTGGAGCTTGTGAGTTCTGATGCCCTTGGTCATGATCACATTGCTGTTTGCCAGCACTTGCTTTTTTTAATTCACTTGTGGGGCTTGGGCAGCATTTATTGCCCGTCCTTGGTTGCCCTTGAGAAGATGTTGGTGGGCTGCCTCCTTGAACTGCTGCAGTCCACATGCTGAATGTCAACTCACAATACCCTAATGGAGGGAATTCCAGGATTTGGACCTAGCAACTGTGAAGGAACAGCAATATATTTCCAAGACAAGGTGGTGCATGGGTTGGAGGGCAACTCACAGATGGTGGTGTTCCTATGTATGTGGTGGGCTTGTCCTTCTAGATGAAAGTGGTCATAGGCTTGGAAGGTGCTTTCTGAGGATCTTTGATGAATGTCTACCGTATATCTTGTAAATAGTGCACACTGATGCTACTGAACGTCGATGGTGGAGGGAATGGATGCTTGTGGATGTGATACCAATCAAGTGGGCTGCTTTGTCCTGGATGGTGCCATGCTTCTTGAGTGGGGAGTATTCCATGATACTCCTGACTTGTGCCTTGTAGATGATGGACAGGATCTGGGGAGTCAAGAGATGAGTTACTCACCATGGTATTCCTTACCTCTCATCTTCTGTTGTAGCCACTGTGTTTATGTGGCAAATCCAGTCGAGTTTCTCTTCAATGTTAACTCCCAGGATGTTGATACTGGGGGTTCAGTGAAGGCATTGCATTGAATGTCAAAGGGTGGTGGTTAGATTGTTTCTGATTGGAGATGGTCATTGCCTGGCATTTTTGTGGCATCAGCATTACTGCGTACTTGTTCACCCAAGCCTGGATATTATCCAGATCTTGTTGCATTTGAACATGGACTGTTTCAGTGTCTGAGGAGTCATGAATGGTGCTGAACATTATGCAGTCATCAATGAACATCCCCACTTCTGACCTTATGATGGAGGGAAGGTCATTGGTGAAGCAGCTGAAGATGGTTGGACTTAGGACACTATTTTGAGGAACTCCTGTAGAGACGTGCCAGAGCTGAGGTGACTGACCTCCAACAATGACAACCATCTTCCTACATATCAAATATGACTCCAACTAGTGAAAAGTTTGGCCCTGATATCCATTGATTCCAGTTTAACTAGGGCTCCTTGATGCCACACTCAATCGAATGTAGCCTTGACATCAAGGACTGTCACTCTCACATCATCTCTGTAATTCATTTCTTTTGTCCACATTTAAATCAAGCCTGTAATGAAGTCAGGAGCTGAGTGGGCCTGGCAGAACCCAAACGGAGGGCCACTGGGCAGTTTATTGCTGAGTAGGTGCTGTTTGATAGCACTGTTGATGACACCTTCCTTACTTTACTGATGATCGAGAGAAGACAGATGGGGCGGTAATTGACCGAGTTGGATTTTTCCTGTTTTTTGTATACAGGACATACTTGGGCAATTTTTCACATTGCCAGGTAGATGCCAGTGTAGTAACTGTACTGGAACAGCTTAGCTAAGGGAGCAGCAAGTCCTGGAGCACAAATCTTCAGTACTATTGCTGGAATGTTGTCAAGGCCCCATAACCTTTGCACTATCCATTGCCTCCAGACATTTCTTGATATTACATGAGTGAATTGAATTGGCCATAGACTGGTATCTGTGATCCTGGAGACCACTGTAGGAGACAGAGATGCTTCATCTATTCAACACTTTCTGGCTGATGATTGCTGTAAATGCTTCAGTCTTATCTTTTGCACTAATATGTTGGCTGCTTCCATCATTGGGGATGGTGACATTTGTAGAGCTGCCTCCTCCACTGAGTTGTTTAATTGCCCACCACCATTCGCAACTGGATGTGGCAGGACTGTACAGCTTAGATATGATCCATTGGTTGTGGGATCATTTAGCTCTGTCTTTCACTTGCTGCTAATGCTGTTTGACATGCAAGTAGTCCCATTTGGTAGCTTCACCAGGTTGGCACATCATTTTTCGGTATGCCTGGTGCTGCTCCTGGCATGCTCTCCTACACTCTCCATTGAACCAGGGTTGGATCCCCTGGTTTGATGGTGATGGTTGAGTGGGGGATATGCCGGGCCATGGCATTGCAGATTGTACTGGAATACAATTCTGCTGCTGTTGAAGGCCCACAGCGCCTCATGGCTGCCCAGTCTTGAGTTGCTGGATCTGTTAAAGATTGTCCTATTTAGCATGGTGATAGTGCCACACAACATGACGGAAGGTATTCTCAATGTGAAGGTGGGACTTTCCCTCCACAAGAACTCTACAGTGCTCACCCTTACCAATACTGTCATAGGTGCATCTGCAGCAGCAGATTGGAAAGGATGAGGTCAAGTATGTTTTTTCCTCTTGTTTTGGTTCCCTCACCGCCTACCATAGCCCACACTAGCAGCTATGTCCCTTAGGACCCAAGCAGCTCCATCAGTAGTGCTGCTGCCGAGCTACTATTGATAGTGGACATTGAAATTATCAATGGTGAGAACTCACAGACCATCTCTCTTCTGACTGTATACCACTGTGATGCTACCTCTGCTGGGTCTGTGTTGCTAGTGGACAGGATATATCCAGGGGTGGTGATGGTGGTGTCTGGGATATTGTCTGTCAGGTATGATTTTGTCAGTATGACTATGTCAGGCTGTTGCTTGACTAGTCTGTGAGACAGCTCGTCCAATTTTGGCACGAGCCTCCAGATGTTGGTGAAAAGGACTTTGCAGGGTTGATAGGGCTATTTCTGCCGTTGCGTATTCCAGTCCCTAAGTCAATGCCAGGAAATTCATCCGGTTTCATTTCTTTGTTGAGACTTTGTGGCGATTGATATAACTGAGTGGCTTGCCAGGCTATATCAGAAGGCAGTTAAGTGTAAGCACACTGCTGTAGGTTGGGACTCACATGTAGGCCAGACTTGAAGAACAGTAGTGAGCAAGATAGGTTTGTCTAACAATCAACAATGGTTTCACGGTCATCAGTCAATTCTTATTTCCAGGTATTTTGTTGAATTCAAATTCTAACATCTGCCGTGGTGGAATTTGAAATGGGTCCCAAGAACATGAGCTGACTTTCTAGTTTCATACTCTGGATATAATACCACTAGGCCATCACATCCCCTGCTATGTACAAATTCGCTACAGTGTGTCCTTCACTGGCTATAAATGCTTTAGGACATCCTGATCTCATGAAAGACGTATATATTGCAAGTCTATCTTCAGTATTCTCTAGTTATCGTGAATGTAGGGTAGAACTGGGGGACAGTTTTCATTGGGCCCGAGACTTGCTTGTTCCTGTGCAAGGCTGGCTATTGCATGTGAATATTAATGCTTCGATAGACCTCTGTTGTCAACCAGAATGCCACACCATTCAATGTTGATACTTCTGGTGTTCGTAATTTTCCTAAAGGCTCTCGAGGAAGAGATTATGCAAAATGTGTCCGCATTTGGAGAGACAGTGATTTAGTTAGAGACAGTGGCAAATGTTGAATATTAATACTAAAATGTTCAAAAGAATCCTGACACATTCAATAGATAGAGAAAAGATAGGGCTAAATTAATACCGCAAAATACAGGACTGAGATTTGGTTCAAAGAAAGATGATGTAGGTTATGTCAGAATGGAAAGTTTTTGAAGTCTTAGAGATGGAGAACTTGGAGTTTCAGTTGATATGAAGGACATGTTATAATAAAATGAAAGAGTTGGGAACTTTTGGATCTAAGTACCAAATGTACAGAATTTAAATCTAAGGGCTCATATTTGCAAATTAGTGATAAAAGATATTGGCTATATTGTTCATGATAAATGAGTGTGAAACATGTGAAACAGTGTGATGGCTTGGCAAGAAACCTTAATGAGATCCATAAAGAAAGATAATACTTTCTGGTAAAGAAATGAATCACAAACATATTACAGAGAAGTTGACCAGATGGGCTGAAGATTTTCTCCTGCTTGAAATGGACGCCATGAGTTTTGGAAGCTGTAAGTCAATGGAAATTTCATTTACCATATTTCTTCAAACTGAAACTATGGTCCAATAATGCGGCAGCGTAACATGTAAATACAGAGTAATAAGATCGATTGAATAAGAAACAGTGGAATAATGTTGTTTTCAAAGAAAAACAGGTATTTAATGAATGCTTGAATTATGTTTAATATATTTAATTACACTTCCTGTATCAGTGCTGATTTAAATGAAAGCATAAGTCCAATGTGTCCTGCTACATTATTATAACAAAAACGAAAGCAATTTTAGCTGTTGCACTAATGTATTCTTGGGTTCTTACATTCCCTTTGCACTAATAAGCATTTGAGCTTCTGATATTCTGTCTGTGCTGAGTTAGCTTCTTGCCAAAAGCCAATGTATAATAGAACCCCAAATGGCCTTAGTACCCTAAGTTAAAGTGGTATTGGGGAATTATGATTTTGGGGGGTAAATTTTGTCAGGGGTCCTGGTCCTGATCACTATCTGATGACTCCTATGAAAATGCATCAAGATTTTGAACAAGGGCTGGTTTGGTTCTGCTGCTCTACCCACCATCAAATTAAGCAACATGCTAGCATTCATTGTTTACAGTCATGCTGAAGAATGGTCACTTGAATTTGCAAATAGCACAGACTTGCAGTTAGCACCAGTCTATCATCCATGTGATAAACACTTATGAAAGCTGGAGACAAGATAGAAGGGGAATCTTTCTTTATTTTTTGTCAATTATAATTTACTATCACCTCTGCATTCTCTGTGTATTGGAGCTAGTGCCATCTGCAATGGCATATGAGCTTGATCAATGCTAAAGCCATTTAAGAACCAAGCACATTGTATAAACTAAGTTTGAAAGTTACACTTGGGAAAACAAATAGGGATTCAGCTCTGCATAAATGCAACAACAGATGTTAAAGTTAGTAACACTCTTAGCAAAAAAAAATCTATATACATCATATATAACCTACAGGCAAAATCACAGTTGTTACAGAACTATGATCATGGGATAAATATAATGCACAACAGGATGCATTATTAAGAAATCTAACCCAATGGATTGGTTTCCACAATCAGTTCCCTGATCTGAGGATTGAATTTGAGACATGCTAAAATTTTAAGCAAAGATGTTTTCTTGGAAATTTGTTCTGCTACTAGCAATTACGCAGAGTGATAGAAGTAACAGTAGTTTAAGTGAAAGCAAAACCTTTCAATTCCTACAGATTTGGGCATCTACCTTCAAGACTACCAATGTAATCTTGGAATGGCATTTCAATCAATGCTGCTAGATTTGGTGAAGTGGTTTCATTTTTTAACATCACTTCCACAGGTATGTTCTGATTTCCAATTGTTTTTATTATTAATTCATAATATGAAGGCACTGCTGACAGGGCCAGCATTTATTGCCCACTCTTAGTTTTGCTTGAAAATATTGCGGTGAGCTGACTTCATGCACTGCTGCAGTCTGTGTGGCGAAGGTATCCTAGAATGGCAATAGGATTGGAGTTCCAGGATTTTGATCCTGTGATACTGAAGGAATGGCTAAATATTTCCAAGTAAGCATGGTGAGTGGCTTGGAGGGGAATATGCAGGTCATGGTGTGTACATGTATCATTCTGCAGTGCATCTTGTAGATGGTACAAACTGCTGCTACTGAATGACCATGTTAGAGGGATTGGATGTTGATGGATGTGATGCCTATCAAGTGAGTTGCTTTTTCCTGTTTGGTGTCAAGTTTGTTGACTGTTTTTGGAGTTGCACTCAGTCAGGTTAATGGGGAGTATTCCATCACACTCCTGACTTGTTTCTTGTGGATAGTGGACAGGCTTTGGAGAGCAGAAGGTGACATACTTATTGAAGGATTTCTAGCCTCTGACACGTCCTTGTAGTCACAGTATTTGTATGACTAGTCCAGTTCAGTTTCTGGTCAATGTAGCCTCTAGGATGTTGCTGGTGCAGTAAGTATTCAGTAGCTCCCAGCTACTTCTTGATATCACATGGAGTGAATTGAATTGGCTAAAGGCTAGCATTTGTCATGCATCTATCTGGAAGAAGTTGAGATAGATCATCCACTCAGCATTTCTGGCTGAAGCTTGTCACAAATACTTCAGCCTTATCTTTTATACTGATATGTTAGGTGCTTCCATAATTGAGACTGGATATGTTTATAGAGTTGTCTCTTCCAGTGAGTTCTTTAATTATCAATTATCATTCACAACTGGATATGGCAGGACTGCCTAGCTTAGGTCTGACCCATTGGCTTTGGATTTGCTTACCTCTGACCATCACTTGCTGCGTAAGATGTTTTTCACACAAGTAATCCAGTTTGGTAGCTTCAACAGGTTGACACTTCATTTTTTTACATGCCTGATGCTGCTTGTAGCATGCTGTCCTGCAGTCTTCATTAAATCAGGTATGATAACCTGGCATGATGGCAAAGGTAGAGTAAGGTATATACCAGGCCGTGAGATTGCAGATTGTGTTGGAGAGTTATTCTGCTGCTAGTGATGGCCCACAGCACTTCATGATGTCCAGCCTTGAGTTGCTAGAGCAGTTCAAATCTTATCTGATTGAACACAGTGATAGTGCTACACAACATGATGTAGGGTATCCTCAATATGAAGGTGGGACTTCATCTCCACAAGGACTATGCAGTGGTCACTCCTACCGATACTGTCATGGACAGGTGCATCTGCAGCAGGCAGATTGGTGAGGATGGAGAGCATTAAAATGTCCCACCCAGAGTACATTCTGCACCCTTGCCACCCTCAGTGCTTTCTCCAAGTGGTGTTCAATGTGGTAATTAGCAGAAAGTTTCCTTTCCCATGTTTGTCCTTGTGTTATAAGATTTCATGGGGTTCAGAGTCAATATTGAGGACTCCCAGTTTAACTGTCTCCTGACTGTACACCACTATGCCACTACCTCTGTTGGGGTGGCATATTCAGGGATGATGGTGGTGTCTGGAATATTGTCTCTAAGTTATGATTCTGTGTGTATGACCATGACAGGTTGTGGCTTGACTGGCCTGTGAGATAGGTCTCAGAATTTTGGCAGTAGCCCTGGGTTGTTACTAAATCGGACTCTGCAGCATTGACCAAAGTGTCGCTGTTGTCAGGTCTGATACCTTCATCGATGCTATGTGATCTATACAGTTTCATATCATTTTTTGTGAATTTTAAGCAGTTACTTTAATTGAGTGGCTTGTTTGAACATTTCAGAGAGGAGTTAAGAGTCAACCAAATGTCTGAGTGTCTGGAGTCACATGTCGGTCAAGAAAGGATGGCACAAAAAGCTAAAAAAGTTCAAGTGTAAGTAACATTCAGGGCATTGTTAGTTTCCACAACCTTCTACACTTATAAAAAAATGCTGAAAGCCAGTTCCATCCACAAAACTGGCTGTGCTACAAACTGAATAAATCACCATGGTGAGTTTGCATGCCTTTGAGGAGACTCTTAAAATTAAGCACTCTTTAATGCAAGAACACTCATATACATATTTAATTTTTTTTTAATTTATGAAGGAACTGACTCTTGCACACCAATGTAGCTAGTAAATGAATTTCCACAGTTACTTTAAAACCGTGTTCAATTAAGTCATTAAATTTGAGTTACACTCAGGCTTTGGAGTTCATGTATTGAATCTAATGATTTTGTTTTGTAATAAACTTTTCCTTATTCCTGTTAATAAAAATGCACCAAGCTGCCATTCTTAAATGTCTCAAAGAAATTTTTTTTATCTAAGAAAATATGTAAAATGAATTAAGCTTGATAGCATTGCTTGAATATGCTAGATCTTGGAAGGCATAACCTTTGACAACATTCAAATGAGTTTCAGCAAAATCTTGAGCAAAGAAAACTTCTGGAAACTAGTGCAATTTATATGTGAATTGCTGATCATGTCCAAAGTAAAATCCATTGTCCAATAATCACAGACAGCACAAGAACAGTCAGGATACAGTGGTTTCCGCAGAGACTGACAGATTTTGAAGGAGAAGAATGTTGTTGGATAGCACAGAAGCAGGAGACTGCTCATAATGAATACACTTACTTCTGATCAGTACTAAACCTGACCTTGAGAAATTTCTGCTTAATTCTGGCACTAATTCAGGATGCAATTGACACTATCTTACAAGTGTCATTGCAGAGTGGATTTGTTTCAGACAGAAAGTACAGTTAAACTGTGGATGGAAACCTGAACCTAAGACATGGCACAACCTGATTCTGAACCTAAGATTTCCAAAGCACGGAATTTTGTTCGGTGAGCTTCAAGCTCCGCTTAGAACCTGCTTAGGCGTTTACAACATATGGTTTTCCACTGGTTTGAAGCATAATGCTGTTTTTTTTTCCTGTCCTTTCTTAGTCTGACCTACCTGTGACTGCAGACATACAGCAGTTTGCACTATTTCTACTGCAAGTTGCGAACTTGAGGAACTAATGTTTCAGCTGAGTTAGAGCTTTCAAATTGTAATGGGAGTTCTTACTGTTCAACAAGCAGTTTACATCAGACCTGTAATCAGCGGTAGCTAGAAATGGATTCAGATGTTAGCCCTGGAATCATTTCACATCTCGTTATCCCATAGTCCTCATAAATAAGCTACTGGTGCACATCATTAATCTTGTCTCTGGTAAAAAATGAGGTTGGCATTCTAGGCAAGAGCTGAATAAATGCTATTTTCCATTCAAGTGCCAAAATCTTAAAGCTGAAGTAACGTCATGTCTTGCATTTTTAGGCCAAATTTGTTTTATTTTTATTTTACTGAGATATGAGGGAATAAGAACAATAACCATAATATTCGGTCTGTTAATGAGTGGAGGATCATGTGCTTATTTGTCTTACTGATCCAAAGTTCAGATATCTTCTTCCTATTTTATGACAACAGTATACTGGACAAGGAACAGAGATTCGAATCTTCCAGTCTCCAAATTATTGAAGATGGAATGAATATTGGAAGAGCCATGTAAGGACCTTCAGAAGTCCTAACAGTGGACATATGTGGGAATTGCCAAGAAAGTTTATATTGATGAGCTGATTTCCTCTCTGCTTGTGAACCTCTACCAATGCCACTGAACCTTAGTTTTGGCCCGTTATATGGGACTTACCATGATACTAATGAAGGAAATGGTGTGGTGTATAATACCCAGCCTCTCTGTGAGACTTAATTGAGCAACGCAACTAACAACCCAATTAGCGTCCAGCCTTCCACCCCAACAGACTCAAATACCATCCCAACCACAAATCCAAATGACTTGACAGTCCCTCCACCCCCGATCATCAAATTACCTCTATCCTACACCCACACAATAGCTCCCCCAACCATTTGATTAACCCCTCTCCCCACATGCTGAACTACCCACTCACCTACTTTACGTACCAGAGCAACCTACCCTCTTCACTTATCTACATATACACTCATTCATTCATCCACGTAGGAAACCATGCACATTTATTACAGGACTTGGACCTTTCTAAGCTTACCTGAATAAGGTAGCTTGTGCTGTAAATGGAGAAGAAAGTGTCTTCTACTTTCCCTCCCTCTACTATACTTGCTGGCTTTCCCTGGAGCTGCTGCCCTGGCAACTTGTGTTTCAGCTGGAACTGTAAGATCCCAGAAGAATTGGGCCCATTGTCAGATCAGGGAAAAGTTTGGGGACAGCAACAATTACTCCAACAATGCCGATGACCAGAAGATCTAGGGCAGAATTACAATTTGCAAGTACATGAATTTCACCCTCCTTAAAATGAGATATAAAAATATCTGGTTATAATAGTTAATATTAAGCAGAAATATCAAGTGAACAATATTAGATAAGGAATTAATCAAATGAATGGTTGATTTAATTTCACAGTTAAATTATTTTTAATTTAATAATTGGGGTATGTTTCTACGAGTTGTCAAAGAATGGAGAACAGATAAATATGCACTGTATCCCAAACCTTTCTCTTGAAAAATATGTAACTTATATCATTCTACATTAGTGATACACACACAGCTATTCCAGCATACTACTTTTTAATTTGAAATTAGTCTAAATTATGTTGTCTTTCAGTAAGTTCATTAGTGCTAAAAAGCCTCAAGTCCCTAAAATTTAGTTACCCATTTGCTTTCAACAACAAATATGTATCTTCTTTCTATTTTAAATCCTAAATACCATACATACTTATGTAAAAGTTGAAATTTTTAGTCTGTTTTTGAGGTTAACTTTATGGGGTTGACTATTACATTGATACTAGTTTTGAGGGGCTAAAATTCATGCTACAGTCCAAAATACTCTATCATTAGCAGAAGCCCAATTGATCTCTAAATGAATAAAGAAAAAAAAACACAACAAATTACAATAATTACTGGATCAAGACAATAGAAACAAAAATGAATTCGTAAACTTTTGTTTGCACATACAAAAAGTGAA
Organism: Ginglymostoma cirratum; assembly: GCA_024137785.1. Lineage (NCBI taxonomy): Eukaryota > Metazoa > Chordata > Chondrichthyes > Orectolobiformes > Ginglymostomatidae > Ginglymostoma > Ginglymostoma cirratum. The sequence continues at coordinate 11,431,238 of JAHRHZ010000264.1, read as the reverse complement.
ATAGAAATATAATACAGCTTTAATTTACAATTACATAGTACATCTTAAATCAAACAAATTTTAAAATTAATTATCACTTAAAATTAGCCTTCCTTCTGCCGATTTCTGATTACAAACTGGTGAAACTGTAATACCCTATCTTCTAGTTCAGCAGGCAGCTTTTGTGCAATTTAGTTCCCTGCGGAAGTACTAAGTCATGCCTTGTCATGAACCTTGTGCACCATCCAGCACTTGCCTTAAAATCCAAAATTCCATTCTTCTTTGATTTGTTTTGTGCATGGATTCAGATGGCTTCACTATCAGCTCATTTTCCATTTTGATGAATTTCAAGTATCCACATGGCAACTTTTTTCCTCCAATTGTGTTTTTTATTTTTATTCTGGAGGGCATTTTTACACAAAACGATGATGAAATTTCAAAACCCCAACTAGGTATATGACTATTCCATGAGCGCGACAGGGGAAGTGAGCTCAACTGAGCTACACTCAAAGAGAGGTTGTCACCTGACTGACCTGATGCATCTTAAACATTCATGCCAAAGTGGTGAGAATTGCGCATCAAAATACATAATAGCATGAAAAAAATTAATTTCCTTATCATAACATGTATGTACAGGATAGTACCTTGACTCACAAATGTTGATCTATTATCTCTGAAGAACTGGGGTCGACTTTTACATGAGATCAACTTTTACTCGAGTATATATGGTATATGCATTGTATACAAAAATGCTTACATAAAGAAAACAGAAAACTTATGTGGCAACATTACATACATTTCAGAATAATCCTTGCTCTTTATCTCTATACCTTGGCTATAAAATTAAGTATTCAACTTGCCTTCTGAACCTCTTAATTACCAGTCCAGTTACCTTTTGGTCTGTTTTTGTGTTTCCCAAGATTCTACTGTTCACCATGTATTCCATTGCCTTGTTTATCTTTGAATTCTATTTGCCATGGATTAGCCCATCTATGTCCTCCTGTAATCTAAGGCTATCCTCTTCATTATTTACCACCCCACCAATTTCCATTTCATCCAAACTAGTCAGCCTTCCCACATTCAAGTCTATATGTAACACAAACAGCAAGGGCCCCAATACTAATCCCTATGGAACCCCAATGGACACAGGCTTCCACTCTCAAAAATGCTCTCAAGCATCACCATTTGCTTCCTTCCACTCAGCCAATTCTGGATCCAACTAGTAATATTTTCTTGGATCCTTTTACTGTTATCCAAATCTAAGGCCTCACATTTAGCCATGCTGATGAAAAAAAGACATGTTCTTTAGTTATATTTTAAAAGGGGGAAATTTATGCTCCTGTTCTATTGTCTTTGTCATGTCTTCACTTGTCAAAGCCATTTGTGAGCCTTGTAGGAAAGGCTGCCAATACCTTGTCAAATATTACAAGTTCATGGAACCCACTAACATGCCCAATAACTGGTGCCACAATAAATCAATTTACTCCATACATAGAAAATGAGAAAGATAATATTTTGCACATCATCCGTAAGAGGTCAGATGGTGATTTTTAAAAAATTTTTACTCGCCTAACAGCAAAGCTAAGCTTGGGTTAAATCTGGAGGAGTTAGAGCTACTTGTACGACTTTTAAGTATTATCATGCGTGAACCAGTAGTGGAATATCAAAGCATTAGGTCTAGGTATATGGCCTCTCAACAGATGCTTTAATGATGTTAGTTGCTTATAATGTTGGTGAAAAATTGTTAATCAGAATATGTTTCTGAGGGCTTTAACACAGGAGATGATAACTGGTGTGCACTTTCTTCTTCACAAGTACTGTAGCATTTACACTCAACACAGAATATATGAAAAGAGAAAGATAGGTTGAAACTGCAGGGCAAAAAAGTGACCTTATTGCATATCTGTCATTTCATATCTACAGTGATTTCTGCTTCAAGATTTCCCAGTGACTTGCCCTGTGCTCTACCCTTAGGCTAACTACAGTATACACCATACAATGAGGATTAAAGACTTTTCAGTTTTCACTTAAGAAAAGAAAATATGTTTATATTAAATCAACAATAATTAATTTATCAGGAACCAAAGAAAACATTGCTCACAAATAGTAACATGCATGAGAATATTGATTTTGTTTTTTTATCTGAGAAGAAAAGAAAGAGAATTCTGTGCAATAAGTAATTCAAAATTAGAGACAAAAAAACTGCACATGCTGGAATCCAAGGTAGACAACCAGGAGGCTGGAAGAACACAGCAAGCCAGGCAGCATTCAGAACGCAAATTTGAGGAACATCACCTTATCTTCCATTGGGGAACCCTGCAGCCCGAAGGACTCAACATTGAGTTCTCCAGTTTCAAATAATCTTTCCATCTATCCCCCAGCTCCCTTTCCAGCCTCACCTTCTCCCTTCCATTCCACCTACTGACCCTCCCTTCCAGCCACCAACTGGATTCATCACTCCCATCGACCAACCAGGCCATACTTGCTACCGGTGTCCACCTATCACCACCATTCTACTACCTCCCACAGACCCCCATCTTTATCTGCAGCTCCCCCAAACCCCACATCCAGTCCTGAAGAAGGGTAATACTCAAAACATTGGCTTCTCCTTTCCTCCAATTAATTCAAAATGTCTTACAAAGTAAAGTGCCAAATTAACCTTTCAAAATAAATATTTCTTTTCCCTCACCGCACTAGACATTCATAGTACTGCGCTGTATGACTTCATTAATGATCCATCTATTAATTTATGTGATGCATTACATCTCAGAAATTACTCAAGGTGTTTAACATACAATTAATTTCTTTGCATTGCAAAGACCGCTGTTCTGGAACTAAGCACTATAGTCATTTAATGTACATCCAATTCCCCTAAATATCCAATAAGATGACTCATCAGTTAATTTGGTTTTCGTACTAATAACTGATTTTCAGATTTAGGAAGAAGTCACTCCATCTTGTAAATTATTGCTTTATGATCTTTAACATTCACTTATTCAACATCACTTGTAATGTTCTCAATCCCATTTTACTGTTGCATTTTTTTCAGCTCTCAATTCAGCAGCTCCTTGTGTGGCTCTGATCCTCCATGCCCCATGGATTTGAACTTGGCTAAATCTTGGCTGTCAGTCTCCGTTTCATACTAATTCATGCTCATGCGTCAACCTCCATCTTCTTTGTCATGTACCAGCTTTGTGTTCTTGAATGACTGGATTTTAAATTTCCTGGACTTTCTCTTCAAATCCCTTCATGACAATTTTAAGTTGAATTTTAACTTTGCCACCATTTCTTGGTATCTATTCCTTGTTTATTTTCCTCTCTTCATCAAAGTACTCTTTTATCTGTGGTAAGGACATGGCACAAAGGTTTGTTATAGACACTTTAATTGCTAAAGCAGGTAACCAAAGGATGACAGCTCTAATGATAAAGCACTGGATTATCAGCCAAAAGAAATTTTAGGCAAATGAAATTTGTACATACAATGCACCCTAGGGGTCATGGCAACAGCTAAACTGCTACATTACAACAACAATGTCCTGATCAATCAGAATTGACCTGCCTGGTCTGAGAATTAAGATTGACAATGAACTATTCTGCTACATCTCCATGCTTGTGATAGTTCAACCAAACTTATGGAAAGGGATAACAATAGTGCAGAAGTTAAGTGTCTAAATTAGGAGAAAGTTGATTTCAGTATCATTAGACAAGATCTGGCAAACATAGGAGTCTCTTAAAAGTAGGTTAGTGAGAGTTCAGTGCCAGCATGTTCCTCCAAGTGGGAATGGCAAGGGCAGCAAGTCCAAGGAACCCCGGATGCCAAGGGATATTGAGAGTTTGATAAAGAAAAACAAGGAAACATTTGTTAGGTATAGGGGATTAAAAAGAAGGGTGGCCTTTCACAAGTATAGACAGTGTCAGAGGTTACTTAAGAAGGAAATTAGGAGGACAAAGAGGGGCCATGAAATATCTTTGGCAGGTGGGATCAAGGAAAACCCCAAGGATTTTTATTAAGAATAAGAGGATTACCAGACAAAAAGTTAGAAACCAAAGGGGCAACCTGTGTGTGGAGCCAGTGGAGATGGTGAGGTCTTAAATGAATACTTCTCATGTCTATTCACAAAGGAGAAAGACTTTGTACCTGGGAATATCAGTAGGGGTGGTAAGGTTCTAGAACACATTGAGATTAATAATGAGGAGATATTAGATATTTCAACAGGTATACAGGTGTATAAATCCACAGGGCCTGATGAGGTATCTCCCAGACTGCAATGGAAAGAGATAGCTGGGGCCCTGGCGGAGATATTTAACACTTTGCTGGCCACAGATGAAGTGCCAGATGACTGGAAGATAGCTAGTGTGATTCCTTTGTTCAAGAAGGGCAGCAGCGATAGGCCAGGTAATTACAGGCCAGTTAGTTTGATGTCACTGGTAGAGAAATTATTGGAAAAAATTCTGAAAGACAGGATTAATCAATACTTTGAAAGGCAGGGATACGACACAGAATTGTTAGAGACAGATCCATTCTGACTAATTTAATTGCTTTTTTTTTTGGAAAGGTGACTAAATGCATTGATAACGGTAGTGCAATTGTTGTGGTTTACATAAATTTCAATAAGGCCTTTAACAAGGACCCACATGGAAGACTCATTCAAAAGCTAAGAGCGGGTGGGATCCAAGGTGAGTTGGCAAACAGGATCTAAAATTGGCTTGCAACTAGGAGGCGAAGAGTGATAAACAAAAAAAATGAAAATTACAGCACAGGGACAGGTCATTCGACCCTCTAAGCCAGTACTGACATGCTGCCCATCACAATTAAAAGCCCCTACCCTTCCGGGGACTGTATCCCTCTATTCCCATCCTATTCATGTATTTGTCAAGATGCTGGATGGCAGAGTAATTTTTTTTTAATTGAGAGTCTGTGATCAATGATGTATCACTGGGATCAGTGCTGGGACCCTTGTTGCTCAGAATGTACATTAACAAATTCGTTGTGAATGTAGATGGTTTAATAAGTAAGCTTGCAGATGACTTGAAAATTGGAGGGTGGTGTTGATAATGAGGAGGATGGTCTCAGGTTGCAGCCTAATATTGATGAGCTAGTACATTGGGCACAGCAATGGTAGATGGAATTTTATCCTGAGAAGTGTGAGGTGAAGCCTTTTACGAGGTCTAATAGGGGATGGATATACACAATGAATGGTAGGTTCCTAGGGTATGCTGAGGAACAAAGGGACCTTGATATATAGATCCATGAAGCTGTCAGCCCAAGTAGACAGAGCAGTGAAGAACATATGTGGGATCCTTGCCTTCATTTGCTGGGGTGTAGAATATAGGAGTGCTGAAGTGTTGTTACAACTTTATAAAACATTGGTTAGGCCACAGGTGGAATACTGTATGCAGGTCTGGTTGCCATCCTATCAGAAGGATGAAATTGCTATGGAGAGGGTGCAGAGGAGATTCACCAGGATGCTGCCCAGAATGAAAAGTCTCAGTTATGAGGAGAGATTAGATAGACTGGGTTTGTTTTCCCTGGAGCAGAGGAGATTGAGGGTGGATCTGACCGAGGTATAAAAAATTACGAAAGCCATAGATCTTTCCATGGTAGATGTGTCTAGGACCGGAGGGCAGAAGTTTAAAGTGAGGAGCAAGTAGTTTTGAGAGAGAAAAAAACAATCCACCCAGAAATTGGTAGATATATGGAATGTGCTACCTGACAGGGTGATGGAGGCAGGTAGTCTTGCAACATTTAAAAAACATCTGGATGACTACTTAAAATGCCAGCACATAGTAGGCCATGGGCCAAACGCAGGTGAATGGGATTAGTGTAGTCTGGTGTCTATCGGTTGACATAGGGTCAGTTTCTATACTCTTATCAGCACCCATTTCTCATGCTGTATCAAATTTGTTTTTAAATACTCTGTTTCATCCATTTTCATTCTGATGAGGGTGAGATGAAACACTTAAAACTATGGTATCTATTTAGCAATGTTTAAATCTCAGATTTTCTCCAATAACATTTGATGTAGATTCTTATCAAATGCCTTCTGGAAATCTGAGTATGTTTCTATCACAGGCTCCTCTTTAGTCACAGCGTGTGTTATTCCTTCAAAGAATTCCAAACAATTGGTTAAACTTGATTTCCCTTTGGCAAAACAATGCTGACTGTTTATGGTTACCTAGAGTTTGTCTACGTTTGCGGCTATAACCTCTTTAATGATCAATTCTAGCAACTTCCCCATAACAGATGGCAAGCTAACTGCCTAGTAGTTTCCTGTTTTCTGCACACTGCTTCTGGAATTAAATGGTTAGATTTGCTAGCTTCCAGTTTGATGGAACCTTCACTGAATCCAGGGAATTCTGGAAAATTAACAACAGCGCCTCAAATACCTCATTTACAACTACTTCTAAACCCTAGAATGAAGTCCATATGAATCTGGAGACTAGTCAGTCCACAGCTCCACCAATTCACTAAATGATACTTCATTCGTGATTATAATCTCAAGTTCCCCTCTCTCTTCCATCTACTAGTTTACAGATATTACTGGAATGTTTTTATATCCTCTACAGTGACAACAGATGCAAAATGCTGGTTTATTTCATCCTCAATTCTCATTCTTTAGGGGACCAACCCTCACTTTTTACTCCGTCTTTTCCTTTGTAAAACCTGTAGAAGCTCTTGCTAGTTTTGTATTCCCAATTAAATTTTCATGTTGTAATTTCTCATCCTGACTAATCTTTTCTTCATTCTCTGCTGATTTTCCGACCAATTGTCTGAACTGCCACTTACTTTTGCGCAGTTATCCGTTTTGTTTTTGTTCTCAAATTTGATGCTTTCCCTAATTTCTTTTATTAACGGATGGAGGATCCTCCCTTTAGTATTTTTCTTTATTGCAGGAATACACATATCCCCTTAAATATCTACTGTTGTGTCTCTACTTATCTATCCAATATGTATTATGCCAGTTCACTCCAGCTTAGTAAGCTTTCATGCTGATAAACTTGACTTTTTTCAGATTTAAAATACTATTATTAGTCCCAGTCTTCTCCTTTTCAAACTGTATGCAAAATTCAATCATATTTGGTCACTGTTACATAGGTGTACCTCAACTCTGAGGTCATTTATTATCCTTTCACATTAAACAGTACTAAATCTAATATAACCTGTTCTGTGGTTGGTTTCAAAATGTGCTGTTTGACGAAATTATCTCCAAAACATTTTATGAAAACCTCACCCATAACTACTGCCAATCTGATTTGCCAGTTTAGATATACGTTTAAGTCAGTTATGATTGTTGCCATCCTCTAATCATTATGGCTTTTTACATTGATACAACATTGTCCTTGAAACAGAATTTAAGCCCATCTATTGAACCACAGTGTAAACGCAGTAATCACTAAAAAAAGCAAACTGTGAATGGAGCTCTACAAGATGGAGTGAAATGGAATAATTGAAAAAGTACAGGAATACACAGTCCAGTTCAGCTCAATAACCTGTATCGTAAAAAAGGACAGATCACTAATGGTATCTCCTGATCCACAATGGCTAAACACAGCTTGAGGATCGCGTCATTACAAGTTCCTGACTTTAGAAGAGCTAAATTGGGCATGTGCAAGTGCAAAATTCTTCTTGTAGCTTGATTACAAGCCTGGTTACTGGTCAGTACATCTTGCAGAGGAGTCCCATGAGCTCATTACATTTCATACCCCATTCAGATGGTATCGTTTTCAATTACTCCCCTTCGGGCTACCTGTCAGCAAAGATTTGCTTCAAGCTAACATAAACTGCTTTGCACACACTGTACCAGGGTGCATCAATATTGCTGACAACATTACGGTGGTAGGTAGAACAAAGCAAGAACAGGACCACAATCTGAACTTATTGATGTGAGGGGATGTCATGGAAGATTGTCATTCAGCAGTCAGAAATGTCGCATCAATTATCACAGGTTTACTTTTGTGGTTCTATTCATTCTAGCATGGGCATTTTCCTGATCCAAGTAAAACAGAGGACATAAAAACTGTGCAAACTCCTCAAGAAAAAGCTGTTCTTCAAAGGTGTAATCCCTGTTGCCTTATTTTTCAAATTTCACTAAAAAGTCTTTATCACTGAGGGAATTATTGAGAAAGGTCATGCATTTCCTATGGCATAAGGATCACTAGTGCCTCTTTGATGCACTGAAACATTCGCTACTGGAAGCAACAATCTAGCAATTTTACAATTCTTGGGAGATAATTACCCTGGAGGCTTCGCAGAAAAATCTGGGAGCGCGCAAACGACAAAAAGGCAAACTGATTACATTTGCTTCAAATGCAATCTGTAGAGCAGTCCAATCTCTCACACATTGAGTGGGAAATATTAAGTATTTTTTGTCATCATGTGTTTTAGAATTAGAATCAGAATTAGGATTATTGTCACGTTTAATCAAAATGAGTTCAGTGAAAAGTTTACAAACTTAAGGGAACATCTTAGGTACAAAGGTATCTTACACAGGATCTTAGGAGTAAATTAGAAAAATTAAGAAACAAAAAGTTCAGCTTTCAAGCAGACCATGCCTCACCTCGCCTCCAGACCATGCCTTGCCTTGCCTCCAAACCATGCCTCATCTTGCCTCCAGACCGCACTAGCCTTGCCTCCATCACTGTTTGGCAAATGATTTTTGATAGTATCTGACACAAACCATTGAAGGTGATTTGGCAAAATCTTTTGATTAGTGCATCACCAAGTTGCAGCATTTCCCAATAAAGATCCAAGGTTACCATTGTGAGATTAGGTACAAGATAGATAACCTGATGGCCTCATCAGATGCACTAAGCAGGCTATTGAACCCAGTGAAAACAAAAGGTGTACTCTTGGATCTGCAAATTGGCATTGAGCTCAAAGATATTATTCAAATTGACTTGGTACATTTCACACAACACAAATGTCAGCAGCATTAAGAAAAAACAACAAATGACTCCATGGTATAGAAACGTGGAAAAACATTGTGAAGGACGGCCTGATTCAATTCAACATGTCCACGAACATGAGATGATATTGACCTTTGCAGGATGAATTAGATGTCTCCTGAGGAATAACTTTTAAAGGAAAGCATGTCATCATTTTGCTACCTGACATTCTTTACCAACTTCATCATTTACACTTGGGCATGGATCTGATGAGAAGGCTTTTAAGAGAATCAGTACTTTGGCTGGGTATCAGCAGTGACACCAATTTCCTTGTTAAGAAGTGTGAAGGATTTCAAGAGCACATGCCATGTTAGCAAAAATAACCATTGATACTGCACCAAGTCCCTGCCCATCCTTGATCCAAAATTACACATGACATTTTTCATATCAATGGAAGTGACTACATCATAATCATTGACTCATTCACCAAATACCTCATCATTTGTGACTTATGTTGTGTATCAAGTGCAACTGTCAGACACATTCTAAATTCATTTTTAGTTTATTCAGTGTCCCTAGAGAGATCATTATAGACAATGCTCCATAAATTATTGGTCAGCCATTCCAAGACGTATGAGACATGGAGTATTGATCACGCGACTACCTCTTTGTATTACCCAGGTCCATCTCTCTAACTGAATGAATGATTTGCAGAGTCAAAATTCTCAAATGTAGATAGACCAAACAAAATTTATACATTTCAGAATTACATGAAAGAGCAACATTACTGGAGGAGCTCATGTTTGACAGACTAGTGTGTACCAATTTACTGACTCATACCCAAGTTACTGTTTGTGAATCTCGCAAGCAGCTTATAAAGCAGCAGCGAAGAAGACCGATGTGTATCCATGAAAAAAGGCAGGTGCTGAATTGCCAAATTACAAGTGAGACAACAAATTCGCATTCACGACCCCACAGGAGGTACCTGCCAACTAGCCAAAGTGACAAGAATGTACTCAGAAGCAAGATCCTAACCATGCAACAGTGAGACAGAATCAAGGGCAAATCAGGCTTGAACAAATTTTTCAACTGCCACCCTGTCCTGTTGGGTCATGTACAAGATCCTGAACACAAACAGAAATGACAGACAATATTAATTATGACTGTGGGAATTCAATGTACATCCAGACATTCATCATCATTAGACCTGGATGTTATCAGCAAATTACCTTTATACTCAAAGTCTTATGTGTTATTGCAATTAGTTCATCTTTATTTCTGAAAAGGAGGGAAATGCTATATGTGTACCTTGCCTTTAAGAGAATTCACTTTAGGGACTCAATATAATGTTGCATCCCAGCTGGCAGTTAGCCTGTTTTAGGTTTGCAAGCTACATGTAAAGAAATTGGTAGCTTGCTGTGATATCTGCTTCAAGTGACATGTAATGTGTTTTAATTAAAATAATCCATGGAATCAATTAAAACCCGCAGAGTGATTGATCACTAGACTATTATCATAAACATGAAAAACATAGATGTATTTCCAATAATCCCCCACTTACCCCACAACAATCAAAATATGGTTGATGTGTTCAGATGCAAGACAATTGCCATTCACAATCTGAAATTACGTTATAAAATCAATGATAGCTGAAGGCAGAAATCTAAGTCAAACACCCTATGTTCAATTCCCTTCAGCAATATGTGGCTTCTGTATCCCCAAGCTCAGAAATGCTGGATGAACATACTGGTCTTAGCTCTTCTGGTTTACTTCCTGTACTCCTTGCTGACAATGTGTCTATTTGGCTGTCTTCTATATTATATCATAATAAAATTACTCATGGATAGGTTTTGATTTTGTGAAAAAGCTCATGACCATATCTCTCCACCTCCATTGCCCAGGTTATGTTGATAATCTACCCCCAATCAACATTTCTTGCTCCCAATCTCAAGTCTATCATAGGGGATAAAAACCGAAAGAACTGCGGATGCCGTAAATCAGGAACAAAAACAAAGTTGCTGGAAAAGCTCAGCAGGTCTGGCAGCATCTGTGAAGGAGAAAACAGAGTTAACGTTTTGGGTCCGGTGACCCTTCCCCAGGTTCTGAGGAAGGGTCACCGGACCTGAAACATTAACTCTTGTTTTCTCCTTCACAGATGCTTCCAGACCTGCTGAGCTTCTCCAGCAACTTTGTTTTTGTTCCTGATTTACAGCATCTGCAGTTCTGTTGGTTTTTAAATCTATGTAAGAATTCAGTTGTGAGACGTTGATAGTTTTCATTCAATTTGAAGGATTATTATTCTAATATACTGAAGAAATTTTAAATGTGCTTTTAACAAAAAAAAGTCTAAATAATCTAACATTTCCATGACTTTTACATAGATTGAACATATTCTTTACGAATCCATTTGTTTACACTTTAGTGCTGTATCATGACACAGTGCTTGGTAGCCCAATTCTCAATGGCACAGAGAGGGTACTCATGATTGCAATTTCCCTATTGCTTGGCTCCCAGTTAAAGTCTGTGCAGTCTTTTTCTCACACAACTGGATCTTAACTTCCCTGACACAATGGGTCCAAGAGGCTAATGCGAGAATCCAATATGTGTGTTGAGTTAGCAGGCTTTTGTGCACTGGATTTGGTCACATTCTCAGCCTACACTGCTATCAAGCGGTAATGACGAGAAAGAGAGCAAAATGTCTACATCTGCCCTGTTAGGGCAGAGCCTCTCAGTGTTTGGTTAATGATCAACTGACCTCAGTTACCTGCCCACACTGTAACATGACTGTTGTGTGAGGGGCTGTGTAAGAGTGGTCAGCTTGTTTGTTTTGTGTAAAATGACAGGGAGGAATAGGACGTTCTGTTTACAAGTGGTGCCCTTTGCAGTGGGGACTCTGAAAGACCCACTCCACCTTTCTGTGTAAGTCGGACAAATCCTCCCCTGTATGAATCCTTGACTTACCTGGGACCAGGTATCCACTGAGTTTTCCTCTGGGAGCACTGGCAGCCGAGCTTGGCATTGCTGGAGCTGCCAACCAATTTGATTGGGTAAGAGGGTTGGACTTTCATCCACTTGTTTTTTATTATTCATTCTGGCAACGTGGGCATCACTCCAGGTCAGCATTTATTGCTTACCCCAATTTTTAATAAAACTAAGGAATGCCAGCAAGATAATGGTGGCTCAGTGGTTAGCACTGCTGCCTCACAGCACCAGGGACCTGGGTTTGATTCCACCCTCAGGCGACTGTCTGTATGGAGTTTGCACATTCTCCCCGTGTCTGCGTGGG
>JAHRHZ010000264.1:11361939-11418687 GCA_024137785.1 Ginglymostoma cirratum | reverse complement strand
GGAAGGGTCACCGGACCCAAAACGTTAACTCTGTTTTCTCCTTCACAGATGCTGCCAGACCTGCTGAGCTTTTCCAGCAACTTTGTTTTTGTTCTATCATAGGGGACTTCACTCAGGTTGAAGTTGGGCCAATGATGTCCGCAGTTGTGCAAGACAGTATGAGTCTTGCTCATACTGGAGAGGATTAGTGAGGAGTAAACGTACTAAAGCAAATACAAACAATTTCAGTTCATACATTAAAGGGCAAGGTTAATGATAAATGACAATTGTTTAGCAACAAAATAAAATGGAAAAATGCTGTACAAAGACATACATTCAGACCAGTGAAACAACACCTCTTGGTTCTTTCTTGGGGAAAGCTGACTATTATTGTTTTACTGTTCACTTTTTTGGTAATGCAAACAAACAGACCTAACATTCCCAAAATGGGTAGAACTAAAAGATTGGTTGATGGCTGAGAAATGATCTACTTTCATGATCCTCTGATAATTAAAATAAGCATCTTCATTAACATTGTCTCAGTCTCTTTGACCTGATTCAACATCTTCACGTTATACTTCCCTTTAGGTTATAGGTTATAACTTAGGTTATACTTCCCTTTTCTGATTTACATGCTTCCCTTTAACAACATCATCTGAAAACAGCCAGCATCAGATCCCACATAAATGCTGCCAATGTCTCGCTGTACTTCAGAATCATTTCTCTCAACTCTTCTGCTGTCTCTGAATTGTCAGAGAGGGGGCAGAATTAGGTAAGCACAGATACCGTGGAGGATTGTGGGGCCTGGAGTAAATTACATAAAAAGGGAGGACCATATCTTAGAGGGATTTGAAAACAAGGACTAGGATTTTAAAATTAAGGCTTTGCTTAAGATGTGGCAAGTGTAGGTGAGCAAGCTGAGTTGTTGGTGAATGGGATTTGGTACAATCTTGGTATGTGCAGCAGAACTTTGATGGCTTCAAGTTTACAAAGGGTAGAATGTGAAAGGCTATCCAAGAATGTGTTGGAAAAGTCAAATTTGGAGATATAAATGTTGGATAAGAGTTTCAATTGCAGATGAGCTGAGCTAGGGCAGGATTAGATCTTGCTGTCCTCCTCCAACCCGTCTTCAGTAGAAATGTTACCTTTTCTTGGCAACTATTATTTCTGAAGAGACACTAACTCTGCTTTCTGCCCGCAGATGTTGCCAGACTTGCTGAGCTTTTTCCAACAGTTTATGTTTTGTTTCAGAATTAGGCAATCTTATGCTAGTGGAAATTGCGGCAGTGCAGCTATGTGGTCAGAAATTATCTCGGGTCAAGTATTATACCAAAGCTGTGCGCATTCTGCTTTAACTTCAGACAGTTGCCAGGGACACGGGCGGAGTCTATGATGAAGAAATAGAGTTTCTGATTGTGATAAAAGTAATTAATTTTGTCTTTTCAAATCTTAATTGAAGGAAATTCCTGTACATCTAGTACTGGACTAACAGTCAAACAATTTAGAGATAGTGGAAGTGTTGGTATTCAACCCCTGCCTTAGAATGTGGTGGCCTACTTCATTGGCACCACACTCACAAAGATTCATTCTCTCCATCATCAACGCTCAGTATCCTAGCAGTGTGTACCATCTACAAGACACTGTGCAGAAATTCACCAAACATCTTTTAGACAGCACCTTTTAAACTCATGACCACTTCCATCTAGAAGGACAAGGACAGCAGATCCACGGGAACACCATCAACTGCAAGTTCCTCTCCAAACCACTCACCATCCTGGCTTGGAGATATATCGTTACACTTTCAGTGCCATTGTTTCAAAATTCTGGAACTTACTCTGTAACAGTATTGCGAGTCAACCTAAACTAAGTGGACTGCACTGGATCAAGAAGAAAGCTCACTACTCCCTTCTCAGGGGCACCAAGAAATGGACAATAAATGCTTTCTCACCCAGCAACACTCAAGTTTCATAAATGAATTTTAAAAAAATTGCATCCTGCTAAATCAGACCAGGTGCTCACAGAGAAATGATTTCACATGAAGGAAAAAAAACAGACCAGTTCAGCAATTTGATAGTTAAAGTGGTTTTGCACTCAGAATAGATCTGATGCTAGTTATGACGCAAAAATAGAAAATACTGGAGAAACTCAACAGCTCTGGCAGCATCTGTGGAGACAAGGTAGAGTTAACGTTTTGAGTTCAGTGACCCTTCTTCAGAACTGATAATCATTAGGAAAAGGTGGTATTTCTGCTGAAGACGGGGATGGAGGGGGTAAATGAGTGAGTGGATAGGTGGATAGAGAGCCAAGAGAGAAAGAAAGACAGTTAGGCAGACTAAGGGAACGATGGTAGCATGCCAGGGAGAAAGAAAAACTGATAATAGGGATCAAAAAATAATGAAAAGGGCAGCTAAGAATATCTTCACTTCTGAAGAACTGGTGCTTGTAGAAGCTTGTGGGAGACTGTGTTTATTCTGAAGAAAATTCCAACTTGACAGAAGTCTGTCCATTGTGTGTTATATGGATAACAGTTGTCTTTGGGATGATGCACATTCAACAATGGGTGTCACTGAAAAGATTTGAGGATTGACCTTACCAGCATAAAGAAAAAGAAAATGAGATTTCAAAAATAAAGTGGATGGATGCAAGGAACCATTTGTCAGACTCTCTCACAAAAAGATGTTAACTCCAAGAAATTGTTGGAGATCCTCAAAGAGGGAAGCCTTGTAAGTAAGGGCTTACATGAACATGAAGGATATGATTTGTTGTACAATATTGTAGTTAAAGAGACTGGTTTTTGTTTAAAGAATGGTGATATGATATCAAGGACTATTTAGAAATGTATAAAGTGGAAAAAAAGTATTTTGAAATGAGCTGGTTTCACAAAAATGCCTGCCAACATTAAAATCACCAAGTTGGCCCTGCCATCCCTGAGATTTCTGGGATGATCAAATTTAGCTACCTCACACTTTTTAAGGGAAAGTGAAATATAAGCTTGAAACAGAGGAAGATACAGAGCAATGTGTAGAGAACAAGGCAATGGGATTACTTTTGCATTGCTTTGCCAGGTACAGGAGCAGGTATAGCCATAAGGACAGAAAGGCCTCTTGCTCTGCAGTAAAGATCTATTTTTGTATGTGATAACTGATGCAAAGATCTCAAAGGCAAAATGAAAATATTAATAACATACAAGGTGTGAAATATTTATTGTTTGTGTGGCAATAGGAAGCTACACTGGCTTAAATAACCGACTTCTACATAGGCCTAGATATTCTGATGGCCAAAGAGTTGTTGTAGGAATTGAGACCCCATGGAATTCTGGCACAGTTGACTCTGAAGGAATTTCCTGGGAAATTGATAATTCATGGCGACTGAGTCTGGAGCCCACTGAAAAAGCTGCTTGAAATTGCAAAATTTGGACAGTCTTGACTCACTTAAACTCAACAATTACCAGGAAATGTTACAGGATTAAAAACCCATTTAGACTGAAGGATAACTATTAAACTCGTATGATACCCGACTACATGCCGACACCCTCCCCTCAACCTCTGACACTGCCAACCTTTCATGACCCAGCAACATTGGACCTGACATCTCCTCATTCTGACACCCTTCCTGATCCACCACACCTCCCATCCAATCACATTGGACTGGACAAACACCCTTGCATGACGTCATTGGAAATGACAGCCTAACAACCTGATCCAAAATCATCCTCCAATCCCAACCAACCCACTGACACCTACCACCCCCACCCAACCTCTTGCCGGATGTGACAATCCCAACACCCCAACCAGATGCCAAATGCACCCCACCCCCCCAACCTGGCCACGACCACAATCACACCCCCAACCTAACCTAAGTACTCATCTAGTCACCTAGAACACAACTCAACCAGCAGCCCACCCACCTGACCCTCCTAGCACTGCTCCCATCCTGTCAACACCTTCACCCCCCACCCCACCAACCACTGCATCAAAAACCCCTCAATTGCTTTGCATTCTTACACTTACACTATAGGTGTCAGACATTTCTAGGAAATGATTTGTGTCCTCTTTTGTAAAGATAAAACTAAAACGCATGTTCAATTCTTCTGCCATTTCTTTGTTACCATTATTATTTCATCATTTCTGACTGTAAGGAAGTTATACTGGTCTTCAATAATCTTTTTCTTTTCACATATTTATAGACACTTTTACAGTTAGATTTGTTGTCTGTGCAAGTTTGGTCTCATTTTGTATTTTCCACCTTAGTCAAACTTTGCCCTTTTTCACTGAATTCTAAAATGCTCCCAGTCCTGAGGATTGCTGCTTTTTTTGGGGGCAATATTGTCTACCTCTTTGAATCTGATACTTCCCTAATTTCTTTTGTAAGTCATTGTTGAGTCAGCTTTTATATTTTCATATTTTATTTTTGGGTGAGGAGTGAATAATTGTTTTAATTCACACACATGCTGTTTAAATAATAACCATTGCCTATCCACCATCAGCCATTTAGTGACACCTGTGAAGGGAAAAACAGAGTTAATGTTTCGGGTTCGGTGATCCTTCCTCAGGACTGTTTTACAGCAGCCACAGTTCTTTCGGCTTTTATTTAGTAGCCATTTAGTAAGGTTCCCTAATCCATCCTTGCCAAATCATGCGTCATACACCCATAGTTCCATTTATTTTGAGTCGGCACCCTAGTTTTGGATTTGACAACTTCATTCTCTATCTTAATACAGAATTCTATCATATTATGTCTAGAGCTTCTTAACGCTCAAAATGAGAGACAGCTGTAGTGCTTTTCTACTGCCTTCAATGGCAAGGGAATATCATGAAGAACTGCCTTTGCAACAAAAATATATATAATCTTAAAAGGCTCGCTCCTTCATTAACTGACCATGCCATGAATTTTACCTTCACATCAGGCAAGTGAATTTTCTGGAGCTGAGGTTTCCACATGATAGTACCATGAAACATGACAGCCATAAATATTTTAAGCAATGAAAAGTGTAAAACTGGCACTAAATCTCTCAAGATGTTGATATGCCTCAAACACATCATCAAAACCTCTGTTTGCAAAGAAAACATAAGCAAGAGCAATTGCTTGTTGTAGCTAATACCACTCTCTGGATCAGAGCACTGCAGGGAAAAGTTTGAATGCTTTTCATAGGCATTTTTGTTACTGGCTTAGTTTTTGTTTCTAGCATTTTCTCTTCATTTTTTAGTATCTTGTGTGCTATTTTTACTTATTGAATTTGCTTGAGAATTTTGAGTACTTCATTCCCTTGTCTTTTTTCTAACTTACATTGTTATTTTCATGGCATTTTGCTTTTTTAATCTTTAAAATCATAAATCTAAGTCATTACACATTATTCACCAGAATCGATTAGGGTGGCATGGTGGCTCAGTGGTCGGCACTGCTGCCTCACAGTGCCAGGGACCCAGGTTTGACTGCAACCTCAGGTGACTGTGTGGAGTTTGGACATTCTCTCTGTGTCTGTGTGGGTTTCCTCCCACAGACCAAAGATGCGCAGGCTCGGTGGATTGGCCATGCTAAATTCCCCAAAGTGTTCAAGGATTTGTAGATTGGGGGATGGGTCTGGGTGGGATGGTCTGTGGGTCAGTGTGGACTTGCTGGGCCGAAGGCCTGTTTCCACACTGTAGGGATTCTATGATAATTTTAAATTTAGGTTACAGATCCTACTATTGTGCTAAATGTAGTTCTTAGAGAGCTAGATTAACAGGATAGCCAGGCTGAGAGGTGTTGATTATTTTCATATGGAGTCTCTGAACTCAAGTCCTTTGAACAATTAATGGTAATTTGACTTTCAAACAGCCATCTACATTCACTGCTGCTGTGCCACCCCATTAACTAATGACTCAGGAGGGGTCATTACCAAGTTAGTCTGATGGATTTCTATCAGGGGAGTGATAGACAGAGGGTGTGGTAGCCAGTTTGCACTCAAAGCTGAAACTGGAGATAGGCAATGATACGCTTAGAGAAGCACACAATAAGAGAGGTAATTCTGTCCTGAGCTGTTGCACAGATTGCAGAAGAGTTATTCTAAGATAAGCACAGCATGTTCAATACTTTTATATTAATACACAAAGATAAATTGCATAAATTGATCAACTCATAACCATGTCTGTGAGATCATCTGTCTGAATAATGTGGTGGAATGACACATCAAATCTTATCTCATATAATGTTAACAGCAAAGGTATTGAAGAAATATGAATTCAAAATGCATGGATAACTGGTTCAGACTTCAGAAAAATCTCAGTATCATGTGAGTGCAGATATAAGAAAGAGTGGGCCAAATCTCATAAATGTAAATCAATCGAGGTCAGAAATCACATGACACAAGGTTATAGTTTAACTGGTTTAGTTGAAAACACAAGCTTTTGGACCCTCACTCCTTTTTCATTTGTTAGTCACTAACACCTAAATCTGTAACCAAGTGTTGTGTGATTTCTGACCTTGTCCACTCCAGTCCAACACCGGCAATTCCACATCATGTAAATCACTCAGGCTGCTAGCTGGAATAACCAACGTTAGAGATCTCAGTTGGTTTTCAGCAGACACAAATTTGAAAAAGTGTCCTTAACAACTTTTCAAAAAAGTGGTTTGTTACCTCCCTGACCCATTAACTTCTGTATGTGACATCAATAAGCATTGCCAATTCTGACCTGGACTTTTGTCTCCAACTCACTTGTGCTTTACTTAGTTAGTCCTTTAATGGAATTCCTACTTTTCTGTTTCTGTTTCCGAAATGTCAACGTGTATAACCTTTTTAACAACAGCTTCCAGAATTGATAAGTATTTACAGTACCTTCTGACATTTTCCACCAATAATTAATTGTGGTACAATTGTACCTCCTCCAATGTGTTCTAGCTATGCATCATAGAACATAGAACAGTACAGCACAGCACAGGCCCTTTGGTCCACGATGTTGCGCTGACCATTATCCTACTCCAAGGTCAAACTACCCGGTATACTGTACATTTTACTATCGAGCACACATTTCAACTTATTAACGTTTAACCTGTCCAGTAAGTGCAGCTGATAATATTTTTCCTTTTCAAACAATTAAATGACTTTCTTGAAAATACTGATAGATACATCATTGCTGATTGCCATTGTTTTCTAGAATTCATGGTTGTATTTGCTACTGAAAACATTTTTTATCAGCAAATTATCAACACTTTCTTTGCAACCAAGTTCTTTCAGATAGGGATGCTGCCTTATTAATATTTCATGGAAAAATCAACAGTTCATGATTTAATATTTTTACTGTTTTTGTGTCAGCACGTTGGGAAAAAATACATTTCTGTGCCAAATTATCTCAGGTCTATCAGCTATACTATTCCTATAGGAATATATATCATTAAAACAAGGGTTACAACAATCACACCATATGTGGTCCAATTGAACTCCAAATAAAGTCACCACCCCTCTCGATAATTAACCCTATAACAGCTACCATTGTGTTTGCAACAAAACCAAAATTGCTTGAATAAATTAGAATTCTCAATTTCTTCAATGGGTCATAAAGGAGAACACAGCCATCTGTTTTGTGTTAAAATATTCATGAGGAACCTGAAGAATGTTTTGTAAATTGTGCATTTACTTTCATAATTGCGGGGCTTGGATATGAATATTGGGTAAAGCATGCAGTGTGAGCCAAAGGCTCAAATGATGTACTGAATCAAATATTTAACTGCTTCTGCTTTATTGTTATTCTGTCTTAGAAACCAGTCAATCACTGGAAACTCTTTTATTATGGAGCTACATCTAAAATTAAAGAGCTGCATCTTTTTCAGATTTCAGCAAAATAATGTAGTCCTGACAATGACTCATGAGAATTTTATATTAAATCTATAAATCTTAATAACATTAAAACAAGACATTTAGTAGAATGCTGTACAGGAGGCTTGTGATCAAAATTACAGTTTACACAATAAAAGGATCAGTAGCAACACAGGTACCAAATTGGCTGAGTGACGGGAAACAAACAGCAGAGGTTAATGGATCACAGATGATTTTCTAACTGGAGGAAGGTTTATA
The DNA here is from genome assembly GCA_024137785.1 of Ginglymostoma cirratum. Taxonomy (NCBI): domain Eukaryota; kingdom Metazoa; phylum Chordata; class Chondrichthyes; order Orectolobiformes; family Ginglymostomatidae; genus Ginglymostoma; species Ginglymostoma cirratum. Next base: position 11,410,658 of record JAHRHZ010000264.1, on the reverse strand, counting down.
GGAGAGTTCCCCAGGGTGCAATGTTAGGGCCCTTACTGTTCCCAAGATATATCGATGCCCTAGACCTTGGTGTACAGGGCACAACTTAAAAACTTGGTGATGATACAAAGTTTACAAATATTGTGAACTGTAGGAAGGGTTATTGTAGAATTTCTAAAGGGCATTGACAGGGCAGTGGGATGGGGAGGGAAATTGCAGCTGAAATTTAATGCACAGCAAGAGAAATTGTGGTAGAAAGAATTTGATGAGACAATAGAAACTAAAAAGTATAATTCTAAAGGGAGTAAAGCAGCAGAGGGAATGGGTATACACCTACATAAATCATTGAAGTGGCATGACAAGTTGAAAGAATATTTAATAAAACATACCGCATCTTTGACTTTAAGAATATGAATAAAGAGTAAAAAAGCGGGGAAGTTAGGCTAAGCTTGTATAAAACACTTATTCAGCCTCAACTATGTTCAGTTCTTTGAGAAGAATATGAAGGCATTAGAGAAAATACAGAAAAAGATTCATATGAATGGTTCTCTGGATGAACAAGTGCAATTACACAGACAGATTGGGTAATCTAGGACTGTTTTCCTTCCAGAGAAGGCTGAGAGAAGATTGTGATAGAGATATTCAAAACCACGAGGGATCTGGACAAAGTAGATGGTGTTCCTATTGGTGAAAGGATGGAAAACAAGAGGGCCCAGATTATTGTTATAATTGTTAAAAATAAAAATAAGGGCAGAAAAGTTTTCACTCAGTAAGGCATTAGGATCTGGCATGTACTGCCTGAGAACGTAGCGAAGGGAGATGCAATTGAGATATTCAAGACGGGGTTGGATAATGGTTTGAAAAGGATGAGCAGGGCTATCGGGAGAAGATAGGGGTGTGGGTTTATAAAACTGTAACATATAGGAGCAGCATTAGGCCATTTAGTCCATCAAGTCCACTCTATCATTCGATCATGGCTGATATGCTTCTTAACCTCAATCTCTTGCTTTCACTCCATCCCCTTACTAATCAAGATCTGTCTTTACTGTCATAAATATACTCAATGACTTGGCCTCTACAGCCTTCTGCAGCAATGAATTCACAGATCAACAGGCAACTTACTCCTTCAAAGAGCTACACAGATGCAATGGTATCAATGACCTCCTTTTGTGTTATAACTATTCAGTAATTCTTTAGAAGATAGGTACAGGCGGACACCATTCAGCCTCTTGAGCATGCTCCACCATTCAATAGAATCATGGCTGATCCAACATTCCTCATGTTCAGTTTTCTACCCTTTCCCCATAACCACTGATACCCCCACTGGTCAAGAATCTATCTATCTCAGCATTAAATATATATTAAATCTCTCCATTAACTCTCAGCATTAAATCTCCGCCTCAATGTCAACAAAACAAAGGAGCTGATTATTGTCTTCAGGAAGCCGAATGGAGGACATGCCTCTGTCTGCATCAATGGCGCTGAGGTGGAGATGGTCAAGAGCTTCAAGTTCCTAGGAGTAAAGATCACCAACATCCACATCAATGCTATGGTTAAGAAAGCACACCAACACCTCTAATTCCTCGGAAGGCTAAGGAAATTCAGCATGTCCCCAAGGACCCTTACCAATTTTTGTAGGTGCACCACGGAAAGCATCCTACCTGGATGCATCACAGCTTGCTGTGGCAACTGCTCTGCCCAAAACCGCAAGAAATTGCAGAGAGAGTAGGAACTGCTGATGTTGGAGAATCTGAGATAGCACGGTGTAGAGCTGGACGAACGCAGCAGGCCAAGCAGCATCAGAGGAGCAGGGAAGCTGACATTTTGGGTCGAGACCTTTCTTCAGAAATGGGGGAGGGGAAGGGGATTCTGAAATAAATAGGGAGAGAGGGGGAGGCAGATAGAAGACGGATAATGGAGAAGATAGGTGGAGAGGAGACAGACAGGTCTAAGAGGCGGGGTTGGAGCCAGTAAAGGTGAATGTAGGTGGGGAGTTAGGGAGGGGATAGGTCGGTCCAGGGAGGACGGACAGGTCAAGGAGGTGGGATGAGGTTAGTGGGTAGGAGATGGGAGTGGAGCTTGAGGTGGGAGGAATGGTTAGGGAGGCGGGGACGAGCTGGGCTGGTTTTGGGATGCGGTCGGGGGAGGGGAGATTTTGAAGCTTGTGAAGTCCACATTGATACCATTGGGCTGCAGGGCTCCCAAGTGAAATATGAGATGCTGTTCCTGCAGCTTTCGGGCGGCATCATTGTGGCAATGCAGGAGGCCCAGGATGGACATGTCGCCAAGGGGAGTTGAAATAGTTTGCGACTGGGAGGTGCAGTTGTTTGTTGTGAACTGAGCGTAGGTGATCCGCAAAGTGGTCCTCAAGCCTCCGCTTGGTTTCCCCGATGTAGAGGAGGCCACAACGGGAACAGCGGATACAGTATACCATATTAGCAGATGTGCAGGTGAACATCTGTTTGATGTGGAAGGTCTTCTTAGGGCCTGGGATGGGGGTGAGGGGTGAGGTGTAGGTGTAGCACTTCCTGCGGTTTCAGGGAAAAGTGCTGGGGGTGGTGGGGCTGGAGGGTAGTGTGGAGTGGACAAGGGATTCACGGAGAGACTGTTCCCTTTGGAACGCAGACAAGGGTGGGGAGGGAAAAATGTCTTTGGTAGTGGGGTCAGATTGCAGATGGCAGAAATGTCGGAGGATGATGTTTTGGATTTGGAGGTTGGTGGGGTGGTACGTGAGGATGAGGGGGATTCTGTTTTGGTTGTTACTGCGGGTAGGGAGTGTGAGGGATGAGTTGCGGGAAATGCGAGAGACATAGTCGAGGGCATTTTCGACCACTGTGGAGGGGAAGTTGCAGTCCTTGAAAAACGAGGACATCTGGGATGTCTGGGAGTGAAATGCCTCATCTCGGGAGCAGGTGCGGCGGAGGTGAAGGAAATGGGAATAGGGGTTGGCCTTTTTACAGGAAGGTGGGTGAGAGGAGGTGTATTCTAGGTAGCTGTGGGAGTCGGTAGGCTTGAAATGGATATCGGTTTCCAGGTGGATGCCAGAGATGAAGACAGAGAGGTCCAGGAACGAGAGAGAGGTATCAGAGATGGTCCAGGTGAACTTAAGGTTGGGGTGGAAGGTGTTGGTGAAGTGGATGAACTGTTCGAGCTCCTCGTGGGAGCACGAGGCGGCGCCGATACAGTCATCAATGTGACAGAGGAAGAGGTGGGGGTAGGGCCAGTGTAGCTTTGGAAGAAGGATTGTTCCACATATCCTACAAAGAGGCAGGCATAGCTTGGGCCCATGCGGGTACCCGTGGCCACCCACTTTGTCTGTAGGAAGGGGGAGGTATTGAAAGAGAAGTTGTTGAGGGTGAGGACGAGTTCAGCTAAGCGGATGAGGGTGTCAGTGGAGGGAGACTGGTTGGGCCTGCGGGACAGGAAGAAGCGGAGGGCCTTTTGTGAACGCAGCCCAGTCCATCACAAAAACCATCCTTCCATCCATTGACCCTGCCTATGCTTTCCACTGCTTCAGGAAAGCAGACAACATAATCAAAGACCCTCCCACTTGAGTTATATGGTTTTTCATCTTCTTCTGTCAGGCAGAAAATAAACTTTAAATACATGTACCAATAGAATCAAGAACAGTTTCTACCCCTCTTATATCAAACTTTTGGACAGACCTCTCATACATGAAACTTGATCTTTCCCTGCACGTTCTCTGTTGCTGTAACACTATACTCTGCATTTCATTCAATTAGTCTCCTGTACTTACGTATGGTATGATTTGTCTGGAAAGCACACAAAACAATAATTTTCAGTATCTCGAAACATGTGATGATAACAAATCAAATCAAACCAAGCACAAGAATTTTGCCCCCACAGTTTTCTATGGCATGGCATTCCAAAGACTCACAACCCTCTGAGAGAAGAAATGTCTCCTCATCTCAGTCTTACATGTGCTGTAGATAAAGAAGAACCAGTGGATGTATAGTATTTAGATTTCCAGAATGGAGTTGATAAGGTGCCATATCAAAGGTTATTGTGGAAAATACAAGCTCATGGTGTAGGGGGTAACATATTGGCATGGTTAGAAGGTTGGCTTGCTAACAGGAAACAGCGAGTAGGAATAAATGGAGCTTTATCGGGCTGGCTGGATGTCACGAATGGTGTGCCTCAAGGATCAGTGCTGGGGCAACATCTCTTTACAATTTATGTGAATGATTTGAATGAAGGGATTGAAGGGAAGGTAGCTAAATTTGCTGATGACACAAAGAAGAGGACATAAGGAGCCCACAAAGGGATGTAGATAGGTTCACCGAGCAGGTAAAGATCTGGCAAATGGAATACAATGTGAAAAGTAGGAAATTATCCATCTTGGTGGAAGGAATGAAAAGCAAGTACAACACCCAAATGGTGACAGGCCACAGAGCTCAGAGATGCTGACAGATCAGAGCACCACAGTGCATGAACCACAGAAGGCTAGCATATATGCATAACAAGCAAACCAGGAAAGCTCACAGATTGCCATGGTTCATTGTGAGGGGAGCTAAATGCAACAGTAAGAAAGCCAAGCCTCTGCCAGACAGCTTTGGTGAAATCACATCTTGGGCGCTAAGCGTAGCACAGGACATCACACACGGAAGGATGCCAATTCTGTGAAGATCCCACTGGGTTGAGGTGAGTGTGCATGGGGCAGACCTATACTTCCATCCACTTGATGATGAGAATAAAAATGTTTCTTCTTTGCTGATGTCATCTTCTAGGTATTCTGAATGCTGGTAAGTCTCCTTGTTCAGGACTTTTCTCAGGGAGCCTGAAAGACATTAACTGACAGTATTGCAATACTACATCCACTGCCAGCATTAGAACACCAGAAGTAAGATTATTTAAAGATTATCTACTCTTTGTTGCTAATTTAAAAATGATTGTTGCTGGCACCCTCCAAACATGCTGCCCATCATTTCTTAGGCCTGGAAATATTCCAGTGGTGACGAAGACCTGAAGGACCAACATGTATTGAGCCTACAAGAGCAGAAAATTTGGCTAGTGGGATGACTGAATCAGACTGGGCATAAAATTTGGATTTCCTAATAGAGGTTCAAGTTGCAGGGACAGGGTCAGCAGTGTCTTTGTGACATGTTGGGTCTGTGGAGAGTTTGTAACTGCAACACATTTGTACACCATGAAAAATATTTTTTCAATGAAAGCACCCCCTTCACGATAAAGTCAGTAACATATGAAAATCTTGCCACACTTGCTTGGTAATTGTTTGAAGGTGGCATGCACCAGTTGGCTTTGTGCAGTTGCGTTTTTTTTTTGGTGATGTCTACAGCTGAAGGCAGGTGAGCAGGAGAATAATAGTTTACATGGAGGCTCAGGACACACAATGGTAAGCAAACAAGGGTAAGTCAGTGATGATGGGGTGGTGAGTGTGTCAAGTGTCATGTGGAGATAGGATGGTAGAGTGGTAAGGTCAGGTCAAGAGGTAGTTAGAGGATGGTTACAGAGGGATTGGAGGATCAGGTTGAGTTAGAGGGTCAGCGAAGGGTCAGAGCATCATGGGGGTGGGCTTTTGTGCCAGTCAGTGGAAGAGTCAGAAAGTTTAGGTCAGAGAGCCTGTAAAGGTGTCAAAAGCTGTTGGATAGTCAGGCCGATATTCAGAAGATCAGGGATATCAGTGGTCCTGGTGTTGAGTGGAGTGGGTGGTGGGTTGGGTCCGATGTACAATTATCCAGGAGTTACAAATGGTTTAATTCATCTAACATTTCCTGGGTAATTGTCCAGAAAAGTAAGTCAGAGCTCTCCAGCGTCTCCAACAGTAAGTTAGGGTAAGGGTGATTTGCATATGGCACCTGGGAAGTTGACCACTGAATGTTTAAACTTCCTACACAATTCCCATTCAATCAGTGTCCTGGACCTTCTGAGAAGTCTCAATGTGCATCTTTGAAGTGTACATCCAGCTATCCTGAGACTGGAAGATCTGGGCCAATATCTTAATACTCAGGTCATGTGCCAATGAACTGCGATGATAAACCTATGGTAAGATAACAGCTTGCAATTATACAGGGCCAGCAGCATTGTAAAATATCCTAAGGTGCTTGTGAGAGAAACAGTTAGCATTTCAAGTCCAGCAGGACTCTTCTTCAGAACTCTGAGCACACTGTGGCACATGAGAAAATATTAGGAGAGGTAACTAAATATTTAACAAAGAGGTAGGTCATTGTTACTTGATATTTCTAATTAATTCCGATCAATCAGAATTTCGTTTCAAGTGAAAGTGACAGCTGATTTTGTAATTTGGCACGAGCAATAGAAAATGAAGAAGGTTACTCTGAAAATCTGGTGCTTTGTGAATTATTTAACATTGCTTTCAACACTTTCAAAGCCTTTTGACAGCTGTTTGGTACTGCGCATGTTGAAGCAAGATACCACTCAATGGTTTACTGTGGTAGCTAAACTCATAGAATTACTGTTCTCTCTTGAATCACTGTGCCGTTGTCATTGTTGGATGTTCTTCAATTCAGGAATGATGTTTACACAGGGTCACAAGTTTCTGCTATGTATTTTCATGTGACTGAACAGGCTGCTTCTCAAATAACTGATCCTTGGGTTCATGGGGCCGAGATATCCCGTGACATAACAGGAGCCAGAATGCAGAACTTGCTTCCATTTCTTTTGCTCGCTGCTGCTTGCTTGAAGATTACAATGTTATGACTCAAAGCTTATTGGTCATGTTGTTACCATTTTGAATGAGTGCTAGCAAAGTCCTCCCAAACAATTTCATTGCCTTGCTTCAAGAAGAACTTGACAGCATATTTGAAGGGTTTTCTTCCATTATCCTCTCCTCCCCAAAGCACAATATCCTTGGCCATTCAGACAGAGTGGCCAGTCAATCAATGTTGATTTTTGTAGGAGCTTTGCCTCAACGCCTTTGGAGTTAGATCCAAGCATTTGTTGATTGAATTCCTACTGCATCTGCAGGATGTGGTGGAAATATTGCTAATGTCTCATAAGTTACCAGGTCCAAAAAAGCCTGTTTCCAGGTTAGCTCCAGAATATATTTTTCTAAGAAATACCTGAATATCCTCTAAGAAGTCATCTTCAAACTTATCTTTGAGAATTTGATTTGTCCAATCCATATGAAGATTAAAATTGTCCATGATAACTGTATCACCCCAACATTGGTGCTTAACATGGTTACATCCTGCAATTATACAAGCCCCATAGCATTGTCAGACAAAAACAGTTAACATTTCAAGTTTGTTACAATAGTAAATCTCCTTTTGCTGGTGCCCATCAGTCAAAACCTAATTCTCCCACATAATTCATTGAGCCATCATTTAACTCTCTAAGTTATTTATCTAATGCAGATTTGCTTGCAGTTCAGGTAGTCATCCAGAATTTATTACTTTTATTGTTTGCTTTCTAATTTAGCACCTAGATGTTCATGCTCCCTTAACAGAATTTCTTTCTTAGTCCTACCTATGTCATTGGTTCCCTGCAGACCTAAGGGTATAGGACTGAGCAGGTAACATCACCTATTGGACACATGACTGCATTGACCAGTTTCTATTTCCCCTTACTGTACTATCCCTGACTGCCTTCTGGAACAAAGAGCCCATGTAGCTCTATCCCTCCTTGTTGCATTGCATTGTCTGAAGTTTAAGCTCCAGCTCATCAATTCAGAGCCAAATTTTTCGAGGTGTTGGCACTGACCAAAGATGTGATTGCTGTGGAGCATGCTGACATCCAAGAACTTCCACATGTAACAGTTGCAACAAAACAGCTGCTCGGCTGTTCATTTGCATTTTCTTTAACTAATCAGAGTTTGAAGTTTAGGAATACTCGTCAGTGATATTTACAGTTAGTCATATTAAGGGGTTTCATGAGAGAGACTATACATTTGACATAAATAAATATTTTCCTGGTTTTACTTTAAATTATTACCTCATTTGGAGGTTAAAAAAACCCTTAAAAATGGTCAATTATCTGCTCATGTAACTAATGCCTCTGGGCTTCAGATCTTGGGTCCCATTGTTTCTCGTTCCCTCTCTTTGTCTTGTAAAAGACAAGAACAATACCTCATTCTCTCATGGAACTGCGTTCCTTCAGTTTCCAAAGTCATGAGTTCAGTACTGTATCAGCAGCGATCTGTCACGCCTCCATTTTATTACAAAGACCCAGCACACTTCTACTATGAGGATCAGCCTACTTTTGGGCATGCTGCCCACTTCAATGATTTGAATTACAGATCCTTCTCTGACCCTGTAATCCTTGGCAAGCTCAGCACCAGTTGGCATGGACAGCGACTGAGCAGCATCTCTGCTGGGATGATGATTTTCAGCTCTAATAAATTTTAGTAGCACATTCAAGCACTCTCAATTGTGTAATAACAGTTTCTTTCCAACAAGAGTGCAAAATACTGAATCACAGGATGAATTTTATTTTAAAAGAAACAAAGTCATAAGATTTCGTTTTTTGAAATAAATAATGTGTCCTATCTGATGGACTAGCTGCAAAGAGACAGAACATTTCAGCAAAGTAATTGATCCCTGGGGAAAATTAAAGTTGGAAGGGGTTGCAGAAGGACTAATGAAATGCACTTGTGCTTTTGAGATGAAAGGATCTGTACCAGTGACCTTTTAATAAATGTTTGAGAGCCTTCGACCAGTTGTCTAAACAAAACAATTGTGTCCAAGTAGCTTGTTAGATCATTTGCATGTGACACCATTGTGACAATGTTTTTCGTTTCATGTTGTTTTCCTATTTTAGTTTTCCCTAAGCAAAAACGTGTAGCTTTCTTATTGACACAAAAAAGACAATGCATAAAACAGATCAATCATTACATTTAATAAGACAGTTATGGTCAGCAATTATACAGGACATGCCAAAAACGATATGCACTATAACGCAAAAGCAGACTTCGCTTTTCTCTGTAACCAGTTATTAAAGTAATAAATACCCTGTAGGCACTGACTCATGTTGGGAATCATTTCACAGACACCTGGAGTCCTCTGGCACCTTTCTCAAATGCTATTCATTTCATGCAAGCTTGGTTAATTACTACTGGCAGTCAATACAATCATCAAGAGACATCATTCTGCCAGCACAAGTGAACTTTCCAGAATGGGTCATTGGATAGTGATCAGGTACATGAATCCTAGCTTTTTGTTTCCTCCTTAGTTCATTGGTGCTAAGTCGAAGTGTGGTGATCCCAATGTTGGCTCAATCGACAGTAAACTTAATTGAGGTGAGGAATCAAAATGGTTGACCTTTCAATTTCAGTTCAAAACAACACTGTAGAACATTTTGGGGGTGGGGGGGAGGGGAACGTGGTTGGTGCTGGGGCCCGGCTCTTAAAACACTCACCTGAAAACAGAACAAAACACTTCCTTCTCTTCACCTTTGCAATTTCCCAGAACTCCATCTAAGAATGTAGAGAGGGGTCTTGCTTCTAGTCGGTTACTCTGTATTCATTTGCTGCATTTTACCACCCACTCTTGATATGTGAAGTATTCCTACATTTATTCAGCACCTCCACCAAACCTGACTGAGGCTGGAAAAGGATCATGCAGTGAAATGTGATTGCTATATTCCCAAATCCACAACACACTGCAATGGCATAGGAATACGCCATAAACCAGGTTTGCAATATTACACACTTTTTTTTTAAGGCTTTCAAAGCCACAGATTTTGAGAAAGCACATATAAAATCAATGAAAATATGGTGACATTTAAACTAGGGAATAAAGCTATGTGGTTGTAAAACGACTTAACTGTCTTATAAGTGAAATCCTAGCAGAATGTTATAAGAAATCTATTGTCAGAGAATATAGATAATAAAATAGTTCTGCTTTCATATGCAGGTAGAAACATTATGTTTGTGTCAAGGCTTTGGACCTAAGGGTATTTGCTGTGAGATGCTAAAACAGAATTTTGACAACATTGTCAGCTGAGCTTTTCAAAAACATAAATGCAGGTTAGCGTTTGAACAACAACTTCACACTGGTTAAAGTCACATTTAGGTTAATTATACCATTCCTTAAGAAGGTAAAATGAATAAAAGCTATTGAGCTCTGATTTCAATTTTGGGAGGGAATGTGATTCAAGTGTGAAAGGGATGAATGGCAGGACAGTATTTTAATCAAATTTCTGGACCAACTCCCCAACTGTTCGTGGTCGGGGAGTGCAACATTCGAGTTAGTGCGAGCAGGATTTCACGGGCGTGATAATGTCACTAATGACCAAAAAGAACTTGCCCTGACACTGACAGAAATGAGAGCAGGGGTTGAATGTGACAGTAGGTGAGAGCATTCAACAACTGTCAAATGCCCATTGTGTTTCCATTCATGTCGTGAGAATGCTATTTTTGAATGTAAATGTGGCTCATGCATTGTTGCAGTGTGGTACTCATGTAGTTCCTGAATTTTGGAAGTTCAAATTTCAGCTGGTGAGAGTATAATGTGAATGGGGATGTAAATATTCACTCCACCCCTGCTGCCATCCTCCTCACCCAACCGTACGCACCATGTTGTTTCCAGTTGTTTATGATTAAGACTGAGAGCTTAAGAATTATGATTCATGAATGAAACTATAGATTTATATGAACTAACTTCTCTGTAGTTCCTTCAGTATTGAGAAATAATAACATGCTTATTGCTTTTATTTTCCAGTAAGTTTCCTCTGGTTGCTAGATAACAAAATGCGCTCAATTCATGGTGACCATGTGATTTGTAGCACAGTGTTCTCCATCTGTAACTGGCGTTGAACTGAATGGCTCACTGGGCCATTTCAGAAAGCAGTTAAAAATCAGCCACATTGCTGTGGGTCAACACATCTAGGTCAAACCAGGTAAGGTTGGCAGATTCCTGTCACAAAAGGAAAACTTTTTCTTTTTTAAAGAAGTCAGCAATAATTTCATGGCCACACACATTGAGACTAGACTTCAATTCCAGATTTAATTAATTGAATTTAAATTCCACCACTGGCAATAGTGGGAGTTGAACCTATGCGTGAATATTAATATTAACCTGGGCCTCTGGATTGTTAGTCCAATGCATTGCCGTGATGCCTCAATTTTCCTGAGGCATTACCTGTGGTTGCAGTGATCCAACTGGAGGGTTTCTCTGCTGGGCTGAGGATCTATCACCATGGTCACCTCCACATTGAGGATCCCTCATGGTCTCAAACCTGCCTCTTCACATCCAATCTCCCCACCGCCAATGACAGCTGATGCTCGAGAGCTGCTGACTCATAGCCCATTAAGTGAGTTTACTCTGGGAAAATATCTCTGTCAATATGATAGACAGAGTTAACACTGTTAACACTGCAGTCTCACAGCACCAGGGACCCAGGTTCGATTCCAGCCTCGGGCGACTGTCTGTGTGCAGTTTGCACATTCTCCCCGTGTCTGCGTGGGTTTCTTCTGGGTGCTCCGGTTTCCTCCCACAGTCCAAAGATGTCCAGGCTAGGTGGATTGGCCATGTTAAATTGCCTATAGTGTTCAGGGGCGTGTGTGTTATAGGGGGATGGGTCTGGGCAGGATGATCCAAGGGTCAGTGTGGACTTGTTGGGCCAAAGGGCCTGTTTCCACACTGTAAGGATTCTATGATCTATGGTTTGCTTAAGTCTGGATATGGGACCCCTATTTGGCTCATTTGTTGAGATCCAAAGCCTATGGGAAAATTCTACCAAGTTGTCGCAGAAAATCACAACATTGTAAAAAGATTCATACCCTCAGATTGGATTTACAGCACAGAAACAGTCCACTTGGTCCAACAGACCATGCTATTATTTTTGGGAAAATGAATTTCCTCCCACTATTCTTAATCAGAACTCTATCAGCATATCTTTCTATTCTCCTTTTCCCTTGTGGTAATTTAGCTCTCTCTTAAATATACGTGTGGTAGGTGTTTCAATGATCCGTTAAGGTAGTGATTGTCATATTCTAACCACTCTCTCAATGAAGTTTTCCAGAATTCTCTATTGAATTCATTGCTAATTGTTGAATTTATCTTATATTTTAAGTACTTGATTATTGAGTCAGGATTTCATGTCTGCAAGTGGGTAAACCAAGTTGAGGTATTTCCTGTCAGACTGAACTCCACAAGAAAGTCAACTAATTATTTAATAGTTCTGAGGAAGGGTCACTCGACCTGAAACGTTAACTCTGATTTCTCTCCACAGATCTTCAGCTGCTTCATCAATGACCTTCCCTCCATCATAAGGTCAGGAGTGAGAATGTTCACCGATGATTGCACAATGTTCAGCACCGTTCGTGACTTGTCAGATACTGAAGGAGTCTGTGTTCAAATGCAACAAGATCTGGACAATATTCAGGCTTGGGCTAACAAGTGGCAAGTAACACTCACGCTACACAAATGCAAGGCTATGACTATCACCAATGAGAGACAATCTAACCACTGCTCCTTGGCAATCAATGATATTATCATCACTGATTCAATATCCTTGGGGTTATCATTGACCAGAAACTCACCTGGACTCACCACATAAACACAGTGGCTACAAGAGCAGGCCAGAAGTTGGGAATACTGTGGTGAGTAACTCACCTCCTGACTCCTCAAAGCTTGTCCACCATCTACAAGGCACAATTCAGGAGTGTGATGGAATACTCCCCACTTGCCTGGATGAGTGCAGCTCCAACAACACTCAAGAAGCTTGACTACCATTCAGGACAAAGCAGTCCACTTGATTGGCATTACATCCACAAGCATCCACTCCCTCCACCACCGACGCTCAGTAGCAGCAGTGTGCACCATTTACAAGATGTGCTGCAGAAATTCACCAAAGATCCTCAGACAGCACCTTCCAAACCCAGAAACACTCCCATCTAGAAGAACAAGGGTAACAGATACATTGAAATACCACCACTTCCAAGTTCCCCTCCAAGTCACACACAGTCCTGACTTGGAAATATATCGTCATTCCTTCACTGTCGCTGAGTCAAAATCCTGGAATTTCCTCCCTAATGGCATTGCAGGACAACCTACAGCAGGTGGACTGCAGCAGTTCGAGAAGGCATCTCACCACCACCTTCTCAAGGGCAACTAGGGACAAACAATAAAAGCTGGCTTGCCAGTGACAACTACATCCCACAAATGAATGAGAAAAAGTGCTGCCAAACCTACTGAGCTTTTCTGGCAATTTCTGTTTTCATCTAATCAGTTAATACCTTCTTTAACTGTCAAACAAACTGTGAACTCCAACCATCCTTTGAAAATACTTGCAGTTTTCAAAACTGACCCATATTCATAATGGTATTGGGGAAATATCTTCAAAGAATTCCATAGCAACTACATGACCAAAGCCTAAAATCTTCTTAAAAACTGAAAGAACTGTGGGTGCTGTAAATCAGGAGCAAAAACAGAAGTTGCTGGAAATGATCAGCAGGTCTGGCAGCATCTGTGAAGAAAATATCAGAGTTAATGTTTCGGGTCTGGTCACCAGGTCACCAGGTCACCAGGTCACCAAGCTGGGGTTCAAATGGCAATACTGAGTTACAGTTTTTCTCCTGTGTGGATCATGCACAGTCCCATTTCCTCCATCAGCAAAAGTGGAGTTTATCAGAACTGGAATGGGACTTCCCAGAAAGGAAAAAATAATAGTAAAATATGAGAATGACATATACTGATCCCACTTGTCTGGCATACTTCAAAATGGAGGTGCAGAATTCCCAGGATATTCACTTCCAGGTTTTACTGTATTTTTTTCTTCTGGGTTCCACATCCAGGACCTGCTTGACATTTTAAGGTTCTGCAAAGTTTACCCTTCATTGTAAAAGTCAGGCACAAAGAGAACATATTTCGGTTTGTGTGGAAACTATGTCAACTCCATCAAGGTCTTTCATAATTTTAAGTATCTCTGTCAATATAGTCACACTGCAGCCTCAGCTTTGAGAGAAAAGAGCCCCAAACTGTTAATCTTTCCCAAAACATATAACCTCCTGTTTCTGGTTATAGTTCCAGCAATTTCTTTTTGTGCCTTTTCCATTGGCTTTTTTTTTTGAATATGGAGATCAAAACTGTTGACATACGATGCAACCAAAGCTTAAGCAAATTTAAGATAACTTTTGCTTCTCAAATTTACTCCTTTACTAATATTCATTTTGTTTCTAAATATTTCTAAATATTCATTCATTTTGTTTCTAAAAAAAAGTTTCATTTGCACGCTGATCCTTCTACACCACACAGACATGGAATTGTGTCATGTTGCAGAGGATCTCCATTGCAGCAAAAGCTTTTGTTTTCAAACATGGCGCTTCCAATTTGAAGAGGGGAGGGAAGGGAGTGGGTGAGGACTTATGCATGCATGATTCACAGAGGTAGCAGATCACTTAAATACAGTCATAGAGTTGTACAGCATGGAAACAGACCTTTTGGTTCAACTCGTCCATGCCGATCAGATATGCTAAATTAATCTAGTTCCATTTACCAGCATTTGGTCTATATCCCTCTAAACTGTTCCTAGTTTTGTACCCATCTGGATGCCAAATCATCATCTGCCTCTGATTAGGTAGAGTGTGAAACTTTCTGCATTTTGTAAACAGCCAGAATACCTCTTTGCAAGAAAGCAGGTCCCCGAGTTAGATATAGGGTGCCTAAGGGAATTGGTAAAGGGAGACATCAATGCGTGTAAAAGATACTTAAACATATTAACTGTCAAGTTCATTGAAACTGCCAACAAACCTGTTAAAAGTATAAAAAAGCAACTGCCAAGATCAGCTGTCAAATCTATCACAAAAACTTGCCAAGAGGACCTCTTAAAGTGTCAAAAATACAGGTCAAAAACAACCGTCAAAGAGAGATTTCAAGATGTCAAGGCATTTAAAAGTGCTGTAACTCTTTCAAAAAAAGTCTGCCCATTACTGGATTACTGTTGTGTGAATTCACTTGTGCTTAATGTTATCTCCATCCAATATCATAGTTAGATGCTGCCCATTTAAGTTTTATTAAGATTTCTAAGTGGTTATAGACTCTTTGAAGTGGAACTATAAATTTGTTCTAAAGCGTGTTGAAATAAGGAGTAGTTCACTTGAATGAAATCTTTGGTTTTATAAGGCATTATTTAGTCAAAGAAATATAACATAAAAATAGGCTTTTATAAATGAGAGTGTTTTTTTCAACATATTGTATCCTGAAGTGCACTCTTGGACCTCTACTTCATAGAATGCATCTAATCTCTACATGGGTCCTGACATCTGCCCAAAGTGGATATCAGTTGAGTTGGCATTGTAAGTGTAAGGGTAAAAAGTAGTGGGTACAGGGGGTATGAGTTGCCAAAAGTTGGCAATAAGTTGCCATAGTGGCTATAATGAATTGTGGGTTGGATGGGAGGATGTGGGAGGGTTGTTTGGTAGACAGTTTTAGGTTGTTAAAGGGTATGAGGTGCCATTTGGAGTGGGCGCAAGTACTAAGATTAGCAGAGAGTTTATGAGGTGTTGCAAAAGTTGGATACAGGGAATCAGGAGGCATTTCATGTCTTTTATGAGGCATGGACTGTGTGTGTGGTTGTTATGGGTTAACACAGGAGGAGTACTTTATTTATTACTGGGCTGAATCTTACTTTTTTTGGCTAAATCTGAATTGCGCCAAAGTGTTTGGATGGGTAATCACTGCAAGGCCCTGAGAGTTCTATTGACCAATCATACTAAACTCACATTGTTTAATTACCTACCATGCTCCTATAACATCTCTTACGTCTAATTTCTGTCCCATATTTTTACAGGACACTGTTTCCAGGATAATTCACCACTCAGCAGATATGCCAGAATTTATCGTCATCCTTTACTCCTCCACCACTATTCAAATCTCATTGTGTGCCCAGACATGCATTGTCTGCCTTAGCTGCCCTGCACAGTTATTGACATTTGCCCCTGACATGACAGATAGGGCTAACTTGGTGCCCTGCTTTAGGAGTCAGTTGCTGAGACCCTGCTGAATGAGGTGGTGCCAAAATGGGACGTTACCTACCGCTCGGACCAGCAATGGAGGCCACAACACCACACCATGTCAGCCACCATGGTAAAGCTGTCCCAGCCATCTGGAGCAATGCCCAGCACTCTAGGAAGAAGGTTGATGGCCCAACACATTTTATCTCCCTTAACATCTACCTCTGTTTCATTCCAGGAGAAAAACAGCCCCCAGTAAGACAGAACAAGTCAAGATGCTTGGTGTGCTGCCATCATTCAGCTCATCAACCTTATGAGGTGAGAATCCTCTAACCACACTGAGCAGACCCTGGACCAATATCAAAGGCTGCCCTTGACCTATTGTGCCAAGAACCCCTGAGCAAAGGCTATCTCCTTTGATTTGACTGAGGCCTGCTCACAGCTTTGTCAAGCTTCCTGACTTTGTGCGAAGTGACATGACAAGACAGCAATAATATGAGCCTAGTATCTCTGGCTGAGGGAGCAAAGTGGACGAAGCCAAGGCAAGGTAGGGTAAGACAGGGATGCTGTGAGCACCCAGGAAGGGTCAAAGTGAGTTAGCACTATGATAGCAAGTGAAGGGCTTGAAGATGCAGCCTGGTCCAGTCCATGAGCTGGGTGCATGATGCTGAGCTCACACTGTTCTTGCTGCAGTATTACAATGATAGTTGCAGGTACAGAAGTGTAGAAGTGTCCTGTAAGTGATTTGGAGTTGACCACAAGTTCTCAGAAACTGGCATATATCTAATGCCAATGTCCATGGATGTTGGTACATGTGGCTGGTGCCCATTACTCAAACCAGACTTCCATCCACTGACTCCATCTATACTTCCTGCTGCCTCGGGAAAGCAACCAACATAATCGAAAACCATTCCCACCCCAGTTATACTCTCTTCTACCCTCTTCCATCAGGCATAAAATATACAATTTTGAATGCATGTATGAACAGTTTCAAGAACAGCTTCTTTCCCGCTGTTATCAGACTGTACGTAGATTCCCTACAGTGTGGAAACAGGCCATTCAGCCCAACAAGTCCACGCCGACCCTTCAAAAAGCATCCTAACCAGACTATCCCACTACCCTATCCCAGTAACCCTGCATTACCCATGGCTAATGCGCCTAACCTACACATCCCTAACTACACAGCTAACACTATGCGCCTGAGGTCGAATTAAATCTTGTCATTGGAGTGAATGTAACTTCATTAATCTGCATGAGTGGTCTCATGAGCTGGTAACAGCCCATGGGGTCCAGGCATCGAGGGGCTGAATGGTCTCCTGTTCCCATTTTTCGTTGATTTCAGTATCATTGTTTGTTCTAAAGACAGAAAATCAGCAAATTCAGAGGCTTTGAGAATCCCAGCAGAATCAGTAACAACAGTTGCTGTCTGCACAATGGAAGCTGTCAAATTAATCAAAAATTATTACACATAATTAAAAGCAAAATACTGTGGATGTTGGACGGTATGAAATAAAGGCAGAAATTGCTGGATAAACTCTGTGTCAGGTACATGAAGAAGGGTCATGGTGGACTTATTAATATTAAATATTAAAGTTGATTTCTCTCTGTACACCTTCTCTGTGGCTGTAACACTGTATTCTGCACTCTCTTCTGCCATCCTGATGCACTTTGTATGGTACAATATGCCTG
The DNA here is from genome assembly GCA_024137785.1 of Ginglymostoma cirratum. Lineage (NCBI taxonomy): Eukaryota > Metazoa > Chordata > Chondrichthyes > Orectolobiformes > Ginglymostomatidae > Ginglymostoma > Ginglymostoma cirratum. The sequence goes on along the minus strand of JAHRHZ010000264.1, from coordinate 11,393,098 downwards.
TGTAGCACACAATATAACAATTTTCACTGTATCTCAGTGCATATGACAAAAAAAAATCAAACTCAGGCCTTTTCTCTCTTTCTCTCTCTGTGTCTTCCTCTGAGTGCGAAAGAAGCAACACTGAATGAGTTTGGAAAGAAGAACTTCAAACACTGTCAAAACCCTTGGTCTGTCTGTCCAGCTACTGAATTGAGGATTGCTTTGGTTAATATACAAGATATCATTGCCAAAACCAAAAGCATTGTAAAAAAGACAAGTCATTCCAAATTTTTGGTTTAGATCTCAGAATTTGTTCCTTCTTTGCTCATGTTGTCAACTCATGATATTTCTGTAGAATTGTTTGTCTTGTCCATTCTATTTGTGAATAAATCTGCATGTATGCTGGGATTTGTAATAACCAGTAATTTCAGCTTCCTTGTTTATTGATGAAACCTGGTATAAGTTACTTTTATTTTAGAAAGTGGTTAAAGTCAGGCAAATTAATCACTTTTATTATGGCTGGTGGAAAAGTGGAACTTAATTTCCAGTGCATTCTTCGCATCAGGGTTGTGAACAGGCCTCTTAAGGAAAGCTGCAGTCTCTCCCGCCCCTGGACTCTTTACTCTTGGAAGTATCGCCCATCTCTTTCCTTTGGAGATTCCCTAATCCGTACCTGCTCGTAGCTACTTGTTCAGTTCAGACTGAAAGTGGATTGGTTGTATATAAATAAGGCCCTACAGTCACTGTGGCTTTCCGTTGCCTCTGCCAGGTTGATATGCATTCTCAGTTGTCGGGAGCTCCACTGTCTGTTGCCTCATTTTCATACAACATATGCAAATTTGAGAGGTAATTATGGCCTGTGGGAAATCTTTCTGCAATAACTCCTCGTGGAAAATAACTGATGAAACTCGACCGATAATGTCAGGTGAGCGTGAGTAACAAAGAGCATGGGCACTCAAATCGACCCCACACAAGGCAGCTAGCATATTTACTGCCTGCACTATCCGAACAGAGTGCCAAACCTCTTTGTACTTCAGTCCCCAGCAAAATGAGCAACTCCCTCAGGTTGAAAAGCTATCTCTTAAATATTTTAACATCAGGTTTCCATCAAAGTCATTTTCTGATTGATTTAATTTAAATTGTAAATGGAAGTTGATTCCCAAATCGATAGCTGCATTTATCTCTTCAGTGCAATCATGCAATCTGGCTCATTGTGGTGTTGCTATAGCAATTGATGATAGCTGTATTGTTGTAAAACCACAACTTTGTTTGTAAAATATGTTTCTGATTACTATTATTTTGTTTCATTTATTTCTTAACATCTATTTATCAGCACTAACGGGCCAATGGCTCTTAAGAACAATAAGAGCAATTGTAAGTAAGATTTGAGTTTGCTGTTCTTAAGAATCTTAAAGGAGTACATGGGGGGAGATTATTTTTGTTTGACATATTCAGTGGTTCAGACTGTAAAATGGTCCTGAATGTTTATAAAATACAACAAGGAACAAGATGATAATACAAGGCCTCAAACCAACATGAACCATAAACTAAGTTAGAAACTGCTGAAGTGAATTGAAGCAACAGATTTTTTGCTGTGAGATTGCTATTTTAGTAATGGATATTTCACAATAGATGCCACAGGACAAAAAGATATTAAAACTCATCACCAACTTGTTAAATCATCAGACAATTAATGACGCTGTCATTACAAAGTGTCCAACTAGCTACCTTAAGTGAGGACCCTTATAAATCACTCTGGAGCTAAGCACAGGTTTCTATAAAACTACGAAAGACTGAAATGCTTCAGAATTACATATCTTTTGACTAAAGCATGAAGGGTGAGAGAGGGATTGAGGTGGGCAGGCATGAGGGTGTGGTAACAGAGTGTGGAAAAGCAAATCAGTGGCATGATTGCTGGAAGTACAGAATAGAGTGGATGCAAACAAAAACCTCTGGTCTTGGCAGATATTCCTGTAGGAATGAAGACAGCACCAGATTCATGTTAGAAGTTGAAAATAATGTAATTGATAACAGACATTAATAAACCAAGGTCGAAGAAGCACTGTCCATTTTGCAAAGTTGGTACTAGACTGAGGACACTAAGGGTAGAAGTCAAGTGAAGAAGGTGACAGAAAATTTTTATAATTGATTAAAAGAGAACAAATCTTATTCTATTAGGAACTCAGGAAAATGTGAGCGCGACTTCCTCCCTCAGCCATGTTCCAACATTTAACATGACCGTGCTTGCTCTGTAACCAAACTGCACATACCCAGCTTTACTTTATTTTCCTTAAGACCTTCAGTTAACAAAACTCCATCAAATTTAACAATTTACCAATTGAGTGTTTGTCCCTTATCAATCAGGATGATTCCAAGTTTGCCGCTGCAGAAGAGAATTCCAAACTTTTGTAACTATTTGGATGGAATTTAATACCTTCACAGAGGCTTCATTCTGAAGTTGTACAGACAATTGAGTGGGATGGTGTGAGGTGGGGACCACACAACATTCCCACCTCCCCTGAACTTAGTCATTGCTGGAAGGTTTACAAATCTGCAGCTTAGAATTCGGGCAGCTCTGATCGTACTTTGCTTGCCAAAACTGGGCCATTTCTGAAGAATGGTCAAGGCCTGAAACATCAGCTTTCCTGCTCATCTGATGCTGCCTGGCCTGCTGAGTTCATCCAGCTCTGCAACTTGTTATCTCCTTCAGTTAGGCACTGGCTACCTTTGAACAAGGGGCTCCTTCTGGGAGGCCACAGATATTCCCACATGATTAAATGTCCCCTGGCACCAAACATTAAATTCTACTCCATGTCTCTATCATGGTAAAGTCAGTTATCTAGGTCGATACTTACAGATTTAATTGACCGGGCTCCACTCCATTGCAAGTTTCTGCCCTTACCAAATTTCATTGACCAGAGGTAACTTAATAGTAATTTAGATTGGCTGATTTCATACTCTGACCACACAAGACACATGCTCCCCCACCCAAAAACAGCGAAGCACTGGTTAATTCTTGAACTCTTGAATACTTAACCACTCTAGTTGAGATTGTTTAGCACTGGAATCAAACTTGGAATCACCCTGATTGCTAGGTCACGACCTCTCAATAGATAATCTTGGGGAATCATTTGAGAGGTTGACTGGGCTTAGTTGCTGTCAATGGCTGGCAGTATAGAGATGACATTTTAACTATGTGCGAGTTTTGCTGGAAACCCACTATTCCTTCTTGGAGGCAAGCTGTTTGGAAATCTGTTGTATTTTAAAGTACTTCACCATATGGTATTCCTCGTATTTAGATTTTCAACCCATGTCTTTTGGAAAGAGGTTTAAAATAATGCAACCCAGAATTCCGATATACATACATGTGTTATCCTGTATACCACTGGATATTGGAGGGTAAAGTCTTAGATTTGTCAAAAAATTAATTTTTATATTGCAATGTAAGAACGCAGGTCACACTTAGGATGTTGATTTTGCATTGATACCTCCCTGAAATATTTAGGCACGTGGAGTTTTCAATGATGAAGTACCATGAACGCATAGAAATAATTGAGTGCATATTTATTGTTTTCTTTCGAGAGTTCTTAGCAAACGGATTAGTCATTGTCTGTACATGAATGGATCATCTTGCCAATTTTAATTCCAAAGGCAACCAAACTGTTTTATTACTTACAGCTTCTTGCATTCCCAATGAATCGAGAAAATGAAGAAACTCCAAAAATTTAGATGTCACAGGGATAAATAACAGATTATTCCATTCAATCATGGCTGATATGTTTTTCATATTTCTGCCCTTCTCCCTGTAATTGATGATCCCCTTACCAATCAATAATCTATCTATCTATACCTTAAATACACTCAGTGACTTGGTCTCTATAGCCCTCTATGGCAACAAGTTCCACATATTCACCACACTCTGGCCAAAGAAATTCCTGTTTATCTCAGTTCTAAAGGGTCATCCCTTTACTCTGTGCCCTTGGATCCCTCTGGTCTCTTTTACGAGTGGAAACGTTTTCTCCAATTCTGCTCTCTCCAGGCCTTTCAGTATTCTGTAAGTTTCAATGAAATCCTCCCTCATCCTTCCAATTACATGGAGTACAGTTGAGTCCTCAACTGCTCTTCATACGACAAGCCTTTCATTCTCAGGATCATTCTTGTAAACCTCCTTTGGACCCCCATCTAAAGCCAGTGCATTCTTCTTTAGATATGGGGCCCAAAACTGCTCACAATATGACAAATTTGGTCTGACAAGAGCCTCATACAGACTCAGCAATGCTAACATTTCAATTGAAACGGAGTACAGGAAAGAGATTGAGTGCTTAGCAGCATGGTATAAAGACAACAATCTCTCCATCAACATCATCAAAATGAAGGAGCTGATCATTGAAAGGAAGTGGAGAGGAGGGCATGCCCCTGTCTGCATCATTGGTGCTGAGGTGGAGATGGTTGAGAACATCAAGTCCCTCTAAGTGATGATCACCAACAATCTGTCCTGGTCCACCCACATTGACACAACAGTCAAGAAAGCACGCCAATGCCTTCTTCAGGAGGCTAAGGAAATTTGCATGTCCACAAAGACTCTTATCAACTTTTATAGATGCATCATTGAAAGCATCCAATCTGGATGCATCACAGTTTGGTACGGTCACTGCTCTTCCCAAGACCACAAGAAACTACAGAGAGTCATGAACACAGCTGAGTCCATCACACAAACCATTCTTCCATCCATTTACTCCATCTGTACTTCCCACTGCCTCAGAAAAAAAAACCCAACATGATCAAAGACCCCTCCCACCCTGCTTATACGCTTTTCTGTTGGGCAGAAGATATAAAAAGTTTGAATACAAGTGTGAACAGATTCAAGAACAACTTCTTCCCTGCTGTTATCAGACTTTTGGATGGATATCTCAAATGCTAGTGTTGATTTCTCTCTCTGCACCTTCTCTGCAACTGTAACATTGTATTCTGCTTTCTGTTATTCTACCATGATGCACTTTGTATGGTACAATCTGCCTGAATCGCATACAAAACAACACTTTTCACTGTATCTCAATACATATGACAACAATAAATCAAATTGAACCTCACACTCATTGCAATTACCTTCCTAACTGTTCACTGAACCTGCATGTTAACCTTAAGAAAATCCTGAGCTAGGACTCTTAAATGTCTTTGTGCTTCAGATTTCTGAAGCCTTTCCCCATTTAGAAAATAGTCTAATCTTCTATTCTTCCTACCAACGTGCATGACCTCACAGTTTCCCATATTGTATTCCATCTGTCACTTCTTTGCCCACTCTCCTAGTCTGTCCAAGTCCTTCTGCAGCCTTCCTGCTTTCTCAACACTATCTGTCCCTCCACCTGTCTTTGTGCCAATCTGCATACTTAGCAACAATGTTCTGAGTTCTTTTGTCCAGATCATTAATTTACAAATGTACAACATGAATAGTTGTGGTCCCAACACTGATCCCTGTGGACCTCCACTCATCATCGCAGCTGTCCTGAAAAAGATCCCTTTATACCCACTATATGCCTTCTGCCAGTCAGGCAACCCTCTATCCATGCCAGTATTTTGTCCCTAACATCATGAAATCTTATCTTATTTAGCAGCTGCCTATGTGGCACCTTATGAAGGGCTTTCAGGAAATCCAAATGGATCGTGTCCACTGGCTCTCCTTTGTCTAACTTGCCCATTTACTCCTCAAAGAATTCTAATAGATTTGCCAGGCATGACCTGTCCTTGACAAAGCCATGTTGACTTATCACTGTATTACCATACTTGACAATCTCATCCTTAAAAATGATGCTAAAATCTTACCAACAATTGAGGTCAGCCTGACTGGTCCATAATTTCCCATCTTCTGCCTCCTTCCCTTCTTAAACTGAAATGTTGCTTTTGCCATTTTCCAGTCCTCTGAGACCCTCCCTGACTCCAGTAATTCCTGAAAGATCACCAACAATGCCTCCACAATCTCCTCAGCTGTCTTCTTCAGAGGTCTGGGATGTAATCCATCTATTCCAGGTTATTTATCCACCTTCAGACCTTTCAGCTTCCCAGCACTTCTCCTGGCCAATACATTCGCCTCTGCCACCTGACTCTCTTGAAGTTTTGGTATGCTAGTGGTGTATTCCACAGTGAAACTGACACAAAGTACCTTTTCAGTTTCTCCGCCATTTCCTTGTTCCCCATTACTACTTTTCCAACATAATTTTTCAGTGGTCTAATGTCTCTCTTACCTTTACCACATCTCAAAAAACTCTTTCAATCTTCTTTTATATTACTAGCTAGTTCAACCTCATATTTCATCTTCTCTCTCCCATCGCACCCTCCCCTCCATTGCTTTTAAGTTAACTGCTGCTGGTTTTCAAAGGCTTCCCAATCCTCTGACTTCCTACGAACCTTAACCAGTTTGTATGCTTTCTCTTTCGTCTTTACGATCTCCTTGACTTCCTACGTCAGCCATGGTTTCCTCATCCTCTACTTAGTATGTTTCTTTTTCCTTGGGATGAATATCTGCAGAGCCTCCTGAATTTCCCCCAGAAACTCTTGCCATTGCTTCTCCACCATCTTCCCTGTCAGGGTCCCATGCCAATCAACTCTGGCCAGTCCTCCCTCATCTCTTTGTAGTTACCTTGATTCGATTGTAATGCCGTTACATCTGATTAAGCTTCTCCCTCTCAAACAGCAGGTGGAATTCTACCATATTCTGATCACTGCCCCTAGGAATTTTTATACTTTAAGCTCCCTAATCAAGTCTGCCTCATTACATATCACCAAATCCAGAACTGCCTATTTCCAAATGGGCTCCATCACAAACTGCTTCAAAAAACCTCATAGATATTCCATGAATTTTATTTCTTGGGATCTGCCACCAATCTGATTTCCCAGTCCACCTACATATTGAAGTCCTCCATGATTATAGTCATAGTGCCATTCTTATGTGCCATTATTATCTCCTGATTATTTTCTTCCCCACATCTTGACTGCAGCCTGTAGGTAACTCCCATCAGGGTCTTTGTTTTCTTTGCATTCCTCAATTGTACGTACACAGATTCTATGCCTTCTGAATCTATTTCACTTCTTGCTATCAATTTAATCTAATTTATTACTAACAAGGTAACCCCGCCCCCTCTGCCCATCTGCCTGTTCTTTCAATAGGATGTGGATCCTCGGATATTTAGTTCCAAGACCTGATCCTCTTGCAGCCACATCTCTGTGATACCTACAACATTGTACCTGCCAACTTCAAACTGCATGACAAGGTCATTCATCTTGTTTTGTATACTGTGAGCATTTAAGTACAACACTCTCAGTCCTGCACTGACTGGCCTCCTTTTCATAGTTATCCACTTATTTGTTGTGTCTAACGTTAGATTTCTGAGCCTTTCCATACTCTCAATCCTATAAGTTTTTCTGGAAACTTGGATAGTCTCAGCTGAGCCCTCCCTGCCTTTAGCTTTATCCACAATTTTCCATGCAACTGAAACTACCTCCACGATTTAGTTTTGAAATCGATCCACAGCCCTAGTTATGTAATTCGCCAGGACACTGGTCCCAGCACAATTCAAGTAGAGCTTGTGCCATCAGAACAGCTCCGTCCTTCCCCAGTACTGGTGCCAATGTCCCATGGATTCAAACCCATTTCTGCCACTCCCATCTTTGAGCCACACGTTTATGTCTTTAATCTTGTTGACCCTGTGCCAATTAGCTCGTAGCTAAGGTAGTAAGCTGGAGATGATTACTTTTTTGCTTTTCAATTTAGACCATATCTACTCACATTCCCTCAGCAGAACCTCTTTCCTCTTTCTACCTGTGCTGTTGGTTCTTATTTGGACCCTGACAACTGGATCTTTCCCCTCCAGACAAAACTTTTTCCAAATGACTGAGATTACACTTTTCACAGTATCATTCTTAATGAATTACTCATTATTTTTATTAATATGTATTTATAAACCTGTGTGATTATGTTCTATTCAACATGAAAGAGTAGAAAATGTCTTTTTATTCTCCTATGGGATGTGAACATCGCTGGCTGGCCAGCATTTTATTGCCTGCTTCTAGCTGCCTTTGAGGAGCTGGTCGCCCATAATACCATCAGGGAAGGAATCTTTCCATAGCTCTATCAGCAACTGATGTGGAAGATACAAAAAAAGAAAGATAAAGTGTGTTGCACTGTTGAAAATAATCTAATAAAAACACTGTATTAATTTAAAATACATTGCTATCTCCATGTATCAACTTGCCGAGTCAGCTTCAATTACTGTACTGAGGCATTGGCACTTTTAGAATAATGAGTTATGGCCAAACCTGGTCTGCAGTAAAAGGAACAATCAATTGTACTAGTTAATGATGGGGTTGTGTGAATGCTTTATGTATTAGTTACTGATAGTGTTGCATACACATTTTCCTTCACAGTTACTATTAGTTCCGTAAACGTCCATCTTACTGGTTGCCATGAGACACGTATTTATAGAAGGAAGATGAATTGATACACAGAAGGCACCTGATAAATGTCATTGGTCACAAAGTTTAAGAGATAACAAAGCAAATGCAAATAAAAGTTAATACTGGCCAAAAAGCATTTTGCTCAAATGTAGCTTTGTTCCAGGAGGAACATAAAGTGATGACAACGAACATAGTCTCATTAAAACCATTTATGTGCCACCATTCATTGATTTTTGAATTAGTTTTTATTTGATCATTGAATGTGGACATCATTGGCAAGACTAGCATTTAGTGCCTATAACCCCCAGTTGCCTTTGAGAAGATGCTGGTGTACATTCTTCTTGAACTGTTGCAGTCCATTTACTGCAGATATATCCATAGCTCTGTTAGGTGCGAAGTTAAAGGATTTTGACTCAGTGACAGTGAAGAAAACAAGAAATATTCAAATTCAGATGGTGTGCGATTTTTGAGTGGAACATCAAAATGGTGGCATTCCCATATGCCTGTAGTCCTAAATCTCATCAAGCGTTAATATGTGGACTTGCAAGCTGTTGTGGGAGGAGATGTAGCAAGTTACAGCAGTGTATCTTGTGGATGGTGCCAGTGGTGGAGATAATGAATGGTTTAGTTGGTGTATTTGGCTGTTTTGTTCTAGAAGGTGTTGAGCTGCTTGAGTGTTCCTGGAGTTCATTCATCCACGAAATAACAAAGTGAGTATTCCAACACACTCCTAACATGTGTCTTGCAGATGGTGGATGGATTTTGGGAAATCAGGAAGCGAGTCAAGTTACTGTACATATTCCAGTCTATGACTTGCTCCTGTAGCCACATTATTTATATGCCTGGTCCTATTAGGTCTCTGGTCAATGGCGAGCTGCCAAGATGTTAATGAAGTGAGATTCAGTGATGATAAGGCTGTTGAATGTCAATGTTAATGATTAATTCTCTCTTTTTGGAGATGATCATTGCATTGGCAGGTTTGTGATGTGAATGTCACTTGCTGCTTATCAGCCAAAGCTTGAAAATAATGTCAATTTGTGGCGTGTGACTACAAATTCCTTCAATGTCTAAATGGCTGCAAACAGAACTGAACAGTATGCAAATAAGTGAGCACAACTTTAAAACTAACTAGTTTCCAATTGCAAGTTGCATTTGTTTCCCTTGAGCATACAATCAACATCTCAGTTTCTATACAAACATTTCTAATAAAGCTTTAAGAGCATGAAACTGCAATATATAAGTTATGAAGTGCTGGTTGATGCCTAGCTTCTCTTACATAATATTTCTATCTGCTGCATAATGGGCTTGGCCATGACTTAACAGTTAAATGGTACCATGCTTCTGCGCACTAAATATAACTGATTTTGGGAATCTGCCTCAATTGTGTGTATCATTTAAATGCACACAAAAACATGGGTCATACTCATTCCAGAAAACTGGTTTAATAGTTAACTGGTTGTACAGTACAAAATAATCGATATAATGATAATCTTCACTTTATAGTTTATGCTGCCTACTGCAGATATCAAATGCCAACCCAAATAGACCCAATGGGTAAGTGGGCTTCTCTTCAAATGACCAGCAGAGAACAAGTTTGATTTGTACAACTTCTTTGTTGTGTCAACTGAGTGTTTGCCACCTTTTTGAATGGTCTTCATAAGCTGCTGAGAAGGCTATTAGGTGGACTTTCAGTTTTCTTGATTTAACGTAGATGTGCTTTCATAGGAATACAGTTCCCTCAGCTAAGTTCAGATAACCCACACAGTTTGCAAACTATCCAACAATTAGGGACCCCCTTGATTATGCACATAACAGAGGTAGAATTCACCATCTGTAACAATAGAGCCTGATACTGTTAAACTAGCTCTAAATTAGAGAGACAAGAACAGTGGAGAAGTTTTAACATGGGTGAGGGTCTGCTTTTTGGATTTTATTGTGGGTAGCCAGGTTTTCTGGAGCTCAACAGACTTGGCAGCATAAGCAAGGCAAGAACTTCAGAGACAAGCTAAGTGCCCTTTTATAAACACTTGTAGGCCAAAAGGACCAGGAGTGCTACCCAAGAGACACCACAAAATTCCCCAATTGACTCAGAACTTCATCAACACAAAGGCAACAGGACCTCATTAATCCTGTCCTCCTGTACATCCCTATACAATGGAAATGATTGCCTCTGTAGTATGAGATTGAATTTCTACTTTGTCACAACTGAGCCAACTGGACATGCAGTCCATTCCAAAAGTGTTCTCCATCTGGCAGGTAAGACCATAAGACCATAAGACACAGGAGCAGAAATTAGGCCATTCGGCCCACCGAGTCTGCTCTGACCATTCAATCATGGCTGATAAGTTCCTCAACCCCATTCTCCTGCTTTCTCCCTGTAACCCTTGATCCCCTTGATAATCAAGAACCCATCTCAGTCTTAAATATACTCAATGACCTGGCCTCCACAGCCTTCTGTGGCAGTGAATTCCATAGATTCACCACTCTCTGGCTGAAGTAGTTTGTCCTTATCTCCATTCTAAAAGGTCTTCCCCTTACTCTAAGGCTGTGCCCTTGGGTCCTAGACTCTCCTACCATTGGAAGCATCTTCCCATCATCCACTTTGTCCAGACCATTCAGTATTCTGAAAGTTTCAATTAGATTCCCCCTCATCCTTCTAAACCCCAATGAGTATAGTCCCAGAGTCCTCAACTGTTCCTCATATGTTAAGCTTTCCTTTCCTTGGACCATTCTCGTGAACCTCCTCTGAACCCAATCCAGGTCCAGTACATCCTTCCTGAGATATGGAGCCCAAAACTGCACACAATACTCCAAATGTGGCCCGACCAGAGCCTTATAAAGCCTCAGTAGTACATCCCTGCTTTTACATTTAAAGGTAGTGAACTGGAGAACTCACTTTCCCATCTGAGGTTCTGCACCTCCGTCATTGCCTACATAACCAACCCCGGTAAATATCCAGACCATTTTCTTGCCCAGGTTCCCCTCGCCATCAGACAGCATGCTGATGTATATTGCTACTACGTCATTATTCCTGGAACAAAATTCTGGAACTTTCTACCCAGCAGCATTGTGGAAGTTCCTTCACTGTATGGACTGTAGCTGTTCAAGAAGAAAGCTCCCATCACATTTTAAGAGCAACCATGGCTGGGCCTTGCCTGCAAAGCCCACTTCATAAAAATACATGCTTAGCATAATATTCAAAAAATAATTGTGAGTGAGCCTTGCCCCTTTCCAGGTCCTCTCAGATTCTGAATATTTAGGCGGTAGTTGCGTAGAAACAGGGATTGAACCCTCGATACTAGTCTTAGCATTTTCCAAGTGAATAATCTTAGTAAAGTAAATAAATACGACTGTATTTACAAATACAAAATAATTTTTTACTTAATGTAATTCTTCTATAGTGGATTCCCCTAGTTGCAGTGGCTGGGTCCTGCTTTAGATTTAATGGTATCTCTGTCAACCCTCTCCAGATCCAGGTTTCAGGTCCAACTTGTAGCTTGCGCAAGCCAAAATGTGATAAAGTTGCACATCCTAGGAAGTGGAGTTTCTAAACTTATCTACAATCTGCATCTCATTATTTCAGGTAAAAAAGTACATTTTAAAAGCTGGACTTGTTGAAAATGTGACATGTACATTGCTGGAGGTCTAAAAACATTTGGATAGATTATAATCCCAAAACATATTTTTTTCTCCAGAGCTTAAAGCAGTTGTACATTTTTGTAGGGTCAAGTTTAACACTAGAATATTTGAATAAATCTGCCTACTTCAGTGGTGTAAAAGATCACATGACGGCAGACTCTGGAAAGGGATGCTCTGTGTACAGTTTCATCTTCAGCTTACAGTGTAAATAGGTAGCAGTATGTTAAACAAAAATGTAATTTTACTGAAAGCCTACTCTCAGCAGTCTTTCTATATCCTTTCCCAGGTCATAACTTCTGAGAACCTCCACCATGATATCAGGGTTTTCACTGCTGAAGACTGATTTCAGGTCTGGGATTCTGATTGTCAAAATACTGCATTTTTAAAACATTTTGACACACTGGATATGTAATTCATCAAAACTACATGCTTGAATGTATTATGCTGAATGAGCTTACGGATTAGCTTAAGGTTTTACGATAACTAAAATGCTATTTAGAAAACTTGAAATGATCATTATATTTAACTGGATGCAAGAATAGTATGAATGCAAAAAGATTAAATGAAAAGTATAGGAAACATCCAAATTAACCCATATCCAGCCAAATTAGATTTGGAAGCTACTCAAATTTATAATGAACGGTGTGTGCGGATTGCACAAATGCACACAGAAAATAAAATGCCAAGTAGTTGTTCTAAGAGAGAGTGCTGAGAGGGTATCTATCTCTCAGATTAATGTAGCTAGCTGTAGACCAGCATTTCTAAAGCTGGATTGCTGACTGCAATGTCAGACTGATAGTGAGGCACGCTGCTTTGAAGCAATAACAAAAAAAAATACACTGATTGGATGGTTCGACCTGTATCACATCTCCTGCCATTTAACTATGGAGTAGCATTGATTGCTCTTCATTGAGAAGCCTGTAATGTCCTGACCTCCTGACTAGAAAATGATGTATGATGCTGAGTGAGCAGACTCCAAGGTTTAAAAGATAAAGAACAGAATAGCCCTATTGAAAGTGTAATGAAATTACTGTCGTAAAATTCTGGTAATACAACCGACTCCTTTATAAGGCTTTCTAATATACCATGACCATGTGACATTGTTTAGAAGTCCCTTTTCAAAAGGGAACCCACATAAACTACTTCCTTAGTACTGCTCCACTTAACTGCATTCTTTTGCTATGGGTTGCCAGAAGAGTGCAATAAAGAGTTTACTGTACTTGCATAATGTAATTTGAGAGTATTCCTAGTGTTCACACTTGACAATTGTTAAGATGAAAGATTGGTCAAATTTTCAAATTGCTCTGAAGCTTCAGTCTTGTATTTTTTTTTGTGCACTTAAACTGGATTTCCCAGGGAAAAAAAAGCATTCATGTTGAAATTTATTTCACTAAGTTTCAAAGTCAGTAACAGAACATTGGCGATTCAAATACAACATGAATGGGTTTAATGGAGAGAAAAATAACTGGCTTAATCGCTAACAGCCCTTATTGTGCATTGAAAATAGGATTCAAAAGAAGGAAAATAGAAGTAGAACTCAGATCGTTAAAGCCAGCTATGCACCATATGGTTATGTGCTTCAATAGGAAGTGGCTTAAAATGTATGCGGTCCAGGTCAGCACTTGTTGATACATGTTAGATAGACGATTAAGTACACAACTTAATCCTTTTAAGTAAGATCAACACCAATTTTCCATTTGGCACCTGCAGTTTCGAAACACAAATTGGGCAAACAGTTTGTGTTCACTCACAAATAACTAAGCCAGAACACATGAAAGCTCCAGGTTAAATTCAGCATCATAATTCAAAAACATTACAAGATGTCACCATGCAGAGAAAAACAACTCTCTGCTACTTAATAATTGGCTCACAAAAATTGTTTTACAAAAAATACCTTCTCAACATAGAATCAAAGGTACATTGCAATCACTCACACCTTCATTTAATCTTCTTCAAAAGGCTAACACATATCAACATACCAACACCATCGTAATGCATGCCTAAAGCATGCCCCTCCATACATATCATTCATGTAAATACCTGGATAAGTCATGTTGGATATCTTACGCTTCAGTTATATTGCTTCTGCATATAATTAATAAATAGTTTGCCTAATCACAAGCTCTCCATCCTCTAGTTGCTCATCATTTGTTTTGCTACTTCACATATTAACAACATAAAATTTTCTTGTTCATCTCTACCAACAAATAAAAGATACAATTCCCTCAATAACATTCAGTTGTTACCTGGAAAAAAGAGAATTATCTCATTAAGTCTACAAATCTATCAGACATGGAAGCCCTAGTTGAATGGAAAAGTACAGAACTGAACTGAAGCTAGTGAACACGTTAGCTATTCTAATGAGTTTCAGTGTAGAAAATCCCATTCCTGACAAAATTCAGACTATAGACAGGCTGATCAAAATCTACCCTCCTTTCAGACTAATTAGTAAAAGAGGGAATGAGTAGTACATCCACTGGTGTCAAACAGTGATTTATTTTTATTGATAAATGTGACTTTAAATGGTCAGCTGGGACAAAGTGCACAGCAAACTGCTTCCGTACATTAAATAATAAGCTGATCCATATTCAGGCCAGTATTAGCTCTTATTTCTCAGTTTCCACATTGTGTTGCTACAAAATGGAAAAGCAGATTTCAGATTAGGTTGCATTTTTTTGTTTCTGCATCCCTAAACTATGTGTGTAGCTTTTTGATTTTCTTGTTTCTCTTTTTAGGAATAAGCATTTCTTATTGCGTTGATATAAAAAATTGAGTTAAAGAAGGAAACTTATTTTTTGGATGAGAAAGTTAGCAATATTACCAGGCAAAATGCCAAACATGAACATTCTCCATGTTTTGGTGCTCAATGTTGCCACCCAGCCAAGCATTCCTGGTAATTTTTGGGCAAAATCCTACGGAGGCAATGAGAACCCCAGACCCAACCTGGAGAGCTGACCTGGCGCCCCCTGCTGCCTCTTTTAGGAAAGCCCCACCGTTTCTGAGAACAAAAACAGAAGTCGCTGGAAAAGCTCAGCAGGTCTGGCAGCATCTGTGAAGAAAAAATCGGAGTTAACGTTTCGGGTCTGGTGACCCTTCCTCAGAACATTTCTTGTGTCACTCAAGAACTTAACTGAGCAGCACTGGACCTTCCTCAGGATTGATAACCCCAGGGCAGATGAGCTGCTTGCCGAGAAGAGATAAGACAATTGGATATCATCAGCTCTTTTGCACTCAGCAGCGCTACCAGGAAGGTAGTGGTGGCTGTCAGTATTACATCCACCCAAGGTCTCAGACGGAGGAGGGATCCAAGCACTGGTGAGTGACGGTGGGATAGAGGTCATGTGCTGGGGCTCATAGGGGAGCTGAGTGGTTGGCGGCAATGGTGGAGGTGGTTCTCAGCAGGGACCCAGGCTTCCCAGTAATTGTTGACTTGATCAGACATTGAGTGCCTTTGAACAAAGGACCTGCTACTGGGTAGCAGCAAACAAATGGTAGAGTTTTCCTGTCATGCACCCTGCATGGTGAATGCACCAGCACTGGATTAGTGCTGTGGGTGGAGTTCGAGGCTCTTAAATGGGCACTAATTGAATACATAAGGTCTTCAAGTAACAACAGAGTAGGAAGGTTGACCAAAGGCTTTCCCACACAAATGTAGTCAGGGCAGTGGTAAGAAAACCGCAGAGTGTCCATCCCATCCTTCTGTCTTATTAAATGTCGCTAAGTTCTCCACAGGATTTCATCTTTGGAGTGATATTAACAAATTTGTGGCACTAGTAATGGCAAAATGCCTCAGTGCCTTTTACAATGTGAAATATGCTGGGTAAATACAAGTTTTATTGAGTGCCAATCGAACAGAAGAAAAGGCTTGATCCTTTGTCGTCTTTCGAACGTACGTTTGTACCTGCAGCTGGTAGTTGGAACTTTCTGTTTGAAAATAAAAGCTGCAATACATCTCCAACTTTAACAAAAAAATCAAAGCTTCCATGTAAAATGAAGTACTCTAACAAATGGCAAACATCAGGATTAATGTGAGTGGTCCTCTCAGTGCTAATTTTTGATTAAATAATGGTCTTGTAGCTATCTTGTATGAAGGAAAACTGTTTTTATTTAACTGTAATTGGGTGACTCTGGTACTACAATTAGGGAGCACACGCAAAATCTATTTTTTAGATTAAGCAAGGTAAGAGGAGAAGGGGTAATATTTACCAGGACACCAGGTAATCAGTTTCCGTGTTAAAGTTAGACATTTTGGCTTCAGCTTTATTCAAAAAAAAATATAAATTCCTATGTCCACAGTTATAATGGAAGTTCTTTATGTTAACTTGTCATGTTACAATTACAGCTTCCCACATATCAGTGCTTATCACTGGCCAGAGAGTGTAATTAGAGTAACAAGCTTATATAAGAAAAAAAAACTTCATAAATGGGAATACAGGAATACATAATGTACATGGTGGCAAGAGGTAAACACAAATGTAAGATTTTAATATATTGTATGTCAGTTTCCTGCAACGCTATATATGGTGATGTAGATGTTATATTAACAGTGGGTCAGAGTTGCAGAAGGGAGGGCAAACGAAAATAAGAAAACCAAGCAGAATGGTGGTGAGGAGGCAAGGACTAAAAATGTGTCTCCTGCAAAGTGTAGCAGAGCAGATGATGGGCAGGCCACACCCGGAGCTGTGAGGTGGTTGCCACTTTCTCTGGTGATTTCAATGAAAGTATGATTATCGACGTTTGGTAATGCAAGGGATTTGTTTGAAAGATACACTGGTACGTTGGGCTGTGCAGCTTGATGGCATTGGAGAAGGTATTGTAATGGCAAGTGGGGCCCAGGAAAGTTTCCTAATAGGATATAGCCAGGGTCACAATGACACAAACTGAGGTCATTTGTCCCACCGAGTCCAAGCTGTCTCTTTGTGTTGCAATCCAGTCATGCCCGATTTCCCTGGTTTATTTCTATGGCCCTGCAAGTTTATTCTTTTCAAGTATATATTTTATATACGTACACATAATCTTGCTGATCTAGATCTTGGTGTTCAGGGGACAATTTCAAAGTTAGCAGATGACACAAAACTTAGGAGAATTCTAAACTGCAAGGAGGACAATGTAGAACTTCAGCAAGGATATTGACAGGCTGCTGGAGAGGGCAGTGGAAAATGAAATTCAACACAGAGGTGATGCATTTTGGAACAAAGCACATGGACAGACTGTAAAATAAAAGATACTTCATAAAAGGTGTACAGGAGCAGAGACACTTGTATCTGTAAATATGTTATTAAAGGTAGCAGGACAGGCAGAGAGAGATGTTAATAGAGCACACAGTATTCTAGGCTTCATAAATAGAGACATAGAGTATAACAGCAGGGTTATAATGTTGAACTTTTACAAGATACTGGTTAGATCTCAGTGGCAGTATTGTGTATAGTTCTGGGTGCAGAACTGATATCTTTCCATTATGGGGAAAGATTGCAGAGGTTGTGACTCTTTTCCTTGGAGAGGAGAAAGCTAAGGGGAGACCTAATAGCAGTTTTCAAAATTATGTGTGGATAGGAAGAAACTATTCTCACTCATAAACAGATTAGGAAGAACAGCTTTAAAGTGTTTTGCAAAAGAACGAAACGCGAAGTGAGAAAATCATTTTTCACTATACCTGCACTTTGGGTATAGAATGGACAGGCTGCAAGTACAGAGGAAGCAGGTTCAATTGAGGCATTCAAGATGGTATTGAATGATTATTTGAATAGAAATAATATGCAGAGCTCTGTGGCGAAGGCAGGAGAATGGCAGGGAGATGAGTACACACAGAGTCAGTGCAGCAGCGTGGGCCAAATGACTTCTGCAAATGGAACAATTCTGTGATCCTATGACCATCTCAAGTACCTTTATATCATTCCTCAAGTAAGGTGACCAGACTGGATACAATAACCAATTTGTGGCCTAACCAGAGTTTTATAACGGTTCAACATAACTTCTCCGTTTTTGTACTCAACGATTAATGTTATACAGGTCAATACCTGAACCTCCAGGTCCCTCTGTTTGTGCACACTCTTTAGAATTATCCATTGACTTTATACTGCCTCTTTCTGTCCTTTTTGCCTAAATGTGTAACGTAATAGCCTTTTTTTAAATCAAGTTAAGTCTGGTATTTACCAACGCATTGGCTGTCAATGCCCTGGTGCGGTCGATTAGTAATTTCTTCATAGAACATATACAACATAGAACTGTACAGCACAGTACAGGTTCTTCGGCCCACGATGTTGTGCCGAACTTTTACCCTAATCCTAAGGTCTATCTAACCTCCACCCCTACCTTATACTATCATCCATTTGCTTATCTAATAGCCACTTAAATGCCCCTAATGAGGTTGACTCCACTACCCTTTCCGACAATGCATTCCATGCCCCTACCACTCTCTGAGTAAAGAACCTACCTCTGATGTCTATCCTACATCTATCACCACTCACTTTAAAACTATGCCCCCTCGTAAAAGCTACCTCCATCCTACAAAAAAGTCGCTGGCTATCTACTCTATCTATCGCTCTGATCATTTTGTACACCTCTATCAAGTCACCTCTCATCCTTCGTCGTTCTAAAGTGAAAAGCCCCAGCTCTCTCAACCTTTCCTCATAAGACCTTCCCTTCATTCCAGGCAACATCCTGGTAAATCTCCTCTGCACCCTTTCCAATGCTTCCACATCTTACCTGTAATGAGGCAACCAGAACTGGACACAATACTCCAGATATGGCTGAACCAGGCTTTTGTATAGCTGGAGCATAACTTCACGGCCCTTGAACTCAATCCCTCTATTAATGAAAGCTAACACACCGTACACCTTCTTAACAACTCTATCCACCTGAGTGGCAGCTTTCAGGGAACTGTGGACATGAACCCCCAGGTCCCTCTGTTCCTCCACACTGCCTAAAATCTTTCCATTAACCCTGCATTCTGCTTTCAAATTTGCCCTCCTAAAATGAATCACCTCACACTTTTCAGGGTTAAACTTCATCTGCCACTTCTCAGCCCAGCTCTGCATCCTATCAATGTCCCTTTGTAACCTCAAACAGCCCTCCAAACTATCCACAACTCAACCCACCTTCATATCGTCCGCGAACTTACTAATCCATCCTTCCGCTCCTACATCCAAGTCATTTACAAAAATCACAAATAGAAGAGGACCTAGAACAGATCCTCGTGGTACACCACTCATAACTGAGCACCATGTTGAATATTTTCCGCCCAACTAACACCCTTTGTCTTCTAAGGGTCAGCCAATTCTGAATCCAATCTGCCACATTTCCCCCTATCCCATGCCTCCTTACTTTCTGCATGAGCCTACCATGGGGAACCTTATCAAACGCCTTACTTAAACCCATGTATACCACATCCACTGCTCTACCTTCATCCACGTGTTTGGTCACCTCTTCAAAAAATTCAGTAAGGTTTGTGAGGCATGATCTACCCCTCACAAATCCATGCTGACTATCACGAATCAAACTGTGTCTTTCCAAGTGATCATAAATCCTATCTCTCAGAGCCCTTTCCAATAATTTTCCCACCACTGAAGTAAGACTAACTGGCCTGTAATTTCAGGGGTTATCCCTATTCCTTTTTTTTAACAAGGGAATGACGTTTGCCACTGTCCAACCTTCCGGCACTATACCTGTGCACAATGAGAACGAAAAGATAATCGCCAAAGGCTCTGCGATCTCTTCCCTCACTTCCCGTAGAATCCTTGGATAAATCCCATCAGGCCTGGGGGATTTATCTGTCTTCAAATTCCTCAAAATTCCTAGTTCCCCTTCCTTACTAACATCCACCTCCTTCAGCCTACCAGCCTGTTTCACACTGTCCTCCCCTACAACTCGGTCCCTCTCAGTTATGAATACCAAAGAAAAGTATTCATTTAGGACCTCTCCCATCTTTTTAGGCTCGGTGCACAAATTCCCTTTACAATCCTTGATCGGTCCTACCCTTATTCTGATAATTTTCTTATTCCTCACGTACGTGTAAAAATCTTGGAGCTTTCCTTGGTCCTATCTGCCAAGGTTTTCTCATGCTCCCTTATAGCTCTCCTAAGACCTTTCTTCAGCTCCTTCCTGGCCAACTTGTATCCCTCGAGAGCCTTTTCCGATCCTTGTTTCCTAAACCTTATATAGCATCCTTCTTCCTCTTAACTAGTTGTTCAACCTCTCTCGAGAACCAAGGCTCCCTCACTCGACCACATCTTCCCTGCCTGCTAGGGACAAACATTTCGATCACACGCAGTATGCATTCCTTAAACAATCTCCACATTTCAATAGTGCTCTTCCCTGACTGCACCTGTTCCCATTTTATGTTAGCCAGTTCTTGCCTAACAGAATTATAATTACCCTTCCCCCAATTATAAACCTTACCCTGCTGTATGTACCTATCCTTTTCCATGACTATTGTAAAAGTAACAGAGTTATGATCGCTACTGCCAAAATGCTCTCCTACCAACAAGTCTAACATTTGGCCCGGTTCATTGCCAAGCACCAAATCCAAAGTGGCCTCTCCTCCTGTTGGTCTATCTACATACTGTGTCAGGAATCTTTCCTAACGCACTGAACACAATCCTTTCCAATTAAATTCTTACAACTAAAATATTTCCAATCAATATTTGGAAAGTTGAAGTCACCCATAACTACAACCCTGTGATTTCTGCACCTTTCCAGAATCTGCCTCCTAATCCGCTCCGCCACTTCTTTGCAACTATTAAAGGGTCTGTAAAAAACCCCCAACAAAGTGACTGCTCCTTTCTTGTTCCTGACCTCAACCCAAATTGACTCTGTAGACATATCATTCTCGAACTGCCTTTCAGTAGCTGCTATACTAGCCCTGACTCGCAATGCCACTCCCCACCTCTTTTACCACCCTCCCTATTTCTTTTAAAGCATCTAAATCCTGGAACTTCCAACAACCATTCCTGTCCCTGAGTTACCCAAGTTTCTGTAATGGCCACAACATCGTAGTTCCAAGTACTGACCCATGCTCTAAGTTCATCAGCCTTATCTCTGATACTTCTGGCATTGAAGTACACACACTTCAAACCATCCCTTTGTCCACTATTACGCACCATCGACCGCAGTTATTTATTAACAACCTCACTCCCTGTTGTGTTTGTTGGAAGACTAAATACCTCATCCTCTGAATTTCAAATCTGGTTCACTACCCCCTACTGATCTAGTTTAAACCATCCCATACAGCTCGAGCAAACCTCCCTCCCAGGATATTTGTGCCCTTCCGATTCAGGTGCAACCCATCCTTACTGTACAGATCCCACCTTCCCCAGAATGTGCTCCAATTATCCACATAATGGAAGCCCTCCCTCCTACACCAGCCCTGTAGCCATGTGTTTAGCTGCGCTCTCTCCCTATTTCTTATGTCGTTATCATGTGACACTGGTAATAATCCAGAGATAACTACGCTGTTTGTCCTGGACTTCAGCTTCCAACCTAACTCCCTGTACACATTCTTCACATCCTCAGTCCCTTTTCTACCTATGTCATTGGTACCAATGTGTACCATGACTGCTGGTTTCTCACCCTCCCCCTTAAGGATCTTGAAAACATGAACTGAGACGTCACGGACCCTGGCACCCGGGAGCCAACATACCATCCATTTGTTTCGTTCGTGTCCACAGAACTGCCTGTCTGTGCCTCTGATGATTGAATCCCCCACTACAATTGCTCTCCTATTCTCCCCCCTTCCCTTCTGTGCCACAGGCACAGGCTCAGTGCCAGAGACCTGTCCACTATGGCCTTCCCCTTGTACATACCCCCCTCCCCCCTAACAGTATCCAAAACGGTATACTTATTATTGAGGGGAACAGCAACAGGGGATCCCTGCACTGTCTGCCTATTCCCTTTTCCCTTCCTGACAGTCACCCAGCTACCTTTTTCCTGTACCTTGGGTGTGACCACCTCTTTATAACTCCTCTCTATCACACCCTCAGCCTCCCGAATGATCCAGAGTTCACCCAACTCCAGTTCCCTTACACGGTTTTTGAGGAGCTGGAGTTGGGTGCACTTCTCGCAGGTGAAGTCAGAGGGGACACCAGCAGTGACCCTTACCTCCCACATCCTGTGAGAGGAGCATGCAACTGCCCTCACTTCCATTTCCTCTATTCTAGATTCCCAGAAGAATTAAAAAAAGCCTTACCTTACCGACCCTCCACACAGTCTTTTGTTTTGGTCAGAGGAGGAGGATGGGTGGGAGACACTGTAGTGTTTCGGGTTTAGCCAATGCCTGAATATATCAGTTCCTTCCTGGCTTGCATTCTCTCCACACCCATCGTCTTAAGGAGCAGCCTTTTATCTTGATTCAATTCTTATGCCAAATTGTTGTCCAAGTTGACATAGATCTTCCAATTTCATGAGTCTCAATTTTTTCGACCGGCCATTTATGTGGTACCTTTGCCATTACTTATAATCTATCCAGACAACATCCATTGCATCTGTTACTGAATTAAAAAGTTTTATTTGTTCAACATAATCTGCCCTCTGTAAATCCATGTTGCTTTTCCTTAATTAACTCAAATCTCTCCAATTACCATTTGTAAAACCTTATCCATTACTGATTATCTGAAGTAATGCCTCCCAATGCTATGACTGGTTAGCAGATTTTCAGAACAGCTAGAACTGACTAACAGACTCATTAGATAAAAGGAGTACAGTCTCTTTAAATCCCCTCTGTGCAGGATGGCTAAAAGAGATCAAAGTTACTTTAATTCTGATCTGTCATACTCTTAGTAGACAACCCCGTTATTTTGTACTCCATTGTGACTAGCTGCCCTCCAGAGTGGTCTCATGTAGTGCAGTAAGACACATCGTAGTACAATGAAGAAGAATCACTTCAGCCAGGAGATGGCAATTCTCAGCAAGACTCACTAATTTACTCATAGATTACCTATCTTTTCTGGTCTGCCACTGAATTTGACAGTAAAAGAGAATTCCTCCAGCAATTGTATCCAATACTGTGTGCATTTCGACTCTGTCCTTAGGCACACATAATGCATGAGGTGACCATCTACTTCACAAATTAAGGTTAATTTTCTGCTGTGGAAAATAACACTGAGTGATGCAGAGCGCGCGGAACATGTATAGTTCACCCTGTGGCATAGTGATAATGATAGATAAATGGAAGATACAGTGGTGGTTAGTAGATTTTTGTGTAGTGTTTGTTCAAAGTATATGATGGCCAGTCTTTTGGCTCAATGAACTATTTATTTTGCATTTTGACAGCCTTCGTGAAAATGTACTAAACAAAATAAAACAGCATGATGTTTTTCTTCTCTCAGTATGGCCAATGGACAGGAATTGGAATTGGGGTGAGAGCAAGACACTGATTCAGACTGAAGCAAACAGCCTCTGGCAAGATGATCGAAGCGGGTAGAATCTTGACGGATCAGGATCGGAGAATATTGGGACACTCGGCCAGGGTAGATGTGGCGTAAGACTTCACAGTTCAGCCAGAAGAAACCCTTCTGCTCTTCCTATGCCATGTGGAAATTTCCAAGCATTAATCAAATTAAAGCTATGGTTTTATTATGTTGGAATAGAGTAGAATTCAGTGATCTCAAAGATGTTTAACAAGATATTAAAGTAGGGAACCAATATGTTTTATATATGCAATGGGTTGGTATGGGGCATGCAGTCAGCTGCTGCTGCTGCTGCTGCTATGCAGATAGTCACCACTGCTAGGGCCCCACCTCTGAGAAAAGTGCTCAGGGGCAGGAAGAATAAATATTATTTGACATCGACCAGCCCAAGCCAGAAAGCTGTCCAAGTCCAAGTGCAAATGTATCCGGACTGCTGTAGTATCTGAGGAACCATGAACGGTGCTGAGCATTGTGCAATCATCATTAAACAATCCAAATTCTGACTCTATGATTGAAGGAAAGTTATTGATGAAGCAGCTAAAATGTTTGGTTCTTGGACACTACTGTGTGGAATTCCCTCAGTGATGTTCTGGTACTGCGATGACTGACTTCCAACAAAAAAACCCCATATTCCTTTGTGTTAGGTATGAATCCAACCACTGGAGATATATTCCCCAATTCTCATTGACCACAATTTTGTTTGTTATCTTGATGACATAGTCAGTCAAATCCTTCCTTGATGTCCAGGATGATCACTTACAATTCCCCATTTGAGTTCAGATCATTTGTTTATGTTTGGAATAAGACTGGAATGAAGTCAGGAGTTTAGTAGCCCTGGTGGAAGTCAAAGTTGGTTGTCAGTGAACAGGTTATTTCTTTTAGCAAATTTAGAAGAGGATAGCTTTGAACCTCTTTCAATATTTCCAAATACAAACAAATAATTAACAAACAGGACAAATGATAAGTTAAAGACAAATTTTATGAAGATTAACAGGCTACTGATGCCTGGTGCCCAAAGTTGTTTAGGAAAATAGAAGGGTTCATTTTTACAAAATGCAAGCTGGTCTTGAGCTGTGGGTGGACAATGATGTGACATCAGTCAGGCATTGCGAATAGTTGTCCTTTGTCTATTGGCTGTAAGGAGTCAAGTGGATGACTGACACAGCATAAACCACCCGCTCCAAGAAATAAGGTAAATCAACAAGTGTTCACAATCAGGTGGCAGTGCTCTTTCAGATAGAAGATGGACCAAAGGAGGTGGAGGAAGATCCAGGCAGGAGATCCCTAACACCTCAGCTAGATAACAGATGCTGCCTTTGCAACTTAAATGAGACTGATATATTCTGTATCACAAATCTGTTGGCCTTCTGGTGTACATGAATATTCCCCAATTACAAACATAGAAACTAGAATCAGGAATAGACCATTTGGTCCTTTGAGTCTTCTCCGCCATTCAGGTTTTTAAAACTTTATTTGTGGGGTTGTTCCCCTGCCGTTATTGTGCTGGTAGAGTGAGGGATTTGATGGACCATGAGTTCACAGACTGTTGTTGAATGCAATTCTGCTGCTGCTCATTTCCCACAGTGCCCCATAGATGCCAATTTTTGAGTTGCTAGATCTGTTTTAAATCTATAACTATGTTGATGTAATAGTGGGAGTGGCATCAACATCACAGTGTTGATGCCACTCGAAACAATAGAGGGTATCGACAAAGAATGTGAAAATGGTGTTTTGTCTTCATAAGGACTGTGCAATGGTTAACTCCTGCTGATAATATCATAGACAAGTACATTTGCAACAGGTGGAAGGTAAAGTAGACGTTTCCTCTATTTGTTTCCCTTACCAACTGCCATAGACCCAGACTAGCAGCAACTGCTAGTCTGCATTCAACAACAGTCTGTGAGCTCATGGTCCATCATATCCCTCACTCTACCAGCACAATAAAGGCAGGGGAACAACCCCACAAATAAAGTTTTAAAAATGGAACAAAAACAAAGTTGCTGAAAAAGCTCAGCAGGTCTGGCAGCATCTGTGGAGGAGAAAACAGAGTTAACGTTTCGGGTCCGGTGATCTTTCCTCAGAACAAAAAATAGCAGCAATATCCTTTAGGACTTGATACTACTGAATGGTGCTCCTGAGTCAATCTTGGAGAGAGACAGTAAAGTCCCCATTCAGAGCACAGTCTGTGCCCAGTCAGTCTCAATGCTTTCTCCAATTGTTTTCAACATGGATGAGTACTCATTCATCAGCAGTTGATGGTAAGCAGCAGCAGGTGTCCTGGTTCATGTTTGAGCTAATCCCATGAGACTTCATGTGATCCAGAGTTAACGTTGAGGACCCCTGGGCAATCCCCTCCCAATGTATACACTGTATCACTATATTTAGTGGCTCTGTCCTGTTGCTGGAACAGGAACATGTCCAATGATGGTGATGGTGGTTGTCTGGGACATTGTCTGTAAGGTACGATTCCATGAATATAACTATGTAAGGCTGTTTCTTGACAAGTCTGAGAGACAACTCTCCTAATTTTGGCACTAGCTTCCAAATACTAGCCAGGAGGACTTAGCAGAGTTGACAGGGCTAAGTTTGCCACTATTTTTTGCAGTATCTTGGTTGATGCCAAGTGCTCTGTCTAGTTTCATTCTTTCGGTGAGGCTGTAGCTGTTATTTACACTGGAATCTGGGTACCTAAGAATCAGCTACAAGGCACAAATGAGGAATGTGATGGAATACTCTCCACTTGCCTGGAGAAGCTGTTTCTGATTTACAGCCATCTGCAATTCTTTCATTTTTTTTTAGAATAGTCCATAGATACTGGCCCTGCCAGTGATGTCCATATCATATGAACAAATTAAAAAAAACTGAAGAGTTGCTAGATTATTTCACAGCAAGCCATGTTACTGTGGATCTCGAGTCACATAGATATGAGACCAAGGAAGGAAAGAGCTCCTTTTCATACATGAGAAAAATTTTTATAACAATCAACATCAGTGTCATTGTCATCCTTAGATTTCTTTCTAATTCAAGATTTATACTTTGAATTCAAGTTTTACCAACTATCACAATAGGATTTGAACACCTAAAACAATAGATTAGGCCTCTGATCTACCATTCCAGTGTTATTCCCCCTATACCACCACCTCCCCAGCAAATGAGATTTTAGGAATGAGAAGGTTGTTTTCGACATGTTCAATGGGGTATGATTGGTGAGGGCTGAAGGGATGTTGCATTTTCTATCTTCAGCTGACTTCTGCACCTTGACACCCTGCTCCTGGGTTGACCCTGACCAGTTTCTAAGGTAACCCACCCTGGCTGGAGCAAACGTTGAAAGTTAGTCTGAGCAGAGTTGACATTCTCCTAACTCTATGCACCTGACTTGCAGGCAAAAATCCACAGCTGTCTATTACACCTTTGTTTAAATAAAAGCACTCAGTTATAATAACCCATAAAACACATTTAAATTACTTTAACTAATTAATACTTTGTCAAAGCAAACATTTTGCTCAAGTACCTAATCCTCTATCAGAGTACACCTTTGTATTTATAACCCCATGTGAAATTTTCTATAGTCACTTGGTGCTGCCAATCAAAATGTAAACCTGGCAAGCATCCCACTCTGATGATTGGTGTGGAATTTGTCGTGTAACAGTAATCCTATGACAATAGTCTGCACATTTGCTTCAACGCACAGGGTAACATTACATGATACTTTTAAACAGCAGATTGTTTCTAAATTTAAAAGCAGAAGGATTAAAATGTCTTAAGTTGTTGACAGTTCTTCAGACCTGATGTACTTTTAATGTACATTCATATCTGATCTACGAATATGAAACGGCACCTGACCTCTCCCAAAAGTGTCTTTGGACCAATCCGAAAAGGGTGTCTGGAAAAAGCCAATAAAGTAGTCCAGCTCTCCAATTAACTTCTATAGCTTCACACCTATTACTCAAAGTTCTAAAACTCTCAGGCCATGTTTTGGCTATCCCCTTAATGCAAAGTGTGTCTGTTTGAATGCAGCTGCACGCTCACATGTGTAGCTGCCTCCATGAACTATGGAGGTACAAATGAAAATCTGCTCCCCTTTTATACCAGCCCCTCCTCCCCTGGTGAAAATGGAGAATGCTAGGTTCAAATGTGCAACTTGCCGTTTGAACTATGACCATTTCCAACCCCTTGAAAATTCAGGTGTGGAACCAGTTTACCCTGTCCCTGCCCATAATTCTATCTCACATGTGCAGCATCATTAAATGTGGCTCAGAAACTACCACAACTTTACTTCCTCAATTACCCATTCCGGTAACTTCACTGTCCTCCAAGATGTTTGTAAGCAGGTAAAATCAAAATAAATTCTAATATTTGCTGTATAAATGCAGATTAAGCAGCTGAAGGTTTGCTATGCATTGACGGATATTGGTCGTGACCATAACCTTAACCTTACTCTTAATTAATGGCTTATAAACAGCAGTGGTACATCTCATGCCATCTGCTATGATGTTGGAATGGCCCTTTGCACACATCTGTTTCATAGGAGTTGTTATTTGCATTTTCTCCTCAGTGTAGTAGAATAAATGGAAATGCTCAAATTCCTACCAATTGACAGCTCTGGCTGAGGGAAACATATTCTTGCTGAACTGGGACTAACATTGTCCTCTGTCCAACTGCAAGGCAAAGGCTTTTCATTTATGTTGGCAGCATTTTCCTTCCCTCAGCCAGCCAGTGTAATTAACTTGTGCTGAGATGGCTGCACTGAGCCAGCGATTTGAGCTTTTGGCTGCATTTCTGTCTGTCCCCCACAGAAAGATGTGAACGTTTGGTGTGATTTTGTTTTTCTTTTCTTTCATATTTGAAGCTTTACCTGAAGTTTGGCTATCCCTTCACAGAAATAAAACAACATTCTTTAAATAAGATGGAGATCTTGTTACTCTCCCCATAACTATTCAGACTCCAGTGTCACAAAATTTGGCTCCACTGTGCTTAACGTCTCAGTGCTACGAGTATGTTTTTGTTTTCAAAACAGTGTTCAGTGCATGCAACACATTTCTGGAGCTACACTGGATTCAACTTTACTGAGAATGTGTGTGAGCAAGGTGTGTCCACCAGAAAAGTGTTCAGATGACAGATTGTGGCAGCAATGATGCCAGTGCCAGTGTTTTGGCTCCATCTAATGCCCTCACTGAACTGAATATGAATTCAGCAACAGGTCAGCCCCCAGCTTCCCCATTTTCCCCTCTCTCTGAAATAGTCACACCACAGGCAACACTGATCTTTCATTGGGTCTCAGCTTCATGGAATTGAATTAAATGATTTATTGTCACCGGCATTTTACAATGAACAGCACAGTAAAACACAGTGAAAAGCTTCAACTGGTGTCACAACCTGATGCCATTTTGAATAGTTTGAGAATAAAAAGAAATAGCTGAAGACAGTCTATCTTCGTTCAGCCACTTCCTGCCTTGAGACATGAGCCCTGAGCTGGATGACTAATGACGCCTACACTGCCACCCCTCCTCTCCCGCCTTGCTGCCATCTGTGCTGGACCTACCAATGTAGGAATTGGCTCTCTTCAGGTACCATCTCTTCACTGCTGGCCCACCGTGCTGACGCTGCCACTGATGCCAGGTCCCCTGCCGAACCCACACTCATCCCACAGCCAAAAGTGACACCCCACCCCCATCTCCACTGCCACTGTTACCTCGCCAATAACTAGGAGTCCCTGGCTGCAGACCTACTGCAACCAGGAGCTGCCACTTCCCTCTTGATAACCAGCTGTCCTCACTACGGGCCTACTGTGACTGCAACCAGGAGTCCCTGGCTCCAATGCCAGGCCAAGTCGTCGTTTCACCAGGAATCCGGCTCCGGCTGCCCTCCTCCGAGATGTTGTCCTCTTGGACAGGAAAAAGATGAAGGAATAAAGAAAAAGACAAAGAAGGAAGATGAAAAGGGTGATGATAAAAGAAGGAAGCAGCTGTTCTGGAATGGACGGACCCAGGAACCCAAACACCACCTACCTTGCTGGTGCTGCCAACTTGGAACCAGTTTTTACTAAGACTTTACAATGTTTTTTACTCTGTCATTATGACTGGCAAGACTCTGAAGCTCGTGGCCTCAATACAGTGAACGTGCAACATACATAGAAGGAACAAGAGTAGGCCACTTGGCCCTTCAAGCTTGTACCACCATTCAATAAGACCACGACTGGACTAATTTTAATCTTAACCCTACATTCCTGCATATCCTCAATAATCTTTCGCCTCCTTTCGTAATCAACAATCTGTCTACTTCTGCCTTAAAAATATTTGAAGATTTTTCATCCAATGTCTTTTGCAGAAAGGAGTTCCAAAGACTCTCAAAACTCAAGAGAAAAATGATGTTTTCTCATCCCTATCTGAAATGGGCGACCCCTTATTTTTAAGCTATTACCCTAGGTTGTCCCACAAGGGGAGACATTCTCTTGATGTCCACTTGGCCAAGTCCCTTCCGGATCTTTTAAGTTTCAATTAAGTTACCTCTGTTTCCAGAGAATGCAGGCCTAGCCTGTCCTTTGTAAAATTTGGAAAACTTGGTAAAATTACAGCTAATTACCAGTTTAACAGTCTTAATTACTTTCCTACTGTGTTCCAGCATGACCTTTTCTTTTCAGGCTGGCTGTTTTTGCCCGCATCTGTTGATAACTGAAACACAGCAGATTCCCTTAAAATGCCAGTTCAGCCATTATGCAGCCCATCTGACCTGCAGCCTGCCTCCAAAGGGCTTGTTAAATTTTCACTAATTTCGCTATATCCACTCCGTCAAAACTTTCTGTCATCTTAGAGACCATGATTAGGTAATTCCTTTTCTTTTAAGGGTAAAGAAACCCAAGGTATCCATCCTTTCCTAACCCTTCTGGAATCAT
Source organism: Ginglymostoma cirratum (assembly GCA_024137785.1). NCBI lineage: Eukaryota > Metazoa > Chordata > Chondrichthyes > Orectolobiformes > Ginglymostomatidae > Ginglymostoma > Ginglymostoma cirratum. The sequence continues at coordinate 11,362,738 of JAHRHZ010000264.1, read as the reverse complement.
TGTCTGAGCTGTGCTGCAGCTGAAAACAATTCCAATCTTTCAATTTACAATGTGACCATAAACACTGTATCTCAATAACAATGCCCAATATTCTACAGGTACTATATTCACTCTGCAGGAGTCTATTGTCACATATGCATGACCAGGACCAACCAGTGGGTTTAAATTGTATCAGAGATAAAAGGTACTGCAGATGCTGGAGAATCCGAGATAACAAGCATGGGGCTGGATGAACACAGCAGGTCAAGCAGCATCATAGGAGCAGGAAAACTTGACGTTTCGGGCCTAAACCCTTCATCAGAAATGGGGGAGGGGAAGAGGGTTCTGAAATAAATAGGGAGAGAGGGGGAGGCGGATAGAGGATGGATAGAGGAGAGGATAGGTGGAGAGGAGGCAGACAAGTCGAAGAGGCGGGGATGGAGCCAGTAAAGGTGAGTGTAGGTAGGGGGGTAGGGAGGAGATAGGTCAGTCCAGGGAGGACGGACAGGTCAAGGGGGCGGGATGATGTTAGTAGATAGGAGATGGGGGTGTGGCTTGAGGTGAGAGGAAAAACAGGTTAGGGAGGTGGAGATGAGCTGGGCTGGTTTTGGGATGCGGTTGGGGGAGGGGAGATTTTGAAGCTTGTGAAATCCACATTGATGCCATTGGGCTGCAGGGTTCCCAGGCTGAATATGATTTGCTGTTCCTGCAGCCTTCGGGTGGCATCACTGTGGCATTGCAGGAGGCCCAGGATGGACATGTCATCTGAGGAATGGGAGGGGGAGTTGAAATGGTTCACGACTGGGAGGTGCAGTTGTTT
>JAHRHZ010000264.1:11332436-11354998 GCA_024137785.1 Ginglymostoma cirratum | reverse complement strand
GATGCTGCTTGGCCTGCTGTGTTCATCTGGCTCTACACCTTGTTATCTTGTTCATTTGCTTAGTCTCGTTCTTCCATGTGCCTTTACATATCGCTAGCGATACAATACAGCCTGTGACCAGATGACTTTCAGTCCATTGTTGATGGCCTTGGAGGACAACATTAAGCTGCCATGGGCTGAGAAAGTGGCAGTATTCTGATTGGCTATGTGACAACAGGGCATTAGTGGGTAAATGAATATTAAATTCCTGAGCGATGAAAGCAAGTTCATGCACCACTGTACTGCTGATATACACCTTTGGGTGGAACACCTCAGCAATCTATGTAACACAGAGTCATAGAGTCATAGAGATATGCAGCACGAAAACAGACCCTTCCGCCCAATTCATCCATGTTGACCAGATATCCTATATTAATCTAGACCCATTTTCCAGCATTTGGCCCATATCCCTCTAAACACTTCCTATTCATATACCCATCGAGATGCCTCTTAAATGGTGTAATCATACCAGCCTCCACCACTTCCTCGGCAGCTCATTCCATACATGCACCACCATCTACGTGAAAAAGTGGCCCCTTAGGTCCCTTTCATGTCTTTCCCATCTCACCTTAAACTTTTGCCCTGTAGTTTTGGATTTCCCCCAATCTGGGAAAAAGACCTAGCCTATTTATAAGCCTCTATAAGGTCACACCTCATGCTCTAATGCTTCAGGGAAAATAGCCCCAGCCTATTCAGCTTCTGCCTGTAGCTGAAACCCTCCAACACTGGCAACATTCTCATAAATCTTTTCTGAATCCTTTCTCTAGGAGCGAGACCAGAATTGCATGCAATACTCCAAAAGGGTTGAACCAATGTCCTGTACTGCCGCAACATGACCTCCCAACTCCTACACTCTAGATTCCATATTTATTTATTTGTCGCATGTACTAAGTATGGGAGTACATAAGCACAGTGAAAAGTGCACAAAGTTGCCATTCAATGGAGCCCACTTGATTACAAATAAAACAGAATGAAAAGATTTAACAGAGCCAAAAGGCAAGCAAGAAAAGAAAGTCCAGATCTCAGAATGGTATCTCCACAATGGTGCAGGCACCGCTTCAATCGCTCGGCCGCTGTCACTGCCTTATTGGCCCGCTCTCACCGCTGACTGTTCCTGCCTCACCGCCGCCATCGCTCCTGCCCACGCTCGACCTGCCGTCGCTGTAGGACACGGCATTCAGCTCCCATTACGCAGTTCCCGGTTACAATGTGACTCCTTCCCGACTCCTGAGCAACATAGTTAAAAGGGCAGGAGATGGGGCATAAATAGAATTTCTGCAGAGAGAAAAGAAGACAGAGAAGAAAAAGAAAAAAGAAAGGAAAATGAAAGGGAACTGGCGAGCAAGGTGGAGCTCAGAATGGAGCGGCTTACCATGCCGCCATTTTGCCAGCCAATGCATTGACCAATATACAGAAGCATACCGAATGCCTTCTTCACTAGTCTGGCTACCTGCGATTCCACTTTCAAGGAACTATGAACCTGCACTCCAAGGTTTCTTTGTTCAGCAACATTCTCCAGGACCTTACCGTTAAGTGTATAAGTCCTGCCCTGATCTGCCTTTCCATAATGCAGCACCCCGCATTTATCTAAACTCCATCTGCCACTCCTTGGCCCATTGGCCTATCTGATCAAGGTCCCATTGTGCTCTGTTGGATGACAGACTGCTGGACTGCTGTGACATCCTAAATCTGCTTTAACTGCTGATATGTATAGCCATGATGGCACCAAGCTGAGCTTGCAGGAAATAACTCAGATCTCTCAGTACTGTACTCAGACATTGATGGTCTTCTGCTTGTGTTGCAAGGAAGTTTGAAACAGCAGCCATCAGGTGTAGCATTGAGCAAACAGAACTGGCCTCCACTTCCATGCTGGAACACATAACATCTGCACAAAGCTACTTGCCAAGTTGATACCAGAATCCTCCATGCTCCTTGACATTGACCTCAGGGTTTCTGCCAGGCTTGCCAATGAACCAAGCACAATGCATGTTGATCAGTTTTCTTCTGTAGACTTATCAAAGTCCGCACCTTACTTCTCTGTGCAACTTCATCACTGTCAAGCTGACACTTGTGCCATCCTGTTTCCTGCCCTGACTACAAGATACTAGTGCCACTAACATGCCTATACCAGTTTTGCCTCTAAACTGCTGCCTAATATATGTGTAACATGTGGCTGACTATGAGAGCAAATGATGGTCTTTCTTCATCATTAAGTGACTGCTTTCCCACCACTGTTTTGCTTGCAGTTAGTCTTGGATGTATTAAAACTCAAAAAAACTCACATTTTTGCAACATTTTTTATGACCACCAGACAACACAAAGCTTTTAATAGCCAATTAAATTCTTTTTAAAGTGCTGCCATTGTAAACGAGAATAGACTTAAAGATGATACAAATAGTAGTAATAGGAGCAGAAGTAGGCTATTTGGTCCCCTAGTATGCTGCTTCACTCAATAAAATCATGGTTGATCTTTGTGTTTTGAATTTTACATTTCATACCCCAATAAAATTTGATTCCCCTGCCTAACCATTATCGATCTACCTCTGCTCTAAAAATATTCAATGATGCAGATTCTACTGCCTATTGAGGCAGTAAGTTCCAAAGTAGAACAACCCCCGGGAGAGAAAAAAATTCTCCACATCTCTGTCCAAAAAGGGGTGACTAATTTTAAAACATTGCACCCTAGTTCAGGACTCAGCCACAAGGGAAACCTCCTTTCCACGTCCACATTGAAGTTTATAGAATCCTGACCAGTCATGACAATCAACTCACCCCTCACCCGCAGGGAAAGCAAGCTTAAACAGTCTTCATTAAAAAAATCCACTCATTTCAGACAGTAGTAAACCTCTCAAAATCGCATCCAATACAATTCAATCCTTCCTTGAATGAAGAGATCAAAACTGCTCGGAAAGTATTTCGTTTTTGGTCTCAAAAGTGCCCTTTAAATCCAAGGCACAACATCCTCATTTTTGTGTTCAATTCATCTAGTGATAAAGAATAGCACCCCATTAGCCTACTTGATTACATGCTATTATATTAACATTATACTCACGTGCTGGAATACCAAACTGTATTTATCTGCGCATTCCTTAAGCCTTCTTCATGATATGCTTTCCTAGCTTCCCTGGTGTCATCTTTTAGCCAGCTTTCCATCATTGTCCTCATTGTGTCAACTGTAAAAAGTTGAGGCTCTGGTACAGACCCCTGTGGGACTAAAGTCATCACATCCTGTCAATCAGGCAAGGGCCACTAGTTTCTGCCAATCTTCTATCTATGCCAATACTTTGTCCTCTACACTATAGTTTTTTTTTCCATGTTAATCCTTGATTTGGAACCTTATCAAATGCTATTTAGAAATCCAAATACAGCACACCTCTTTAGCCACAACACAAGTGACTACTTCAAAGATCTCTAATACATTGCCTAAGCATGACTTTCCTTTCAGAAACAATGCTGATTCTTAGAAACATAGTAAAGTAGAAACAGACAAGATAGGAGCAGAAGGAGGCGATTAGGGCCTTTGAGTCTGCTCCACCATTCATCACAACCATGGCTGATCACCCAACTCAATAGCCAAATCCTGCTTTCTCCCCATAACCTTAGTTCCCATTTGCCCCAAGTGCTATATCTAGCCGCTCCTTAAATGTATTCAATGTTTTGGCATCAACTATTTCCTGTGGTAATGAATTCCACAGGCTCACCACTCTTTGGGTGAAGAAATGTCTCCTCATCTCCATCGTAAATGTCTCCCTGAAATCTCAGACTGTGACCTCTGGTTCTGGACACACCCAACATCGGGAACATCCTCCCTGCATCTACCCTGTCCAGTAATGTTAGAAATTTATAAATCTCAATGAGATACCCCCTCATTCATCTGAAATCCAGCGAAAATAATCCGAACCTAGTCAATCTCTCCTTATACGTCAGACCTGTCGTCCCCAGAATCAGCCTGGTGAACATTTGTTGCACTCCCTCGAGAGCAAAAGCAGCCTCCCTCAGAAAAAGAGACCAAAATTGCACACAATATTCGAGGTGTGGTCTTACCAAGGCCCTATGTAACTGCGACAACACATCCCTGCTCCTGTACTCAAAACATCTCACCATGAAGGCCAATATACTGTTTGCCTTCTTTACTGCCTGCTGCACCTGCATGCTTACCTTCAGCGACTGGTGCACAAGGACAGCCAGGTCCTACTGCACACCCCTCTCTCACTATTTACAGCCATTCAGGTAGTAATCTGCCTTCTTGTTTTTGCTTCTAAATTGAATAATTTCACATTTGTCCAAACTATACTGCATCTGCTATTGATCTGCCCACTCACCCAACCTGTCCAGATCATGCTGAAGGATCTCTTCTTCCTAATCACGGTTCACTCTCCTACCCAAAGTGGCATCATCTGCAAACTTTGAGATGTTACATTTTGTTTCCTCATCCAAATCATTAATATATATTGTGAATAGCTGGGGTCCCAGCACCAATCCCTGCGGCACCTCACTAGTTACTGCCTGCCAATTTGAAAAGGATCCATTAATTCCTACTCTTTGTTTCTTCTCTGCCAACCAGTTTTCTATCCATTTCAGTACACTTCCCCCAATCCCATGCACTTTAATCTTGCACAATAATCTCTTATGCAGGACTTTATCAAACGCTTTCTGAAAGTCCAAATATACCACATCAACTGGCTCCCCCTTGTCAACTCAACTAGTTACACCTTCATAGAATTCAAACAGATCTGTCAAACATGATTTCCCCCTTCATAAATCCATACTGACTCTCTCTGATGCTGCCAATGCTTTCTAAATGCTCCGCTATAAAATCCTTGATAATGGTTTTGAGAATTTTCCCTGTTACCGATGTTAGGCTTACTGGTCTATAATTTCTTGTTTTCTCTTTACCCACCTTTTTTAAATATTGGAGTGACATTAGCTACCCTCCAATCTGCAGAGACTGTTCCAGAGTCTATGGAATCCTGGAAGATGACCACCAATGTATCCACTATTTCTACAGACACTTCCTTAACTACTCTGGGATGTAGATTATCAGGCCCAGGGGATTTATCCACCTTCAATCCCATCAATTTTCCAGGCACCGTTTTTCTACTAATATTGATCTCCCTTAATTCTTCCGTCTCACTAAATCTTACATTCTCCAATATTTCTAGTATCTGATTTGAGTCCTCTTTTGTGAAGATGGAAACAAAGTATGTATTCAGTTGTTCAGCCATTTCTTTGTCCCCTAATATACATGTCCCATTGTCTTGAGTCTTTTTTAAAAATACACAGCAATTCCCTTACATGATTGATTCTAACTTCCCAAAGACAGGCATTCAGCTAATCAACCCATGGGATGTGAGAAGGAAGGTTAGTTATGAGTGTATCACCATGTTTGATGCTTTCAGTACAGAAACTGCCCCAGCTTCATTTCTGGCTCCTGCAATGATAGCCAGCATTGTCTTCTGCATGGGAGTGAGGATATCTAGGTTCTCCTGATCCTCAGCTGGTTAGATGATTCTGCCTTGGTTAAAGTCAACCTTGTCAAGAGAGGCTTAGATTTTAGTAGTCTGACTATCTTGGTTGAAAAGCTGACACTATGCGCAAGTTGAGATGTGAGTGTGCAGCTTGCAGCAGTGCTATGTTTGTGAGGATGAGATGAAACTATTAATGTTAGTTTTGAATCACTTCAGTTATTAGCAGCTCACTTAAAGTTGGCTACACAGTACAATCATGGACATTAACAGGGAGCATGAAGTTTTTAAGCTGCCTGCTAGAAAACAGTGAGCACAACTTCATGCAAATCAAGATCCCTGCATTGGTTTTGGAGTTTATTGAATTTCACAGCATCACGGTATTATGCAATTAATCAATTAGATTTTGCAATATTTCCATTGATAACAGTCAAATCACATTGGCCTATTGTGCTGATGCTATGGCTTGAGGAGGTGTATTTTTTCCTGATTTCTTTTGTGAAGAGAGGTTGAGACAGAAGTAGTCTGTTCCAAACCACTAAAATAACCAGGCCTTGGGAGACGTTGAGGTTTATTTCAAAGTTGGAATAACAGAAGCAGCACAAATGGGGTGAGTGAAGCTCCCACAGAACTAGGGTGTTGAGGTTTGAAAGCTGCTATACATCTCTCCCAGGAACAGCAAAATGCTTGTGTTCTCTCTGCCAAGTGTGTATTTATGGGACATTAATATTTTGGAACAGTTGCTATTTAGTAGTTAAATATTCTATTACTCTGTTAAGTTTTCCAATGGAGTGAAGTTTTTCCACTCCTTCTTTCGTTTGTATGTATTTTAGCTATAGTGTATGAATAGTGCGTTTTGTTTCAAGCCAGGTAATTTGACCAATCAAATTGTATCTGGAACACAATGCCTTTTACGTGCCTTAAAAATCGGAAAAGGTTGAGGCCTAGGCTGTCTTCTTAATCTATTTTGAGGGGCTTTGGTCTGGTCTGGAACATTATGCAATTTGCTACTACATGAAATGGAAATTTCTGTTCTTAGTTGTTCCTCAGAGACAGTCCAAGCATCTGAAGTGTTGCAAATAGACTAATTTCTTGAAATAAATTACATCTTTTGGGTTTCTTGAAACATACATACAGTGCATGCAAAAATATATCCCAAAAACAAGAACAGTGGCTTTTCAGGACATGATCATTCAATGATCGACAACCTCTGAATTATACTATTTTTTATTGGCTTCCTTTCAAAGAGAAACGAATTGCACACTTTCTATGAAATGATAAATGTTTTTGTATTGGTCCTAAAGGCAGCATTATGGAGATGTCTTCACAATGAGTTTACAAGTGAGTTAATTTAATTCAAACTAACTTGTATAGTCATGTCTACAAAAATTGAAATATTTAATCTGAAGAAAGCGGAAAACCTATATATGATAGCGTAGCTATAGGATACTCTTCATGCCCGTATCTCTCAGCTGTCTATCACCATGTCAGAAGAGAGCAGAAAAAATGCAATAGAATCATGAAAAACCTAAGGAGACCATTCAGCCCATTAATGTTAAATTTGTCCCACTCTTCTAGTCTTTGTCCATAACCCTGAAGTTTTTCTCTTCCAAGTATATATCTAATTTCCTTTTAAAAATTGCTATTTAATCTGCTTCCAACACCTTTCCAGGCAATGCATTCCTGGTTCAATACATAATGATGACAAAATCTGCCTGTTATTTGAACTACAGGAAAATAATTGGATATTAATAGGGTAATTTGACTCTCCATGAGGAACAGACATTGAACTGGTTATCAATGCTTATATGTCTGTATGCTTTAAGGATGGAAAAAAAATCACAAAAATAATTCTTTTCACATTTTCCAAAGGGCTTTCCAACCAATGAAGTATTTTAAGTGTAATCACTGTTGCACTATAGAAGTATGCTGTCTGGCATTTGGACTTAAGGCCTAAAATCTAGTTTGGAAATCTTGACTTTCCTTTCTTGAGAAACAACCTTGTCAGCTGCTCGCAGCAAATAAATAATGGGGGTTGTTTAAAATCAATATATGAAAACTACCATCCATTATGATTGTGAGGTTGAGCTTTATTCAGTCAATGAAAACCAAGCTACTAAATTGAAAATTCAGGAATGAACACGGACATTGGGTAGAAACTTCTATTTTGGAGTTTAATTGTGGCTTTAGTCTTGTTAATGCTCATCGCACCTGCTTGAGGCTGAACCAGTCATGTGTAATTAGCATAAACACCAGGTTTCTCTATGCAGTTTGATGTTTCTAAGTGACCACAGTACCAGCATAGTGAAAGTGAAAAAGAAGCCTTAATTTCATGGAACAGACCAAAATGAAACAATATATAAAATGTTCTGTGTATACAGCAGGCCCATAATCGTGAGATCCATCTGTATGGCCCCAGAGGACGGTTCTTTGTGAGTAACTGTTCAGGTGCCTGGGGACAGAATACATTGCCTGCTGTACGTAAAACATTGCAGTGCACCATGCAATGCACAGGACTCAGCTTCCTTTCAGGGAGTCTTTTTTTTTTAATTCATTCACAGGATGAAGGCACCACTGCCTAGGTATGCATTTATAGAGCCATATAGCACAGAAACAGACCATTTGGGCCAAATCGTCCATGCTGACCAAGTTTCCCAATTCCTAATTTTCAAGAAGCCAGTTAAGAGTCAATCACATTGCTGTGAGTCTGGAGTCACAGACTAGATAAGGGGTGCAGTTTCCTTCCTTAAAGGACATTCATGAACCAGATTCGTTTTTCCAACAATCAACAATTGATTCATAGTAATCAGTGGGCTCTTCATGCCAGATTTTTGTTGAATAAATATTCCACCATCTATCATAGTGGGACTCAAAATGGGTCCCCAGAACATTACCCATGTCTCTGGAATAATAAATCCAGTGATAATACCATGAGACCATTGCCCCCAATTAATTGTAGTAAAACCATTGTTAGCTTCCTAAATGGGCCATTGGCAATCTCTGACCCACCCTGCTTCAGCCCCTGGCTATTGATACCTCGATGAAGGGTACATGTTTCTTCTTATCTATCCCATCTATACCCTCATAATTGTGTACACTTGTGAATAATTCTGGTCCCCTCATCTAAGGAAAGATATCTTGGCATTAGAAGGAGTTGAGAGAAGATTGACTTGGCTGATCCCAGGCAAGCAGGATTTTCTTATGAGGTGTGTTCAATAGGTAATTGTCTCCTCATGAATGAGTTTAGAAGAATGAGACATGACCCTGTTGAAACAATGAAGATTTTGAGAGGGGGTTTACAGAGTAGATGCTGAGCGGTTGTTCCCTCTTCAAAGCCAGTCTAAGACTGGAAGACAAAATATGAGAGTTAAGGGGACATTCATTTAAAACAGAGGTGAGCAGGAATTTTTTTCCTTCAGACCATAGTGAATCTGTGGAATCCTTTATTATGAAAGGCTATGGAAAATGTATCATTAGTGTATGCAAGGCTGAGATGACATTTTTTTAATCACTAAAGGAATCAAGGGTTATTAGGAAAAGACAAGGAAGTGAGTGAGGATTATAGGATCAACCATGATCTCATGACATGGTGAAATGGATTTAATGGGTTGAATAACCTACTTTTGTCCCTATTTATGGTCTTAAGTGTTGCCGAACACAAGTTGCCAAATTTAAAACACCTCAAAACTATATTCCAAATGTTTATGTATTCTATTGGCCTAGGTGTTTTGTGATTAGATTGTGCTTATTTTTACAAAAAAAAAATCATGTGTCCCTAGAAACAAAAATCAAGAAAGCAGGATGTGTTCATGTGCTATCATTTTCTCTCGTTGATTTGGGATAAACTGGAATGCTATTGAAAGACTGAGACACTGGGAGTTCTGGAGAGCTGTTTAGATCAATGTCACTCCAGGGAAAATAGATACTTGTTGAGTTTTATAAAACACTGTTCTGTCTCTGGTAAAGTTGCTATCTCACCCACACTTTAATAGATAATAGCCAAATCCCAGAAGGCAGTCACAGTTTTTCATCCTGTTCCATTTAGTTTGGGCGAAAGCAACAGCTTCTTCTGAAGGAGCTCCACAAAAAGAATCATTATTGGTAAATTGTTTCTGCTCTTGCACTCACTCTCCTCAACCTCTGCATTGCTGTGTCAGTTTTAAGAGAAAAGAAATCAATGACTCAAATTTGAAGCAATTTGTCACTTTTACTTTGCTAGTGGAACAGGCCTGAAATTACTGAGCTTTCCCTTCCTACTAGCCTGAGAGTTGCTTGAGTTCGCTAGCGTTTGTTCAAAAGGAAACAATGACATTTCAACCCAGAGTCAACGCTCTGTCACAAAATTCTCTGTAACAGTTGTTAATCAATTTAGAAATAGAGAGAGTGTCTCTTCTAAATCAGAAAGTAAATTCGTCACTATTCCACTTTCCAAGAGTTTAGTCTCCTCTGGTATCAAATAACACTTTACATGCTCTTTAAGCCAGGGTGGTGTGGACTGCTCAATCTCAATGGCTGTGTTGGTTCTCAGATGCAACTAGTCAGAGATTCACACCCAGAAGAAAGCTCTTATAGAGTAACAAGCATGGGGCTGTGCTTGTTATCTCGGATTCTCCAGCATCTGCAGTACCTTTTATCTCTTATAGAGTAACATTCACTTCCTTTTATTTCCCTTTGCCACTCAGGACCTTGCTAGGGTAATCCTTCAAATGGGCAAACAGGAGCAAACAATATGATATTAATGTAGATGAGCAACAGTTGGAACCAGCTTTGCAGGAGGACATGTCAATAATCTGCATCATGTTTAAGACAAATATTTGATCGGCAGCATTGAAGCAGAAATTCAGCACCTGTTATTGAGCGAATTGTGGAAGCTATGCAAGTGAACAATGGTGGCAAATCAGAGAACGTTACAATGACATGCAAAATGTTTGATTTTGTTATAAGCTTTAGATCATTCAAGATGAAAACAAGCATACCTAAAAATTATCACTGTCAGGAAGAGCAAAATTAAACATGAAATAAAATATTTGAAAACAAAGTTCAAAATGATTGCCCGGCTGCATACGTGGAGCATTAATGGTTAGTAAAAACAGTCAAAACATTTGAAAGGTGATCGTCAGCAAGAGGTGCCAATGATTCAATACTTTAAGAGTCAGGCATAAAGATAGACTTGAGGAAGATAACTTTCAATACAAAAACAATTCTGACAGACAATTTCTGGAAAGATTATTGTTGAGAACTTTTGCTCATTTTATGTACTTGTCTGAAAGCCTAAAAATCCATTACCCTGTTAACATACCTTGAATCCTTGCTTGATTGACAACTTTGTCTCTGTAATCTCTGATGTTGATTTCACAATGCTTATTTACACCAAGTTAAGAAATTTCAAGTGTTCGTAGTTTCAGCTGTGAATTCTTTAAAGGATCTGGCCATTGACAATGTTACCGGGCTTTTGTAAAAATTGGATTTCTTTACCACAATGGAAGGATATCAATGAATAACTACTTTTTAAAAAAAAATTATTTTAGATATCCGAAAGCCACTATGACAATCATTGCTTCTTTGTAGTGTATAGTTGGTGAATGTGCATGGAAATGACACAGCTTGACATGGGACGTGAGAAGCCATCAGTGTCTGGGTGGGGACAAAGCCTGGAAATGAAAGGGTGCATAAGAGGCCATTGGGCATTGATTGGACACAAACTACACTCGGGGGCATGAGGGGCCATAGAGATAGGTGAAAGGGATTGGCGTGGATTAGCCATGTGGAGAGTGAGAAAATGAGACTGCCTTCGAACATTTTCCGTGGGTAACTGACTGCAGTCTTCATGTTTCCTTCCCTACAACTAAAATCTAATTTTCTGAGGGAATATTTTCTGAAGTAGAAGCTGGAAATATTCCCAACTCCCTTTACTTGCCCTGTGGATGAAAATCCAGACCTCTTTTTTGCACTCGTAAACTCCATTTTTTCTGAAGACTTTTTATCTTATTCAGAAAAGGAAAATACTTTTCTGTTCAGGGAAAGAATAGTTACAGTAAACCTTGTTAAGATTTTTTGAGACTGATGTAAAACAAAGTTCATTTTCTAAAACAAAATCAAATTTCCAGTTATTCATTTTTGAGATCTTTTCAGAAACAAACAGATGAAAAGCATTATTAACTAAACATTATTTTTGTAATCAAATTATACTTTTTAAAGACAGAATTTTTAAAACAACAGAAGAAAATTCATTATCAGCCAAATATTTTAGCTTTGTTTTAACTTCTCACAAATTTCGTCCTTCAAAACTGTCTCTCCCAGACCCTGGAATATCAGCTGCGTCTTTGAGTTTTGAAGGATATTGTAGATATCTTCCTCCTCTTAAAGCTTGTCTCTTTGGCAATTACTTGGGCTTTGTATCTCAGTAGAAATATGAATTAGCTATCCTTGAGACCCTTTAATTTGGAATTAACTGAATCCGTTCCTGAAACAGTTTATGCTATTGCTCTTCAATCATTCACATATTGGCGGCAAGAAGTGTAAGAACAAATTACAAGAAAGAAATGCCGGACTAGGTCAATTAGAGAGTAATAGTGCTATCCACTTGATGTTGAGTGGCTGGAGAATGATTATCCCTGGCAGAGTGCAGAAGAGAGGCTACATGCGACAGACCAAGGTAGGGTGACCTCCTTTAAAAAAAAAGAGACCTAAGATAACAAGTTAACAAAAAAAAACTAATTTTGGACAAGTATTCAATAGAAAGTAATTCAAAGAAAGAAAAGCTGACAGTAAACTGAAGTATAATGAAGTATAATGAAAAGTGAATAACGTTTATGCTTATTTTTTGAAAACTGTCTGATGGCTCACTGGATAGCTTGATAATTACTAGCATCTGCCCCTCACTTTAAACAATTCAGTTTGAGAAGTTTTCTTTGCATAGCCTCATTAGTAAAGATAAAAGAAAGGTTATATGGATGTAGGGATTTTACCAATTCAACCTGTGACTAAAAGTGAATTCCTTCAAGACTTAAAAAGCCATTCATTTTCTAAATCCATCAACAGACCAACCTGAACAACTAACTACTAATTAGCTGAAGTTTTAGGGATGAACCCATCAAATTATAGATAGCGAACAAGCAAACTCGGGCAGAAACTTCCCAACCTCTGAACAATGTGGGGTAATAATGTGTCAGTTGGTAAAATGTGGCAATATAAGAAAACTAAGATTCTTGAAGTCAAGAAACAAAAGTTAAAATTTATATTCAAAGATTTTCATGGCGAGATGAGTATTTAGCTAATGAGTGGCAAAGTGCCAATTTGCATGCACTGGCCTCTCATTTGTACCTAGTCTTGCTTCATTTATATATCGTTTGCAATTTTCCCAGGCAGCGGAGAGAAAATAGACAGTGTTATTCCCAATATGAAAGTCAGATTGGTACCTGTCAGCTGCAACCCTGCGGCATTTTCTCCCCAGATTGATCTTGGTCAGTGTCGGCCAACACCTCAGGGCATGCTCCATGGGCAGTGACCATCTGCACCCTCCATCGATGGAATTTGGCATCATCAAAGCATCTTCCTCATTACATCATCAGGGCACATTGGGTGCTCACTTTTAATACAACTTAGCGCTTAAACAGTGCACTTTGGAGCTTACTGCCAACTTACATGGCAATGCTGCTGCAAGGCTGTTTTGCACACTGGGAAAGACATCTGTCTCGTGCATAAGAACAGGGCAGATCTTAAGGCTCTTAGGTTGTTTTCAGAGCTTATTGAACAGTAATGAATAGTTAAAAGGGACTATGATCAGTCGGCAAACTGGTTCTTCATCAGTCAAAAAAGGCGATAAGGTGTCCTGAGTGAGTGAGTGGAATGCACAGAGATGAGGTTTGTGGTTTAGGGGAGTACATTGGGTGAGAGCCATTCAGGAAGATTCTACTTACAATATTGGGAGCAGTAGATCATGAGCTTTATGAGAGGTGAATGTAGTGGCAAAATGAGAGTGAGTAGGAGGTGCTGTAGAGAAAACAATGACCCTTAATCTTGCAGAGTGCAGAAGGTCATCAAACTTCTTATGATATTGCTGGGGGTTCCTCTGCGTCATGTACACTGCACTGAATTGGGTGGCTACTTCAGATCAGTCATGGCAGTATTTGACATTGTGTGTAGCTGGGGGTTTAAATATGACTGCCGAGGCATTGATACTGGAAGATCCTGGCACCAGTGAGCATTTCATCGCTGCTGAGCACAAGAAAGTATGAGACTGGTACCATGGAGGCATAGTGTATATTTACTGAGGTGAGCAGTAGAGAATTGCAGGAGGTAATTAATGGGATCTCAAGGAGTGCAACACTCCAAAATTGATGCAGCCAATTTTTGTTAAAATTCAGTCCCAAATATAATTTGCTTGATGGGAAAAATTAACTTCATACAAACATTTTTAAACAAAAAGCTAATCATTTTCACTCAATATTTCTTGCTGTTTCATTCCAAATTTGCCTCATTAACTACCTACCCTGCCTCTACAGCAACATTTTCATCCAATGCCAGCCCGATTTTACCACTCACTGGATCCAGAAGACCTTGCCAAAATAAATTGGCAATACTGGTGCTTGAGCCATCTTTAAAAGGCTATTGTGCTCCCAGACAAGTAGGTGCCAATCCAGAACTGCGCTGTGCAGTGGTTGCTATTTGCCCTGAATATGACAGACAAGGGTAACCAGGCACCTCATTTTGTGCATAGGGACCTGGATGTTCTGGTAGATGGGAGGTCCAACCATTTCCCTTAGGACTGGCCTTAGAAGCCACGACACCACACCCTGCCCATCTGGGCCAAGTTTGTCACCCAAGGTTAGTGCGGAATGCCCAGGATTGTGGGAAGAACGTCAATGAATTTCTCCACTCTGCCAGATTAAGTGCCATCATCGTCTCTCTGCTACGTTAAAATTATTCTATGTATGCTACTGTACCCACCTCACACCAAGGGTCATGCTCTACCACTCTCACTTTTGCCTGTAGCATCATCTTTTAGTTCCTCTCACCAAACCTAACATCCGGTATCACTGACCCTTCGTGCCCTCTGCGCTGCCGATTCACTTTTCCCCTAACTGCACTACGGGAACATAGGAACAGAAGTAAACCATTCAGCCCCTCAAGCCTATCCCACCATTCAATGAGATCATGGCTGATCTGTGGCCTAAATCTATATGCCTGCCTTAGGCCCATATCCCTTAATATGTTTGCTCAACAAAAAGTTATCGATCTCAGACTTAAAATTAACCACCGATACTGCATCCAATGCCATTTGTGGAAGAGAGTTTCAAACTTTTACCACACTTTGTTTGTTGAAGAGCTTCATAAAATATCCCCGAATGGTTTGGCCCTAATTCTCAGACTATGCCCATTAGTTCCAGAATCTAACCAGCACCAACACTAACAGATTGGCCATCCACTTTCATCTCACTCCATCCCTCCTTTTCTCTCATTCTATGAGGAAACAGCCCATAACTGGGCAGAAAGACCAACAATGGACTCCTCAACTCAAACAAGGAGAGGATCCCAATCCTGACTGACCATGTACAAGCCCTTGGATTGGTATCAGATATTGCCTTTGACTCACTGTGTTGGGCTCTTCTCTCTGAAGCTGTGTCTTTTGATGTAACTGAGGACTGCTAACAGCTATAACAAGCTCCCTAAAGTTGTATCTTTTCTCAGTGCAGAGCAAGCCAGAGCTACTGAGAACCTCGTGGCTCTCGCTGGGGGATGAGAGGATAGAAGTGCAAAAAGGTAAGGCAAGGATGTTGTGAACGTTCAGCTAGTCTCAATGTGAATGAGTGCTAAAAGATAAAGTGGACACCCCTGAGCTATAGCCTGATTCAGTTTATGAGCTGGAAGTCTGTCCCTGCAGTCACAGTGTCCTTGCAACAGCATTGTGGCTCAAAGTGCAACATTGATGTGCAGTAGCAGCCTGTCAGTGGATCAAAAGGATGCCATGAGGTTCTGAGAGGATGGCCAGCATTGGATGCCAGGGTCCATGGACAGGGGTTTGAATATTCCAGGTGCCCTGTAGCATGCACTGAGATGTTGTTGCCAAGTGCCTAAGATGGTGGTTTGAGCTGAAGTCGCTGGGTACCTGTTCTGACTATCATGCCGGGAATTGTCAATGTCTAGTTTCCTCATGGTGGGCGATAGTTCAGAAAGCTGCAAATTAATGAAGTGAGATTTGCAGTCAATGAGGCTGACAACAAGCAATAATCATCGAGGGCCGAAGGGCCTGTACTGCGCTGTAATGTTCTATGTTCTAATCTCCGACCATAGGCATTTTACCGTTGCCTCATTAGAATTTCATCCCAACCTCTGAAACATTATTTGAAAATGGAATGAGTTGCTCCTGACATTTTGACAGCCCTCATCACACCTCTCATGGGATTCTTCCAAATTTTTTTGTCATAACCAATATCATTCAGGGTCCTACAGGATTCTGTCCAATGAGTTCTTTGGTAGCTCTCGGAATCTAGAATGTAGTTGAGCATAAAATCTCATTAATGACTTAACGTTCTCCTGGTAAAATCCAACCTTAGCTGAATAGGATTTACAGGTCTTTGGAACACACTCTGTAAACATTGTATACAGTCAACTATTTTGCTTACTGAGAAATTTTATTTTATTTTAGAACAGACTGCTGTATACTTCATGCATTTCAAAAGTTTTAAAATTCTGTCCTCAAAACTGGTCAAATGGCTTGAAACAAGGTATTTTTAAAAGGAAATTGTCAAATGCTTCTCTAGTTATTTAATGTTAAAAACAAACTTGTACATTGCAGACAGACATAGATCAGAAAATACTAATCTGATATCTGATGAAAGCACTTGAATTTCAGAACTTGGCTGTTGTCCCTAGTTTTGCGCACAATGGCTTATTAAAATATATTTGCAGGTGGATCAGAAAGCAGAGTACTGTGGATG
This sequence comes from Ginglymostoma cirratum, assembly GCA_024137785.1. Classification (NCBI taxonomy): domain Eukaryota; kingdom Metazoa; phylum Chordata; class Chondrichthyes; order Orectolobiformes; family Ginglymostomatidae; genus Ginglymostoma; species Ginglymostoma cirratum. Next base: position 11,338,554 of record JAHRHZ010000264.1, on the reverse strand, counting down.
GTGGAACTTGGAAAAATAAACAGAAAATGTTTCAAGTATTCATGTTCCATAGAATGAGGAAATGTTCCATAATTCAGGCAAAATTAATGAAAACACTGAGCCAGGTCTGATGAAAGATCATTGCATTGGTTTCTCTCTCCATGTATGTTGCCTGACCCATGGAACTTGTCCAGCATTTTCTGTTTTGATTTTATGCGTATGGATGTTAGGTATAAGGTTCAGCTATTGTCCATTTGATCAACTAACCTACCAGCACTCATTGGCAAGGCTCATGTGTAAAGGTCCCTAGTTTTAGAGCAAAATGGACCAATTTCATATACAATATTCCATGCATGCTTTCTGATACAGTGGTTGCCGATACCTGAAAAGTAGCTACCATGAACAGGTAGATTTAATTTAAAAGAAAACAAAAAGGAGCTCTTGAGGAATTTTCAGATGAAAAGAGAACCAGAGGAGTGGGAAGATGTGACAACTTGAAAAATCGTTAATTGGGCAAGGGAAATACTCCAGAAGAGTTTACAAATTTGTGTTACAGTGGCAATTACATAAATAGCATATGTTTATAACGGTGATTTTTTTTGGACATGTTAATTTCAATGTATACTGACACACAGAAAGAAAATAGCTAACCTGACAATATTTTTGAGGAGGAGTGGGAAAATATCTACTAAAAAGCTACAAGTCAAAACACATATCTAAGAAGTCATCACTTCTCCGAATATAATCAGAGGATGTTTTATAATCCTAATCATGAAACCTAATTAACTGCTTCCAATTATTTTGAAAGTTGCAATGTATTATTTTTAAGCAATATCAATTTTGCCTTATCATGGCCAGAAATAATTCTTTTTCTTTCATTAACATTTTCTAAATTTGAATAATTTCTAAAAACAATCATAAATATATAAAGAACATCAGAATTGGATATCAAACTAAAATAATTGCACAATAAAGTGTCATGGTAATCAAAATAAGGGTTGAATAAAGTAAAGGTTACAAAACAGACCTGATCAAACTGATTTCCTTTTCAAACATTTCAGTTTAGAATTTTCTGTGTGTTGGCACCCAGACTTATGTGCAAACAAGTGCATAGTGCTAAGATTGTGTATTTTTTTGAGTTACACAAATTGTCATAATGTGTTCAGATCTCCTCAATCTGTTCGGATTAACAATGAATCCTTCAGTCCAAGTGCATTTCTACCCATTTCAGTGGCTCTGGTTCCAAGCTAGAGAATGTTGTACACCAGTCTCCTGGAATTACATTGTTCAAAGGCTCTCTCAAATTGAGAGTCACAAGTTCAGGTGCAGCGTAAAAACCAAATGATTTTTCTTGAATTTTACTGCAATTGATTTGAATATTTTGTAAGAAGTTATTGGGACTGTCCCTACAATTTTGAATGTACTTTTAGTGGCAGCAGTATGCAACATCAAAAATTCAAAGGCGTCCTCAATTGTAGATTAGTAAATGTGCCATGTCTAATGAGCATAAATAACAACGAGGATGGCTTGTAATTTTCATCAGAAATCTTCAGAAACAAATCCACAATTTGACTTCAGCTTCTTCTTTGGAATCTAAATGTTTTCATTGATTTATTGCCATTGTTATGCTTCTATATATTCTATGCAGAATAGCAGGAAATGTGTGTAAATTATCATCAGTAGAATGGATTTAATTGCAGGTTATAGTCTAGAGCAATGCACGTACCTATCTTTCAACTGTTGTGCTCATTAAAACTGCAATTTGTCTCTTATGTGACATTACCAGATGTATACATGGTACAATTCACTGCAGAAATGGGTCTCCAATTGACATTTGAGGCGGCAAACACTTCAGAGGTGTTGGTGGTATATATCATGCTCAGAAGGAGGAATCTTCCTGTCATTTCAATCAGTTCTACATTACATGTGGGCCTCGTCAATCCAATGTGCTCTTGAGAACAAACTTTGAAACGGCTACATTTTCCTCTAGAGTATATTTCTCCCTGAAATGGAATCAAAGCTGTATTTCCACTTGTTGGTGAGAAAGCAAAGCATATTTCATCACCTAGGGAAGCACAATTTGGGGAAAGGACAGAACTGCTTGCTTTTTTTATTATTTCACAGGATGTAGCTATCACTGGCAGGGTCAACATTTGTTGCCCATCCCAAATTGCCCTCGAGCTCAGTGGCTTGCTAGGCCTTTTAGAAGGGTACTTAATTGTCAATCATATTTTTCTGGAGTCACAAGTAGGCTAGATTCTGTAAAGACAGCAGACTTTTCTCCTTAAAGGTCATTAGAGAATTAGATGTTTTTACAACAATCAATGATAGTCATGATCACCATCACTGGAATGAGCATTCAATTCCAGATTTTATTAATTATCTTTAAGTTCCACCAACTACTGGGAGAAAGTTGAACCTCAGCCCCCAAAGAATTATCCTGGGCATTTGGATTATTTAGCTAGTGATGTTATTTATATACCACCATCTCATTATAACGAATAAGAATAGACGTTTGCATTCAAACATTTTTCATGTAAGAGTGCCCATACAATGTTGTAAGAGTAGAGGAGGTCGTAATAAATCAGAAGTCCTGCCCCGAGAAATGGTAATTTCCATTTTTGTGGGGGTGGATTTGGAGTTGACTTGGGATTTGCACAGGCATTGTTTAAAGAGTCACCTGACCATTTGAATAAACAGCTGCATCCTCTTTTGTGTGATTCAGTGAATTAAATGTCTAAAATTTGTGCACATTGGACGTATTAAGAGCTAGTATAAGCCTTGTGGATCACATCCTGGGACACCTTTGGGGAGGTAAACTGGCCTTTGTTGAAGTTAATCTGCCCTCTGGAAAAGGATAGATACTCTTTGGGATTTTTAAAATTGGATGTATTTGTACCCAAAAAGTGCACTAACTCATTGGGGTTGTCTAGCTATCAATGACATGCTAGAGCTGTCAATGTCTGTTAAACAAAAATAGAAATTGCTTGAAAATCTCAACAGGTTTGGTAGCATGTATGAAGAGAAGAGTTAACATTTTGGATCCAGTGACCCTCTTCTAGAGCCTGTTAAAGATCTGTAAAAGATATATGTTCAGGTTGTCAAAATGACAAAAGCTGTCAAAGAATAGTCTAAATATGTGTGCAGTTTACAGAAAAATTGCTAGGTATTTTAGTGTGCCTGGAAACATAGGCCATTATAGAATTTGTGCTGTATGACTGAATTTTTCCAGCTTATCCTATTCTCAATGTAGTGCCCTCAAGCATACATTTGCTGGGTAGATCAAAAGTTTTAGAATAGATATGTCCGTCTTCACAAGACACTAGCCACTTAAATTAAACATCTGGGTTCATTAAAGATTAGTTTGAATAATTTCAATTTTTGCATGGCTTTTTAATTTTTTTTGAATAGTGATGTAATCAATAAACTCACAACTCTACTTTCTGTCAGCATAGATCCTCAGGCTTGTCATTGTACATACTTGGTGAATTGGCATAGCAAGTGCAGGGGAGCAGATGGGGTGACATGTGTTTGAGTTGGCAAGTTAGGCATGGTGGTATAAAGGGCTGCAGTTGTGGTTTGGGGGAAGAGGTGCCACAACAGAATGATGGGTGTTAGAGGTGTAAGTAGAAGGATATAAGATGGCATGGCAGATTTAAGGTGATATGAGTTGGCATAGATGGAGCTTGGGAATTTCCTGTTAGATGGGGGATGTGAGAGTTAAGGGCTGGACGGATGCTTTTGATTTTTTTTTTAAACATATAAAACTTCACTACAGTACTGACGCATGAGGGCAGACCTTGTGCCCAGTACATATCCCCAGCCTTATCATTCTGTAGTCGCTATGCCAACCTGCCAAGGAACATCAGAATGAAAATCAATCTTTGTGAAATTTTATACTCGGTTGAGTTGAGAAGTCAGAATGACCAATCTAAAAGAATTCTGGGGCTTAGTTTGCATTCAGTTATTCATTCATATCATTTTGACTTGCACATTCACATATAATCAAACAAATTTGGTATGACATGCTATTGTAGGACAGACCTTGACCTTGAAGGATTTGTAAATTACGTTAAGTCAGGGCTGTAGTGATTGTAATGGGGCCAGCCAGGCGGACCTCATACAATACAAGTTCCTTGATTACGGCTGTTAATCTGGTCCAATCAGGGAGCCCTGGCTGACAGATATAAACAGGAGTATCAGCCATCCTCCTTTTTCTGAGAGCTGGCTCTGAGGAATTTGGATCAGTGTCAAGGACATGCCTTGTGTAGGTAAAGGGTGACTTAGTGATGGGATACCAAACTCTGTTGCATTATTTCAAAGGGATAAGATACAATGAGACTGGTAGCAAAGGAAGACAATTTAACAGATGCAAACACTTCATTGGTAAGTTGAGTTTTAATGCTTTTTGCAGCCATTACTGAAGATTCCAGAGTTTTGTTCTCCTGATTTATGCCATTCTGTTCTGCTCCAAAGAAGCTGGTAAAACCACCTCTTGGTGCAAGCTTTTTGGCTAGTAAAGACACATCCACAGGAAATCACAATTCTGTGAAATGCCTACATTGAAGCATGATGCAGAGCCTGTTGTGACTTTTTAAGAAGTGAAATCTCCCCTTTAAGGTCCCTTATGTCTCTATGACAACTCTGATAGAGACATTTGCCTTGATCTCTAGCTGTGTTTTTTTTCAACTCTTAGTGAAATCATTATTCATGGCAGCAACGGGTATGCCCTGTCACCTACAAGCCATCTGTTCTTTTAACTATCTCTTGTGATGTGCTCAGTGAGGGAAGGCTTCCTTGGAGAAATGTAACGTGTAAAATTTACAGCAAGTCTAGCACTGACCTGTCGGAACCTTTGCTTCTGGTCACACAAAATGTGGATATTCAGTGAATTATATCTATTAAGAAGACTGGGAAGCTAACTGTAAAAGATTTGAAGGACTAGGTGATTGCCATCTATTGTACTCTGCATTTTGGGAAATCTGCAATATAACAAAGTCAGACAGCCCTGTCATGATGCAGCTTAGCTGTTATATCAAAATAATGAAACCCTTAGTTTTCCAATTGGTGGGCTAGTTAATTATCAAACATACTGGAATAGCAGTTGCAGAGAGCTAATATTCACTTCCTGTAGCTACACAAAACAAGCCAGGGGCACTAAGATTGGTTTTTTTGATAGGAATTCTCACATCAGAGCTATCTGATCAGGTAACTTTTAGCCATATGTTTTGAAATTCTTTTCTAGGCCTGAATTTGATACACATCCTGAATTGTCCTTGAACTACATGGCTCACTCAGTCACTTTAGCAGTTAAGAGTCAACCATATTTCTCTGTATCTGGAATCCCACATCAGTCATATCACATTGCCAGACCAGGTAAGGGTGACAGGATTTCCTCCCTAAAGGATATTAGTGAATCAAATGGGTTTTTATGACAGTGATAACCTAATGAATGAAGCTTGCTTTTCAATTTTAGATTTAATTAATTAGATTTAATTAAATAATTCTAGCTGCAGTGATGGTATTTGAATCTGTCCCGAGAGCATTAATCTGGGTCACTAGATTATTAGTCCAGTGTTAGAATTCTTCCTGTAAATCTGAGGTGAGTCACAAGAGGATAGAGAAAACATCCCAGTAATTCCTGTAAATCAGGTAACATATGGTTGGAGGAAGAGAGGAACTCTGAAACTACAATCACTGGGGAAGCAGTACTGATCAAACTGATAACACTGCAATCTGAAAAATCTCCAGGTCCTGAGGGGTTTCATCCTAAGGTCTTGTAAGAAGTAGCTAATGAGGTAGCAGATACATTGGTTCTTTTATTCCAAACTTGTTAGATTTTGGAAAGATTCCCTTTGACATGACAGGAGCAAATATAACTACACTGAAAGCTATAGGCCAGTTAAGCTTGGTATTTGTTATGGCGAGGTGTCAGAATCAATCATTAGAGGTTATAATTGGGCACTTGGAAAAAGATCAAGCTAACGGGGAAGAGTCAGCAGTGGCGTTTTTTTTGTGAAAGGGAAATTGTGTTTACCAACTGATTGGATTTCTTTGAAGGAGTGACATGTGCCGTGGATAAAGAGGAACCCAATGATATACTACAACAACAAAAACAAAGTTGCTGGAAAAGCTCAGC
>JAHRHZ010000264.1:11253380-11332036 GCA_024137785.1 Ginglymostoma cirratum | reverse complement strand
GCTGAGCTTTTCCAGCAACTTTGTTTTTGTTCCTGATTTACAGCATCTGCAGTTGTCTTGGTTTTTAACCCAATGATATACTCTGCTTTGTCTTCCTGAAGGCATTTGACAAGGTTCCACATAAAAGATTATTACGCAGAGTAGAAGCTTATAGTGTAGAGGATAACATGCCAGCATGGGGAGAGATTAGCTGACTGGCAGAAAACAGCGTAGGCATAAATAGGTCTTTTTCATGTCAGTGGGATGTGGCAAGAGGGTTTGTGTTGGGCCACACCATTGTACAATTGATATCAATCTCTTAAATAAGAGGATTGAAGATGTGACTAAATTTGTGGTTGGCACAATGGTAGGAACGTATGTTGTGTGGATAACATAACAAGGATGTAAACCTCTGCAGAGAAATTGCGCGGGCAAACAATCATAGATGGAGCATAATGTGGGAAAGTATGAAGATCTTTTTGGCAGGAAGAATAAGAAAATTATCAAAAAGGAAAATAAATATATAAAATTGAGATGCAGAAGGATCTAAGTGTTGCCCAAAATGTTAGTATGTAGGTATAGCAAATGATTAAGAAGCTGAATGGAATGCAATCCTTTATTGGAAGAGGAATTGAATATAAAAGTAAGGATGATATGCTTCATGTACACCGTATTGGTGAGACCACATCTCAAATACTGTGTGTAGTTTTGGACTCCTTGGTAATGGAGGGATGGAAATGCATTGGTGGCATTTCAAAAGAGGTTTACAAGATTGACACCTGGAATGAGCAGGTTGCCTTATGAAGGTAGGATGGGCACGATTGGATTTGTTTCTGCTGGAACTTAGTGATGGGCAACTTAATTGTGGCATATTCAATCCTGGAAGGTCCAGACAAAGTAGTTTCCTCTTGTTGGTGAGACCAGAACCAGGGATCACCATTGTAAAATTAGGGATCGTAGTTTTAGAAATGAGATGAGGAATTGTTTCTCTCTCTGGGTTGTGTGACTTTGGAACTCCATACCTCATTAGGCAATTGTGGTGGAGTCATTGAATATTTTTAAGGCAGAGGTAAATAGGTTACCCTTATGCAAGTGAATCAAAGGTTATTAGGGGTATATAGGAGTGTGGAATTCAGAACACAAGCTGATCAGCAATTACCTTAGTGGAGCAGCAGGCTCTAGGGACCAAGTAGCCTACTTCCTTTCCTGATATTTATACTCAATTGTTTAACTATAGTCAGACACCAAGTCATGTATTCAATATTGGAGCACAAAGTTTTAAATTTGGAAAAATACATTAATTTTAAGGAACATCTTGGAGGCAACAGAGTTTGACAGGCAGAGTTTTGTGAAGCAAGTTCCAGGGCTTGGGGCCTAAGCAGCTGAAGATGCAACCACCAAAGCTGAAGCATTTTAAATTTGTGCACTCCCTCAGGATTGACAATGGAAGATTACAAATGTCTTAAAGGATAGTTGAGCTGAAGGAAATTACCTAAATGAGAGGTGAATCAGAAGATCACTCAAAAATGATACCAAGGTTGAAAACTCTGGTTTAATCTTGGACAGTTCCTCGGGAGAAGGATGAAGCTAGGGAATGGGGATTGTAGAAGGACCAGAAAGAATGCCTTTGATCTCAACATTTAAAGGAGAAAAAAATATTTGCTCATGAAATACTGGGCAAGGACAGGCAGTCTGATTAATTTAGCAACAGCAGAGAAACTGAGAGGTGGGATGATAGAGCTGAGTGTCCTCAGAGTATGTGGAAAGTCAGTACTGTTTTTGGATGATGTTCCTGATAGGATGGGAAAGGAAATAGAGATGACAGGCTGGGAATGGGAAGAGAAGCCATTGCAGATGTTTGGGGTCTGACTGAATAAACAGGGAGGGAACCATGTCACTACAGTCCTCCCCATTATGGAGGAAAGGCACTGGAGGAGCATGGCAGGCCATGTCAAAGCCTGCAGACAGATTGACAGCGACAAGGAGAGAGAATATTCTCATCATCCTCATCAACTGATGTCATTTATGACTTGATAAGAGCTGCTTCATTACTGGTGCAGGAACAGAGGAAGTTCAGCTTTAACACCTCATTCAAAACCTCCTTCAGCACAGACCAGGTTTATTAGCATTGGTTACATGTTAAGTGCTGGAACAGTGCTTGAGCTCAATCCACATTCTCAAGAATACTACCCAGTAAAACAAGCAGATATTTGGGATGAAATAACCATAATTCTGAGAAAAAGCATTAAATAAAAATTAAGACCACTGTCATAAATTTACACGCAATCATTACTTCTTTCAACTGGTAATGAGACATTTTAAAAGCAAAATACGTGAATACATTTATGATGTAGTATTTTCAGGCAGTGAAAGTTCTTAGTTCATTGAAAGTACCAAAGAACGAATACTAATGATTCAGTGGGCAAGCACATTGGCGGTAACTTTTTTATCATTAGTGTGGTTTGGTAAGAAGACAAAGCCAATTACTTCTCTGGTAATAAAATCTGAATATTATTTCCAAACAAAAGATCTGTTCTGACAGTTTCCCATCAAGTCATGGGACTAAAGGTTTGCACTGTACATTACAGTATGGAGCTATGTCTACTCAGGAAGATTGGGCTAGGTAGAAATTGCTCCTACTTTTGCTGACATTTGCTAGCCAGGAGAATAATTTGAGATTTTCTTTTAAAGAACTGTATCTTTGTTGATGCCACTGCCTCTAAGAGGAATTCAGATGAGGAAGTACCAAGAAACTCTTGGTCAGAATTATCCATGCTTTACCAATCATATTTCTGTTTATTGCAGAGAACTGATTAACTTTTACTTCCGTGATTTCCCATTCAGCATGTAGGAATCTGTATAGATCTAAAGTTGGTTCTAAAACTTAATCAGATTCTATGGTGTAGGTTTTGGCTTTTTTGCAACACTGTTTATTACCTAAATATAGCAGGTATATTTTTCATGTTTAAATAATTGGTGTGTAGAATCATAGGCAGTTGGAGATTAATTAGTACTATATAATATGATAGTCGACAGCCATATTCAATTTGTTGCTACAATGAGGAAAAGATATACAAAATGACATTATCCATTTCATGTATTTTATTCGGTGAACATGCTTTACAATGAAAATTTCTAAACAGACACATTTAATAAACAATAAAATACCAAGAGAACTTTCTGAAGAAAGTGTTCACACAGAACATAAAATAAAAAATCATGATGTTATGAGAATTTTGTTCTTGAGGAAAGTTATGCAAAATGTTTCTCAGATGACTGAATTATTAATGCTCCTTTTGTGAATATATGGAAAATGCTTGTGTTGTCACACTTAACAACTGAAATGACAAAGTGGCTCTTGGAGGCATAATCTTCCACATAAAGCATCTGATGTAATCTCTAAATGATTAAGAGTTAGCAAATATTAGATATGATGAATTACTCAAATCCATATTTTAGCAATATTTCTACATAATATGTAGAATGAGTTTCTGCTTCATGAATAATGCACTTGAATTAACTTCTCCTTATTCACCAGAGTTTGCGGTGTTAATATTTGGAGGGAAAATCCAAAAAAAAACTCCTATTTAACAATGCCAAAACCCAGCATCAGATATTTTTATTACCATTGCCTTAGCTTTCACTCTCATCAAGGCAGCAATTACTTTTCGCCCAACAACTAATACACTTAACTCATCTCCTCTGGGCTGACATCAGCACGTTTGATTTTTAAATCCTCTAAGTCTGAGAAAGAAAGCTTCATTATACTTCAGATATCAAACATTATTGTTTTACAAACATTTGCTCCACCATGACACAACTGGCTACCTGAATTGCCATGTTCCCATGTTGAATAGGACTTGCTTTCTGGAGGATCCTTTTCAACTGATTGTTAATGGATTTTGGGTACTAAGAATAATCTAGCTCTTACAATTGGTTGGACTTGTACTTTTTTTTTGTTTTTGTTTGTTTGTTTTGTAGAAATAAATAACTAAGTTATTCATAGTTCTTCTGGTAACCAATAATTGAGCAATTTTAGCTTGTGGTCACAGATGGAAGGATTGTTCCTTTCTGATAGGGAATTATTTTCTGTTATTTTAGACAGGGAGTACTTTGGAGCAAGTTAAACAGACTGTTAACTAATTTAGTAACACCTATGTTATTACTGGCTTCAAGGACCCACTAAAGAGGCCATGTGTTGTGGAAGACTTGCTTGGCCATGACTGATTTTCATGGATGAATAACATCTCTCACTGCACACTGCTGAGCTGTGGAGTGATGCCATTTGCTACTTGTTAGTGAGACAAAACACCTTTTTGGAATAAACTAGCACAGATGGAAACCAGCATGACTGACCTGACCCATACATACCACTGACCGATAAAAAGTTCTGAATGATAGTGACAAGATGTCATATGAGACATTTCTGTAAATATGTCATAAGCATGTGACTTGCTGTCTTGCCATTTCCTTTAAGTAGTCGAACATACATGTTGTTTGAAAATGACATTTCTTCAAACTTACATCAAAGCTCCTGTTAAAATATCAGTGATCTTTCAAGTAAATACAGTTCACGGCCAGTAAATTTTCTTCTTTTGCACAATGTTCAAGATGTTCACTTTCTTTTGTAAGTAAATTTGACCTTTCACAACAAAGCAACAGTAGTGTTTATTAACTGCTTATGGCGGAATTGCTGAAATAGACCCCTTATTAAAGAGTTAAATTTTTCTTACAAAAATGCGGCACCCAACATCATAAGGCAAACCAGTGCAGGACTTGGGGCCCTGGGGAGTGTTGCCAAACAAAACGATCGAAGGGTGCAGGTGCAAAGTTCCTTGAAGCTGGAGTAACAGGTAGACATGATGGTGAAAAAGGCACTGGCATGCTTGCCTTCATTGGTTTGAATATTAAGTTTAGGAGTTGGGATGTCATGTTGCAGCTGTACAGGATATTGGTGAGGCCACTTTTAGAATATTACATGTAATTCCGATCGCCCTTCTATTGGAAAGATGTTGTTAAACCTCAGACGGTGCAGAAAGGATTTACAAGAATGTTGCTGGGACTGGAGGGTTTGAGTTATAGGGAGAGGCTGAATAGGCTGGGGCATTTTTTTCACTGAAGCATCAGAGGCTGAGGGGCAACCTTAGAAGTTTATAAAATCATGAAGGTCATGGGTAGGGTGAATAGCCAAGGTCTTTTTCCTAGGGTGGGGGAGCCCAAAGCTTATGGGGCATAGTTTAAGGTGAAAGAGGAAAGATTTTAAAAAGGACCACAGGGGTCACTTATGCAGAGAATTGCATGTCTGGAATGAGCTACCTGATGAAGCAGTGGATCTAGGTATAACTACAACACTAAAAAGGTGCTTGGATGGGTGTATGAATAAGAACAGTTTAGAGAGGTGTGGGCCAAATACTGGCAAATGGGAGCAGGTTGGACTAGGATGTTTGATTGGCATGGACAAATTGGATCGAGGGGTCCGTTTCTCTGCTGTATGACTCTATAACATTATATCACTTAGATGTTATACAGGATGTGATGGAAGAAATAAAATCAAGCATGACAAGCATTAGTTAGTGTTAACTTCACACAATAGCTTGCATTAATATAGTGGTTTAATGCAATAAAATGCCTCCAGTGCAGGAGCATTACCAAAAGCAATTGAAACAAACATAACCTGATATTACAATTGATCATTAATGAAAACAGGCTGAACAATTAGTTTTTTGAGTGGTCGCAAAGAGGGGAAAGAGAGTAGTCGAGAGGTTAGGGAAGAAATTCATGAGCTTAGTGCCCAAGAAGTGGATAGTATGACTGGCAATAATGGAAAAATTAACTTCATTGTGTTGCAAATGGCTGGAGCGAAAGGATTACAGATATTGCAGAGCTGACAGACATGGGGCCAGGTGCATGGAGATTGCAGTGAGTTGGGGGAAATTAGATTTTAAGTATTTAAAATGTAGCATTATCAAGGCTGGTGACGGAAATGTCAAATTTTGCTTGTCGTTGATGATGATGATTACATAATAATCTGAAATTCTTAACCAAAACCAGAATTGTTTTGACATTTAAAATAAAAATAGTGCTGGAGAAAGCCAGCAAGTCAAGTTCAGAAGCAGAATCACTGGCTTTGAAATACACTCTACAGATACTGCCAGACCTGCTGAGTTTCTCTGGTACCATCTGTTTTATTTCAGATCTCTGGAATCCAAAATATTTTGCTTTTATTTGTTTAAGTGTTTGAAGATAACTAGATCTTCTTGTCTCCACACCTTCAGAGGTCTCTAATATGACCTGAAATGCACATTGGAACACTGTGGAAGTCCCAATTGACTGACACAACAAGAATAGTCCATTTAAACTTCCAACAGACACCTTTCATCCACTCTAGAGCCTCCATAAATGTCTATGACTCTGACCTGGGGTCAGATACTTCAGACATTTCCAACTGTGCAGTGGCCATTGTACCAATACTGCTATGGACAGATGCATCTGCAGCAGGCAGATTGGTAAGTATATAATGTCATATTTATCTTTCCCTTATGTCAGTTCTTTGCCTATTTACTGCACTCTCAGTCTAACAGCTGCATTCTTTGGGATTTTACCAGTTTGGTTAATAATGGTGCTGTTGAGCCACTCTTGAGGCACATTGAATGCTTCAACCAAGAATACATTCTTTGCCCTTACCACCCTCAGTGTTTCCTCCAAGTGGTGTTCAACATATAAGCACAATTACTCATCATTTGAAGAGGGACACTACCTGGTAATCAGCAAGCTGTTTCTTTCCCATGTTTGATCTGATGCCATGAAACTTCAGAATAATCCAAGTCCGAGCCTTGAGTACCTACATAACTCATCCTTAATGCTGCTCAACACGATCAATCCACCACCTCCTGGCTCACCTCCCAACCTATCTGACTATCCCACATTACCCAATCTGAACTTGATTCAACTTCCTCTTGATCACTCCCACTTGACCATATTTCTCTACCCTCCTACCACCCTAACTGAATGCCCTACCACCCAATTATCATTTCATTGAGCTGCCACTGTTGTCAGTTAGCTCATAGGGTGGCAGGGTGGCTTGGTGGTTAGCACTGTTGTCTCAATGCCAGGGACCCAGGTTCAATTCCAGCCTTGTGTGGCTGTTTGCATGTTCTCCCCATGTCTGTGTGGGTTTCCTCTGGGTTCCTCGCACTTTCCAAAATTGAACAGGTTGGGTAGATTGACCATGGTATCAATGCATCTGCAGACTAGGTGGATTAGCCATTGGAAACTCAGGGTTACAGAGATGAGGTGGGTCTGGGTGGAATGCTGTTTGGGGGGTGGTCAGTGTGGGACTTGGTGGGCTGAATGGCCTGCTCCCACACTGTAGGGATTCTATATTCCTCCTATTTAAATACATTCTTCATCTATCCCATACCTGACCCATTTTATTTATTTACCACAACTACCATATTCACTTATATGTCTGCACATTCATCCATTCACTCATACATTTGCTCACCAACACATTGAGAAGTTCTGGGACTTTTAAACTATTTGAGAATGTGCTGTTGTTGTAAAAAAATGGGACATGGCTTCTGTGCAGATTTCCTCTGCTCCTTCTGAGGTTACTTGCACCGAATAAGTTGTGCAGGTTTGCTCCCTGGGATGTTCAGCCAGAAAAATTGGAGATAAGGAAGTTGTTAGTTGTTTCCTTAGTGTTGGAAATAGGGCTTTCCGTATTGGTCAGAAAATTTTGGACCAATAAATCATTTGCTTTACTATGAGTTGATTGACCTGTACCATTGGACTGGAATCTCAAAGGAAACAATGTCATGTTTACAGTCACAAAGGACATCTCAGTCTCTCATTATCTAAGAGATGGTTTGCAATGTTTAGAGGGCAGTAGATCGCGTAGGAAACTGTCTCTCCAATTACTGCACCATTAATCTCAATAAGCAGCTTTTATAAGGATCTGACTGGTGCAGAATGGAATTTTAAAATTTGCAAACCTGAACATGTTAGTGTCCAATTATCTGGTTCATTGTGCATGCAAAGTAAAATTTGTTTGTCTTTGTCTTACGATTCTTTTAGCTGTTATAAGGATTGGAAGTTTGTTTTTTTTCAAGCTGACCTCTTCTTTAATGCTGCAACACGTGCCAGGACTCTTACACAGCAACAATGAAGGAATGTTGATGCATTTCCAAATCAGGATGATAGATGGCTTGGAGAGGAACTTGGGGGTGATGGCATACCCTAAGCATGTGCTGTCCTTCTGCTGCAAGGTGTTTGGGCTCACAGCTTTGGAAGGTGCTGTTGCAGGAGGAACACTTACAATGACATCCTGTGCCTGAGGCTGACTGGCACCCAACAATTCCAATCACTTCCCTTTATGCTCAGTATGACTCTAATGGGTGTGGAGTTTTCCCTGATTCAGTCTTCACTTGTACAAGAGCTCTTTGGAGGCACACTCAGCAGGGAAATTCTACCTAATGCCAACAATAGCCACTCTCTTCAGCCCCTAGAATTCAGTTTTCTTTTGTGAACATGGGCAGCACAGTGTGGCTCAGTGGTTAGCACTGCTGCCTCACAGTGCCAATAACCTGGGTATGATTCCAGCATTGGGTAACTGTCTGTAGAGTTTGCATGTTTGTCCTACAGCTCTGTGGTTTTCTGATGGCTGCTCTAGTTTCCTCCCACAGTCCAGAGATAAGTAGGTTAGGTGAATTGGCCATGATAAATTGTCCCATAGTGTTCACAGGTATATAGGTTAGGTGGGTTAGCCATAGTAAAACCCCATTATGGGGATGGTGGATCTGGGTGGGATGCTCTTTGGAGGGTTGGTGCACTTGATGAGCTAAGTGGCCTCTTTCTGCACTGCAGGGGTCCTATGATTCTATGTCTGGATTTCCATTGGAAACTGAGTGTTCATAGGAACATCCAAACTGAACACTTTGTTTTGGTGAATTAGCATTGTTATGACACTGTCAACAAGATCTTCTGATGCTTTCAACGGTTGAGAGCAAAGTGATGGCGTAGTAATTAGTCTTTTGATTTCTAATACATTTGGTGGAAATACCAGATCAATTTTGACTTTGGGTGGATAGCAGATTTGTAACTGGGGATACAACTATTTCTCGGCATAAGTCTGCACTAATGGCCTTTGCTGTATTCAATGCACTTGGCTATTTCTTCATCTTCTTGTGCAACAAATCAAATTGGCTGAGTCTCTTTCTGTGATATGGGACCTGGGTAGAGACTGAGATTGATGGAAATGCTCTGGCCACATCTTCTGCAGCCATGCTGGGCTCCATCATTAAGGATAAGGTTCTACCTTTTTGCTGGTGGTTTAATTGTTCACTGCTTGTTGAATGTGACACAACTGTAGAGCACTGATCTATCCTATCACTTGTTTAGCTGTCTACTTTACACGCTGCTTCCATTGTTTGGCTTACTTGATATCCTTTATTGATGTTTCACCAGTTGGACCTCCATTTTTAGTTGGACCTGGTAGGGGTTCAGGCAGGCTCCTATGTTTTTGTTGAACCAGAAATGGTCTCCTTGGCTTTGTACTAATGGCATTGTGAGGGATATGCTGAGGTACAAGTTTCTAGATTGTGGTTGAATACAATTTTGATGATGATTCATAGCCTCATGGCTACTCAGTTTTAGACTGTTGGATCTGTTCTAAACCTATCCCATTTTGCAATTGCCAATCACATGTTGACAAGTATGATTGTCCAGCTCAGGAATTCTGTATCACTGGTCTTGGATTCTGTGGGTTCTTGCATGGCCTATGAGTCTGATCTTAGTGCCACATCTCTAATGACACACTAGGAAGGTGTTTCCACAAGGTGGAATTGGCCTTGGCCTTGAAATCCTTGGCATTCCTTTCTCTAGTTCATTTTCTGTACTTCCCTTTTGCCAACAGGTAGTCTCAAAGAACTTTTGTCCTTTGTATAGGGTCTACCAAATGGTTCCTTCTGAAATGAGGATTTCCCACATGTTGACATTAATGTTGCATTGCTTGAGAGAAACTTTCATGAAGTCTTTGAAACACTGTCCCCCTCATTTGAGCTGGGCAAAGAAGTAAGAGATAACAAGGTGTAGAGCTGGATGAACACAGGCCAAGCAGCAGTATAGGAGCAGGAAATTTTGATGTTTTGGGCCTATCAGAAAGGGTCTAGGCCTGAAACGTCAAGATTTCCTGCTCCTCTGATGCTGCTTGGCCTGCTGTGTCATCCAACTCTACACCTTCTTAGCTGGGCAAAGAAGTATTTGCTTTGGCAGTTGGGACTCAATATATAGTTTCTTCAGTTTGAAGATTGGATCCCAACCTCAAGACTGCGATACTCACTCGTACAAATACAGTTCAGGGCAGATAACTTTTGTAACAGATTGGTGGGGAAAATGTCATGTAGTCACTTGTTCTACATCTTGATCCCCTCACATCTTTATAAAGAATCTGATGCATATCTTCAAGCTAAGCTTTCAGTGTAGTTCTATTATATTGTTTTGTACAATGGGATGACTTGACAATTCAACAGGGATTTCAGAGTCACCCATATTGCAAAGAGTTTGAAGTTCTATAGGTCCAGACTGGGTAAGGATTGAGAATTCACTTTGCTAAAGGGCAGTGGAGAATCAAAAAATTCTTACAACAATGTAGCAGTTTCATGGTCACCAATTGATATGAGCTTTTTCTTCCACATCAGTTTAATTAAACAAATTTAGATTCCCCAGCTGTTCTGTTGGGATTTGAACTTCTTTCTCCATACAATTATTATTTCAGGCCATTGCATTATGCATTTAGAAACAAACCATCAAGCAAAAGGTACCTGACTAAGAATCTATCCATGAAAGAGGGAAGGGAGATATCTGTGAACCTTAAAGGGCTAGGACCTCCTTGTGAGGGGGAGAACAGCTGCAAGAAACAATAGCCTGAAAGCAGTGAACAGTTCTGAACACTGGCCTGATCTTGGGCATTCTAGAGGGAACAGAACTGCCAAAACTTGAAGTAGCTGACAGTTTTTAGAATTAAGTGTGAAAAGATAGGTTTAGAAAGTGAGTTTGGAGATTTCTGTCTATGATAAAGAAAATACACTGGAAGATAGATGCTCAAGAGAAAAAATGGATAATTGGAGTGAAAAAAAAACCAAAGATCTGCAGTTGTTGGTACAGGTCAGCAGGTTTGGCAGAATCTATGGAGAGAAAGCAGTGTTAACATTCCAGGTCCAGTGATTTGTCTGACTGCAGCTATGAAAAGGTTGGTATAAATGGGGTGGGGGAAGAGGGAAGGTGTAAACAATAGGTGGAGAGATAAAAGCAAATATCACCAACAATCTACCCTGGTCCATCCATGTTGATGCTTTAGTCCAGAAAGCACACCAGTACCTCTTTCCTCAGAAGGCGAAAGAAATTTGACATGTTCACAATGACTTTTCCCAACTTTTATAGATACACCATAGAAAGCATCTTATTCAGATGCATCACAGCTTGCTGTGGCAACTGCTGTTCCGAAAACCACAAGAAATGAGGATTTTGAATGCACCCCAGTCTATTTTGAAAACAAACAAGTTTTCCTTCCATTGACTCAATCTACAGTTCCCACAGCCTTGGGAAAGCAGCCAACATAATCAAAGACCCCTCCCACCATGGTTATACCCTCTTCCATTGGACAGAAGATAAAAGCACATACCAACTGATTGAAGAACAGCTTCTTCACTGCTATTATCAGACTTATGAATGGACCTCTCCCATATCAGAGCTGATCTTTCCATGTGCCTTCTTTATAGCTGTAACACTATATTCTGCATTCTGTTCTATTACCTTGAGATACTTGCGTAAGATATGATTTGTCTGGTTAGCATAGAAAATACTTTTTGCTGTAATTTGATACATGTGACAATAATAAATCAAATTTAGAATCATAGAATGGTTCCAGCAGTGAGGGAGTCCATTCAGATCATACTTGATTTGTTAAAAACCTCAGCTAGTCCTGCAGCACTATCTTTTTCCTATAGTCTTAATGTTTTTCATTCGAGTTAAGTATCTAATTCCCTTCTGAAAGCCACAATTGAATTTTGCACCAATGAAATATCATCATTTAGAGCATTCCAGATTCTGACCACTCATACTTAAAGGCTTTTCATTGTCTTTGCTTCTTTTCCTAACCTTCAATCGGTATGATCTAGTTGCAACCCTGATATCAATGTTTCTGATATTTATTTGGTCTAGTGCCCTCATGATAGATTTCCTCAACCTTTGCAATATCAAGAGACCAATCTGTCACATGACTAAAGTTCCTCATCCCTGGACCCATTCCTGTACATCTTTTCTACATTGTTTCTAATGCCTTCACATTGATCCTAAAGAGTGGTGCCCAGTATTGGAGGCAATATTCAAGTTGAAGCTGAACAAGTATTTCAAGATACAGTTCAATAAAGGAGATTTTCTTGTATGGTTCTATTTATAAAGCACAGTATCCCTTGTGCTTTTTCCTCAGCAGTAATGCAACTCACCCTGTCATGTTCGAGGAAATGTGCACATATAGCCCACAAATCCCTTTGTTTCTGCACTGCCTTTCAAATGGCAATGCTTATTTTAATGCAGCCTCTTGTTCTTGTGACCAAAATATATCACTTCACATTTTCCTACATAAAATTTTACTTGTCACATGTGACATGTCCACCCATTTTGGCAGCCTGTCTGTTTTCCAGTCATCAAGCACCTACCGACTCTAGTCCCATTTTCCACATGACCCCATAGCCTTGGAGGCTATGGCACTTCAAGTGAACATCTAAACACTTCCCATATGTTGTGATGGTTCCAGTCTCTACCACCTCTTCAGACAGCAAATTCCAGATATCTCCCATCCTCTGGGGGAGAAATTTCTTCCTTAAATCCTCTTATTAAGCGCCCTGCACCTGATTGTCTTTTTTTTCCCTCCCAGTATGCAGAAAGCTCCTCCTTTATCTATGCCCTTCATAATTTTTCACACCTCAATCAGGGTCCCCCTTGGCCTTCTCTGCTCTATGGGCCACCACATCGGCCTAGCAAGAGAAGATATTCCAGCCCAGGCAATGTGAATCTCCACTGTATTCTTGTGCAATTACATGCTTCTTATAGTCCAGTGACAGGTCTACACACACAACTCCAGCTGTCACCAGACTAACATTATATCCTCCTAAGGTTTTCCTTCCCCCTATTTACCATGTTAGGAAGTTTCATGTCATTTGTGAGCATTTTAATTATACTTCCTGCATTTATGTTAAAATCAGAGTATGGAACAAACAAGGAAACCAACCTCAGTCGCAGCTTACAATCACAAAAACATTTATTTGGCTTTCTGCTACTGAGACAATTTTGGATCCAATTTGTCAAATTGCTGTGGATCCCATGATCTCTCAATTCCTCAATCAGCCACCCATGTGAGACTTTGTCATAAACCTAACTGAAGTCCATGTAGACTGCCTCAACTGCACTACACTCATTTACACACTTTTGTCATCTCCTCAAAAATTTCAATCCAATTTATCAAACATGATCTCCCCTTGTAGAGTGATGCTGATTTATCCTTGATTAATCCTTGCCTCTCCAAGGGGAGATGAATTCAGTTCCTTTGGTCAGATCTGTACCTAAATCTTCCCTTATCGATGTAAGACCTGTAGTTTCCTGGTTTATCCCCACTACACTTCATGAATAATTGTGCCTCCTGTTGCCAGAGGGATTTGAAATTGAATAGCTAGCCCCTATAATCTTCTCCCTTGCCTCCCACAGCAGCATGGGATACCACATGTGGGCCAAGGGATTTATCTATGTTCAAGACTAACTCCACTAATTCCTCCTCCCTTTAATGCTAATTTGTTTTAGAATTATCACAGTCCTCCCTGACGTCTATTCTTCTATATAGTCCTTCTCAACAATGGATACAGATGCAAAGTACTGTTTCAAAAACTCAGCCTGTCTTAAGTCTTTTCACACACATTATGCCTTTGGTACATAATAGGCCGTCTTCTTTCCCTGGTGTTTCTTGTTATTTACTTGTTTGTTATCATGTGACCTTAAGACTATATTTCAAAGGATTGCTGTGTCTTTTCCTTTCAACAGAGACTACCAGGCTCACCATAGAACACATTAACTTGCTGTTGAAAATTGTAGTCAAATTTGACATTGACAGTCCTTCTGAACTATAGTCCTACAAAGCAGGAATATGATGTTGAGGTGAAATCACAAGGTAGCTGAGGTTATGTAGTTGTGTCTCACCGCTAAGAGGAATACATTACTTGTCCATTTCATATGCCACAGCCTGAAGATCTTTTTATTTAAACAGAAGCCACTTCACAATCTTGACAAGTTGCAAATGGTTTGATGTTTCATGCTGTAATTTGCAAAGAGCTGGATCTTTAACCCAATTCTCCTCACCAAGTTGTCAATAAACATTAGGAAGAGGATATGCAAAAGACTGCACTTTTGGGACTTTAGCAATAATTTATGCCATTGTTGAAGGCTGGCTGTGGGTGAGTTTCTTGTTCTGCTGGTGTCTAATGGAGGTAAATACAAACTTATGAAATGTTTTCCAACAATAGCTCTAAGGCTCTGTATTCCGATCTAGACTCTATAAAAAGACAACAGCTCAGAATACATCAATGATACTGGTACCATCTTCAAGCTCACCTTCTACATGAGATCTTCCCTCTGTCCCTGGCTTGATTTCCTACCAAACTCCTGACCATCTTACTATTACTTACTCCATTTCATTTCCTATTAGGAACATAGGAGACAAAATGGGTCATTTGGCCCTTTGAACACACTCAGCCATTCAATTAGATCATGGTTGATCTGGATGTGCTCTCAGCACCACTTTCCTGTTGGTCCGCCATAATCCTTGACTCTCTTGTACATCAAAATCTATTTCACTCCTCCTTAAACTCAACGATCCAGCCTGCATTGTTTTCCAAGGAAGTGAATTCCATATACTAATCACCCACTGTGGGTGGGGGGGGGGGGGGGGGGGCGGTGGTCCACCTCTCAGGCAGCATGTTGGCTCAGTGGTTAGTATTGGAGCCTCAGTGCCAAAGACCTAGATTCAATTCCAGCCTTGAACGACTATCTATGGAGTTTGCACATTCTCCACAGGTCTGCATGGGTTTCCTCCAGGTGCTCCAGTTTCTTCCTATTGTCCAAAGATGTCAGTTGGGTGGATTGGCCATGCTAAATTGCCCCATCATGTCCAGGGATGTATAGATTAGTTGGTTTAGCCACGGGAAATGTAATCTTACAGAGATGGGGATCTCTATGATACTCCATAAGTTTGAGCTTGACAAACCAAAAAAGACACACACTTGTGCCAATTCTCTTCTCTTCCTCGTACCCAATCAGCCTTTTTACTTTGTGTTTTTTTTCTACACCATTGTTACTCCCTAGCCCTTATGTTCATAACTTGTATGGTAATCTTTGATTTGGCATTTTATCAACTGTCTGTGGGGAATTTGCACATTCTGCCCATGTCTGCATGGGTTTCCTCTGGGTGCTCAGGTTTCCTCCATCCAAAGATGTGCAATTTAGGTGGATTGGCCATGTTAAATTGTCTGTAGTATCCAGGGATGTGTAGGTTGTGTGGATTAACTAGGGGAAATAGTAATAGGGTAGGGGTCTGGGTGGGATGATCTTTGGAGGGGTGGTGTGGACTTGATGGGCCGAATGGCTGGCTTCCACACTTCGGGATTCTACGAAATGCCTTTTGAAAACTCAAGTACAACACTCGTAAAGGTTTCTTTTTGTTTCATTCACTCCTGGGATGTGGGTGTCACAGGCTGGGCTAACATTTATTGCCCATCCCTAGATCCCCTCGAAGGTGATGGTGAGGTACTTTCTTGAATCACCTGTAGTCCATGTGCTATAGGCAGATACAACACTGCTAGGGAGGGGGAGTTCCAGGATTTTAACCTAGAGATAGTGATGGAATGATATATTTCAAAGTCAGGATCGTGATTGGCTTGAAGGGAAACTTGACAGTGTTATAAGCTGATCTTACCCTTCCGGGTAGAATCGGTCACAAATTTGAAAAGTGCTGTCCAAGGATCATTTACAAATTTCTGTAGTGCATTTCATAGATGGTACACTGTTGATACTGAGTGTTGGCTAAGTGACTGGCACCAAATCCACATATATTCAATCAAATGTATTGCTTTGTCCTGGATGGTGTCAAGCTTCTTGAATATGTCATCATACTCCTGATTTGCGCTTTGCAGATGGTAGACCGGCTTTGGGGAGTCAGGAAGTAAGTTACTCTAAGATTCCTCACCTCTGACCTGCTTGTGTGGACACTTTTTAAAAAAAAATTATTGATATGGCAGTCTAGTTCAGTTTCTGGTCGATATGCTCCAGGATGTTTATTGTAAGGGATTCAGCAGTGATAACACCATTGAGTGTCAGGAGACAATAGTTAGATTCTTTATTGCTGGTCATTGCTTGGCATTGGTGTGGCATGAATATTAATTGCCACTTTTCAGCACAATACTTGATTATCGTCCAGGTTTTGTTGAATTGGACATGGACTGCTTCAGTATGAGTCTCAAATGGTGCTAACTACTGCACAACCATCAAACATCTTCTGACCTTATGATGGAGTGAAAGTTTAATGAAGCAGCTGAAGATCCTTGGGCCTAAGACACTACCCCAAAGAACTTGTGCGGAGGTGTCCTGGTGCTGAGGTGACTGACTTCCAACAACCACAGCCGTCTTCCCATGTACCAGCTGAGACTCCAACCATTGGGGAGTTTGCTGGGGCACCTTGATGCCATACTGAGTCAAATGCAGCTTTGTTGTTGAGGGATTTCACTCTCCCCTCACCTTGAATTCAATTCTCTTGTCCATGTTTGAACCAAGGCTATAATGAGGTCAGGAGCTGAGTGGCCCTGCAGAATCCAACCTGGGTGTCACTGATCAAGTTATTGCCTAGCAAGTGTTTTATAGCACTGTTGATCACTTTTTACTGATCATCAAGAGTAGATGATGAGGCAGTAATTGATCCATTTAGATTTGTCCTGCTATTTATGTACGGAGCATACCTGGGCAATTTTTCATATTGTCAGTAAATGTCAATGCTGTAGCTGTAGTGGAACAACTTGGCTAGGAGTGCAGCAAGTTCTGGAGCATAAATCTAAATGCTATTGCTGTGATGTCTTCAGTGCCCACAGCAATGTCCAGTGCCTTCAGCTGTTTTTGATGTTATGTGAATTGAATTGCTGAAGACTGGTATGTATGATTGTTGCAAAGTTGGTGTGCGTAAAATGGGAGAAAGCATTGTGTCATTCCTTTAAAAGATGTTGTTTTTTCAGTGCTTAGAATTAAAATGGATGTCTGAACAGCAGCTTGAGGTGTAGGTGCACAGAGCGCCTGAATAGAAACACTGTGTTGAACAGCCAAGCATCATTTTTACCAAGACGACAAGTCTTTTCAAATTAGCCAATCAATTTACACCTACCCCTTAGATACCAAAAACCTATCAAATTTAAATCTGATGGTGTTGACAACCTAGAACGAAACCAATTTTGTAAAGAAATTTAATAGGTTCATCAAGGGTATAAATGTGGGGGCATTTGGAAAATCAGAGCCACTGCAAGAGACAACACCGTTTTCAGCTCTCAGACAACACCATCTAATTGATCAAATATACTATATGGTACTACTAGCTAAGAATCTTTAAAGAGAAAACATCCTTTGATATCAGAATCAGCAGAAGAAATCGATTTGTGACTTGAAATCGACAGAAGAAAGGCTTGAAGGAAAAGTGTTCCAGAAGACAGTCTGTGTGAACTTGAAGAGATTAAGTTTTCATATATTGTTGTCTTATTAACTGAGTTTACATAAATGAGACTTGTGTTTATTTGAACAACATTCCAGTAGAATTTAGTTCAGTTAGGGAATAGTTAGTACTTAAGGGGAATTGTTCGGTTTATTGGTAATACTGTTAACATGTTCATTGCTAGAGTTAAATAAATAAATTCTTAGTTGTCGTTTATAAAGTCAATCGGGGATTTTGTCTCATTTTAACCTCCCCTTCTCTGTAACAGTTTACCAGATTAGATGAGGTGAGGCGAGGCGAGCCCCTCTGGGTGTTTTGGATTTAATTAGAAGGAACCTCTACTCCAGCCATAACAGATTGGGGGCTTGTGTTTCAATTTTAATTCCAGTGGTTTGAACTCTTGTTTTAACAATGATGCTGAGGACCACTGGAGAAAATGAAGATGGATCATCCACTTGGCTGAAGATCATTGAGAATACTTTATATTTTGCAGTGACATGCTGGGCCCCCCTATCATTGAGGATGGGGATATTTGCAGAGCTTCCCTGCCCAGTAAGTTTGGTTGTCCATCACCACTCATGGCTTGATGTGGCAGAACTACAAAGCTTAGATTGATCCATTGGTTGTAGATTGCTTAGTTCTGTCTATGCCTGACTGCTTATGCTGTTTGCCAGACAGGTCATTTTGTTTGCTAGCTTCATTAAGTTGATGCCTGATTTTAGGTACACTCAGTGCTGCTCCATGCATGACCCCCTGCATTCTTCATTCTCATGGATATCCAGTCTTCAGTTATTGGTTCTGATTGCTGTCTATCTCATTTAGCATGACAGTAGTGTGACACACCACAATGGACTTAATTTCTATGGAAGGCAGAACTTGTTCTCCTCAAGAACTGTGCGGTGGTCACTCTTACCAAGACACTCATGGACAGATGCATTTACAGCCAGAAGATTGGTAAAGATGAGGTCAAATATGTTTTTCCCCTCTTACTTTGTCCCTCACCATCTCCCACAGACCCAGTCTAGCAGCTATGTCCTTCAGGACCCAAAGCATTCGATTGTTTGTGATGCTGCCGAGCCATATTGAAATCCCCCTATCCAAGGTACATTCTACACTCTTCACACCCTCCATACTTCCTCCAAGTGTTGCTCATCATGGAGTATAGATTCATCAACCAAGGGAGGATGGTGGATGGTACATGGCAATCAGGAGATTTCCTTGCCTGAGATTTCATGGGGGCCAGAGTCATTGCTGAGGTTATCCTTTATCCAGCTTGTTGCGTCCTCAAAATGTCTGATTAAATCAGGTAAATGTGTTAACTCTGGCTGGCTACATTATCATTGCCAAATTATCTTGATATAATCTTAATGTATTTGAGCTATTTTCTTAAGATATTTGGTGACTGGCCATCAGTCTTCTGCTTTTTTTGTTGCTCTCACCCCTGCCAACTTGTTGTTTTCCATTGCACTGGGGGCCTTCCAGTCTTGAAAGAATTTTGAAAGTTTGTGATGAATGTCTCTGCAATCTCAGTTCCATCCTTATTTCATGAAGTTTTATTAATCTCAGTCTGAAGTAAGCCCTAGATAAGTGATCATAGTGAGGTTGAATTTCATTGTTTTTGGATGGTAAACATTATTTGAAATGATTGTAAGAAATTTAAATGTGAATAAAGATCTGAAAGCTTCCGTGAACTGAATCATAGAGTTCTTTACAGTGTGAAACCAGCCATTCAGCCCATTGATTCCACACCAACCTAATGAAGAGCATCCTGCTAAGGTTCACCCCTAACCCTTTTACTGTATTTCCCATGGCCAATCCACCTAACCTGCACATTTTTTGGACTGTGGGAGGAAACCCACACGGACACGGAGAATTTGCAAACTCTGTAGAGTTGCCCAAGGATGGGTTTGAACCTGAGTGCCTGACACTGAGGCAGCAGTGCTAATCATTCAGCCACCATGTGGCTCCAACTGGGGTGAAGGGGGGGGGGGTGGCATTAAAACCTAAAAGTTGACAAGCAGTGGCAGACATTTTTAAACAGATATCTCTTCAGTCCCATCATAAGTATATTGCATTAGGAGAAAGACCCCATGAGAAAGATGCAATACCTGTGGCTAACTAGAAAAGTTGAGGATGGTATCAAACTGAAAGAAGATTGACAATGTTGTCAGAATTCATCAAGCCATAAGATTTAGAAACCAGCAAAAGAATGAAGAAGCAATTAGAATATGAAAGTAAACCAGCAAGAAATAGTGAATAAGAATTCATGCATGTATAAAGCAAAAGAATTGTAAAGATGAGAATGGGGAAACAAAGTGTGAGAAAGGAAGCAGGAAATTACTGGGCCATTTACCTCTCGGATCAGACTACTGTGGATTCCCAACTTTCAAGCTTCCAATTTACGTTCTCCTGAAGCTTACTCATTCCTTCCTCAGTGTTACTATATTTCTAGGTTTCATTCCATTTGCAAGTTTTAAAATTGTGCCCTGTATCCCCAGTCCAAATTGTCAAATGTTATTTGTTGTTCTTGGGAGACAGCTTGGGGTATGTCACTGAGTTAAATCACCAAGTTGTTAATATTCAGATACTGATTTTTTTCCCCTCTAAGCATGAAGCCTAGTTTCATGAAACATATGACATAGGAAAATGGAAAGAACTGAATAACTGTCATATTCTGATGAAAGGTCAGCACCACAAAAAATAAACTCTATAGAGAGACCACTATATCTTCTGGGAATTCCTTGTTTTCTGTTTTAACAAAAATTCATGCAATTATCTCCACTGCAATAGACCACTATTGACAAGTCTAATCAAATCTTATTTGTCCTTATTGATTACAATCACTTATAAATGCAGCTGCTTCCCCCAAACTTTGCACCTCAGACCGATAGATACTTCCATCTGAATGGATATCTTATTTTTTGAACTCAAAATCTGATTTTTCATGATGCTGGTATCTGACTTCCACCAGCAAATGTGAGGGGCAAGAAAGTGAACACAAGGTCACTGAAAATATTGACGCTGCAATCAATACATACCGCAGTCTGCTAGTGTTTCGAAATGTGAAAAGAAAGATGATTAACATGCAGTATCCAGGGCGCATGAATATTTTTTTAAAAAAAAAGTTAAACCAAGAGATGTAGGAACATCAGTTGTGGATGTGTTTTGAGAATACCACTCTGGGGTGATTAGGAAAAACTGCCTCCAGCATTTGCTGTAATTTTTAGTGTGAGGCTTGATTTGGTGGGGGTGGGAGGTAGATTTTGAAAGGGCCAGTGAAAGTCAATGATATTCCTAGGCATCCTCCAGGAATAACACAATGGGACATATTGGTGTACATCCTCAATTTTGTTGTGGGACACAACCACTGTGTGCTGATGGCATTGATTTCAAATAAATCTTGCAATTGAAGATATAGAATCCATGAGGTGCTGTGCATCCTCAGCAGCAACAGAATTGTATTCAACCACAATCTGTAACCTCCCAGCCTGTCACATCCCCCCCCACTCCTCCATTACCATCGAGCCAGGGGTCAATCCTGGTTCAATGGATATAAAGGACGGCGTGCCAGGAGCAGCCCTAGGCATAACTAAAAGTGAGACAACAAGGTGCAGAGCTGGACGAACACAGCAGGCCAAGCAGCCTCAGGAGCAGGAAGGCTGATGTATTGGGCCTAGACCCTCCTTCAGAAATGGGGGAGGGGAAGGAAACTAAAAGTGAGGTGTTAACATGAAGTTTTAAAAAGAAAAAAACAGGATAACTTGTATGCCAAGCAGCAAGTGATAGACAGGACAAAGTGATTCCAGAGTCAACAAATCAGATCTAAGCTCTGCAGTCCTGCCGCATCATGTCAGTGATTGGTGGTATATAATTAATCAACTCACTGGAGGAGTCTTCACAAATATCCCCACTCAATGGGGGAGCCTGCATGCCAGTGCAAAAGACAATGCTGTAGAATTCTCAATCTTCAGCCAGAAGTGCCAAGTAGACAAACTAACTCTGACTCCTCCAGAGGTGCCCAGCATCAGATGCCCTTCAGACAATTTTGACACTGTCCACGTGATATCAAGGAAGTACTGAAGGCCCTGACAAAATTCGAGCAATAATACTGAAGACCTGTGTCTCGGTACTGTACATACCCTGAACAAAACCTGTGTTTTAGAGATAAAAAGGTACTGCAGATGCTGGAGAATCCGAGATAACAAGCATGGGGCTGGATGAACACAGCAGGTCAAGCAGCATCATAGGAGCAGGAAAACTTGACGTTTCGGGCCTAAACCCTTCATCAGAAATCAGAAAACAGAAAACCTGTGTTTTGGCCAGTTATGACATGTACATCTACCCAACAATGTGGAAAATTGCCCAGCTATGTCCTACACACAAGATGGTATGAATCAGCCCAATCACTTGCTGCCCCTACCTACTGTTGATTGTCAGCAAGGTGATAGAAGCTGTCATTGACATTGCTATCATGTGACATTTTAATCAAATTTGAACCTGCTCACTGATATTCAGTTTGGGTTCCATCAGGCTTCCTCAGCTCCTGACCACATTACAGCTTTGGACCAGACATGGACAAAGTAAACTCAAGGGGGAGAATCAGGGAAACTGCCCTTGATAAGGCAACATTTTAATTGAATGTGCCATCAAGGAATCCAAAACTGAAGTTAACATGAATCGGGGAGAAAACTCTTCGCCAGTTGAAGTCAAATCTTGCACGTAGGAAGATGGCTGTGGTTGCTGGGGATCAGTCATCTCAGCCTCAGGACATCTCTGCAGGAATTCCTCAGGGTAGTGTCCCAGGCTGAAATAACTTCAGTTGCTTCCTCCACTACCTTCACACCACTATAAGGTGAGAATGTTCCCTGATTATACAACGCTCAGCACCATTTGTGGACTTTAGATACTGAAGCAGTCCATGACCAAATGCTGCAGGACCTGGACAATATCTATCCTTTGATGAATGGCCAGTAGCATCTGCGTCCCACAATTACTAGATAATGACCATCTCCAACAAGACCGAATCAAACCGTTACCCCTTGACATTCAATGGTATCACCCTCACTGAATCCTCCACTATCAACATGCTGAAGTTACCGTCAGTCAGAAGCAGAATTGGATCAGCCACATGAATACTGAGTTCAGTGGTGAGGAATTCTAATGAGTAACTCATCTCATGACTCCTGAAACCCTGTCCACGATCTAGAAGACATAAGCCTGAAATGCAATGGAATACTCTGCCTTGCCTGAAATGAGTGCAGCTCCAACAACAATCAAGAAGCTTGACACCATACAGGACAAAATAGCCTGTTTTGATTGGCACCATTTTAACTTTCATTCCCTTCGTCAACGATTTTGAACAGGGACAGCAGTGTGTATCGTTTACAAGATTCATTGCAGCAATTCACTCCGGCTCCTTTTTGATAGCACCTTCCAAGCCTGTGATCTCTACCAACTGGAAGGCGATGGCAGCAGACATCTGAAAATACCAGTGCTTGCAGGTTCCACTTGAAATGACACACCATCCTGAGTTATGACTATATTGCTGTTTTTCTACTGTCACTGAGATAAACTCCTGAAAGTGTCTCATTAAGAACTGTGGATGAACCCACAACTCATGAACTGCAGCAACTGAAGTAGCAGCTCAATACCACTGTTGTTAATAAGCAAGAAGTATTGGCCCTGCCATTGATACCCATGAATGAGTCAAATTGTTACAATCTGATGGAAACCATAAAGTGATATTCTGATGAATTAAAATATTGAAGAAAAGTGTTTATTGAAATTGAGATACTCAAGCATTGCAAAAAAGTTACAATACCTCTGCTCCAACCCTAACTTCATCATCAAACCTGCAGACAAGGGAGGTGCAGTAATGGTATGGCGTGCTGACCCTTTACATAGCTGAGGCCAGGTACCGCCTCTCTGGCACCACCTCTCTGACACCACCTCTTACCGTACCCTCAATCATGACCTCACCCTGAACACCAAAACATCATCTCTCAAACCATTCATAACCTCATCACCTCAGGTGATCTCCCACCCACAGCCTCCAAACTCATTGTTCTCTAACCCCGCACTGCCTGTTTCTATCTCCTTCCCAAAATCCACAAACCTGTCTGTTTTGGCCCTCTGTGCCTCTGACTCTGTGTCTCTGTCTGCTCCTGCCCCACTGAACTCCTCTCCGCTTACCTTGACTCTGTTTTCTCCCCCTTGGTCCAGGAACTTCCTACCTACATCTGGGACACCACCCATGCCCTCCACCTCCTCCAAGACTTCCAATTCCCTGGCCCCCAACACCACCTCTTCACTATGGACATCCAATCCCTGTACACTTGTATTTCCCCCAAGCTGATAGCCTAAAAGCCCTCCATTTCTTCCTCTCCCAGAGACCCAACAAGTCCCCCTCCACCGACACTGTCATCTGCTTAACTGAACTCATCCTTACCCTGAACAACTTCTCCTTCAACTTTTCCACTTCCTACAGACTAAGGGGGTGGCCATGGGAACCTACATGGGGCCCAAGATATGCCTGCCTCTTCGGACACATGGAACAGTTCCTTTTTTTCCGCTGTCACACTGGCACTATTCCTCACCTCTTCCTCCGTTGATTGAAAAATGCCCTTAGCTGCATCTCTTGCATTTCCCACACCTCTGCCCTCACATCCCCCTCCCTACCCCTCCCCAACAAAAATAAAGACAGAATCACCCTTGTCTTCACGTATCACCCTACCAACCTCCGCATCCAACGTATCATTCTCTGCCACTTTCACTACCTACAATCTGACCCCACAACCAAAGATATATTTTCCCTCCCCACCCCTATCTGCCTTTCGTAGGGACTGCTCGCTCCGCGACTCCCTCATCTGCTCCAACACTTCCCACTAACCCCACCACATCCGGCACCTTTCCCTGCAACCACAGGAAGTGCTACACATGCTCCTACACCTCCCCCTCACTTCCATTCAAGGCACAAAAAAAAACCCTCCAACATTAGACAGGGGTTCACCTGCACATCCATTAACTTGGTCTGCAGCTCCTGATGTGGCATCCTCCACGTCGGTGAGACCAAGCAGAGGCTTGGAGACCATTTTTGTAGAGCATCTGCGTTCTGTACATGACGAAAACCACAACACCTTCTGGTCGTCAACCATTTTAACACTCTCTCTTCCCAAACCACACCCCCTGCACCCCCCCCCCCCTCCGCCCCAACTCCCATGGTGACATGTCCATCCTGGGTCTCCTTCAGTGTCACAAATGATGCCACCCGCAAAATAGGAGGGAGCCTACAGCCAGATTTACCTAAACGTGGAATTCACCAGTTTTAAAATCTCCCCATCCCTTGCTTCATCCCATTCCCAACCCTCCACTCCCATCCCCACCTCCTTGACCTGACACAACCGGTCCATCTCTCCCACCTATTGCCCCTCCCACCACTCCCTTCCTGCGCTCACCTATCACCATCCCGCCTACCATCCCCAGCCCCACCCCTCCTCCATCTTTATTTCTGAGCTCACTTCCTCCTCCCCATTTCTGAAGAAGGGTCCTGACCCAAAAAGTCGACTTTCTTGCTGCTCTGATGCTGCCTGGCCTGCTGTGCTTCTCCAGCTCCATAATGTGTTGTCTCTGACTCCCGGTATCTGCAGTTCTTGGTATCTCGATCAATTGGGTTAATGGGTTGAGGAATGGCAGATGCAGTTTAATTTGAATAAATGTGAGGCATTGCATTTTGGTGAAACAAACAAGGGCAGGACTTTTACAATTAGAAGTTGGACATCGAGTAGTGTTGTAGAACAGAGAGACATAGGGGTTCAGGTTCACAATTCTTTGAAGTTTGCATCACATGTAGATAGTGTGGTTAGGAAGGTGTTTAGCTGCTCAGACCTCTGAGTATAGTAGTTGGGATGTCATGGTGAAGTTGTACACTATGTTGGTGAGGCCTCTTCTGGAGTTCTGTGTCTAGTTCTGGTCACCCTGCTGTAGGAAGGATATTATCAAGCTGGAGAGGGTTCAGAAAAGATTTACCAGGAATGGAGGATTTGAGTTACAGGGAGAGGCTGGAAAGGCTGGGACTTTTTCACTGGAGCTTAGGAGGTTGAGGGGTGATTTTTATAGAGGTTTATAAAATAGTGAGGGGTAGAGATAAAATGAATGGCGTGTCTTTTTCCTAGGGTGGGGGATTTCAAGACTATTGGTGTATTTCTAAGGTGAGAGGAGAAAGATTTAATCAAGACAGGAGGGGCAACTTTTTTACACTGATTAGTTCCAGTGTAGAATTGAATTTCCACAGGAAATAGTGAATGCAGGTACCTTTACAACATTTAAAAGACATTTGGATAAGTACACGAATAAGAAATGTTTGGCAAAATATGGGCTAAGCACAGGCAGGTGGGTCTAATTTAGTTTGGATTACGGTTGGCATAGACTGGTTGGACTGAAGGGTCGGTTTCCATGCAGTATGACTCTATGACTGTCAATACAATTTGAGTTACCATTTGGCCAAATGAAGGCATCGTAAAGCTACTCGCTCATTATTCTCCTGCCTACTTCAACTCGAATCGATGCAGCCATGTGCCTTTTGAGCACTGAACTCCAGAGCCACTTCTTACTTCTCAGCAGGACGTGGCTATCCTGTAGCCCAATTAGACACCTTTTGAATGTTAAAATTGCATCACCTTAGTAATCCAGTGATGACACCAGGCCATAACCTGGAACTGGTCTGGACATAAAGTACCCAATCCTGATAGAAAATACTGTCCCTAGTTTTGTTGAAGCCCTGTTTGTCAATTTATATCATACTCAAGTAAACTGACAGATTCCAACCACTTTTTAACTGCACCATAACAATCTTATTTGTAGGAAAACCCAGAAATACTTGAACATAAACAGATGAAATGGGCCAGTCTGTCTAGTTCACAAATGTTACTGTTTTTTTTTCCTTCCAGATTGTGTTTAGCATGTGCATGATTTAGAATGTTGTTGACAAAGTAGATTGCACCAACAACCAAATTCATCCAGATGCTAAATGTTATTCTCAGTAATATGGTTCAATATGATCTATTTTAAAAACAAAATGCTGCAGATGCTGAAAGTTGCAAAACAGTCACCTCCATTCAGGCCACGAGCATGACTGTGAGCTTCCAGTCATCTGTCATTTCAGTCCTCCTGTTTTCCCCTCTCGCTGATCTCCCTATCCTTGGTCCACTGCAGAGCTCTAATGAAACTTTACAGAAGCTCCAAGAATAGCACATAATTTTTTGGCTTGGCACTATACAATCTTCTGTAATCAACTAATACAAATTTAAACAATTTCTGAGTAATTTTTGACCCTATTCTGTTTCCTTTTGCAGTTTTTGGTTAGTCTCATTTGTCCCTTCCTTTTATTTTTCAATTGCAATTGTTCATCGGTTTGCCATTCACACCCATCCAGACACATTTAGTTGTCTTTTCACTTGTTGCGTTACAACTGTTTATGGCTTTGCACCACAACTCTTCCATAATTTAATCACTCCTGCCTGCTACCTATCATGGATATTTCTCTTTGTTCTTTTCCCTTCCCACTATCTCATGCTCAAAATCTATTACCTTTTTCCAGTTATGATTAAAGGTTATAATTCTGAAATGTTAACTATGTTTCTTTCTTCACAGAGACCTGATCTTTTGATTGGAAATTCATAACTCTCTCTCCATCATTCTTGGGGTCCTTACTTATTTGTACGGACACACTCAGCAGCTCCAGAATGTCAATTGTAGTTAATCAGTGCATTATTTGTTAATTCAAAAAAATTTTGCTACACACTGACTTGAGAAACAAATAGGGGCAGTTTTTTGATTTGTACGTATCATTCCTATTGACACCTTTGAGGTCATTTACCCAATTGTTGTCTTTCCAACATTACTTTCAAATTGTTTGTCAAAATTGGATGCCATTTTGCTAACATGCACTTTGCATGGCCACTCGAAATCAACTGAACTCCAGTCATCTGTTATCAAGTAATTGTATAATATATTGTTACTAATTCCATAATTTATCCTTGCATGAAATGTTTCCCCTAGGAAAGTACTAAAGGAACAAAAGCAGGCTTCC
The DNA here is from genome assembly GCA_024137785.1 of Ginglymostoma cirratum. Taxonomy (NCBI): domain Eukaryota; kingdom Metazoa; phylum Chordata; class Chondrichthyes; order Orectolobiformes; family Ginglymostomatidae; genus Ginglymostoma; species Ginglymostoma cirratum. The sequence continues at coordinate 11,304,179 of JAHRHZ010000264.1, read as the reverse complement.
TCTGCAATACAAACCAATATGTCAAGAATGTCTTCCTTACAAGGAATAGACAATGACAGTGTTATCATCTAATACGGACTGCAGGAATGCCTGTGATCTAATGGAGTGAGTGAAATGGCGACGGATACATTAATTAAGATTTAATTGAGTTTGAAATCATTGTGTAAAAATGGGGAGCTTTTGAGTTTTATGGAGTTGGCTAACTGAAATAAAGCTCCCACACAGAAATGTGGATTTGAGTTCTGTTCAAATACATTTCATCTTTTGGAGTCATCCAGCTGGAAAAAACGGAGAACTTCTGTGAATTCACCCATATGGCTTCACCTAAAGAATCTGCATTAAGGAGCTGGCATGCCACACATGAAAGCTATAGTTTGGGCTAAACAAGACAATAACATTCAAGAGCAAAATGATTTGACGCCTGGAATTAGCTAGCGAGGGGTCAAATGTTTTACAAAATCGGGTAATGTGCATGAGTATCAATTCACTTGCAGCTATTTTCGATCACCACAACATCTATCTTATCCTGAGGTGTTTTGGCAACGTAATCATTCTAGGAAAACACAACCTGAAGACAGCAACAGCTATCAACAGCAATTTTTTCTTTTGAAAAGCATACTTCAGCTATACCTGGGCAAAATACTTCCAGATCTTTTCACAGTAGAAAATGATTTGGAGAGTGTTATCATTGTGCTTTGACTAACAATTATTCATCCAAATCAACAGATTATGTTTGAATATGCTCATGAAATATTCATAAACCTATTTTGTCAAATTCAGAGAACAGTAACACCCAAAAGAACAGCCCACAGTTGCACCTGTTACTGAATTCAACTCAGTTACTGCATTCATAGCAAATTGATAATCATGACAAAAAGTAGTGATTTATATAATTTAAGTATTTTTCCTTATTGCATGTCCTCCTCTAGCTGTGTTACAGTGTACTGTCGTACTAAGAACGGTTATGAAAACAGAACTAAAATGCTCAATCTCAAGTGTACAATTGGGTAAATGACCTCAAAGGTGTCAATAGGAATGATACACACAAATCAAAAAACTGCCCCTATTTGTTTCTCAAGTCAGTGTGTAGCAAAATTTTTTTGAATTAATAAATAATGCACTGATTAACTACAATTGGCATTCTGGAGCTGCTGTGTCCATACAAATAAGTAAGGACCCCAAGAATGATGAAGAGTTATGAATTTCCAATCAAAAGAGTAAAGCAAATGAGAAATCCAATTTAAGCATTCAAGTGTTCTTGCACTACTGTCCATATGCCATTTATTTAAATGTTTCCACTGTGTTATCATTTACCGTAGTTTTCTGGCGTTATCAGTCTTGCCTCAGGGGTCCTCCATCATGCTGAGTATGTCTGTTCCACAGCACTAAGCAAATGGATTCTCTGGTAATAACGCTGCTCACTGTTTAGACATAATGCATTTCTGACCCTGTAAAGTCTTGATCCTCACCTAACATTTGCAAGTACATTAATCTTATTGTATTCTTCATTCAATCTTTATAAAAGACTATTGATAAATTCGTGTTGAGCTTCTATCACCTTAAAACAACTTAAACCCTAAAAATAGATCATAATTATGCTCAACATTGAATGATAAATTGTTTTAAGTTTGCTAAGCAAATGATATTGCAAAAAGTGAGTTTCATGTGTAATTTGTTGCTTTCTGGCATTTTATTTACATCAGAATTTTTTTTAACATCCAAATTTCCTTTTGCCTGTTTGGTGTTGGTGATTGATACAACATTATGGCTGCATTGAAGCTGCAATTCATCTGATACTTTGTTTATATGGCAATTCTTTAAAAGACAGACTTCGAAAGGAGATTATTTGTCAGGAAGAGCATTACACTTGAGCCCGATATTTTCTTGTTCAAGGTCACAGAGGTGCACTTAACAGGTTAAAGATTCTGCCTGATTTCTCAGAGATTCCACCGACAACCTGATTGAGATCAATTAACTAAATGTAACAGTAATAAAACTTAGGACCTTTCTATTCCATACATGCCCTGATTGTTATGCCTGTTTTGTAACCAGCTATAAGTTTACACCATTGCTGAATACTGTAATGTGCAATGGAATTAGTTCATATGCCATTACAATATGCCAACAGCGAACAATGTGAGACAAAGGACAAGGACAAAAGAATGAGGAGAATTGTGGCCAAATGTGTTTTATATACATTATATACAACTGGAAAGGCAAAATTGAAGACTCTGTTCAAAGTTGCAACTTAATTATGGATGTTAGTTGAGTAATATATCGAATTCTTTTCTGGCCAAGAGCTAGATTTGAAGTAAGTCTTTAAATTCTGAGAAAGAGGTGGAGAGATATAGGTCTTCGGGAATAGTTTCAAAGCAGGAGGCCAAGATGGTTGAAGACAAGACAGTCAATGATGCAGCAAAGGGAACAATGACTGTCAGAGGAGTAAAATATTCAGAAGTAGTGTATAATGTTGGAGGAGGCTACGGTGAGATATAAGTGCATGGATGAGACTTTAAATTTGTGGTGTGCTAAGAGTGAGAACTGATGTAGGTTAGCAAAGCCAGAGAAAATAATGAGAGAGACAGTTTACAGGATAGGATACAGATAGCAGGGTTTTAGCAGTTGATGTTTGAAAACATTAGAGATGAAAGACTTGTCAGGACAGCATCAGAATAGTTTTGAGGAGAAGAAAAGCCGTTCTTGTGTTCCAGCAGCAGACAGGCCAAGGGAGGAGTGCAGGATAAAGGAAAGGGTTTTTGTGATGGAGAATATTTAGAATTTAAAGCTCAGCTTGGAATATGTCTGAGTTTGCAGAATGATTAGCTCAGTCAAAGACAATGAACCAATGAAGGATGGAACTGTTGGTAATCTCACTTTCCAAACCATAAACTGAAAATGCTAAATTATCAGCAGACCAGCTCGGTTTCCCACTCCTGTAAAAGCTTTTAGCAGCCCACGGGTAACCGCTGAACAGCATATAAGGAGTAATTTCCAGGAGATGCTCCTTAATACTGGAGTTTGCAGGGTTTGAAAGGTTCTTTTTAATTACTATTAGCCCTTAATTCACATGCCATTTCGTTTTAAAAGCAAATCAGCAAGTAGAACAAAATATATTTTTAACAGACTCAGCAAAGTCTCATATACAATCATAAAGTATTCATCTATTATTAATCTGTATTTTAGCCGATCCCTATTCTGAAGAACTAATAAAAGTTAATTACAAGATCTCCCAGAGGCATGGTGTACGTGAATGCTTTTTCTCCTACTGAGTGTGAATCCTTAAAAGTAAAAAATAATTCTGAACAGCCTTCATTGAATCCGTCTATTTTTTTTACTTGAGTCTCCTGAGTCAGCCGTACATGGAATCTCAATAGGGTAACATAAAATAATGGTGAGAAAGTAGAGATGTATGGCATACTGTGGATACTTACATAAACTTGAACAAAGTCTACAAACAATGACCATTCATGTCTGAGGAAATAATGTAAGGAACTGCAGCTGGTCACAGCAGGGTTTGACCATGGACCACCTTTCTCATTGATAAATGAGTAAAGAATGTTTTCTGCTTGGTGACTGGAGTTTCAGACTCTCATTAGCAATGGTACCTAGTTCTCTTTCTGACTTGGCTAGAATCAGAACATGAAAAGAAGGTCGGTTCCCGAATATTTGGCCTTGTAAATGTTCATTGTGGATTTGACAGAACTGGTGAAATGTTTGCAGTTGTTGGGAGTTACACTATTACGTGGTGTTATCATTTATTGGATCCACTAAATTACAAGAGTGGACGATCGGATTTTAAATGATAATTGACTATCAACGGCTGTCATCTATAAAATTACAAGATTTATTCAATTCTTTCTCTGAATTTTACACAAATCAAGTTCTTAATTACTAGGCCTAAGAAGTTAATTGAAGGGTTGTATTAGAGTTTAACATTTGGATGTGGAAATTAAACTTTGAAATACAATATTCTTGATTTTGTTTAAGAGTCTGATTGGATGGACAGAGATGCAGTTTGTGTACAGCACCTGCAAACTATCTTTCAGGTCATTTTTGAGCAATTAAACATTCTTATCGACTGTCGTATTTGATTAACCTTCCTTTTAACATTGTATTTTCAGGTTGTTCGTGGGTGCAAAAATACAAAATTTTTACTTCTGGCTCATCAGCTGACAATAACTCCAGCATTGTAATTAGCAAATGACTGACTTGCATGCATCGAACTCTTAATATTTTTGCAAATTTAATAAAGCATATTACCACCTCTGTTTTCTTTCATCTGATTTTCTGAGCTATGTTTATTTTCTATCAGTGATTGCAGTCTTCATGTTGCCCATTATTTGTAAATTAGGAGATTCATATATGAATCAGGAACGATTCCAAAAAGCATGTAGGCTGTTCTTAGAACAACAAAGGGCTGAATCTTATGTTTTCGACAACACGTGATTTCCATTGGTTTCAAAGAGCAAAACTTTCTCACCGTACTTTTCCAAACTTGTCTCATCCACTATCTGCCTTTCCACCGTGGCAGTCCGAGGCCTGAGTGATTCTAACTGTACCAGTAATAACTCAACCCTGCTGGGGATACTCTGGAATGGACATGCCTGTATCTTTAAAATGTCATCATGAACTTGGATACGCCAGAGCTGTCCTGTGTTGTTCATGTGCTTTGCTCCAGATGTGATAAATAAAGAATAAATCATGCCCCATTTTGCGTGCAGGAACCTAGAGGTTTTGGTGGAAGGAATGGTGCAGAGGAAAGATCACCAGAATAGATCAGTGCAGTCTTAACCATCTGGAAGAATGCCCAGCAGTGTAAAGAAAAAAATCAATGAATTACTCCACTCCACTCCACTCCACTCCACTAAACACCATCTTCTCTCTGCTATTTCACTCTATCTCTGCTGTTGCACACATCTCCCACCCAGGCTCATGGTCTACTACTCTTACTATTGCCTGTAATATTATTGCTCGCTCACTCGGTCTCACCCATTCCGAACCCACCTTCCCCCACCCCAATCTAATAATCCTGCACGGCCTCTGTGCTGCCCACTTACTCACTTGGGATACTTCACCGTATTTCACCCCATCAGCACCAGGACTATTAATTGTGCCGCTCACTCATTCCCTGCTTTTCTCTCTTTACAGGAGATCAGAGTTCACAAGAGGGTTGAAGTGGGTGGCCTGACATTTAACTCCTCTCCACCTGAGGAGAGGAGCCTGACCACCCTGTGGCCGCCTGACTGTTCCCAGGCCTTTGGGTCATATTGGAGGCGGCCCTTGATGAATTGTGATGGGATTCTCTGACTGAAGCCTATCCTCCTTGAGTTGACTGAAGACTGCTGGCAATCATGATATGCTTCCTGGTTTTATGGTTTTGCCAAATGGCAAGGCAAGACAGATACTGTTAACCTGATACCTCTGGATGGGCAAAAAGGCATGGCAAGGCTGGGATGCTGTGAGCGTTCAATTAGGCTCAAAGTGAGTGAAGCACTAGGAGAGCAAGTGAACATTTGTGGCATGCAGTCAATATTGTCCAATCCATGAGCTGGGTTTTTGTCCCGGCATGCAAAGTGTCCTTGTAGAAGCTGTTCAATGCAACTTGCTGGTGTGCCCGATGTGCAGTTTAATGCACAGAATCATCCTTGAAGTGGATCACAGAGGTGCCATGAGAGGCCAGCAGGTGTAGAATTCCAATGTCCATGGATGGTGGGTGAGTGCAGCCAGTGCCGTGGAATGTGCCCTGACATTTTATTGCCAGATGGCAGTCTGGAGCAGGAAGTGGTGAGCTGGAGTTGCCAGGTATCTTCTCTGATTTTCACGATTGGGGATTCTTAGCGTCAAGTTCCTGCGTGGTAGGTGGTAGGATTGGAAGCTGCCTAATAATGACTGCAGTTAATGAGGCTAACAAGAAGCAATAATCCTTTTTAAGAGGCATCGCTGCTGCCTAGCCAGAATCTTATTTCAATGCCTGCAACTTTCAATGCCTGGTCTTATTGAGCGATTCTTCAAAATTTCTTGGCATAGTTCATATGGTTCAGGCCTCTAAGATTCCACCAGTAGTATCACTTGCATGGAACTAGAATATGACTTGGTGCAGAAAACCGTATGTCAGCAGACGCGGCAGTAGTCTTCTAAAGATAAGCATACAAATGAAATAGAACCTTGAAAGATTAACAAGATAATATCTATATATTCTTACAAATAATTTCATTTTGTTATCTTTCACTCTTTCTGCATTGGCAGGGCAATAATATTTGTAAATAAAAGCCAAGGGCCCTTTAAGTCTACATTCTGCATTATTTAGGAAGTTCATTGATATTTTCTCCTTAAAAGTAAATGACTGACCCTTGTGCCGACATCCATTGAACCTGAAAGTTACATTGCGCAATGCAGGGCAGCTTCTACCTCCATAAAACAATTCTGTTATTGTAAAACATCACATTACTCAACTCGTATTCCATTTTTAAAAAATAACCTCCGTTATGTATTTATCCATGTAATCCTTAATCTTTCTCTCAACAAGTATTTTGCTTGCTCTCTTTTGATTCAACAAAAATAATATTTTGCTTGAAGTCAGTCTAACATCTCCATAATTTTGAGCCAAAATTCTTTCTTAATAATTTATGATTGTCTTGCGCTGATAATCCAGTCTCAACAAATTGCTTGGATTTGCATGACCCATAACATTCAAGAATTTGAATCTTGTACTTTCTCGAAAGTTCTCTTCTGCATATTCCCCTCTGTGCACCTTTTTTTTTCAAGTTAAGCTCGAGATCTGAGAATCATCTTTGTAGTTTCTTTTTAACCTACACTTGCAAAATTTATCAGGGTTTACGAAGACTGACTTAAACCCTTTGCTCATCTGACATTTGATTCCCTTCTGCCCATTACTGGACAGAAATAGTGCGCCTAAAATAGTTTAATCTAATCCAAATGAAAAATACACCTCCTCCCACCCACTTTCCCGCAAAAACGCCACCCCCTATTCCCAATTCCTTCGCCCCCGCCGCATCTGCTCCAAGGATGAGGCGTTCCACTCCTGAACATCTCAGATGTCCTCGTTTTTCAAGGACCGCAACTTCGGCCCCCGTCCTCGGTGGTCGAGAACGCCGTCGACTGTGTCCCCCGCATTTCCCGCAACTCATCCCTCACACCCCCTCCCTGCAATAACAACCAAAACAGAATCCCCCTCGTCCTCATGTACCACCCCACCAATCTCCGGATCCAACGCATCATCCTCCGACACTTCCGCCATCTGCAATCCGACCCCACCACCAAAGGCATTTTTCTCTACCCACCCTTATCTGCTTTCCGGAGGGACCACTCTCTCCATGACTCCCTTGTCCGCTCCACACTCCCCTCCAGCCCCACCACACCCGGCACTTTTCCCTGCAACCGCAGGAAGTGCTACACGTCCCCCCTCACCCCCAGCCCAGGCCCCAAGAAGACTTTCTACATCAAGCAGATGTTCACCTGCACATCTGCCAATGTGGTAAACTGTATTCGCTGTTCCCGTTGTGGCCTCCTCTACATCGGGAAAACCGAGTGGAGGCTTGGGGATCATTTCGTGGCACACCTATGCTCGGTTTGCACTAAACAACTGCACCTCCCAGTCGTGAACCAATTCAACTCCCCCTCCCATTCCTCAGACAACATGTCCATCCTGGGCGTCCTGCAGTGCCATAACGATGCCATCCGAAAGTTGCAGGAACAGCATCTCATATTCCGCTTGGGAACCCTGCAGCCCAATGGTATCAATGTGGACTTCACAAGCTTCAAAATCTCCCCTCCCCCTACCGCATCCCAAAACCAGCCCAGCTTGTCCCCGCCTCCCTAACCTGTCCTTCCTCCCACCTATCCCCTCCTCCCACCTCAAGCTCCACCCCCCATCTCCTTCCTACTAGCCTCATCCTGCTTCCTTGACCTGTCCGTCCTCCCTGGACTGACCTAGCTCCTCCATAACTCCCCACCTACACTCACCTTTACTGGATCCATCCCTGCCTCTTTGACCGGTCTGTATCCTCTCCACTTATCTTCTCCTCTATCCATCTTCTATCCGCCTCACCCTCTCTCTCCCTATTTATTTCAGAAATCCCTTCCCCTCGCCAATCTCTGAAGAAGGGTCTAGGCCCGAAACGTCAGCTCTCCTGCTCCTCCGATGCTGCTTGGCCTGCTGTGTTCATCCAGCTCTATACCTTGCTATCTCAGATTCTCCAGCATCTGCAGTTCCTACTATCTCTGAAGAAATTCTGGTCTTTTTCTGCCCTGAGTGATGAGCTCATCCAGAAGGAATTCTTAGTGCTGGCTCACCACTCCCTAGCTGTCTGCGAGACTGACATAGTGGAAGAATGTAAACTTGGCCTAGTTACCAAATTCAATATCTTCTACCTGATTGTGTCTCCTCCACCGACGCTCACTAGCAGCAGTGTGTACTAATTACAGGATGCAATTCACCAAAGATCCTCAGACAGCACCTTCCAAACCCACAACCACTTCCATCTCAAAGAACAAGGACAACCGATACATGGGAACACTATCCTGTTCAAGTTCCCCTCTAAGCCTCTCAACATCCTGACTTGGAAATATATCACTGTTCTTCCACTGTTGCTGGGTCAAAGTCTTGGAATTCCGGCCCTAATGGCGTTGTGGCAGATGGGCTGCATTGGTTCAAGAATGTAGTTTAGTACCACCTTCTCAAGGGCAACCAAGGATGGGCAATAAATGCTGGCAGGCCAGCATTACCCATATCCCACAGCATTAATTTAAAAAAATTTCGGATGGACCTAGACAGTCCTGAGGAAGGTGGGATCAGAAAAATACTTGCTCTGCACTTCTGAAGTATTGACCTGTCCCTACAGCACAGGTGACAGGTAGTTTCGCAGGAGTTCTCGGCCTACTCACAAGGCTTCACAAGGACACCTGCAATTGTGAACTCAGCATCTATTCTTCATCAAATTGATTCAGGAAGCTGGGAGTCCTTCAGCACAATGCATGGATCTCTTGACCCTGTGACTGGAGCTGATTCAACATGTTGCTCTTCTGATCTCAGTGTTGAGTACCAATTTAATATTAGGAATATCAAAGCCTTTGCCTTCAACCATCACCGCACAGTTTGCTCCCCATCTACTGATCCTGCTCCCTTTCTACCAATGTCCCCTTTGAGCTGGGTAACTACGTGCAACACAGCAAACCAAAACTAATTGCTCAGGTTATCCATCTATCAGCCCCTTTAAGTTATTGCCTGTTCAAGGCCGCACTGAAAATTGTAAAGGGCTCATGGATTTAAATGAATAAGCCATGGACGACATTGCTCTATGGTCAGTGTCTGAGCTTGAATTGGATTGTTCACAACCTTCCTGCTCTATATGAGTCTGAAATGAACTTCCTCCCATATCATCTGAACCATCCGTAATTTCCTCTCCATAATATCTCCCAGCTTATTCCTGATTCAACAAATCCAAGAGTGAAACCCTCAACCATTTAATTATAATTTTCAAGCTCAATCACTGTAATGTCTCCTATGTTTCAGTATAAGCTCACCCAAAACTCTGCTGCTACATCTGAACCTGTATCAAGATCAATATACCCAAAATATTTATGATTGCTAACACATTGGTTTCTTGTCCAGCAATGTCTCAGATTTAAAATTCTCATGCTTCTGTTCAAAGACCTCCTGGGCTCTTCCTGTGCTGTGTACCTCTTTAAGTCTTACGAATTTTGTTTCTGGATATCTCCAATTCTGACCTGTACTGCTCCCACAATTCACACTTAAATCATGACCATGCTTTCAGTTGTAACGAACTTGTAAAATTCCGTCCCTTCTTTCTCCACTTCTTTTCACTCCTCCTTGACAATGCTTTGTAAAACCTATTTTTTTGTCAAGTCTTTTGTCTCTTGCCTAATATATATTTATACAGCTCATTGTCAAATATCTCTGATAATGAAATGAAGCACCTTGGGATGGTTCACTTTCTTAAGGCAACATGTAATGTTAGTTGTTGAATATATCTGTTGATGGGACTGTGCTTACTGCAGGAGAGATCTAGCTGTCTGAGGTTTGAGTAAATTTGTAACTCGGGTTGTGGATGTTGTGGTTCGTTGGCTCGCTGAGCTGGTTCATTGTTCCGCAGACCTTTCACTATCCTGCTGGGTAACATCATCAGTGCAGCCTCCGATGAAGCGCTGTTGTGTTTTCCCGCCTGGTATTTAAACTCTGGTGTCCGTTGCACTGGATTACCTCACTTCCGGATTTCCTTCACAATGGGGTGTATATGGGTTCTAGCTCTATCTGTTTATTAATGGCTTTCTTAGTAGAGAACCAGGCTTCCAGAAATTCCCGTGCTTGTCTCTGCTTCACCTGTCCCAGGATCCTGGTGTTGTCCCAGTCGAATTGATGGTTTTCCTTATCCATGTGGATGGAGATGAGTGAGTATTGGTCGTGTCTTTTTGTTGCCAGTTGATGTTCGTGTACCCTTGTGGTTAATTTCCTTCCTGTTTGGATGGAAGAGATGGTTGAAAGCTGATTCCAGAAATCAGGACTTTGGATCAGCGGACTGGACGTCAGGTTCTGAATTGGAAAGCACAGATGGAAGCAAACTTAAACAGATGAGTTGCAGACAAAGGATGAGTACCATAGTGTTAATTATAATGAATTCGGGCACTGACGCATAAGGCCAAATATTTGTGTATTCTGCCTTTGTCCTTCAACACAGAACAGATATTGAGAAGTAACTGCAAAGGTTCCTCCCATTTATTGATACTGTTTTCAAATGGTTGCTTGAAATATTAACAAGATCCGTGGATAATTGCACCGTCCTATTCCCGTTATTTTCACATTGAGGTACTTGGTCTATATTCTGTGCCTGCAACCATTATCTAGAATACACACAAAAGAGAATGAAAATTTGCATCTCTCCAATACTGTAGTGTCAGGCTTTCATGCTTGTATGCTGTGCCACTGCACCAATCTGAGATGCATTCAGCTTTTCAAGAATGTAGCCTGAATAACGCGAGTTAGTGCAATGTTGCAATGCAGAATCTAGGGAACTTTAACAGATGGGTCTACAGATAAACATGAGTCTGTGAACTCCTTCAAAGCTGCCAGAGTAATTAATCCTGTAAGATTTTTCTTGCCATGAAAATGGATCATCACCCCAAATTACATATGGATATATTGAATGTTCAAGTAGAACACATGTTTAACAAAAGAAAAACATACAAGCCAAAAAGAAGACAGATGTTGTAAATTCAGTGGCTGTCTAAAATCCTTATGTGGATTACATTGAGTCCCAAGATACGTCATGGAATGTTGCACTTGAAGTGTGTCAAGGGCACTTCAAACAACACTTCAAAGGGAGTGGTGCCATTAATAAAAGGTGACTCTTGTGTGTTTTGTTCCAGATTACATACATTAATAAACAAAAATAAAGGGGATTTTAAAAAAATTCGCAATGCCTGGTCTCCATGTGTGCTTGCATGTTAGAGAGCTGGCATGCTAGTATTCTAGTTTATGGTTCAAATTACATTGTGTTAGCATGTGCTGTGAAGGGACTCTGCTGAAAACTTTCACTGGAAATGTCAATATTTTAGGAAAAAATAAGGTTTCACTCTGGTTACTGAAAATTAGTCGTCAGCAAAGTCACTGTTGATGGAAACTGATCAAAACTGTTTTCAGCTAAGGGCAGAACCAAGAATCTTCAAACAACTGCTCAACTGCAATATTTTCCAATCTATTTATGATGGACAAGTCAGAGGCTGATTCTTTTTTTTGGGCTCAACGCTCATTTCTAATTTGTGTACCTGCTGTTTTAGTAGCTAATAAATTCACTTTTTCTTTAACTTAAGAAAACTTGGTTAAAATGGTTCCTTTTATTCCTATATTAGGGCTTGGGGAGGTATCTGCCAGGAAAGAGAGCTTTTTATAAATTAATCTTGCAATGACCGATTGTGGGAAAGATTGAGGAAAGTAAAGGAGTCATTTTGTTTATCCTCAACCCAGAGCATAACTATTTGGGAGTATTCAATCCAGAATTTTAACAAATTTGGGGCTCATACGTAGGGACCAGATGTATCACTTGACCTGTAGTTACTTGTAGAGGTTTGTAAAATCATGAGGGGCACAGATAAGGTGATTAGCCAAAGTCTTTTCCCCAGGGTAGGAGCATCCAAAATTAGAAGGCAGAGGTTGAAGGTGCGAGGGGAAAGATTTAAAAGGGAACTGACAGGAAACTTTTTTACGGAGGGGTTGGTGAGTGTATGGAACAAGATGCTAGAGGAAGTGATAGAGTTGAGTCCAATACAACATTTAAAAGGCATCAGGATGGGTACATGGATAAGAAAAGTTTTTTGGGATATGAGCCAAATGTAGGCAAATAGGACGAGTTCAGTTCAGGAAACTTGGTTGGCACGAATGGGTTGGGCTGAAGGGTCTGTTTTCATGTTGTATGACTCCATCGGCTCCACTATGATCAAGTCAGAGATCCAATTGGGTAAAGCATGTTTTGGCCTGTCAACAATGTCTTCAGCTCAATGATTCTGCAATATTTGCATGCACCACCAGGGGGAAGACTTCATCATTGCTGGTTGTTCAAATGGTTATTTGGGCAGAGAGGGAAGGTGAAGAGGTCAAGAAGATAAATTATATATTCTCTACTTAATTTATCACTGTAGCCGACAGAATAAACAACATAACAAGTTCCCGGGTTGCCAAACTCCTGCTTGAGGAAAAATAATGCAGCACATTTGAAGTTAAATTCTGAACCAGCCAATCAGATAAATGATCTGAACAAATCAAAACAAATATAGAAAATACTGAAATTGTTTTACCTTGCTGTTTTATGTAAATATTGACCTACGTGGGGTATATCATCATCTTCCCTACATCATTTATCTATCTTTCTCGCAGCCATACTACTTCAATTCTGAATTTTGGGGGTGGGGGAGTTTTAATTTTTTACAAAAGGGTGGGTTGTCTGTAAAGTTTGAAAAGTTCAAAGTCAACCTGAATCAACCTGAGATCATTTACCCTGAGTTTCGTGAAGCTAGGCAATGAGGTAGAACTACAGCATGTTCCCAGGAAGCGGAGGGTCCATTTTGTTTTAATTCTTCCACGGGATGTGGGCATCGCTGGCTGGCCAGCATTTATTGCCTGTTTTAGATGCCCTTGAGGGGCTTAGAAAACTGCTAATGTGACACCACCATACAAAAAGAGGCAAGCTATAGGCTGATAAGACTAAGGTCTATTGTTAGAAAAGTATTAGAATCAAGCATTAAGGCAGTAATCGCAGAATATTTGGCCAGTTATTATCAAGTCAAAAAGGGTCAATAGGATTTCTGTGAAAGGGAAATCAGGCCTGACTGATTTATGAGAGTTTTTTTTTTCAGGAAGTCTCAACCAGAGCGAATAGAGGGGAACCAATAGATGTGTTGTATTTGGACTTCCAAAAAGCATTTGAGAATGTACCTCACAAAAGGTGAAAGTCATAAGTTAAGGACACTGTTAGAGATACTATATTGGCACAGATAGAGAATTGGCTTACTGGCAGGAAACCGCAGGTTGGCAACGTGTGACTGGTGGGGTTCCACAGGTATCATGCCAGGACCGCAGTTGTTTACAATATATAGTCATGGCTTGCAGGAAGGAAGTGAATTTACAGCAGTCAAATTTGCAGATGACATTGAAATAGGTGGAAAGGCAGGTTGTGAGAGAGAATACAAACAGTTCATGGAGAAAAATTGATAGGTGAAGGAAGTGGGCAAAAAGTTGGCAAATGGAGTGCAATGTGGGGAAATGGAAAGTTGTTCATTTTTGGAATGGAGAACAAAAGTTCAGATTATTATTTAAATGGAGAAAATCTGCAGAAGGCTACAACACAAAGGGACTTGGAGATAAAAGGTACTGCAGATGCTGGAGAATCCGAGATAACAAGCATGGGGCTGGATGAACACAGCAGGTCAAGCAGCATGATGGGACTTGGAGATACTTGTGCACAAAACTCAAAGCTAGCACACAGATGGAGCAGGTAATCAGGAAGGCTAATGACTTGTTGGCTCTTATTTCAATGGGGTTGAGGCATGAGAATAAGGAAGTCTTACTGCAACTATACAAGATACTGGTGAGGTCACGACTGGAATACTGTGTGCAGTTTAAGTCCCCTTACTTTCAGAAAGATATCATTTCATTGGAGGCAGTTTTGCTAAGATGATCCCTGTATGGGGAGTCTACTCATTGGAGTTTAGGGAGGGATGGAAGGAGACAGAATGAGAGGTGATCTCATTGAAACATATAGGATTCTTAAGGGGTTTGACAGGGTAAATGCTGAAAAGATATTTCCCCTTATGGAAGAGTCTACGGCTAGAGGACATAGTCTCTGAATAAAGGGGTGTCAATCTCAGACTTCACCTGATGAAAAAGCAGCACTTCGAAAGCTTGGGATTTCAAATAAACCTGTTGGACTATAACTTGTTGCCGTGTGATTTGTGAATTTAAGATTGAGATGAGTAGTAATTTCTTCTCTCAGAGGGCTGTGACTGTTTGGAACTCCTTGCCATGGAGAGCTGCAGAGGCAGAGTCCTTGCGTAAATTTAAGCTCAGATAGAAAAATTCTTGATCAGTCAAGGAATGGAGAATTACAGGGAAAGGGAGGAATAGTGGACAAGGAATATCGGATCAGCCATGATCCTATTGAATGGTGGAGCAAGCTCAAGACGACGGAACAGTCTACTCCTGTTTCTATTTCTTGTCAAATGATACGTGCTTCTGCTAATAGGTGTTGGTGGTGGAGTGGATGCTTGTGGATGTGGAGCCAATCAAATGAACCCGCTTTATTCAGGATGTTGTAAAGCTTCTTGAGTTTTGTTGGAGCTGTACTCATGCAGGCAAGTGGGGAGTATTCCAGCACATTTCTGCCTTGTAGATGGTGGAAAGGCTTTTGGGAGTCAGGAAGTGCAGTATTCCTACCTTCTGACCTGCTCTTGTAACCACTGTATTCATATGGTGAGCCGAGTTGAGTTTCTGCTTAATGGTAACCCCCAGGCTGTTGGTACTAGGGAACTCAGTGATGGTAACACCATTGAATATCAAGGGCCAGTGGCTGAACATTGTAAGACCACCATATAACTCCAGGTTTAACCAGCCTTCCAGTTTTAGTCTTGGTGTGTGTGTTTCCCAAACTGCAGTAAACAGAAATAAGTGACAGGGATTGGTTTATGGAAACCAATGGAAAATGTAAATACTTTTACACACTGCTTGTTGTCCAAATGGACTAGGAGTGTTTTCCCTCCAAAGATTATCTGGTTGCCTGCCATCTGATCCCACCACCATAGCCCCTCACCCAGTTTGGTGATTGGATGTGTCCGGAGCCAACCAACAGTGTCGCTGTATGTTTTCACCTGAACCAAGTGTATGCGTTAGGCTGGCCTCTGGGTGGGGATACTACTCCTAAAAATACAGAGTGTGGAATTAAAACCCATCATCATATGGAGTCCAATTAACCATTTCTTCCCCCACCATATCCAATCTTGCTTATGCGTTCCACTCTAAATACTGAGATCTTGGGGTACTGAGTGGAACTTCTTTGGGTATGTACATTAAAAGAGAACAGCTTCAAAAGTAGAAAAAGGTAAATCATTGACTAGCAACTTGAGAGAGTGTCTCACCAATATGGCTAGGTACTGCCAATACAACAATGCAGCTGGCATAAAGCCAGAGCAAAAAAAAACTTTTTGTAAAATTTTGTGTTGAGTTAAAATTCAACGGTATATACCTCATCATGGCTCTATTGTAGGTTATTTCAATGAGGCAAGAGTGTCTGCATTGCTAATCTCAAAAAGCAAGAAAATGAGTATTGATATTAAAAATATAAATCATGTGCAATAAACTTAGTTCAGAATAATCAGAGAACAGACATACTAACATTTTGGAAGTGCATTCTTTTTCAAGGTGTCAAATTTGCTAATCTCACATGATCTCCGATGTGCGGCACATAACCTCCAATGTGTGGAAAAAGTTACAAATTTAGAACATGCTGAATAAAAACATAGCACATAAGTGATAAAAACATTGCTGCTATTACAAAGTTCTATTACCTGGTATAAGAGGTAAATGGATTCATGGAAAGGGTAATTACACTGCATTACCGTTGATGGCAAATTGAAATTGACATTGACATTAAGAAAATGTCAGTAAATGATTTATGCTGATTGGTACCCTGGTTGCCCCAATTCACATACCCCACTCACCTTCAAGGGTTTTCAAACAGACAATGAAACATTTCGGAATTCTCAGTGAAATTAAGGTATGGTGCATCCATTTCTTATTCATTTGATGAGATTAAAAGTCAGATGCATATTAACCCTTACATTAAGGGCATTCCTTACTAATTTAAACAGTTGGGATGAAATTGCATACTTGTTTCCCTTTCAGTGTCATAAATTAGCATCTTGAACACTAAGTACAATGATTTAAAGTAGTAAAATCCATTGACATTGTTTCTACATTATTTTTGTTATGACATGACTGGAACAAACAACCAAATTGCCTTCTTGGTTAATTGTTTACAATCTATCTTCACTGAATGCCTGAATAAGCGTTTAATAATCATAAATGAAATGAAATGACACAAAGCACAGTGATAAACAATTTAAAATAGCCATGTACCGTCTAACATACATATTTAAGCACCTACTATTCGTATACAAATAAATGAAAAATAAAATACAGAATGCAAGGCAATTTTTGGCTAGGGCACAAAATGGGCAGCAACCCACAAAACAGTTTAGCCACCTGCTATGCTATTGTTTTGATTTTCCTTTCCAAACCTTTCAGGCAATACAACAGCAGAAAAATATCACTCAACCCTTAGCTACAGCATTAATGTAAACAGTCCAGAGATTTTCAGGGTCTTCACTAGCCAGAACCTTCTGATAGTGTAGCAGGTGCATAAGGTAAGAAAGTTACTTAATGGAGAGTAAATATCACACACACACACACAAACAGACACACACAGATTATGAATAGCTGTTGATAAGTGACTTCAGTACATGAACTACAAAGTTGACCTCGGTTTTAATCTCTATTTCATACAATCAACGATGTTACTTTGAATGATGCAGGTCATGAATTTATGGGGTATAAATTAATAAGTTAGGAATGATGATAAATTATTTGGTTTTTGACCTGTGTATACTACAGCAATTTAGAATGTTGAGGAAGTTACCGTGAGAAAATGTTAGTGGGTGGAAGTGGGTGATATCATTTCGCTACCTCATGAATTTGACTTTTATTGATTCCTCAGAGGTCTCCTGTAAAATGAAACATCCAGGAGTGCTAATGAACTGCGGGTTTGGATGAAGTCTTATTTACTTTCCTTAACAGTAACCAGGATATAGAGTTTGTGAAAGGCACAGAGGGTACAGAATTCCAAACATGGATTTAGGACTTTTTTTTCATCCAGTACATAACAAGGATAAGAAGAAGGAGGATTATCCTGGACTTAGTTTTAAGGAATGAAGCTGGTGAGTTGCATGGGGTATAAGTTGGGAGCACGTTGCTTGTGTTCTTAATTCTCTTCTGATTCCTCATTTGACCACAACAGATTTTCTTTTGAAAAGATGTAATTGCCAATTCACTGCATGTTTAAATATTCTGAGCTTTGACTATATAAAAACAGAACTGCCAGTCACTGTCACAGAATCAAACTGTACCGAAGAGGTCCTTTGGCCCATCAAGCTTTCACCCCCAAAATTATACCACTATCTTACACTAGTCCCACTCTCCCATAATAGGCCTACGGCCTTGAATGTTATAAAACTTCAAGGGCTCATTCAAGTACTTTTTAAAAGTGTGTGGCTACCCACCTCAACTACCCTCCCAGATGGTGCATTCCAGACCATCAGCATTCTTTGTGTGAAAAAGTTCTTCCTTGAATCTCCTGCCTTTCACTAAAATTAAGCTAGATAACAAGGTGTGGAGCTGGATGAACACAACAGGCCGAGCAGCATCATAGGAGCAGGAAATCTTGACTTTTCGGGCCGAGACCCTTCATCAGAATTTCTGATGAAGGGTCTAGGCCCGAAACGTCAAGCTTTCTGCTCCTATGATGCTGCTTGGCCTGCTGTGTTCGTCTAGCTCCACACCTTGTTATCTCGGATTCTCCAGCATCTGCAGTACCTTTTATCTCTCTACTAAAATCATGCTGACTTGTTATTGAGCATTACTGAGGGCAACAGCTGCTTTCTATTCACACCATCCATGCCTCTAATAATCTTATACACCTCCACCTGGGCATCCCCTCAACCTTCTTTGCTCCAGGAAAAATAAACAAGCTTATTTAGCATCCCTTCATAGCTGAAATGCTCCATCCCAGTCAACATCCTGGTGAATCTCCTTTGCAACCTCTCCTGTGCAATCACATCCTTCTGAGAGTGTGGTGATCAGACTGCACATAGTACTCCAGCTGTGGCCCGATCAAAATTCTGTACCGCTCCAACATAACCTCCTCATTCTTATAATATATACCTTGACTGATAAAGGCAAGCAAGACCTTCTTAACTACACCATTAGCTTGCCCTGTAACCTTCAGGGATCTGTCGACAAGCATCCCAAGATCCCTTTGACCTATCTGGTGTGTTGCCATTCAATGAGTGCTCCCTAGTCTTGCTCCTGACACTGGACTCAAAATGTTAACTCTGTTTTTCTCTCTGCAGATGCTGTGAGACCTGCTGAGTTTCTCCAGCACTTCCTGTGTTTTGATTAAAATTTTACAGTACTTGCGGGTTAAATCATATGAATGTGTCCATGCTAAGCTTGGTGAATCATCTTGTTTCAGTGTCAAAGTTATTTAAAGATGTAAATGGTCAACTTAGTTGTTCTTCTGGAGAAAGTAGCCACAAGTTAAGTTCTTCAAAAATACTTCGGGCGATGGTGCATGGATAGTCAAAAATAGCAGAAAGGTACAAGTAGGTGGAAACGAAGTGAAACCACAACTGGGAACTTCTGTGCTATGTATGTCTCCAACTAGTTTGTTGCTGGATTTTCTGAGTAAGTAAAATTCATAGGTTTTGGTCATGTTGCCATCTGATAAATGCTTTAATTGTCCACCTAAATAATGTGGTGTTAAAAGCTATTGCTGCAGAATGGAAAATGGATGTTGTCTGGTCATTCCAACATACTGTGAACTGCTTTCTCAAACAGCTCTCCTGGTTAAATTTAAAATCCAGAGACAATGGATAGAAATTTACAGGAGCCTGAGCAATGTGAACTATGGGGAGATTTATGGCAGAATTGTGTGTAAGTCTGGTGAAGCCTGTCATTACATTGGAAACAACTCACTGCATCTTTATGCATTGGCCAAGTGGTGAAGTGAGTTGCCAATTAGGGAGAATTAGAGTTTGCTAATTGCCTTATTAGTGAGACACCTCACCTCATTAATATTCAGTTTCACCACTTACCCAATGCATTGAACAAGCTAGATGTCAAGAATTCTCACCAATTTCCCCTTGTCTGCCCTGTCCAGGACAAATAGCAGGAACCATGCAGGGCAGTTCCATATTGAATGTGCTCATCCAGGTGCACAACAGGTTTTTAAAGATGATGCCGAAGAAGAGATGCTGAGCTTCTGGCATAAATATGGTGAGTGGTGAACTGTTTCTGGGAATGGCTTGTAGTAAGATGGGAATAGAATCGACCATGATAAATACCTTAGGGGTGGGGCTGGTGGTTGATGAGACGAGTTGGTAAGATATGGTGAGAAATCCTGCGAGGTCCTGTGGTGAGAATCCCTCCAAAACACTTGGCGCAACCCACATGAAGTCAAAACACATAAGACTTAGCCTGATAGGTCCGGGAGCCCATGGATTTTGAGTTTTGCTAAGTCCATAGACAAAAGGAATTCACAGATCATTTTATTTCAAAATGACTATTCAGGATGGACACCCCTTTAAGGTTATTTCAATTAAGAACTTTCTGGAGACATGAGGTAATTCTGAGTCTTGAGAGTCACGTGAGCCTCAGTGGCCATCTTTCCAGTTTGCTGGTTCAGTCCTTTTAAAACTTAGTCAATGATTTTTCCATCAGCAATTGCATAAAGTAATTATTTTGTACGCAACTAGGAAATAGCAAGAACTGCAGACGCTGGAGTCAGAATCGATACAGTGTGGAGCTGGAGGAACGCAGCAGGTCGGCGAGCACAAAAGTGGACATTTCAGGTCAGGAACTTCACAGGACTGTTTTTTTTGCCCCAGGGGTTTGCAGTGGGAGAGACACCCACTGAGATTTTTTCAAAGGGAGGAGGACAACTTCTTCAAGGTTGGCATCCTTGGAAGAGGTTTCATGGAAGTGACTAGGAGATAGCAAGAAATGCAGATGCTGGAAGTCAGAGTTGATACAGTGTGGAGCTGGGGGAACACAGCAGGTCAGGCAGCATCAGAGAAACAGGAGAGTCTATGTTTTGGGTCGGGACCCTTCATCATTCCTGAAGAAGGGCCCCAACCTGAAACGTCGACTTTCCTGCTCCTCTGACGCTGCCTGACCTGCTGTGTTCCTTCAACGCCACACTATTTTGTAAGCATATCTTTCTATGAGTAAAAGTTGTCATAATTCACTTAGATTTAGCATTGTTACTGAAAAGGACAAAGAAAGACTACAAAAATCGGACCGAGGAGCAGGGAACAAAGGATGATGGTCAATGGATGTTTGTTGAATGGAAGGCTAATTCTGCAGGGCTCAGTGCTTGGTTTTTGTGACATATCAATGATTTGGACAATGTAAGGGGTAAACCTAAAAAGTTTGCAGGTGATACAACAGTTGGCTTTGTGGTTAATAATGAAAAAGAGGGTGTAGACTGCAGGAAGGCATCATTGAACAAGTCAGATAAACGGAACGGCACTCTTAAAGAGATGTGAGGTAAGGCATTTTGTGGGAAGGCTAAAAAGGCAAGGGAATACACAAACAATAGGATACTGAGAAGAGTAAAAGAATAGGAGGACTTTTGAGAGCATTCTCATAGATCCTTGAAGGTGGCTAGACAGGTAGTTAAGATGGTCAAGATGATATATGTGATACAAGTGTTTCTTATTTGAAGAATAGAATATAAAACCTTTGAGATTATCCTAGAACGCTATAACACAATAGTTAACGCGACAAATAGAGTGATTTCAGTGAAGAGGGGATAAGAGGAAATTTATAAGCATATTGTCTGGAGTGGAGAATTTTATCAATGAGGATATATTGGGTGAGGCAAGGCTATTCTCTTTTAGACCAGAGGAGGCAGAGGATAGAACTAATCGATGTCTAGAATTTAGAGGGGTTTAGGTCAAATGGTTAGGAATGGTTGAGAGATCCATAACTAGGGGCACAGATTTAGGGTGTGAAGCTTAGATGGGATTCAAGGGGAACTGTTTCCATCCAGTGAATGGTGGGGATCAGGAAGTTACTACCTGAAAAGGTGATAGAGGTAGAAAACCTTCATACATTTACAGTGTACTTGGACATTCACGAAGTTTGGTAACTTGCAAAGATACAGACCAAGGACTGGAAAGTGGGTTAGGCTGAATGGCTACTTTCAGGTGAGTCAGACATGAGGGGCTGAATGGCCTCCTCTGCATGGTAATTTGCTTTGATTCCTATCATATATATTGTCTCTTCAGTACAATACTGAGGGTATTAAATTCACTACGATTGGACATTCGTTGTTCATTTGTTCGGAAAACAAATATCACATTTCATTATTCAGAGAAGAGGTGGGTCATTCTTCGCGTGTTCTGACCAGCATTGATCCCTCAATCAACACCACTAAACAGGTTAGGCCATCTCATGGCTGTTTGTGAGTCTTGCTGCTTGTAAAGTGGCTCCTAATGGTGTCTGGATACCAACACTCTCTCAAAATAGAATGGCTTTGATGTGATATGGGATATTCTAATGATGGAAGAGGTACTTACTAATCAGGGATAGTCAGCACAGGTTTATAAAAAGCAGGATTTGTTTATAATAACCTGATAATGTACTTTTTCCACTTATCATCATGTTCTGCCAACATGACTGGGGTCAGCACGGTTTTGATCCCTTCCAGTTAGATCCTCAGGGGAACGTGGGCCCAGCTGTGAGCGTTAGTTTTGCCTGAGGCAGAATAACTTCAGTCATGCTGCCTTTCTTCACATCTCTGGGGGCATTCTCTTGTGGTGGGTGTGCTTTTTATCTTCAGTGTTACATTAGAGCTGTCACAGTGATAAAGTGGAACATTTAAAGTGTTGGATGTACTTCTTATTTTCTTTCATGCTGCTGTTTGCTTGCTTCTCTGAATTCAGTTGGTAACATTCTCAATTGAGTCAGATGGCTGGGGGTGCAAGTCCCACTCTAGAGTTATCCGAGCAAAAGAATCATGGACAGAGTGTGCTTTTGAACTTTATGCTGGAGATGCCATCTTTCAGATGAGACATTAAATCAAGGCCCCTTCTGTTTTTTCGGGTGGACTACAGACATCCCATCACAGTATTTCAAAGAAAAGCAGGGAAGTTGTCCACAATATCTGGAGAATGTTTACACCACTACCTTTATTATTTTTGAACCCCCTCAAAGATTTGCCTGCATACTTGATCCATATAATAGGAACATAAGAACAAGGAACAGGAATAGGCAACTCGGCCTCTTGAGCCTAGACCATCATTTAAAACAATTGTGGCTGATCACATCTCAGCTCCAACTCTACCGTCCTGCCAGGTCCCCATAATACTTCAATCAAGAATGCTGTCTGTCTCTACTTTAAATCTATTCAGTGTCTTACTGTCCAGTACACTCTGGGGTAGTGAATTCCACAGATTTACGAACCTTTGAGAGAAGTAATTTATCATCTTTGTTTTAAATCTGTTGTACCTTTTGGGTGTTTTTTTTTTTCAAATTTGTTCCTTTATTGAAGAAGGTCACAGTGGATCTGCTAATCACCTACACATGTATTCTAGGAAACCTTAACTTGACAAGGATGTTGTTCATTGTGAAACAAGGCTTGATTCCAAAACTGTTGACTCAGGGGTGAGTTCTCCTGCTGCTTTAACTTATTAACAAATGAATAAAGAATGAAGAAAGGCCACTCAGCCCTTTGATTCTGCTCTAGAATTGCTCCGTAATTCAATAAGATCATGGCTGATCTGATTTCAATATCAACTCTACAATGATATTTCATCCTTTTGCTAATCACAGTGAAAGATCAAAACCATAAAATTAAAGTCCAAATAAGTTAATATCTGTAGTGGGCAAATTGTTGGAGTCTATAATCAAGGATGGGATAGCGGAACACCTTGAAAATTTTAAATTAATCAGGGAGAGTCAGTATGGATTCATGACAGGTAGGTCATGCATGATGAACTTCATTGAATTTTTTTGAAGAGGTGACTAATGCAGTAAATGTCTATGGATAACAAGCGTGGGGTTGGATGAACACAGCAGGTCAAGCAGCATCATAGGAGCAGGAAAATTTAACGTGGATGTTGTTTGTGTGGACTACCAGAAGGCATGTGATAAATACCACAGTGGGACAGCTAGCTAAGACAGAAGGCACAGAACTAAGGTCACATTATCGACATGGCTGGGATATTAGTTGACTGGCAGCCAACAGAAAATAGGGATAATGGGTAGGTACTGAAATTAGCAGGATGTGACCAGTGATGTCCCAAAAGGATTTTCTTAGGGCTTCAATCATTCACATTGCCTACTTGAACAATGACATAAGAAGTCATACGTCCAAATTTGCTGATGACACAAAGTCAGGCAGCATTGTAGATGATAGCAGAAAATTACAAAGACGTACTGACAGACTAAATGATTAGGCAAAACTATGGCAGATGAAGTTCAATGTAGGAAAGTGTGAGGTTACCTAGCTTGGACTGAGGAAGGACAGATCAGAATACTTTCTAGATGATATGAAGTTAAATACAATGGATGTCCATTGAAGGTTCAGGTACAGAGATCCTTAAAAAGTCACGAAAGTGTGCAGTAAATTATCTAAAAAGCTAAAGGGATGCTGGCCTTTATAACTACAGGATGGAGTATAAGGACGCAGAAGTTATGCTGCAATTATACAAAACCCTGGTTAGACCCCTGAGAGTACTCTGAACTTATCTGGGCACCATATCTTAGACATAAGTTGGCCTCGCAGGGAATAAATGTACATTTACAAGAATGAGACTTGGACTTCAGGGGTTAAATTATGAGGGGAGGTCACACAAATTAGGCAAGTTTTTCACTAGAATTTGGAAGCTTGAGGGATGATCCGATCAAAGCCTTCAAGGTTTTAAAAGGAACAGGCAGGGTAGGTAAAGATAAACGATTTCTGCTGGTTGGTGATTCTAAAACAAGAAGGTATGGTCTGAGAACAAGGCCAGACCATTCAGGAGAGATGTTAGGAAGCTCTTCTACATATACAGCGTGGTAAGTGTTTAGAGATCTCTTCTACAAATGGCAATGGATTTTGGATCAGTTGTTAAGTTGAAATCTGAGATAGATGTATTTTTGTTAGCAAAGGTATTAAGGGATATGAGCCAAAGTAAGGTATATGTATTTCGGCCTCACTTCCAACATGATCTCACTGAATGGTGGAACAGGCTCAAGGGGCTGATTGGCCTACTCCTGATCCTATATTAAAGAAATCTACCTTTGTCTTAAGATTCTGCATGCACTGCCAACTGATGAAGGGAATTCCAAAAACTCTCAACCCTCTGAGAGAAAAAAAAGTTTCCTCATTTTCTGTTTTAAATGGATCTTATTTTTAAATTAATGCACCTCATTATAGATTGTGTCCCACCAGAGGAAACGTCCTTTCAACATCCACCCAATCAGGTCCCCTCAGAATCATATATGCTTTAACTAAGTCACTACTGACACTTTGGAGCTCCCGAGGATATGGGTCTAGTCTGTCTAGCCCTTTGTCATTAGGCAATCTGCTCCAGCCTAGGATATGTGATTGTTTGCAGGTCGTGCTGCACAATCTGGCAGAAAATCCATGCTAGGGTCTCTCGAAGTGACTGTGGCACTCAATTATTCATCACCAGTGTTTGCAAGTCTCCAGTAGTGGCACATTATGACAGGAATATAAAGGAGGTGACCAAAGCTTTCTTCAGCGACATGAATGAACTCATCCATTATTTCACAGATGAAGATAACTATCTTACCACAAGGGTCTGAGGAAGGGTCACCGGACCCGAAACGTTAACTCCGATTTTTTTTTTTCCACAGAATCCGCCAGACCTGCTGAGCTTTTCTAGCAACTTTGCTTTGTTGTTATTTGTGCTTGTGGTAAGGCTGTTCACTTTATGGGGATTGTTGATTTCCACAGGCACAACAAGCCATTGACTGCACTAATGCTGCCATTAAACGCTACCTGTCCCTCCCCCCACCCCTCCTCCCGGGACCAGACAGTAGCATCTATGTGTCGCAAGATCTTTCGCTTTTTGGACATGCAACTAGTCTTTGGCCTCTGGCAAAGAATTATGTACGTCTGTGCTTGTTTCCCAGGGAGTTTCTCAGATTGTAAATGCTTTTGGGGTAATTTTCAGCTCCCACAGCTTTTTAAGGCTGAATATAACAGTGAGAATACCAGTGAATAGCCATTCCCACAGTGTGATGGCACCTACCTCCTATGTATGCTGCAGCCACTTCTAAATTTAATCAGAGCTGTGTGGGAGCAGAGACATCACGAGCTTCTGGTCTGCTATTGGGAATGGCACACCACAAATAAAATATCACTCATACCTTTTCATAAAAAACAAACACTGATCTCAAAGCAAGTGCTTATTATTCAAAATGCCTTCAAATCAATGCTCAAATAATACAGTGGCGGTGGAAGAATTCACTCAGAAATCTCTCAAAACTTTCATTCTTAGTGGTGATCAATCAGGGGAAGTCAACCCTGCAAATAGACGGAAATGGGGGGGAGCTGCTCATCCAAATACAGGTTGGTTCTCTCCCCTGCTTGCTACTGATAGGTTAACTATGGGCCAATCAGCAACAAACATGGATAGGAAACAGCCTGTGGTTGGGGTATAGAGATGAATGGCATCAGTCAGCAAAGCTGAAGGTATATGTGGAGAGATGGGAAATGGAAACAATATGCCACATAAGACTGCCTTACTCTTATGCTTCAAATCCCTTGAAATAAGGGCCAATATTCCATTCGCCTTCCTGATTACCTGTTGCACCTTTGTACTAACGTTCTGTGTTTTGTGCCCAAGTACCTCTAAGTCCTAGATAACAAGGTGTGGAGCTGGATGAGCGCGGCAGACCAAGCAGCATCAGGGGAGCAGGAAGGCTGATGTTTTGGCCCGAAACACCAGCCTTCCTGCTCCTCTGATGCTGCGTGGCCTGCTGTGTTCATCCAGCTCCACACCTTGTTATCTCAGATTCTCCAGCATCTACAGTTCCTACTATCTCTCTACCTCTAAGTCCTTTTGTGTTGCAGCCTTCTGCAGTTTTTCTCGATTGCTGGACATGTGGAAATGAAGAACTGCAAAGGCATGAGAGTTGTTTCAGGGTGGAGAAAACAATATTGAATTTTTCAACATAGGGAGGAACTGGCAAAAGGAAAACAGAGGTAATTTTTTTTTTGCAAACCAATTTCGCAGTGCCGGGATTAAAGCTGCAGGGGCTTGGGAGCTAGTACATAAGTGGAAAATGGCATGGATACTGGTATAATGAACAAAGCATCAATTGAACAATTCTACATTGCATATTTTAGATTTATGTTGACATCTCACTAGTAGGGCCAGTGTTCTGTATCACATGGACAAGTTGTCTTTCTGATGAAGTGGAAACAGAGAGACAAAATATGAATTAGAAGGAGGAGAAGCGCATTTAAACCTGCTGTGTGACATGATAAGATCATGCCAGTTCAGGTTGTCTCAAATCCACATTCTCACCAAAAACCTTAAGAATCTATCTACCTCTGCCTTAAAAAGATTCAAGGACTCTATTCCTGAAAAGATAGTAGAAGCAGAAGTCTAAAGACTCGTGAGCCTCAAAGCCAAAATTCTGCCTCATTTCTGTTTCAAATGGGCGGCACCTACTTTTTGAAAATTGACCCCAGTTCAAGATTTTCCATAAAAAAGGTCCACTCCATATCTACCCTGCTAAAACACCTCAGGATCCTGTATGTTCCAATCAAGTCACCTCTTACTCTTTTAAACTCCAGCAGATACAAGCTTAGACCGTTCAACCTTTCAAAATGAGTCAACCATCTCAGTCCAGGTATCAGTCTTGTAAACATTCTCTAAATTGCCTTCAAAACAGATCTGCACCACTGTTCAATGAATACTGAGCCAGTTTTCCTGCATTGTTGGCTGAAATCCATCCCTCAAGTGTCATCTAAAGAGACAATCTGGATCATTATTTCATTTGTGCTTGTGAGATCTTGCTGTGCATAAATTGGCAACTGTGTTTCACATACTATAATTGTGACTGCATTTCAAAAGTATACAATTGATTGTAGATTGATGTGAATTCATTAAATGTGAGTAGATGTGATTGTCACTTCATGGTATTTGTCACTTCTACCAGTACAGGCACGGAACAAAAATTGTTTGGCGTAGCTTGCTGTGACCAGTGCTCCTTTTTTCAATATTTTTTAAAATTGTCTGGGCATAGACAGAGTTAACATTTTGAATCTTGTATGGCTATTCTTCAGAACTGGAAGGTGTTGGAAAATAGATTCTTTTTTATACTCTTTACAGGCAGAGGAGGAACAAGGCAGCAGATGGGTAGATGCCCAGTGCAGTGAAGTCAATAGCGGAGAAAGTAAAAAAGATCAAAAAGGGTATAATAAAGGTGTGAAACGGAGTGAATCACTTCTTGCTACTAAGTGCAAAGTCAATAATATGTAAATGCAACATGTTTGTGTGAGTGTGGGGTTGAAAGAATGTAAAATAAAATGCAGAACAGACATATGTGGTCAGTTTTTGAAGTTATTGAAGTCTATATTAAGACTCGAGACTGTAAAACATATAAGCAAAAGATGCAGTGTTGTTCCTTGAGCTTGTGCTTCAATCAAACATTGCAGCAGACTCAAGACAGAATTATCAGCATGAAAACAAGATGGCTTACTGAAAAGCTGGCAACTGGGAAGCCAGGGTCATTCCCACAGACAGAACAGAGGTATTTCACAAAGCAGTGTTCCAGTTCCATTTGGTCTCGCTAATGTAAAGCAGACTGCACTGTGAGCAGTGAATGAAGTAGACTCGACTAAATGGAATGTAAGTAAAACACTGCTTCACCTCAAAGGTGTGTTTGGAGCTATTGACAGTGAAAAGGATGGAAGTGAATGAACAAGTGTTACAACTTCTGTGATTGCATGGAAAGGTGCAACAGGGGATTGATGAAGTGTTCAGTGAGAACCTGATCTAGTTTGTTCAGTTGGCTGGATGGCTGGTTTGCAGTACTGAGTAATGCCAACAGCATAAGTTCAATTCCCGCACTGGCTGAAGTTACAATGAAGGACTGTCCTTCTTAACCTCTCTCCTCCCCTGATGCCTGGTGTCCCTCAGGTTAAACCATCATCAGTCGTCTCTCTCCAATGACAGAACAGCCCGACGGTCCTCTGCGACATTGTTGACTTTACTTTATCTAACAGGAGATAAATGCAAGATTTTTATTTCTTTGTTACTTCTTAGCAACAGTGTATTTTCAAATTGAAATTTCTACAAAATGTCTCCTCGGTGTCTGGAAGGTTTACTGGAGACGAAGATGGGAATGTGTGTGTATGTGTTTCCAATTCCCTCCCAGTCTCAGGACTTACATCCAGTCACTCTCATACACGTACCTAGTCCTATATTTACATACTCATCATTACACTCGCTCACTCCCAAACCCTGGCAAAGGCAACCTACTACCTACACACCCATACCCTTTTAGGGGTCAGGGCATGGATGGGAGGGCAAGAGCCTTGTCCTCCCCCAGTCTGAGTAATAGGCAGCATTTTACTCATAGTATCACTCTACTATCCACTCACCCTACTCTGACCCACAGTCTCACTGACATCAGCAATGTCCAGGTCTTGGACTGAGTGAAAACATACACTATTGGGTTTTTCTCTGCTCCTCAAACAAGACACTGTTTATCCCCTGCATTCCAAAGACTTTGGAAAGAAAGAGCTTGTGCTTGGAGATGCAGTTTCTTTCAGATTCACAAAGCAGTATTTTTGAATATTGGTTGTGGAGGCTGGGTAGAAAGGTTTATCAAGGCAGACACTGCACTGCGGTCTGTGTTTCGGAGTACAGCTATGGCACAAAGGGGTGTGGGATCCTTCTGAGTTAAATCCAGTTACACAGAGAAGAACACATGAAAGCTACGTGCACTTTTTAAAAAGGGAGTACCTCATTCTTTATGGTGTGTAGATTATGTTGCTGTGAACAGCATAAACACTTTCATGTCAAACAAATCACCAAGTGTAGACACTGTGATTAATGGTTAAACAGACTAATGTTAATGCAATTGTAATGACATTCTGATTTCTTCATGTGACAGCCAAGATACAAATACTGTCACCAGTTCTGAAGAATACCAACATTATAAAAAGTTAAGTCAACTGTAGATAGCTGGATAATCAAAACACTACATAAGGGTACAGCATAACAATCACATCGCTCAGTCACCACAGGAAAACCTGAAAGCCATTCATTAGATGTTATTGTAATCCAGTAATTACTCCTTTGTGTACACTGCCAGTCAAGAATCACTATTCCTGGTTATTCCAGATTACAAACCTGTTCCTCTGTGAAGTGTCTTGGCAATGTTTTTCTACATTAAAGGCAATACGTAACTGCAAGTTGATGCTGTTTCAGTTTTTGTGTTTCTTTGTCATGCCATTTGGCTCTTTGAAACACTTCAGCCATTCAATAAGAGCATGGCTAATCTGATTGTGGTCTTAGCTCCACTTTTCCATTTGTCCCCTATAACCCTTGACTCTCTTGACTGTATAAAATCTATCCAACTCAGCCATAAATAATTTTAATGATCTAACTTCCACTGCCATTTGAGAAAAAGTATTCCCCAGTCTCATGGTCTTCTATGAGAAAAGATTTCTCCCACCTTCACCTTAAAAAGGAGAGGCCTTATTTTTAAACTGTGTTCTCAAGTTCTCATGTCTTGCAACAGAGGAAATATCCTCCTGATATCCACCCTATCAGGTCTGCTCAGGTCCTAAAATGTTTTAATAAGATTAGATCTTATTCTTCCAAATGTCTCCAGATAAGCTTTTCAACCCAAAAATGAATCAATGAATCTTCTCTGAATTACTAGAGATAAAAGGTACTGCAGATGCTGGAGAATCCGAGATAACAAGGCATGGGGCTGGATGAACACAGCAGGCCAAGCAGCATCATAGGAGCAGGAAAGCTTGACATTTCGGGCCTAGACCCTTCATCACTGAATTACTACCTTATCAGCATAGCTCATTTTCCATCTGCTTTTGGCTGCCTTCTTCAATGAATGGTTTCTTGCTCTCAGCTAACTATATTTCAAGAGCAAACGTATCACCAGGTTGTCCAGTGCAGTAGCTACTGATAGGAGTTACTTCAGTGAAACAAAACAACGAACATACATCACACTTATAAATCTCAGCCCTCATTCTAGTAATCCTCGTTTGTACTGAAATTCCATTTTTCTACCTTCCACATTGCAAACTTCAGGATAGTCAGTTCCTACTGTAGTTCTTCATGTTTTGAAAAACTGTGGATTCCTATATATTTGCTCACCTATTGAAGATGGTGGTTCTAATGACTTGCGTTTTTCTCTGTTGTTTCTGGTTAAACTGTCAGCATTCATTATTGTTATTCCACTGAAACTGACAGCAATGTTGGGGGGCTACACATATGCAGAAAAATGTCAAAACCCATCTGTCAGTGACTCTGTGCTGCCTTAGCCTATGGACTGTTGATGTCTCAATAGAAGGAAATCCTGAAGCTTTCAGTGAATTCTCACAAAAACTTCCACTTTCATGCTATTGCTCTGACTGACAAATGCCTTGTGATGTTTTATTGCACCAAGGATGCTTTATGAATGTATTTTTCTGTTGTGAAAAGAATGTAAATGTTTCATTTGGTGGAACGAAGGTAAATGGGTACTTACCTGCATTCTCCTTTCTTACTTATTGAATGGGCTGAATCTTACTTGTGTTGGCTAATTCTGAGCTATGTCCAGGATTCTGATCGCAAGGCCTAGCAAATTATTTTCAGGCTCTACCAAATTTGCAGCATTAATTACCTATCACACC
The DNA here is from genome assembly GCA_024137785.1 of Ginglymostoma cirratum. Taxonomy (NCBI): domain Eukaryota; kingdom Metazoa; phylum Chordata; class Chondrichthyes; order Orectolobiformes; family Ginglymostomatidae; genus Ginglymostoma; species Ginglymostoma cirratum. The sequence continues at coordinate 11,272,929 of JAHRHZ010000264.1, read as the reverse complement.
CCTTTGGAGTTTCCCATGTTGATTCTGCCTCCACCTTTTCATGTGCCCTTCCCAGAGTGACTCACCACTCAACGGGTATCTGTCAAAGGACAGGCATCCTTTGTAACTGTGTCATCTGTAAAAAGCATGATCTCTCTGACTGGAATCATGCCTGACCATAACCAATTCCCTGGACTGGCACTGGGGGCTTCCCTTGATATATTGTGCTGGGAACGCTTAACAGATGGGTGTTTTCATGAACTTTTGTGAGTTAAAGACATTGAGACATTACTGCTTGCTAAATGCAGGTGCTGTGTACTTGCCATGTTATCTGCTGGCCCATGGTACAAGTGTGACATTGGGGTTGCAAATTGCTATAGAGCAGGATTTGCACCTCCTCGACTGAGAACTACTGACCACCAAGGCAAGCTACCTGGTTATGTGACTGCACTAATTGGCACAGCAAGGCAAAGCTGGGATGATGTGGGTATGCAGGTAGGCACTGCCTGAGTGAGCACTAAGAGAGGAAGTGAGCAGCTCTGAGATGCAGCCTGGTTAATATTTTGAGTTAGCTGCCAGGCCATGTGTGCAAAGTGTCCCTGCTGCAGCCTTTCAATGTCGGTTGCTAGCGTGTCCTGCAGTACAAGTCAGAGCTTCTAGAGTGCACTTCAGTGTATTGGAGTGGTGCTATGGTGGTCTTGAGGTGTTGATAAATGCTGGATGCCAATATATGTGGATGAAGGATGTGTTCGTGGGTGGTGCCGTTGGATCATGCCCTGCAATTTGTGTGTTTACAACGTGGAGGTCATTTGGAACAGGTGGAAAGCTTAACCTGCCAGGTCCCCATTCTGGCTTCCATGTTGCTTTCTTGACATCACCACATTTTAGCGAGTTTGCTAAAAAAGAAAGCTAAAAATTAATGAGGAATGTTGACCATCAATAGGCCATTTAGTAATGATTGCCAATTGGCAACTCACTAGCAAAAATTTGCCGCATTGCAGAAAAGCGAAAACATGGTGTGAGGTTTCCTTATATCAGGAGGGGCCTTGCTCGATTACTTTTTCAATGTCGCCCTAGTCCACATTGTTCAGACCCCTATAAGATTCCCCATTATTTTTGCAAAGACAAGTGAGTGAGTTATAGCAGGGACAGTATCACATAGGTCATCTTCTGGAACATACGTTTCAAGCGCATGGTCATGCAAAATAAATTTAAAATGATTGTGCATGAAAACTAAATCTTGAGGGAAGATTTCACTGGCCCTGAAAACACACAACTGATGAGGGTGTATTAAACAAACACTGATTTTTATGAATACCCATTAATTCTACTCTTTAAATAGACTTTTGTGAATTGGTAGCTTTTGTGAATTAATAGCTCTATAATTATGTAATGTCAAATTTCTCCATTCTGATAAAATTCCACATTTAAAATAAAAATGGAGTTTGTTTCCATTGGTATTTTAGTTTGTAAATTCTATCAGAACCATGTATTTTGCTATCTGAAAATTTATAATCATATTAAAGGATTACGCATTTTTTAAAAAAAAAGACTTTGCTCATTTATTGCTTGTGGGAATATTTCTATACAGTTGGTTGCTTTCATCTTGTTGACATAATTGCTGCTACAGACCTCAAGATTCCTTGGACATTTTTTCAGATTAAGGCTGTGGTCAGGAAAGGCAATATCTGGGCTATAGTGATCACTAACTGTTGTGGACAGCTTTCTTTGAGGTCAGCTGTAAGAATGATTGCTTTGCCATTGACTGCGTAATATTGCCCAAAGTTTTCTTAGTTGACCTGAGTGACAAATGTACTTCTATGTTTGCAGTTCGGCATGGAGGCAGGAACCAACAATAAATTCACATCACACAGAAATCTAACAATGAATTGACACTGGTTTCCACAACAGAGTTTTGTAGTCATTGGTTCTGAGAATTAAGGAGAGAATAGGTGACAAAGAAAGACAGAAAGAATGGAAATTGCTGTAGAAAATGTGAAAAAGTGACTTGATTTAAATTGATGTACAGCTATTTACCAAGTGGGCTTCTGATGATGTCTGACCTACTGTGTTTTTCCAGCCTCATACCTGTAGACTCTGTTTATGCGCAAAGTCAGAAATCACACAATACCAGGTTATAGTCCAACAGGTTTATTTGAAAACACAAATTTTCAGAGTGTAGCCTCTTCATCAGGTGGAGTGAGAAAGACAGCACACAGAACGCAGTATTTATAAATAAAAGATCAAAGAGTCACACAACTGATGAGGGTGTATTAAACAAACACTGATTTTTATGAATACCCATTAGTTCTACTCTTTAAATAGACTTTTGTGAATTGGTAAACTGCTGCCTCATTTAAATCCGTTATTGATTACCTTTGTCACTACTGCTTCAGCTGTCACGATCCAGAGAGGTGTTGATCCGTATGCAGGAAATGCTAAGCACAACAGAAATTTGATAATCACTTTGTCGGCAAGGAGTTTATTTCATTCCCAGACATGAGCTTTTACCTAGAGCATGTTTAAACACGTTAGATAACAGCAAAATTACCTCTTAGGTGCTCACTACAGCAGAAGAAATCATTTAACATAGCCTAATATTTTCTATTCTTTTCCTGCCAAGCACAGCGAATAGATTTCTTTCACACTTTTTAACCTTTTGTAAGCATCAGTAGACTGCCAAAGAGATAGATGAGATACAAGCAGAAGAAGTATAGATTCTTAGGCTAAAATTTGTGCAAAACATTTAAATTCTTCAATGAATTAACATATCAAACACATCATGAATATTATAATGTCCTTTAAATTGTTTCATAAAACTGGCATCATATCATTTTCAATGCAAACTAATTGTAAAGTGGCATAGTTATCTACCTACCAATATATTATATTCCTGACTGGCCAGGTGACCATTAACAGTGAAGGGCTTCAGCCTGAAACATTGACTTTCCTGTTTTTCTGATATTGTCTGACCTGCAGTGCTTTTCCAGCCTCATACCTATAGACTCTGGCTTCCAGCATCTACAGCCCTTTTGTCTCTTTGTGCATACACAGCCCAACCAATCACTGAACCATCTTGCTGTAAAATAGATAGACAGCAATGATTATTTTGCCTTGAACTATGATCTGTGAATTAATATTCTCTGCAGATATTCTTACAGTATCTATTTCATTTGACATTATAATTGACTGGGGTCTGTATGAAGATACAGGCTGTGCGTGTTGTAACTGGTTTGCTGAACTATGACACCATTAGTTAGTCATTAACAGCACGTACTTACCCAATTTTAACGTACTGTCCATTATCCCTCTGAAATATAAGATGTTAGAATTCTTTGAAAGAGCAACATAATTGAATCCATAGACAGCTTCATTGATGCTCTCCATGGTTAGTATGTCAAGAGACAAATGAACAATGTGAGATTTGACCTTCCCATAGCAAGCACCAACTCAGTCTCTCAGGCAACCTGAGTGAGACTGATTAGACTCTGGACGAAAATCCAGGAGAAAGCTGTCTGAAGACTTGAGATTCAATTTGAAGAGTTTGCGCAAAAATCTAAAACTTTGATCTAATGGCAACTGAAATCTCTTTCAATTTGCTCTTCAATAGCCAGACAAGATGTGCAGTTATTGTTCCATGGATAAAATTTTTCAACTGCCATTCAGTTATAAATTAGAAATAGGAAATGAAATAGAACCATGTACTATCCCAAATTCAAAATATGAAATAATAAATGCTAGAATATCCCACGCAACTGAAGTTTTTCAGATGCGTAATAAACATCCCTTTAAAATGGCATCAAAATAGTTGTTTCATTTAATGGCGATAAGCATTGAACATGGTCCTTAATTGCCTGACATCATTTTAACAGACTTGACCTCCAAGAAACCTATTGGTCCATCATGCTAAAATAATTCAAATATGCTACCATAGAGTGAAACAATCTAATGCCCAGGGACAACTAATAAAAATTCCAATGACTTTCTGGTTCTCAGTGGAGCAGGTTCAATGATCTGAAACAGATCTTGGAACAAGGAACTAAGTTTGCTCAGTGTAGTATATTCAATCTGGTGAGAGGAGATAACTGACCATCACAAAGAATTCGCAACTTTGAGCTTTGAAAGCAGTTATGATTATGTAATCAATAAACAAGAAACATTAAATCAGACAGGAAAAGGTCAAATTACAAAAAAATCTGTCCACCAGTATTAGCATGAAGTGGCTATGAGACTGTGTGATAATTAAATATTCGTCTAAATCATTCTGACAATTTAATTTGAGATAGACCTAGTGAGTTAGAAATACACTACAGCAGGGTTGGTTTGATGTAGATAAAGCATTGACAATAATGCATTAACACAACATTGTTAACATCTCATGGTCCATCAAAAGCATTGTGCTGAATCATGATTTCTCCAGCAGTGTTAGAAACACCATTTTCTAAACTTGCAATCAGAACAAATCAGAAAATTTTAAAAATTGGTTGAAAACAAGAGCAATTACTTAGTGTGAGGATCAAATTGAACTTCATGGCTTACAAAGGTTATAAGCCAATGGTTCCCAAACTTTTTCAAATGGCAGCCTCATTTTGAGGCTTGAAAACTTTTGTTCCTCATCAGAACAACTAGGGAGCTGAGAGTGGGCAAGGTGTTTAGCAGGGGTTTGGTATTATGGGTAGAAGATCTAAGACAGCAAAGGGCGGTGGTCAGCCATTATTATCTCGGATATGTGTCCCTATAATTTCAGCTCACCACCTCACTTGGGGTTCCTGCTGTAAGATCTTACCATTGAGTTTCCATTCTTCATTTGTTTTGAAAGTCAAAGAGGTTGTTCAGACAAGATCATGTCTTTTGGAACTCACAGCAATAAATTTGACTTTAAAAAGAACATAATGTAAATTTCTGGATGGACAATAAAGAAATGCTGAAGATGCTGGATATGAAGCAGAAAATGCAAGAATCTCTCAACAATTGAGAGAAGAAAGTAAGGTTAACCACTGCTGAAGAAACTCATCCCCACACATTGCGCAAATAGCACTAAATGCATGCTCTCATTTTCAGTGTGCTGGTCCATGATGTTCTTTATGGGGACTTGAAATAGTAATAAACACATGTCCCCCAAGATTCTGATTCCTTCTCATATTGAGACCCCATAATAACCTACACTTTCCGGCAGAAAACAGAGCACATGCAGAAAGGAAATCTGGAAATGTGAGAGCTATGTTTTGCTGTTTATTTAATTGCAGAATCACAAAAAATCTACTGTAGAGTTTGGGGTGGATTTCAGGGCATGTAACAACTCTTAAGGACTGGGCTTTAGAAAGGTCAGATTGGGCATTCCTCCACTCATGAACAAGGAGAGGATGCATTCATTATAAAAGAAAATAAAAATCTAAGGATGTTTGGAGATAGAAGGAGAAATGTCGAAAGTGAAGTTCTTTTGTAGTTGCTTAGCACAGTATTGACAGAGATTATTATGAAAAACATATTGTTCCATATACATAACCATGCTTAGAGTTGTGTCGGCCGTAAATTTAAGGCTGTATTTTCTAACAGTCAAGTGAAATATTCACATCACAATTTGTTAAAAGAAATCCATTGGGCAAATCAAAATAAAATGTTGATTAAACCTTTTCATTTGATGAATAAAACTGTTCTGCAAGTAATTGAAGTGTCACATTTGACAGGATGTCAGGAACTGAGCAAAGCATAATTATAATAATTCTAACTGTTGGAGGATAATGGAAATGTGCTTGCTCCCGTTCTTGGTAGTTTTCTGAAGTTTTGAGAGATGTTAGTTCAATTATTCAAACTCCATGGAATAGGTTTCCTTTGATTGCTAAAATGAAAAAAAGTTATTTGTGGCATAAATCGGGTTCCCCATTAAAATCCTACCCCAGTGAGGAGGATATTTGAGTGGTGAATCTATTGTGAAATATGTTGTTCTTGAAGAACAGATTTACTGGATTGATACCTAGATGAGTGAGTCACCTTATGAGGAAAAATTGGACAAGGTGGACTTGTTTTCATGGGAGTTTAGAAGAGTGAGTGTGATTTGATTTAAGTTTAAAAGATTCTGAATGGGCTTGATGAGGTGGATGAGAAAAGAATGTTTCCTTTTGTGCGTGAGTCCAGGACTAGTGGACACTGTTTTAAAATTAAAGGCTATCTTTTCAGGACAGAGATGAGGCCAGCTTTTTCCACTCACAGGATTGAATGAGTTTGGAACTCCCAGCCCCAGAAGGTGGGAAAGGTGACAAGATAGATTTTTTTTTAACATATTTATGGAATTATCACATAATATAAACCTACATGTTTAAATGTAGTAGCTGAAACACATATTCATATTGCAAAATCTTCATTTCCAAGAAGTCACTTTTTAAGGTGGAAGAAGTTAGGCAAGAGAATCAAAACCTAACAGGGGGTAGGTGGGAAGGTGGAACTTGGAACACAAACTATTAACTGAATGGCACAGCAGTAGTAATGGGCCAAATAACCTACTTCTGTTCCTAATTTGCATGTTTGTATGAAGTACAGTGTAGCTGATGTAAAGCTGTGACTACTTAAACCAAGTTGTCCGAAGACATTTTATTTGGTCCCTGTCATAGTTCAGGTAAATCAATGGAGCTCAATTGTGTTTTACCAAAACCAGGGCGTGATCATGAAGAGCCAAAAGAAAGAACAAAATGGTTCACTTTTTTTGATTTGCTGATGTCCTCAATTCTGGATGTACTGAAAATGTAGTAGAATGTCAGATTTTAATGGAATTTTGGATAGACTGACACTTCAAACTGTTGCTAATTTGATTCTTGCTAATTTCACTCTTCAGCTCATTGCGTAGCTTTAATTTTTGCAAGCTAAATGAAATGCATACATCCATGTGCTCTTCATTTCTTTTAAGCAATTGCATCTGGATCACTTTTTATAATTTGCATCTTACAGTCAGGTCTTTTTGCTTTTCCTGTGGTTTATAAAACACGTCACAATCTCAATCCTTTGCCTAATCTAGCAGAGATGATCTATATGACCAAGCATCAACGTGACTAAGATCACTGACATAAACTTGGACATGCTTTATTTCCCTCTGTGACTATGTTACATGTACCAGCTGGCACTTGAAAATCCAACATTTTAAGCTGATGCTGACCTGCAGAGATAGAAATGATTTGCATGTCTTCCTGTATGAAAATTACAAAAAAAAATCATTTTGTTGATATTCATCAAAACTTTTGAGCTTCTAAAGAAAACGCCTCTACATTTTTTTTCCCCAATCAAAGCCAACAAACAAGCCGGTCAAGGCAGTATTCCTAAAATGGCACATTGGCATAGCAACATGCTTATCCACAGTATACCCAGAGGTAGTCGAATTTCAGAAAGCTCACCAAATGTTACAGAATTAGCAGATAGTAACAGATGCTCACAAAATTCCAATTTCAGGTTAACTGCTGATATTGATTAAAAGTACATAATATCGCTTCCTTAATGAATTTGAGTTCACTGGGGAAGAATCTGGCTAGGAACATGAAAATGGATAGCAACAGTGTCTACATGTATTTGAAGAAGTAAACAATAAGGAAAGTGAGTGTTAGTCCTCTTTGCTCTTTCATAGGATGCGGGCATCACTGATACCAACATTGAGGTCTTCTTCGGCAGCAGCTTCTGGGCTTTCCAGCAGCCTGGTGCAGTGGTCTCATCCTGGCGTGAATGTCTTCTTAGGCATGGAGGGTCACTCTGGGTATTTCAGCAGCTTGGCAGGCAGCCTCATCCTGGCATGGTGGTATTGCAGTGTTCGTCATTTTAATCAGATTTTACGAAATGAAATTTATCTGAGATGAGCTTTGCCTTAATTTTTATTTTTTTTTCTTCTTATCTACGACTCATGTCAATGATACAGATGCCAATGTTACGGCGACTTATAAAACATTTCACTGTACTTTTTTGTCAGAATACTTGTGACAATAAGTTGCTATTCTGTTCTATTCTGAAGCCAGAATTTTGTTTGCCTGATCCTAATTGCACTTGAACAGAATGGCCTATTTCAGAGGACAGTTAAGAACCACTTTGCTGAATCTGGAGTCACATATAGGTCAGAACAGGTTAGATTTCAGTCATTAAAGGACAATAGAGAACAAATAGATTTTTACAATAATTAATGATAGTTATCATAGCTGTCACTGAGGCTTTTTTGAAATAATTTCCCTAGATTGAATTTAAATTTCACTAGCTACCACAGTTGGATGTGAACTCATGTCTAAACTCTGAAGCTTTGCATTACTAAACTAGCAATTGTTCTGTCATCCCCCCCAGTGTACAGCTAGGGGCTCAAGTGAAAAAACAGAACCACAAAAGTAACAATCTCTGGAATACTACTCAAATTAGGAGCAAATTGGCAAAGGAAAACTAAGATTAGGTAGCTCATAGATCAATGGCCTACTTCAGAAAAATGGCTCATGATTCAAAGGGAACTTAGGAGCTGTACTATTGAGACGGTAGTCCCCTGAACTTTGTGGGGTAATGTGTTCTGATGATTTGCGGAACTAGGAAAATAGAGAGAGCTTTAAACATAGTAGTAAGGAGGAATTTTTGAGGGAGATGTATGGTATTAAAGAGATGTTGCAGGAAGGTACAAAGTATAGAACTCAAATGCATCAACAGCAAATAAGGCCAGAAATTGCATGAATAATAAAAAAAAGAGTTAAGGCTCTGAATAAAAGATGTTCACAGAAAAATGGATGAATTATCAGTATGATTGTAAATAAATGTGTTTGACTTGATGGCCATTTTAGAGGCATGATTGCAAGGTGACCAATAATGGAACCTAAATGATCAAGGAGGTATTTAATATTTACAAAAGACAGGAACAAAGTACAGGCAATGGTGCAACTTTATGGATTAAGGATGGCATTAATGCAATTATAGAGTTGTGGCCACAATTAGATCAACCACATCAAATGGCAATACAGACCCACGGGACCAAATAGCCTACTCCTGTTTCCAATTTTTATGTTCATATATTGTTCTTGTTTTGGGCACAGTTTAACATATTATTGAGACAAATAGCTAAATATGTAATTTTAAAAAACTGGAGAAATCAAGAATTTGTTTGTTCACAGTTGAGAGATTTTGACTCATTATGATGCAGTAAGTTTTGAAAGTTAAAAATTTGCATGTAACCCATTGTATAGTACATTTTGATCCTTTTGTGGCCTGTAATTATTCAATAAATATGTATTGCCTGTGTTCCTATAGGTAGGAAATCTTCAAAATCTAAGCATCCATGGTTGCTGTACAAAATCTTCAACTAAAAGAGGGAACATATTATACTCATATGCTTCCCAAGATAAAAAGGTACACAGCAGGTGCATATTCAATGACTGAATGAGAATACAGCATCTCCAGTTTCAATGTGTGAGAGAACCATATAATAAATCCACATTCAACGATTGTAAATGATTTAAAAAAGAACTGTGTTTTGTTAAATTGCCTGCACATTCAATGTTTTACACAGAACAAAAACTCCCACAAATTCCTTCAACTTGAAAAAAATCCTGCTCCTATTTCTTATGTAATGATAACTTTCACCATTGCAAAAGAAGCAGTAAACAGCTGTAACACTGCATGACCCAGAAGAAAAGATGCATCACACCACTCTGCTCCCTGCTGAGAGAGAGAACGCAGAGAGAGAGAGAGAGGGAGACAAAAAAACAACCTAGGAAAGGAGATGGATATGTGAAAGCCTGAACACTCCTTGAGCAAGAGAAAAGCAGCAAACAGTTATAACACTGACTGAGATATCAGCATCTAACACTTCAACTGAGAGATCATACGAACCCACTACTGAGTAGGAAGGAAATAACACCCATAGTAATTTCCTACAGTGGTGCATGTAACACCCTCATTACCAGACTCATTTTATCTCTTTAAAATCAAAAGACAGCAAAGTAAAGGGAACAAAAGCAAAAAGCTGCAGATCCTAAATAAAAACAAAATAAAAACTTAAAATAGTGGAAATCTGCATCACATTTGGTAATAACAACAGAGAGAAAATGTGCAAAAATATTGAGTTGAATATGATGAATTTGGAATTGGAGAAGTGAAGGGTTCTGAAAGAGAGTTTAATTCTAATGTTAACCCTTTGTCTTCCAATGGACGTTGCTGGACCTGCTGATCACATTCTGTTTAGATGCATGACAAGGGGTGTTTATCTTACCAATTTATTATTTAAAGCTCTATGTATGTTCTAAACAGCTTCTTCAGCACCAGTTTATTTAAGAGTTTATAAATGGCACTAGGTCATAACCCATCTGGAAATCAAACACTTACGTTATATACAAATAGAAGTAATATTATATCCTCCTCCATAGTTCGACTACAAAATTATTAATTTGGCTCCAATAAACAGGCAACAAATCATCTTGAATTTATGCAGAAACATTCAATATGAAACAAGAAACTGAGATATTGAATTGGATATTAGAACATAAACCATGCCATTAACTGCAATGCTACAAGTGTTGGGAGTTTATAAAACGTTTTGTATGGAAAAAATGCCACTGCACATCACTTCTGAGAGCACTGGACTATCAGAAAGGGAAATGTACAATGGATGTTAATGGATGGATAGAGCAGGAGCACACACAATGCAGATGTCCCAGGATGTGAAAAATTTAAAATAAAATTTGTTTCTTTGTTTTTTAATCTCCTTGATCAGGTTTGGGCAATGATTTCAATTTCATGTTTTTATTTTGAAAAAAAAACTATTCCATTTTATTCCACATGCCAGTGAATTACTAATCAATGATGGATGCTGACCTGAAACCTGCATTAATTGTCAGTGAACCATAGGATTAGTTTGGATATTAAGGGAATATAAATAAATAGAATAGAAGCACATTAACTCTGAACAATGACATCTGATACTGCGGTTTGCAGAAATGTTGTTAAAGGAATATTATCTATACTGTGGAATAGACTTTGATCTCAGTTCCTTGGATAACTGGAAACATATAACTCTGAAAACTCACCCGCTGTAATGGATCTGATAGAATGTCATCTTTGCAACATACTTGAAATGAGATAACTTTGCCTAGGGATAGTTATTGACTTAAGAATTTAAGTCATATTTACAAGAACTACATTGTTCTAATCTTGAAAGCAGTGTGCACCTTGTGAGTGACATCATTAAGATGAAAAAGGCAGTCTTTTCCTTTCTGAATCACTATATCATCTTGGTTAATACAAAAGATAGGACATACCACACTGAAGCACTGCAATTCTAAAGCTGATTTCTTTCTAATTTCATTTTCTGTGAATCCTTAAAAATATGTGAAAAATAAAATTAGTTTTAAATATAAATTTAATATTTTAACAATACAAACTTCAATATTCCAACTGAAGCAAATAAAAATGGATTTGTAATAATGATTTACAGAAGTTATTCAGATCATGTTTTCTGAAAGAAATTGGATTTTTGCTTATTCAAGCTGTTACAATCTGCAGATTTAGAGTATATAGAAGAGTACAGCATTATTGCATTACTGACTTGTGTGGAGATGTGTTATCATTACAAAGTAAGTTCAGCAGATTCTTAATAATTACAATATATACAATTGCACCCTTTTCTCTCCCAATAGAAAACAACTGAAGTTTTGTTAGTACAAAGCAGGATTTTTTTTTTGCACTTATTTCAATGTTTTGTCCAACTTTATACAGGCTAGAAGTATTGTCCTCAGCCTCGTAACTAAAATAGAATCTCGCCAACAGTGGGATAATGTGGTTGCTTTAGCCACATTGCCTAGTTTCCTTTTATAAGTAGATATAAGTATTTCTCTGCTATTTTGTTTTGTTCTTATTTTGAAATTCATCGTAATTGTGGACTGTTGTTATGGAGGCAAATGTCACAAAATTAGGTAAGGACCCAGAAAGACCATAAGGATTGCAGTACGTACACCAACTACTTTCAATATCGGCCACTTGCAAACTCTGTACTGCCTGCTCAGGGCTATAATTGTGGCATGATGCAATGATCTCCAATTCCAAGTTCATTATATTCAACTCAATATTTTTGCACATTTTCTCTCTTTGTATTTATTATGAAATGTGTTGCGAAGTACAAAGGGATCTGGGAGTGCTAGTCCAGGATTGTCTAAAGGTTAACTTGCAGGTTGAGTCCGTGATTAAGAAAGCGAATGGAATGTTGCCATTTATCTCAAGAGGGTTGGAATATAAAAGCAGGTATGTGCTTCTGAGACTTTATAAAGCTCTAGTTAGGCCCCATTTAGAATACTGTGCCCAATTTTGGGCCCCACACCTCAGGAAGGACATACTGGCACTGGAGAGTGTCCAGCGGAGATTCACACGGATGATCCCTGGAATGGTAGGCCTAACATACGATGAACGGCTGAGGATCCTGGGATTGTATTCATTAGAGTTGAGAAGGTTGAGGGGAGATCTAATAGAAACTTACAAGACAATGCATGGCTTAGAAAGGGTGGACGCTGGAAAGTTGTTTCTGTTAGGTGGGGAGACTAGGACCCGTGGGCACAGCCTTAGAATTAGAGGGGGTCAATTTAGAACGGAAATGAGGAGACATTTCTTCAGCCAGAGAGTGGTGGGCCTGTGGAATTCATTGCCACGGACCGCAGTGGAGGCCGGGACGTTAAATGTCTTCAAGGCAGAGATTGATAAGTTCTTGATCTCGCAAGGAATCAAGGGCTACGGGGAGAGTGCGGGTAAATGGAGTTGAAATGCCCATCAGCCATGATTAAATGGCGGAGTGGACTCGATGGGCCGAATGGCCTTACTTCCACTCCTATGTCTTATGGTCTTATGGTCTTTTATTTCCATTATGTTAAGTTTTTATTTTGTTTTTATTTAGGATCTGCAGCAGTTTGCTTTTGTTCCCTTTACTTTGCTGTCTTTTGATTTCAAGATGCTGTTGAATGGCTGCACACCTTGAGCAGGGGACACACAATCATGTCCGGCTGATACCACTTCAACAGTCTGCACTAATCACAGAATCATACAGTAAAGAAGAGGCATTTCAGTCCATTGAGTCTGTACTGTTAAAAATACACTAAATCAACATCAGTCCCACTTTCCAATGCTTGGCCCATAGCCTTGAATGTTATAACCTTTCAATTGCTCATCCAAGTAATTTTTAAAGTTTGTGACTACCCACCTCAACTACCCTCCCAGTCCACCAGGCATTCCTCACACCAACCATCCTTTGGGTGAAAAAAAAGTTTTCCTCACATTCACTCTACTCCTCCTGTCTTTCATCTTAAAATTATGCCTTCTTGTTTTGACCATTTAACTCAGGTGAACAGCTGCTTTCTATTCACTCTGTCCATGCTACTCATAATCTTACACACTTCTCTTAGGTTCTCTTTCAGCCTTCTCTGCTCCAAAGAAAACAATCCAACCTCTCTTCGTGGCTGTGACGCTTCATTCCTGGTGACATTGTGGTGAATATCCTTTTAATTTCCTCCAGTGCAATCATATCCTTCCTATAATGCAGAATACGCAGTATTTGAGCTGTAGCCTCACCAAAGTCATGTACAGCTCCACCATAACCTCCTTGCTCTTATAATTGATGCCTTGACTGATAAAGGCATGTATACATGTGCCTTCTTAGCTACTTTATTAACTTGTCCTGCCACCTTCAGTGATCCGTGGACAAGTACCCTATAATTCTTCTGAAACTCAGAGCTTCCCATTGTCCTGACAGTCATAGAATACTCCCTTGTCTTATTGCTTCTTCCAAGATGCATCATCTCAGATTTATCAGGGCTGAATTCCATCTGCCACTAATCTGCCCATCTGTCGAATCCATTTATGTCCTTCTGTAAACTAACACCTTCTTCATCTCTGTCAAACGCTCAGCCAATCTTCGTTTCATCCGCAAATTTGCAGATGATTACCCCCATCCTCCACATCCGCCCCCATCCCCACACTGAATAAGGGCTTGAAGCAGTTTGGCCAACAATGTTGAAGTAGGAAGAACACAAATGAAAGAAAAGTCAGGCCAGATGGAATGTTCTGAAGTACTATTGCACAGTATTAGACGCAATGGCATAGAAGGTGAACTGGAGGAAAGAGCTCAGCTGTCCGGAGGGATCTAAAAAGCATTGCATTCAAGCAACATGAAGGCAATGAAAGCAGAAGGTTGTCACAGTCAATGTTAGAAATCAGTTAGGAAGTCCTGGACAGAGTGTCTCTCGATGTTCAATGATCTCACATGAGTGAAAAAGGTCAGTGAATTCATCCTTAATAGTATATACTTAAAAATGAACAATTAACTTTATGCATAACTCATTCAATCACAAACACTTCTCTCCCTTACTAACAACTTCTGTCAACTATAGCTCATGCCTAACACTTATAGCTTGACCTCTCACTGTCACATTTAGCAGTGCTGCAAACCTCATACCGACAGATCACAGTTTGCACACATTGCCAAATATTCACCTGTCACAGCGTCATGCAGACTCATTACACTATGTATCATAGAATCATTACATTGCAGAAGGAGATCATATGGCCCATCATGTCTGCACTGACTCTCTAAGTACCTAAATTTAGTCAATCTGCTGCCCTTTCGTCATGATCCTTCACCTCACTTCACAAGCAACAATCATCCAACACCCTCTTAAGTGCCTCAATTGAACCTATTCCACCCACATCTAGGCAGTTTATACCATAATCCGTGTACTCCAAAATTCTTTACTCACCGTGTGACAAAAACTTCTTTACTTTTAAAAAAAGTTTGAAACCTATACTATCAGGTTCTCAATCCATTTTGAGTGGGAACAGTTTCCTTATTTGCTCTGTCCAGACCCCGGATGATATTCAAAACTTCTATCAAATTTCCTCTTAATATTCTCCTTTCCAAGGAAAACAAACCCAATTCCTCTAATCTTTCCTCATATCTGAAGGTCTCATCCCTGGAACTGTTCTCATAAACCTCTTCTGCGCTCTTTCTCCAATGCATTTGCATCCTTCCTACGATATGATGTCAAACACTGTACACAATACTCCATTTGAGGTCTAAATAATGCCTTATATAAGTTGATGAAAATTCCCTGCTGTTGGACTCATTGCCCCTATTTATGAAGCATTGAACACCCTATGCCTTATTAATACCTCTCTCTATTCGTTCTGCCACCTTCAATGATTTATGTACATGCATAAATCCAGGGTCTCTCTGCTTCTGCACACTCTTTAGTTAAAACAGTACTCTTTATTTTACTTTGTCTCTTCTTGTTTTTTGTACTCAAGTGTAACACTTCATACTTTCTACATTAAAATCCTCTGCCACCTATCCACCCACTGTCCCAATGTGTCAATGTTCTGTTGGAGTTCGACACTGACTCCTCAGAATTCATCATTCTCCCAATTTCGTGTCATCGGCAAACACTGAAATTGTCTCCTGCACTCTGAGCTTGAGATCAAAAACAAGAGTCTGATATCCAACCTCTGGGGAGCTCCACGACAAATATTTTTTTAGTCCAAAAAAATACTCATTGGTTATTAATCTCTGTTTACTATCCCTTAGTTTTTGTAACAATACTAACACTGATCCTTTTATCCCATAACCTATGGAAGTTTCCTTGTAAGTCTGTTGTATGGCAATGTGCTGAACACTTGGAAGTCCAATTTCATCACATCAACAGCCTTTCCCTCATCATTCTTCTCTATTAGAGCTCCAAAAAACTCCAGCATGTTTGTTAGTTATGATTTTCTATTAACAAATCCATGTTGACCCTTAAAACTCGATCCATATTTTTTCATGTTAATTCTATCCTGAATAACTGGTTCTAGAAGTCTCCTCAGCACTGAAGTTAAACTGACTGCTCTGTAATTGTTGGACAGGCCTTTATGAATGTTTTTGAACAAGGGCTTATCGTTTTCAATTCTCCAATCCTCCAGCATCATCTTGAATCCAAGGAAGATCAAAATGTTCCTGCAATTTCCATTCTCACCTTCTTCCGTATCCTTGGATGCATCTTATCCAGTTCTAGTGCCTTATTAACTTTAAATACCAATAACTTATCCAATACGAATATTAGAGCAAGGAAAAAGACTAAGCCTGCTCCACCATTCAATTCAAACATAGCGAATCTCATTTTAATCGCAAATTCTTGCATATCCCCAATAATCCACCATCTCCTTGGTAATCAAGAATCTATCTAGGCATGCCTTAAAAACATATAATGATTTTGCATCCACTCTTTTGAAGAATGGAATTCCAAAAATTCACAACCCTCCAAGAGAATTTATTTTTTCCTCATATCTGTCCTAATTGGGCAAGCTTCTATTTTTAAACTAAGATTCCTTGTTCTAGGTTCTTCCATAAGGGGAAACTTCCTTACCAGAATCACTTATGTCTATCCCTTCAGGAACTTAAACTTTTCAATTAAGTCAGCTCTGAATCCAAACGTGAGATTAGAGGTCTAGCCTATCTAGCCTTTCATCATAAGGCAATCCCCTTATTTCAGGTTTTAGTCTAGTAAACCTTCTCCAAAGTGCTTCCAGTGTATTAACGTCCTTCCAAAAGTATGGAGACCAGTACTGCACACAATACTTCAGATGTGGTCTCACCAATGCTGTATATAGCTGAAGAATAACCTCCCCACTCTTAAATTCAATTCCCCTCATGATTAAAAATAATATTCTATTAGATTTTCTGATTTCTTACTGAACCTGCTTAGTGACCTTCTGTGATTCATGCACTGTGACACCCAGATTTCTCAGCATCTCAGAGCTCTGCAACCTCTCACCAGTAGGTTATATTCTCTATTTTATTCTTTCTCTTAAAATGGACAACTTTGCACGTTCCCACATTGTAGCCATTTGCCCACTTAATCTACCTGTATCTCTTTGTAGGCTCATTAAATCCTGTTCACAAAATATCTTCTTACCTATCTTTGAGCCATCAGTAAATTTAGCTACCGTACCTCTGGTTACTTCATCCAAATCACATATATAAATTGTAACGAGATGTGGTCCCAGCACTGACCCCTGTGACACACCATTTGTGACATCCTGCTCGCCAGCAAAAGACCCATTTATTTCCATTTTCTGCTTTCTGTTAGCAAGGCAATTTTCCATCCATGCCACTATGTTAACCCCTGTACCTCGAACTTTTGAGATCTGTAATAACCTTTGATGTGGTATCTTATCCAATGCTTTCTGGAAATCTAAGTACCTATCATAAGCACACTTCTTCCTTATTAATTTCTATCTTCTTTGTCATATATGTGTAGTGTGCCCAAACCATTTCCTCTTTGAAGGTATACAGTTGTACAGCTGCTGTTTCCCCCTCAACCTTTGGTTCTAATCTATCCAGCCCAGCTCTGTTCTTGCCCCATTAAAGTCTTCTCTTTTCCACTTGATTATTCTTATTCCACATTGACCAATGTTGTTTTCTATCCTTATTCTAAACCTTGTAATGCAGTGATATTGTCCTCCAAATGTTTCTCACTTTTGATCTACTTGGTCCATGCCATCCCAAAATTCAGTCAAGCAGTTTTACATTTCTTGTTGGAATAGATGCATACTGTTGTAAGAAATTCTCCTGAACACAACCTATGAACAATTGTCCCTGCTGCTCCACATCTCTCTACTATCCCAGTCAATTAATGGATAATTAAAATCCCCATGACAACTGTTCTATGATGCTTACACCTCTCTGTAATTTTCTTGCAGCATTCTTCCTCTATATTACTCCCACTAGCTAATGGTCTATAAACGTAATTTCACTTCTTTTATTCTTTAGTTTGAGCTAATTGATTCTGTCCTTGAACTTTCTAAAACGTCCTCTTTCTACAGTAGTGCAATGCTGTCCTTAATCAAATACACCACCCCTTCTCCATTATTTTGCCTTTCCTAATTTTTCAGAACTCATTTGTGGAATATTTTGTCTCCCTTATTACCACATCATCACAATCCCATAAGGCAATGTGTGCCTCTAGCTCCCCAATCTGAATAATAATAACATAAATGCGCTGCAATTTAAAACTTCATTACATTGTTCCTTATTCTGAGTCCACCTACTAACTTACTATTCTCTATTTTGGTGCTATCTGTCTCTCCTAGCATTACTTGCTACCTAGTGTTACTTTCTAATATTCTGTCCTGGTTTCTATACCTCTGCGAGTATGAGAACCAGACTGTTCTCACTGAGACACTTCACGGTTTTCCCCAGGGTCTTGCTGGGCTGCAGAGCATATCTCAGGTGTCAGCAATGGCTTAGCCTTTGAGTGCAAATCATTCTCGCATAGATTCCCATTCTCATCACAGACTTAAATGCAAAAATCTACACTGACATCCCTGCGCAGTGCTGAGGAATGGCTGCATTGTCAGGGTTGCTCTCTTCTGGGTAAGGGTAAATCCAAAAACCATCTGCTGTCTCATGTAAAATTACCAATTTCAAAGAAGAGCATGGAATTATGTTTGGTGTCCTGACCAATATTTATCTCTGAAATAATATCCCCAAAACAAATATATCACAAACAGAGATAACAAGCATGGGGCTGGATGAACACAGCAGGCCAAGCAGCATCACAGGAGCAGGAAAACTTGACGTTTCGGGCCTAAACCCTTCATCAGAAATGGGGGAGGGGAAGAGGGTTCTGAAATAAATAGGGAGAGAGGGGGAGGCGGATAGAGGATGGATAGAGGAGAGGATAGGTGGAGAGGAGGCAGACCTCCTCCAGAACTTCCAATTCCCAGGTCCCCAACACCTCATTTTTACTATGGACGTCCAGTCCCTATATACCTGTATTCCCCATGCTGATGGCCTAAAGGCCCTCCGCTTCTTCCTGTCCCGCAGAACGGACCAATCCCCCTCCACCGACACCCTCATCCGCCTAGCCGAACTCGTCCTCACCCTCAACAACTTTTCTTTCAATTCCTCCCACTTCCTACAAACAAAGGGTGTGGCCATGGGTACCCGCATGGGTCCAAGCTATGCCTGCCTCTTTGTAGGTTATGTGGAAAAAAAAAAAAAAAAAATCCATTTCAAGCCCACTGACTCCCACAGCTACCTGGAATACACCTCCTCCCACCCACCCTCCTGCAAAAATGCCATCCCCTATTCCCAATTCCTTCGCCTCCGCCGCATCTGTTCCCAGGATGAGACTTTCCAATCCTGCACATCTCAAATGTCCTCATTCTTCAAGGACCGCAACTTCCCCCCCACAGTGGTTGAGAACGCCCTCGACCGTGTCTCCCGCATTTCCCGGAACACATCCCTCACGCCCCGTCCCCGCAACAATAATCAAAAAAGAATCCCCCTCGTCCTCACATACCACCCCACCAACCTCCGGATCCAACGCATCATCCTCCGACACTTCCGCCATCTACAGTCAGACCCCACCACCAAAGACATCTTTCCCTCCCCACCCTTATCTGCCTTCCGGAGGGACCACTCCCTCCACGACTCCCTTGTCCGCGCCACACTCCCCTCCAGCCCCACCACACCCGGCACTTTTCCTTGTAACCGCAGGAAGTGCTACACCTGCCCCCACACCTCCTCCCTCACCCCAATCCCAGGCCTCAAGAAGAC
>JAHRHZ010000264.1:11220731-11253280 GCA_024137785.1 Ginglymostoma cirratum | reverse complement strand
TCTCCACCTCCCTAACCTGTTTTTCCTCTCACCTCAAGCCACACCCCAATCTCCTATCTACTAACATCATCCCGCCCCCTTGACCTGTCCGTCCTCCCTGGACTGACCTATCTCCTCCCTACCCCCCTACCTACACACACCTTTACTGGCTCCATCCCCGCCTCTTCGACTTGTCTGCCTCCTCTCCACCTATCCTCTCCTCTATCCATCCTCTATCCGCCTCCCCCTCTCTCCCTATTTATTTCAGAACCCTCTTCCCCTCCCCCATTTCTGATGAAGGGTTTAGGCCCGAAACGTCAAGTTTTCCTGCTCCTGTGATGCTGCTTGGCCTGCTGTGTTCATCCAGCCCCATGCTTGTTATCTCGGATTCTCCAGCATCTGCAGTACCTTTTACCTCTATCACAAACAGAGTGCTGTTTATGTGAGTGTGCTGTGTGCTAGTTGGTTTCTGTATTTCCTACATTACAGCATTGGCTACATTGCAAAAAAAACTTCATTGGCTGTAAAACCTTTTACAATTTTATGAGGTTGTGAGAAGTGCTATGAAAAGGGAAGTCTCTCTCACTGTCTCTCTCACACA
The DNA here is from genome assembly GCA_024137785.1 of Ginglymostoma cirratum. Taxonomy (NCBI): domain Eukaryota; kingdom Metazoa; phylum Chordata; class Chondrichthyes; order Orectolobiformes; family Ginglymostomatidae; genus Ginglymostoma; species Ginglymostoma cirratum. Next base: position 11,252,700 of record JAHRHZ010000264.1, on the reverse strand, counting down.
CACACACAAGATTGGGTAGTGCATTACTAAAGGCAGCAACACCAAACCAGAGGGGACAGGTTGGCGGCAAGTCCTTATCCCTTAAGAATGAAACTGGGCTCACTGTTACTGAGGTGGTTGCTGCTGGTACTATAGCCAGACGTGGGACAGAAATAATTGAAGATGTCAATATCCTTGGACCTGATTCTTTTCTCCAAATCTCACAACACTTCATCCCATAAGCCCTTCTAATTCTTCCAAAACACAATTAATGGCGTAGACATGTACCCGTTGCTTTACTCCATCCCTTCATAAAATTCCTACTCTTATGTCTTTATCTTTATGAGAAATGCAATCTGGCCAAGCATTCAGGAACGGGAAAAACTGGAAGAGCAAAAGAAGGTGCTGTTAATGAAATACTACCTTGCGCACAGTCACAGCCTGCAGATATTGACATGGTCAGTATTTTACAGAATACCTTCAAAGCAGATATGCAATATATTCGGCATGAGCGGACTGCATTCAAGGAAGGGCAAAGTGATCGTACAGGCAGCAGCTTACAAAGCTGCATACTACATTTACAATGGAAAACTTGGTTTAGGTATTCCAGAAAGCCTGTGTCTAGTGTTTAGAAATATATTGGAGTCTGGCACCAACTTAGCACAAAGCTTTGTACAGTCCTTGGTGTCTATGGCTTCCAATGCAGAAGTTGTGGCTGAATCCATGAGAATCTTGAGGACCAACCATAATGTCGCTTCTGATGATTGTGGTTAGAATATGTAGCCATGCCCATTTCTACCTTTTTAGAGTGCTACTGTCTGTGGTTTTCTACCATTTAGCCTTGAAAATGGGGGAGAAAAATGGAAGACTTCCATTCATATAGTAGTTTCACAACCTCAGGATGTTCAAAAATATTTTACAATTAAAGCTTTGGGGAAAATTAGCAGGCTGTTTATCAAGCTGTTGCATCACATCATGAATGTTCCTTCCATTGTGACTCAAAGTCAGGAGAATAGTCTACTGAATCACAAAAACTTCTTAACAACAAACGTTTCAACTTCTATTGCAGCAAAAGAAGCTGCCCAATATCTGGGTGTGACACTGGAAAATCTCATGCAACCTCAAGCAGCCCAGTCTGCTACCATCCATATCAAGTTGCTCGAGATCATCCTGTAAGATCTTCCCTAGTTCCACCCACAGAATGTCACAGTCATCCATTAGCCTTGCTTAGCCAGTGGGATAGCACAGCACACAAACATTAGGACAGGTAAAGGCACTGGGGATGCACAAGGGAGATTCAGTAACATACTGTGGATGTTGGAGATCTGAAATAAATCAGAAAATGCTGGAAATATTCAGCAAGTCAGACAGCATCTGCATAGAGAGAAGCAGAGAAAATATTTCAAATTGACAACCTTTAACAAGAATTGATTTGTTGGCATTTATATGCATTATGGCATGACTAATTTATAAATTTGGTTTGGAATGCTCGCTTTGTGGGGAGTTTCACTTTTGAATTGTGACCAGCAAATGCTTTGATATTCAGAAAGAGAGGGAAATTGAAAAATGGGAATATTGTAAGTGAAAATGCCATTGCATTCCCTGGCACTATAGTCAGATAGGTTGATCAGAGACAGTCCAGCAAAAACCAAGTTTCATTGGCTGCCATCTTCTTTCTTCCTCAGCTGTCTTCCATTGTCCTGGTGGCAAGGATTGTATCCTCATGATGGGAGGTTGAGCAGCTTGCAGCAATTCATGCCAAATCCTGGCATCCCCTTTGCCGAATACTGTAGAGTGTTCCAGATAGTGGAAGCACTGTTTCAACCCAAAGTTCTAAACTGAAATACCTGGAGTGATACTATCAGCTCTATTATAGATATGAAGCCCATTTACACATGGGTTGCTTACTGGAGTCAAGAACTCTGCGCTGACAAATAATATTTTTCCTCTGTTCTCTAGGTGGAATGTAGAAGGCACAGATATATTCACAGAATGGAGATATTGTAACTGCTGATACAGCACTGAGAATTAAACAGCGTGATGTAATATATTGTGGTTGTAGCTGAGCTATATATTCAGGAAAAGTGGCTCCTTTCAGTCATGGTACCTCTCAGGGTTGATATTATCATGTCATATATGCAGTTAACGGTATTTGTATCAAGGGGAAGCCACCAATAGATTTGAAGCTGTGAACTCAGTCTACTTGAGTCTCCGTGACAAGAAAGAATTAATGCAAACACAGAAAGTGCTAATGACCTCAGCAGCTCTGGAAGATCTGTGGGAAAAGAAACATTTTGAGTCAGATACAACTTTTCTTTGTAACTCATATTGTGTCGAAGCACTAACTGTGTTTTTCTCCCCACAGATGCTGTCCAACCTTCTGAGTTTCTTCAGCAATTTTTTTAATTTCAGATCTCCAACATCCACAGTACTAACTTTTATTAGCGAATTGAATGTATTCTGAAATCGTGTCATACCATGCCTCAGTTACTACTCTTACAAAAGCTGTGAACAGTAAACTGGAAGGTGTTGAAAATATCACCTTCTGCAGCCTGCAAGGAGTCTGCTCTGATTGTCCATAGAAAAGTTGAGATGTCTAAAATACCATTCTTCATTGAGGTACAGGAAAGGCAACTATTATCTGAACACTCCAGGCCGTATGAGCTGCCTCTTAAGGCCCCTTTCCTCCTGCTTGTCCTATGCTATGTCATCGCTACTCATTCTTCCTTGACATGATTATATCCAAGAGGTTACAATGCATTTCTTCCACCATGCTTGGGAATAAGTGGTATCTGCAGAATCTGTGATATCAGGATTTTAAAGGACATTTCATAATGTTTTCTTTAACAACTCTAAATAACTTATTAAACCATCAACACTTCCACAATTGCAATAAACCGCCAATGGAAAAATCAGAAATTAACCCAACAGCTGTTAATGATCCTTTACTATAGCACAATGCAAAGGTCTTTTTTCACAACTGAACTCATGATCAACTGTGAGAAGTTAAGAGAGGACATTTGTTTTGAGCACCAATATGATAATAAATGGAGAATGTTTTGAGCAATCTTAATGAAGGTTACATTTTTTAAATAGTTGCTTTCTCATTTTTAAATGCTGTATATTTCTTAAATTTTCAGATTTTGATCTGAAGCAACTTCATTTGTGAAACTACAGTTTCAAAACATGATGTGTCAATATTAACTTTTTTAGCTTGACAGTTAATATTTGAATCCATGCAACAGTTGGCAATAGTTGACAAACAAAAACTCAGCTTTTTAGCAATGGGATCTGAGCTTACTTCCAGTTTCCCATTGCAGCATGACTTGAGAAACCCATATTGGGTTCAACATTGTTGAAAATCATCACATTCCCATTATTAACCACTTTGCTAATTCTGAGCATGTCCTGATTCTTGTCCGATGTCCAGTCTTGGATAAGCAGAAATCTAACCCAATTAAATATTAGGAAGATATTAGAAAACTATTGCCTTTGAGCTAGTCTCCAAATATTATTCTCTAGCTACTGAATCAATCCTTTTCTTTGTCAGATTGTTTGCGATGGTGGCATCCATTTGACCCTAAGCAGATATCCTAATGAAATCCTCTACCTGCAGCCTACTTCCACTTTGGTAATACTGTTGATTTACGTCTCTGCCTCAGCTAACTTATTGCTAAAACACTCATTCAAACTTTTTTTCAATGAGCTAGGACGATTCCTGAACTTGCCTCTCTGCCCTTCCACCTTATACCTTCAATAAATTTGAGCTTTTCTCAAAGTCTACTGTTCACATATTAACTTGTACCAAATGCTCCTCAGTCCTGAATTTGCTGACTTAAATTAGTTCCCACACCTGAAACTGTTAAATTCTAAAATTCTCCTTGTTTTCAAATCACTCAATCCTCTTTATCTTTGTAATCTCCTGAAGATCTATAACACTGAGATTTCTTTGTTCTTCCAATTCCTGCTTAATTCACTTTGCTGATTATCTTTGCTCCACAATTGATGGTTGCGCTTTCAGCTATTTAGATCTAAAGCTGTGAATTTTTTTTCTTAAACTCCTTCACCTCTCTTTCCTCCTTAAAGAGAATCCTTAAAGAATCTTTATGCCAAAGCTTCTCTAAACCTGCCCTAATACCATTTAAGTGGCTCGACATCAAAAGTTGTTTGATAATGCCATGAAAGGCACCATATATAGTTGTAAGTTTCTGTTGTTAGGATTGCAAGTTGTCAAATCAAACAAATTGGTTACACGTTGGAAATGATCAATCAATTAGACATTACTCTGCTCCAACATGTAAACATCTCAATTCACCTCTCCCACACCCTTGTCCTGCCAACACACATGATTGTCAAGGGACATGTCTGGGGCTTTCCTGGTTTACTTCAGAAATGCTATTGATACTGCTTTTAAAACTCCCAGTGGAACCTGTTTCCCAATTTCACATTTGAACGGTGTGACTCTAATTTGGGGATTATGCATCCAAATTCTCGACTGATTGATTTCTCCCTCCTTTAACCTGTTCCTCTAGATATAAAGGCTCTTATTCTATTACACCTAACTGAATTTGTTCAAGGAAAATTATGTCAAACTAATATGTTGGAATTTTTGATCTGGTAACAGAAAGGGTTGATGAGGATAATTTGTTGATGTAGTGTATATGGACTTGCAAAAGACATTCAATGCAGCCCTACACAAAAGACTTCTAAGAAAAGCCAGGGATAATTAACAGGGATATAAAATAAAGCGTTGAAGGACAGGAAACACAGTAATAATTAACAGGTATTTTCCAGGCTCGAGGAAGATTTCTCATGAAGATCCTGACAGGTCAGTTTTGGGAACTTTGCTTTCTCAGGTACATATCAAATGATCTAAACCTGAGTATGCAGCAAACAATTTAAGCATTTGCATAAGAACATTGTAAACTATAAGGAAGGCAATGTGGAACTTGGACTGGACATTAACAACATTTAGGATCTCACCTTCCCCAATCAATGCTCAAAATACTAATCGTGATGGTGAGCTGTCTATGTGGATGATCAACAACTAAGGAATGCTCATTGTTCAAAGAACAACAGAAGTTTTCTCTCACACAATCCCTACAGTATAGGGGCAAGTCATTCAGCCTATCAAGTCCACACGGATCCTCCGAAGAGCATCCCACCCAGAACCACTCCATAACCCTGAAATTCCCATGGCTAATCCCACCTAACCCACACATCCTTGGGTACTATGGGCAATTTAGCATAGCCAATCCAGTTAACCCGCACATCTTTAGACAGTGAGAAGAAATCACAGCACTCAGTGAAAAACCACACAGATACAGGGAGAATGTACAAACTCCACACAGACAGTCACCTGAGATGAGAATCGAACTCAGGTCCATGGTGCTGTGAGGCAGCAGTGCTAACCACTGATCCACCATGCCGCCTGAGTGGGCAGATAAGTGGCAGATAAATTTTAATGTTGAGGTGATTAAGGTGATACATTTTGGGACAAAGAGTCTTGAGAGACAGTATAAAATAAAGGCTATCATTCTTAAGGGTGAACAGAAGCAAGGAAAGGTGCATATGGGTGCATCTGTGCATAAGTCATTAAAGGTGGTGGGAAAGGCAGGGAGAGCAGTGAATAGAGTATACTGTACAGTTTTGGATCTCACACTTAAAGAAGCTTGTGAATGCACTGGAAAGAGTGCAAATGAGGTTTACAATAATGGTTCCAATGATGAGAAACTTCAGCTATGAGGATAGATTGGAAATCTGAATGTTTTCAATAAAGAGGAGGCTGAGGGGAGAACTGATAGACCTTTGCAAAATCATGAGCTGGTCTGGATAGAGTGGATAGAGAGAAACTGTTTGCGCCTGTCAAAGGATTAAGAATCAGAGGATATAGTTTTAAAATGTTTTGCAGAAGAAGCAAATGTGTACTGAGCAAAATACGTTTCACACAGTGAATAGTTAGGGCGTGGAATGCACTGCCTACAATTTTGGTGAAGGCAAGTGACATTGAGGAATTAAAGAAGGTATTACAGCTAACAGGAACAGTAAATGAAGGAAACTAGCTCAAAGTCAAATTGCTAAGAAAGTTAGTGTGGGCATGATGGATCAAATGGCCTCCTTCTACACTGTAACAGTTCTGTGATTCTGTTATTCACTGCTTCAGTTTCACTAAAAGGCTCACTCACCTTCGAGTTTTCAGTGCTGACGCACATTTCAAAAAATAACAGATTATTTCTTTTTACAGTTATTGTTGATGGACCTCCTCAATATTTCTAGCATTTTCTATTTTTAGTACAATTCTAAAAGCTTCATGTTGGGAAGCAAAGAAGTAAAACGACAATGGAATAAATATCTTTTGTTTTGAAGAGTTACTGCTCAGATTCTCATCAGTTTACTGCTGAATGCTATAATATCTAATTTGGATAAAAGGGTTTGTTAGCTGCTGTGAAAACCACTGGCAGTCAAACGTTATCTCACTCAAAGCTGAGAAATGTGGATCAGTTGAGATGGAACAATCATCAAGAAATGAATCTAGTCAAGGGAGAATACGTGATTGTTACACCTTAGCTAATAAAAACACCACTGCAGAGTCTCACCTTCTTGACTGATTGCCTGGGTGCTTCCTGGCTTCACAGGAATTTGAGCAGTATTTGGATCATTGCACTGCATGGCATTGCCGATAGCGCACAGCTTCTGTAGCATCATGAAGATTGTCTGGTCAGGAAGTCTTACAATAATAAAAGTAATGAAGGTGACTTAGTAGCACTCGCACACATCACTAACTCCAGCTGTTTTCAAAGTTGCTACTTTCTGTTAACCTCTGACGTAATGAAGCAAATGGTGTTTTGTGTCCAAGAACCAGCAGATTTCCTTCTGTTGCAAAGAAGTCAAAAATAGCTCCACATATAAAAGACTTCTTGAAAAAATAGTTTGTTTTTGACAGAAAGTACGAAACGTTTAAATTCACACTTTGAGGGTTCACTTTCCATATGTGCAATATGTTTGCATCCAGTTAAACTAAAGGCACACAGACCACTATTACATTCCACCCAGCACCCTCCAATCCCACAATAAAAATCGAGAAAGTGTTTAATCTCAGAACAAGTGCAACCAAGTGACTCCCAGTTCTGTGAACATCCACTGTTATAAATCTTCAGACTAACCAATTAGTTGGCCATATTAGTATTCCATGTGAGCTGCAACCACAGTCAGCTCCACACAATCTAACAGCAAGTAGATCCTTTCAGACCAGAACACCAATTGTGAAATACCTGGATCTAAAAGTTTCAGGACTTATCTAGTCCTCATTTCATGGCTCAGATACTTGGCTGGTTTCCATAAGTGGAAAAAAAAATTCTGTATCAAACCGGCTATACTTATTTGCTTCATTTACTCATGAGAACCAGTCAGGGTAGTTTTACACAAAATCTGTACTCCTATAACCTTGAAATAAGGACATTGGCTCTCTCTACTGAAAGGTTAGAGCGCTGAAATAAGCAAAACTTAATCTACCAAGAAAGGAAGCAAAAATTGTTGCCACAAAATCCAATCATGCTTTCCTTTCCTGTACTAATCTGGTCAGATAGAGAGTTTTGAGCAGTGATGGATCAGTGGCTTGTGAATGGCTGGGAAATCTTGGAAATATTATCTCATTTACAAGAACCATTTCTTTCAGGCTGCATTAGAGATATGGGGAGGGGGCTCATTACATTCTTTTAATATTTTGTCAGTTTGCAAAGATGGAGAGATCAAGGACTTCTTGTTTTAAGCAGAAGTGTGAGAACAACAGATTTAAAAGAGTGAAAACAACTAAAGAGAAAGAATTATGAGCAAAACTGCCAGCATAAGCACCGGGAGAGGAGGCTGGGTGTTCAGTTGAGAGGGAAAGATTTGAGGGAGCAGAGGTGAGTCTCATTAACAAGAGTGAATGGGCATGAGGTGAGGTAAAACAGAATTAGAGAATGATACATGTTCAGGGATAGACTGAGCAGTGCTGGGGGTGGGTGGAGTATGGGGGAATGATGGGGACGATTCTAAGAGGAAGTCTTTCCCATTAGGGTACATTGCTGCCTCTCCACTGCATCCATGGTACCTTCTGCAAGGACCCTTGATTTGCAATTTAGGATATGCACACATTTGCTCAAAATCCTGTTGGAGCTTCTGTTCCCTCTCTAGTTCAATTCATGCTATCATGGGGCATTGACATTGTCATTACATTCTTATTCATTCTGCTGATGTGTTTATTTTTCTAATTACATAAGAACTGGGCGTGCACTGGGCTGAAGGAGAAAAATATTGAAAGAGCAAACCATTGGTGCGGATTCAATGAAAGGGAAATATTTTTTGGGCTTAATGGCTTTTCCTTCATGCTTTAACAAGCACGAACATGTTTGGCATTAAAACTTATAGACATAGGATAGAAAAAAAAAAATAACCCATGAATGTTTCAAAGTTATTCAGGTCAAATATGGGATGACAGAAGATTTCCAAAAGAACCTTGAAGCAAAGAATGCTGATGCTGAAGTTATTGGGACAGAAAAAAAAACAATGAGTTGAATATAAAGGAAGTCACGAAATTAGACAAGTTTCCATGTTTTTATATTTTTATAATTCTTGACTTTATTTCAGTCAGATGATAGATCATGTTTTGGTTATTGTCCATGAGAAAAAAAAAACTTAAGTTGATAACATCAAAGTCCCCAAGATACAATGTTCGAGGTTCAAAAAGTAATGTCATAAACTAGGACAATAACCCAAGCCTTCTCCAAAGCGAGTTAAATTTTAATCTAAGAAATGTTTAATTCTGAGTAAAATTAAGTGAAAATAGTGATCAACCATCATTTGTGAGAAGTTTATTTCACTTGTTATTATTTTCATAATAAATTAAGTAGGTTAGGTTATTATTTTAGGGGTTCAGGGAAAATGGGGACTCTGGAAGGATATGCTGTGAGCATGAAATTTGGTGGGTTTTTTTATATATATGAATGAAACCAGAGTCTTGACCCTGAATTGAAATAGAAAAATGTTCTCTTTTAAATTATCAGGAATGAAATGATAGTTCAGCTTGCATTCCTTATAAAACTTCAAAATGGAAATGGGAGTTGAACTGTCAGTGACAAAACAAACCATATTGATTGAGACAATCTAGCAGAATAGGAGCTTTTTTTCCAGAAGTTCAAATTTTTTTAAAGATTTTAGCAAGTGTAGTACTCACATGACTTCTGTCAAATTGCTTATTAGTATGCTGCACAACAGTTCTTCCTCCAGCGTATTGCTGTTGGATGCTTTGGAGACCCAACTAAGATACAGTAAGTTTGGATTTTTCCTGTAATCTTTAATTCAGTCCAACTGGCAGCAGGATTCCATGTAGCATGTAGCAATGTTGCATTGGGAACACATGTTGTAGCATTGGGAAGTCTCTGAATATCTGTTCATCTAAAATCCTTACGTTATTGAATTGTGTCAAAAAAGAACATTAACCTCTTCTCGACTGATTCTATTGATGTTGTTTTCTAGGTAGTTGTAATTAGACACATTGCAATACTACCATTAGTATCCTGCTGTATGCAATACCTTATTTTTAAATAAACCTATTTAATTTAGCTTGAATTTAATAGATAAATGGTGTGTTTTAGAGTAGGCAGAAGAACCTGGAAGATATCTTATTTGATCTCTGGGACGTGATTTTCAGTGGCTATTGGGGCTAGAAATGGCTCCAGGCGTGAATTGTAAATGGTGTACAGAAAGGCGCCACTTCCAAAATGCCATATATTTTTCAAAGGGTGGATTCATTTATTCATTCATGGGACGAGGGTGTCACTGGCTAGGCATTTATTGCCCATCCCTAATTGCCAAGAGGGCAGTTGTGTCAAACACAACTATGGATCTGGAGTCAGATGTAGGTTAGACCAGTCAGGATGACAGTTTCCTTCACTAAAGGACATTAGTGAACTAGATGGGTCTTTTTTCCCCAACTATCAGCAATGAATTTATGATCATCATCAGATTCTAAATTCAAGACATTTATTGAATTTAAATTCCAGCGTATCGGGATTCGAACATGGGTCCCCAGAATGTTTTCTGGGTCTCTGGATTAACAGTCCAGTGATAATAACACTAGGCCATCGCCTTCCCCTTGATTGAAAGTATGGAAACTGTACACCGTTAATTAATTGCCCGTTAAGCTTCTTGAGGTTTGTTAATGAATTGGGGAGGGCAAGTTGGCAATTTACGATTTGTCATTTGCTGAACCTGAATACTGTGTGCAGACAGAACTGGAAGATTATTTTGTGAACTGAAATATTTCAAGTTCTGGAAGGTCTTGCATCGGTTTGTGTGTATTACCTTCCACTTGGAACTTTGCGCACTGGCCTACTGGCTACTGGCCCACTAAGGTGCCAAATCAGCGGCAGGCCCCATCACAGCTGCTGTTTGGTTTTGTCAGTCTTGTATTGCAGGTACCTCCCACTTCTTGGCAATGCATAGCACTACCAACTGGATGCCTATGGCCCAGTTAGGGCATTTACAATTCAACCGTTTATATCACAAGTGACACAGAATTAGCGCAGGGTCAGAACCTTCAAAAATTCATCCCTAGGATGAAGAAACATATCAAAAGGAGGGTGAGGCAACTATGGCTGACAAGGGAAGTCAGGGACAGCATAAAAGCAAAAGACAGCCTATAATGCAGTGAAGGGTAATGGAATGCCAGGGGAAGCTTACAAAGACCAACAGAGGACAACTAAGAAAGAAATAAGGAAGGAGAAAATTAAATATGAGGGTAAGCTAGCCAGTAATATAAAAGAAGATTTCGAGTGTTTCTTTGGATATATTAAGGGTAAAAGAGAAGCAAAAGTGGACATTAGGCAGTTGGAAAATGATGCTGGAGAAGTAGTAATGGGAAACAAAGAAATAGCAGAGGCACTGGACAAGTACTTTGAGTCAGTCTTCATGGCGGAAGACATGAGTAATATCCCAAAAATTCAAGATAGTCGGGGGGGGGGTGGTGGGAGAAGAGGTCAGTATGGTGGTCATCATCAAGGAGAATGTGCTAGAAACACTAAAAGGTCTGAACGTGGATAAACAACCTGGACCGGATGGACTACACCCCAGCGTTCTGAAGGAGAAAAGCTGAAGAGATAGTGAAGGAATTAGTGGTGATATTTAGGAATCACTGGAGTCAGGGAGGGTTCCAGAGGATTGGAAAATGCAACACTAATGCAACACCAAGGCAAATGCAACACCCCCGCTTAAGAAAGGAGTGAGGCAAAGACAGGAAATTACAGGCCGATTAGCCTGACCTTGGTTGTTGGTAAGATTTTGGGGTCAACTGTGAAGGATGAGATTTCTGAATACTTGGAGCTACATGGTAAAACAAGGCAAAGTCAGTACGGATTCATCAAGGGGAGGTCATGCTTGACAAATCTGTTAGAATTATTTAAGGAGGCAATGAGCAGCTTAGACCAAGGATATCCAATGGATGTTATCCACCTGGACTTCCAGAAGGCCTTTGACAAGGCTGCTGAGTAAGATAAGAGCCCATGGTGTTAGAGGCAAGGTACCAGTATGGATTGAAGATTGGCTGCCTGGCAGAAAACAGAGAGTGGGGATAAAAGGGTCCTTTCTCAGGATGGTAGCCGGTGACTAGAGGAGTTCTGCAAGGGTTGGTGTTGGAACTACAACTCTTCACATTATACATTAATGATCTAGATGAAGGGACTGAGGAAAAGTTTGCAGACAATACAAAGATAGGTAGGGGGACAGGTAGTATTGAGGAGGCAGGGAGGCTGCAGGATTTAGATAGGTTAGGAGAGTGGGCAAAGAAGTGGCAGATGGAATACAATGTGGGATTGTGTGAGGTCATGCACTTTGGTAGGAAGAATAGAGGCATAAACAATGTCGTAAATGTGGAGAAAATGCAGAAATCTGAAGTGCAAAGGTATTTGGGAGCTATAGTCCAAGATTCTCATTAGATTAACTTGCAGGTTGAGTCAGTAGTTAGAAAGGCAAATGCAATGTTAGCATTTATTTTAAGGCGACTACAATACAAAAGCAGGGATGTACTTCTGATCAGACCACAGGCTCTGGTCAGACCACATTTAGAATATTGTGAGCAATTTTGGTCTCCGTTTCTCATGAAGGATATACTGACCCTGGAGTATGTCCAGAGGAAGTTCATGAGAATGATCCCAGGAATGAAAGGTTTAACATATAAGGAACGTTTGAGGAATCTGGGTCTACACTTGATGGAGTTTCGAAGGATGGGGAGAGGGGGATCTAATTGAAACGGACAGAATACTGAAAGGCCTGGAAAGTGGGCGTTGGGAAGATGATTCTATTAGCAGGGACTGGGACCCAAAGGCACAGCCTTAAAGGAAAGGGAAGACCCTTTAGAACAGAGACAAGGAGAAACTTCTTCAGCCAGAGAGTGATAAATCTATGGAATTCACTGCCACAGAGGGCTGTGGAGGCCAGGTCATTGAGTATATTTAAAACAGAGGTAGATAAGTTCTTGATTGTTAAGGGGATCAAAGGTTACAAGGAGGTGGGAGAATGGAATCAAGAAATTTATTAGCCACGATTAAATCGTGAAGCAGACTCAATGGGCCGAATGGCCTAATTTCTGCTCCTAAGTCTTATGGTTTTATGGAAACCAGAAAGGAAAATCAAAACCTGTCCAACATTACTAGATAATTAGTAAGGCATATTGTTCAATTTATGATACAACTTTTTAAGAGGTATGGTTTGCTTTGAGCATGTCTGAAGAATGGAACAACAAATACTGAAATGTAATGATAATTAATTCTTTGATGCATTCATAGAATTCAATCATTTCTGGCAAAGCCAGAATTTATTATCCTTCCTGAACTATTCTTGAGAATGTGGTGGTGAGCCATTCTTTTGATCTGCTGTTGTGAGGTTGGCACATGCACAGCACATATAGGAGGGAGTTCCTGGGCTTTGACTGGGAATGAAGACGAAAAAGTGATGTTTTTGTAGGTCAGCTTGGCATTTGCCTTGGAGGGAACCAGCAGGTGACTGTGTTCCCTTGCTGCGGGAGCTTTTGTTCTTCAGTGTTTTCAGGTTTCAAAGGCTTAGACATCATCAATGAGAAGACTACAACTTACATCTTATCACAGAGAAAAATGTAAATGGGGTGAAAAAAAACACAGTTCATAAACCTGGATATGGTCCACGTCAGGAATCTATTTCTGTGAAAAGAGAAAATCAGGTCAATATGCTTTGTGTTGCGACAGCCAGATTTCTAATCATGGACTGTGAGGACAAGGCAGGAAAGTGTTGTTGAGGATTATCAGATCAGTCATGATCTCACTGAATGGTGGAGCAAACTTGCTGGGCTGAAATCTCTACCTCTGTTTCCAAGACTTATCGTCTTAACTTCAGTTTAGCTGGAAACACCAGAAAGAAGTGACTGAAGAAGTTAACACGACCAGCATTATTCCAAACTACAGTGCAGGAAGAGAGTGAATGACTTTGGAGCTCTGTCAATCTAAATATCCGCTTCCAAACATTTTAAATTTCTCTATGGCCATGATCATGTTACTTTTCTCCCCATATTGTAATCTTGCTCTCCTTTACTTCCACTGCCTTTCTGCAGGATAGGTTACTTCGGGATAATACCTTCATTGAACACTAGGTTCGATTTTAATCGATTTAAAAACCACCTAGTTGCACATAATTATAGTAGCCTCATCAGAACAAACCAAGCTATTCAACTCGTTGTACCTGTTCCACCCTTCAATTATATAATGGCTGATTCTTTTTCAACTCATATACTAGGCCGGAAACGTTAGCTTTCCTGCTCCTCTGATGCTGCTTGGCCTGCTGTGTTCATCCAGCCCCACGCCTTGTTATCTCGGATTCTCCAGCATCTGCAGTTCCTATTATCTCTGCACAGCTCCCTTATTGCATTTGCAATATGATAAGCTGCCTGACATACAATACACCTCTCCAACAGCGCACATACTAATTCACTGTTACTCTTTTTACTCCAAAACTATACACGCTGACACTAATGAAGACACAGCTATTCACATCATGACATACAAGTTGTAGATGGCCAGAGAGGAAGCCAGATGCAGCAATGTTTTTAAACGCCTATCTTCCCTTTTCACTTCCTATTTTTCTCCTTCATACCCGCCCACTCATAAACTGGAGGATCGAGCAAAAATCCCCATCATCTGAAATACTGGACAAAACCCTGGACTTTTCAAAACTTTTAAAAGATAAAGGGAAGTTGGAATGAGTTCTGTGGAGAATGCACAAACACAACTCACAGAACTGAGGTGGCTGTCTGGAACCGTTGCTCAGCCTGGAATTCTAATTTACATCTCTATTCTAAAAGAACAATCAACTGAAACAGACTCTAGCCTGAGACAGCTTCTACACCTCAAGCTACACAGCGCAGACGGTATAGGGCCTACAGAGATACCAGACATTCACCTTCAATAGAAATCAACTCAGACATACTCTTAATGATTGGGAAACCAACTGACCTAAGAAGGCAACACCAGAAACACAATGGACAACACAGACTTGAGGGAAGAAAATGGGGCACACAATCTGCATAACTACCAGCTCGATCACATCTGAGAGGGAGCCTGTTTTTCAACAACAAGCTTCAGCCCAAACAGCTTCCTCACAGGATCCCACCCCCAATAAGCAGCTTCGGAACCAAGAACCACAGAGGCCCAACAAAGAAGCCAAACCAAGAGTATCATCGCAGCAAAGGACATCTGAGAGGAGGGGGGTAGCCAACCGAGCTCTATCCGAACAAGAGTTTCCAGACATTGGCTTGTTCTGAACCAAGAGAACAGACGACAAGAACCTTAGCTACTGGGCACACTTTAAGACCACATTTTCCTCAGTGGTGAGCTGAAACTCCCGAGAGCCCAAAGTTCTGACCTAGCTAGCAGGGAGGGGAAGGCGGTTGGTGACAATGCACAGGACCCCAAGGGTAGGAAGCCTGATTAAATTTTCTGCAATTAAAGCTGCTGTTTTTAGGTTCAGTAGTGTTTAATCTATGTTCATTTAATAGTGTATTTAATTACTGTCCTCTGTATAATTGATTGTTTTAATTTCACTGTTTATTGCATTTACCTGCATTTCTTGTGTTATACTTACCTTTTTTATTTAAATAAATGCAGAGATTCTTTTGCCCTGAAAAGCCTGTCTACCGCTTTCTTCATTTCACATTCCCTAAATAAACCCAGTGCCTAGAACCAGGGATCTAAGGGTGATTTGAACCACCTAAAATCAGCAAAGTACTGATTGCAAACCAGAACCCTACAATACGTTCAACATGACAACCTATCAATGCATTGCGATTCATTTGTTAGAGCTTTCCATTGATTTAATGTACTATTTCTTGTATTTTTGCCCATCTATACTTTTTCGATATAACCACACAGATAAGGATGATAGGTTTCACTTGCCCTTGTTTCTCAATACACTAACTGATCCATATTCCATGTCATTCAATCTTTATTGCCAGCAGCCTCTCGATTAGACCAATTTTTCAAAAGAAATTCTCAGGTTTAAATTTGGCCAGACATCTTTTGGAACTAGTGAAATGCTAGCCTGTGTTTGGAAACCTTACATGCGACACAACACATTTTCATTTCATTGGCATGTCTGCTTCTGACTATCACGTTATTTTTATCTTGGCCTCTTGCAACTTAGGTTCGCTGTTAACTCCTGTAATCTTATTTGGACACATTATTCGCCTGTGACCTGGTGTCCAACTTTTGAAATTACATTACTGTTTAATCAATTACGTAGAGGAATAAAAGCTCCATGGGAATAGTGGTCCAATCATCCTGTCAATAGCGCTAAAGACTTGTGTTCCAAAACTAGCTGTGCATCCACCATGCTGTTCATTACAGCTGATACAGGCATCCACCCATCAATGTGGAAAATTCCCCAGGTATATTCTACACACAAAAAGAAGGACAAATCCAACGTGGACAATTACCACTCTTCCATCATCAGAAGGGATAATTAAGCAGCCCATATAAAAGAATAATCGGCTCACTAACGCTCAGTTTGGGTTCTGTCATGGCCACTCTGCTCCTGACTTCATTCCAAACATGGACAAAGGAGCAAAGGGAGGCAAGAGTGACTGCCTTCAGCATCAAAACAACATTTGATTGCGTCTGGCATCAAGGAGCCTTAGCAAAACCTTAATATGGGAACTGAGGAGAAAACTCTCTGCTTGTTGAAGTCATACCTGGCACAAAGGAGGATGGTTTTCATTGCCGGATGTCGATTATCTCAGCCTCAGGACATCTGCAGAAATTCCTCAAGATAGTGTGCTTGGCCCAATCACCTTTAGCTGCTTCATCCATGACCTTCTCACCATAACAAGGTCAGGAGTGAGAATGTTTGCTGATGATTGCATAATTTTCTACACCACACATACTGAGGAAATCTGTGTTACTTTGTAGCGAGACCTGGGCAGCATCCAGGATTGACCTGAGGAATGGCAAGCAATAGTTATGCCAAACAAGGGCCAGTTGACGACTATATCCATCAGAGAGGCAAATAGATTCTTATTAAGCAAGGGGTTGAAAGGTTATGATGGATTAAGTAGTAATGTGTGTTTGAGGTTAAATTAGATTAGTCATGACTAAGGCAGAAAGTAGGGAGAAAGGTGTCTTTTTCACGATGGTGGCCGCTACCTAGTGGAGTTCTGCAGGGGTCAGTTTTGGGATCAGAACTATTCGCTTTATACATTAATGATCTAGATGAAGGAACTGAGGGCATTCTGGCTAAGTTCACACATGACAGAAAGGGTTGGGTAGTGTTGAGAAAGTAGGGAGGCTGCAGAAGTTCTTGGACATTCTAGGTGAGTGGGCAAAGAAGTGACAGACGGAATCAACGTGGTAAAGTCTGAGGTTATGCACTTTGGTAGGAAAAATAGAGGTGTAGACTATTTTCTATATTGGGAAAAACTTTGGAAATCTGAAGCACAAAGGAACTCGGGAGTACTAGTTCAGAATTCTCTTAACGTTAACATGCAGGTTCAGTTGGCAGTTAGGAAGGCAAATGCAATGTTGGCATTCATTTCAAAAGGGCTAGAATACAAAAGCAGAGATATAAGGCTCTGGTCAGACTGCATTTGGAATATTATGAACAGTTTTGGACCAGTATCTAAGGACAGACAAATTGGTTTTGGAGGGGTTTCAGAGGAGTTTTACAAGAATGATCCAGGAACAAAGGGCTTCTCTTATGAGGAGCGGGTGAGGACTCTGGGTTTGTATTCAATGGAGTTTAGAAGGATGAGGGTTGCATCTGATGGAAACTTACAGAATACTGAGAGATATGGATGGAATGGACATGGAGAAGATGTATCCCACAAGTAGGGGAGACTAGGACCCAGGAGAAGAGCCTCAGAGTGAAGGCGTGACCCTTTAGAATTGTGATGAGGAGGAATTTCCACAGCCAGAAGGTGGTTAATTTATGGAACTCATTGCCACTGAGAATTGTGGAGGACAAGTCATTGAGTGTATTTAAGATGGTGATAGCTAGATTCTTGATTCGTAAGGAGGTTACAGGGAGAAGGTAGAACAATGGGATTTACATATCAGCCATGATTGAATGGCGGATCAGACTTGATGGGCCAAATGGCCTAATTCTGCTGCTGTATCTTATGGCCTTAAGATCTAAGGGTCCATCTTCCGCACACCATTCTGAACATGCCTTGGTGAAGTCACACCTTGAGTATTGTGTGCAGTTTTGATCTCCTAGTCTGAAGAAGGACATCCTTGTTATTGACATATGAGGGAAGACTGGATTGACTGGGCTTGTTTCATTGGAATTTAGAAGAATGAGGGGGGTATCTCATAGAAACAAATAAAATCCTGATGGGACTGGACAGGCTAGATGCAGGAAGACTGTTCCCGATGTTGGGGAAGTTCAGAACTAGGTGTCACAGTCAAAGAATGAGGGATAAACCAATCAGAACTGAGATGAGGAAGAATTTCTCCACTCAGAGAGTTGTGAACCTGTGGAATTCTCTACCAGAGGAAGCTATAGGGATGAGTTTGTTATATATATTCAAGAGGGAGATGGACATGGTCCTTAAGGGATCAAGGGGTATGGAGAGAAAGCGTGAGTGGGATATTAAAATTGTATGATCAGCTATGATCATATTGAATGGTAGTGCAGGCTCGAAGGGTCAATGGCCAACTCTATGTTTCTAACTCACATGCATTGTTCAACCTTGGCATATAACCCCCTCTCAAATCTGGATATATCAAAGACTACTCTAAAAGTGTTGCCTTTAGCTATATTTTCCTAGATGTTGTGAAGGCTGTCCAGGAGGGAACGGAAGTTCATTTCCTTAAGGTGGCCATAGGAGACATGCTGACTGACAAAGGCAGTCTACACAGAGAGTAACTGCAGAGGTCAGTGAAGTGGATTCTCACGTCAGACACCACTGCTGGTATGATATGTTCTAAGTACTTCCCTACATGTTAGCTCATGTTACATATACCACAAAGTACTTTTTTTGTGTTGAGACAGATGTTTTAAAGTTTATAAACAAAACTAAATATATGCATTGCTGTAATGTAAAAAAAACTTATACATGCAAATTGATTTTACTGTACATTTGTTGCGATCCCAGCTGATGTTAACATTGGACACGTCACATATCAAAATGAAATCTGGCTTGATATATTTAATTTGAAATTCATTAATGTGGAGGTTAATCACTGTAAAATGTTTGTGCATGGCTGCAGATATTCTTTAACAGCAGAACATAAATAAGATAGCCAGAAAGCCCTTAACGCAAATCACAAAACAAAGATTCAACACATTTTTTCCAAAACTATCCTGTTGAAATATTCAATTCCAGAGAAACATCAACCCTGTTCCATCTGCTAACTAAGGAAGTTGGAAAAGTGTTAAGGACTCTCCACATGCAAATAGAGGGTACTTGGTGATGGGGTACCAAACTCTGCGGACTTATTTCAGTGGTGATTAGAGAAAAGCACACTCCTGAAGAAATTTGCTTGCAACAGTCGTCTTTGCATTGGGGTAAGTATTTCTGGCATCACGCCGTTATTTGGTAAGTTTGATTTGTTCGATCCTACCATTGATGACTACGCCCAGTCTGTGGAAGGAATACATTATGTTTTGCAGTCAAATAATATTTGGGCAGATGAAAAGCACTGAGTAATTCTCCTGAGATAGTGGGAACTGCCGATGCTGGAGAATCTGAGATAACAAGGTGTAGAGCTGGATGAACACAGCAGGCCAAGCAACATCAGGGGAGCAGGAAAGCTGACGTTTCGGGTCTGGACCCTTCTTCAGAAATATGGGAGCGGAAGGGGGTTCTGAAATAAATAGGGAGAGGGGGGAGGCAGATGGAAGATGGATAAAGGAGCAGATAGGTCAAAGAGGCAGGGATGGAGCCTGTAAAGGTGAGTGTAGGTGAGGACTTAGGGTGGGGATAGGTCAGTCCAGGGAGGACGGACAGGCCAAGGAGGCGGGATGAGGCTGGTAGGTAGGAGGTGGGGGTGGGGCTTGAGGTTGGAAGAGTGGATAGGTGGGAGGAAGGACAGACAGGTTAGGGAGGCGGGGACGAGCTGGGCTGGTTTTGGGATGCGGTCGGGGGAGGGGAGATTTTGAAGCTTGTGAAGTCCACGTTGATACCACTGGGCTGCAGGGTTCCCAAGTGAAATATGAGGTGCTGTTCCTGCAACCTTCGGGTGGCATCGTTGTGGCACTGGAGGAGGCCCAGGATGGACATACCGTCCAAGGAGTGGGAGGGGGAATTGAAATGATTCGTGACTAGGACGTGCAGTCGTTTGTCGTGAACCGAGCGTGGGTGTTCCACAAAGCGGTATTCAAGCCTCCGCTTGGTTTCCCCGATGTCAAGGACAGTGGATACAGTATACCACATGAGCAGATTAATTCTCCTGGCAGCTTGTGGACCCACAGCTTTTTCGGTTATTAGGAGCCTAACCTTCCCTGAGGCACCAGCTACTAAAACCTTTTGAGAGTTGATGGATTATTTAAGGAATATTATGACCCCAAGCTTCCTGTGATTCTGAGATGCTTTCAATTTTATTCAGCAATTCAAGAACAGGGGAAGCTGCATTGAGATTCTTGACAAGGTTAAGATGACTGGTAAAGACATGTGACTTTGGTTTAACCATTAATGAGATGCTGGGAGACTGGTATGTGTGATTAATG
This sequence comes from Ginglymostoma cirratum, assembly GCA_024137785.1. Lineage (NCBI taxonomy): Eukaryota > Metazoa > Chordata > Chondrichthyes > Orectolobiformes > Ginglymostomatidae > Ginglymostoma > Ginglymostoma cirratum. Next base: position 11,232,498 of record JAHRHZ010000264.1, on the reverse strand, counting down.
ATGTAACCATGCAAAAGTGCCTACTAGCTGAATCCCAACTGGATTCAAACAGGCGCTACTCAACTGGCTTTATCATTGAAAAATACGACAAGTGGAGCATATCATTTGCAGGATATTCCAATAGAAGTGGACACTCTCGCCAGTCCGAATGAGCTTGGGGAACATGACTTCAGTGCAGGCAATTGCATAGCCTCACTCTGAGCATGCCCTGAACAGAAGAGAAAAATATGTGAATTCTTGAGCTACAGAGCTGACAAAACTAGGTTACACCTGTTGGAAGATAAAGTGAGGGTGATTGATGGTGTCCCGGCTCCCATGTTTGTACTGGAATTTCCTTGGCTGGTGAATTATTACAGAAAATTCATATATAAACTGTCCTCCATCCTGGCACTTTTATATCAACTCTGGAAAAAGGGTCAGCCTTGAAAATAGTCACGTAAACAAGCTGTAGCTTTGAGGGAAGTGAAGTAATATTTTCTAACGTGTTGATACACTATGATCCCAAGCGAGATCTGGTATTGAAATGTGATGTCTCCCCATATGGCATCGAGGTAGTATTATTTCATAGGTGGCCCAGTGGAGAGCAATGCCCTATAGTGTATGCATCCAGGACTTTGGCTAATGCAGAGTGTAAATATACCCAGATAGAGAAGGAAGGTTTGATGGTCATATTTAGAGTCAGGAGGTTCCACCAATACCTTTACAGACGTAGAATCGTAATAATAATGGATTACACACCCCTGTTAAGTCTACTTAAAGACAGCCAGGTAGTGCCACCCACAGTTGCAGGCCAAACTCAGCGGCAGGCTCTAATACTAAGTACGGATAATTACACATTGGAACACTGTCCGGGAGGCCAAGTAGCAAATGAGGATGCATTGAGCTGTCTCTTGCTGGCAGATACACCACCAGCGGTCTAACACTGGATGTGTCTGTACTGGTTTTAAATTTTCCAGACACACTTCCAGCCACAGCTGGTAATATCAGGCTTTGGACGTAGAAAGTTCCGGTCCTGGCAAAACTAAAACAGCTGGTGATGATGGAGGAAACAAAAGGACCATTACAATCAGAACTGAAACCTTTTTTTGGATCCAATAGACCAAATCACAGTAGAGGATGGTGTCTTTTCATGGGGTGCAAGAGCGATTGCCGTGAGCAAACATCACCGCCCAACACTGGCTGAAGTTCACCAGCATCATCTAGGGGTTTCCAAAATGAAGATGCTGGTGTGAAGTTATGTCTCCTGGCCAGGATTGGATGCAGACACAGCCACATTAATGGGTAGTGCCCTGAGTGCCAACAGGGACAAAAATTACCGCCAGCAGGTCCCCTACATTCAAAGGAATGACTGGGTAAACCCTGGACTCAGTTACATGTGGACTCTATAGGTCATTTCATTGGCTCAATGTTCTTAGTCATTGTGGAAACCCACTCAAAATGGCTAGACCCACATAGACTTCATTCGTCAAACATTGGAACGACAATAGAAAAACTGTGTACGTCTTTTGCTATACATGGACTCCCAAAAGTGTTGGTCACAGATAACGGACCATTGTTTTCTAGCAGGGAGTTTAAGTATTTCCTAAAGTCAAATGGAATTTGACATATAAGGACAGTGACATACCATCCACCATCCAATAGTGTGGCAGAAAGAGCTGTTCGAACTTTGAAGGCAGCTTAAAGAATCAGTCTACAGCTTCAGTAGATACCAAACTGTCTCGGTTCCTATTTAATTACAGGATCACCCCTCATGCAACTACAGGGATTGGTCCAGCAGCGTTGCTAATAGGTAGAGGACCAGGTTAAATCTGATCTTCATGGACCTGGGAGGGAGGGTGAAACTGCATCAGGATTCTGATGCCGGACACAAGTCTCTGCTTGACGGGGATGAAGTTTAGTGTGGGAACCATGGAAATGGCCCTGCATGGTCAGCACAAGGTCAGGTCCAGTAACATGTAAAGTTTGGATGTCTGGTGGTCCTGAATAAGCATGTGGACCATATGAAAGCTGCAAACTCACAAATAGTGCAGGAACAAAATATGCCCACCTCCTTGACAGCCTTTCTGACTATTCCAGAACCCATGGGTTCTACTACCTCCCCGTCAAATGTTGAAGATACCTCAGAACCTGAGATGGACTCAGCAGATGTCGCTGCCTCAATGCCTTTGCCACCTGAAGAAGAGAATTAATTTCTTCTGAGATGCTAAGGCACAAGAAGTGAGCTCCTGTGCTTAACACGCTGCCTGTATCAGAGGCAGAGTTGGAGGAACCTAACCTGGTGCTAAAATGCTCCAGGAGCTGTCTTTGGAATCAGAATGGGAGGGAGGTAGTGATTGTAACGAGGCTAGCCAGATGGACCTCATCGTAAATGAGTTCCCTCTTTGGACTGGTTAATCTGATCCAATCAGGGAGCCCAGGGATAAGAACCAGAGTGTCAGACATCCCGTTCGCTTTGAGAGCTGTCTCTGAGGGAGTTAGATCAGTGTCAAGGATTCTCCATGTATAAATAAAGGATAAGTTGGTGATGGGATATCGGCCTCTGTGGAGTTATTTCAATCATATCTTGTTTGTGTAGCTTTACTTTACAGTGTGCTGCCCGTTGTCAAAGAAACATGTGTGCCATTTATCAGAGATTTGTAATTATTGTTTGGTGTAATATCTTCAGTATCTAAGTTGTCATCCTGTGTGACGAATGATTGTCACCTATTTCAGATTGTCAGATATTTCACCTCTTTCTTTGCATACTTGACCATTGCTCATCACAATGTCATATCACTTAGTTTGGAAGCAATAATGTAATATCTTTCTATGAATCCAACTATTTAAATGAAAAACTTTGAAAATCTAATGCTTTGACCTTGCATTATTTTTGGCAAAATTGCCTCTTTCTTTGACTTATCAACATTTTAATTGCCTGCCAGGTTTACGTTTTCCTTTTTACCTAAATTACAAATGTCTTAATTATAAAAGGCACCATATAAATGCAAGTCTTTCTTCTTCTGTTCTCACAATATTCACAGTATTAGTAGGAGTGACCTAATACAGTCATACTGTCCTAGAGGAAATCTGTTCCTGTGTATACGGTGAGGACACCATTCATCATGTTCTGTGGCACTAACATTGTGCTCAATGCGATAGACTCAGAATGGATCAGAGAGATTCAGAGCAGCTCTAAAGTGGGCACCACAGAACTAGAGGCTTGGAGACCACTTTGTAGAGCACTTGCGTTCTGTTCGCAACAAACAACAACACCTTCCAGTCGCGAACCATTTCAACACCCCCTCCCTTTCCCGGGGCGACATGTCCATCCTGTGCCTTCTCCAGCGTCACAATGATGCCACCTGGAAACTGGAGGAGCAGCACCTCATATTCTGCCTTGGGAGCCTGCAACCCAATGGTCTCAATGTGGACTTTACCAGTTTCAAAATCTCCCCACCCCCGGCCTCATCCCATGACCAACCCTCCCTCTCATCCCTGCCTTCTTGACCTGTCCATCTTCTCTCCCACCTATCTGCCCCTCCCACCTCACTAGCCAATCCCCATCACTGCCTACCTGCACTCACCAATCACTATGCCACCTACCTTCCCCAGCCCCAGTCCTCCTCTCTAATTATTTCAGAACTCCCTTCCCCGCTCCCATTTCTGAAGAAGGGTCCCGAACTGAAATGTCAACTTTCCTGCTCCTCTAATGCTGCCTGTCCTGCTGAGCTCCTCCAGCTCCATACTGTTATCTCCATCCAGTCTACAACATTAGCACTTGGCATGTTCCTAATTCTATCAGTCTGAAAGTTGGAAAATTTATCCAATCAGGAGCTACTGTATGAAAAATTCTTTTTATCTTAGTTAACCTGTTTCTTCATGGTTTCACCTTTATTGGGAAGTATAATTATGATAGCCTGTTATTCAATTTCCCCATTCCTCATTCATGAATGAAATCATGACCCCGGTTTCATTGAAGAGTATAGAAGAGCATCACAGGAGCAGAACCAAGCTAAAAATGAGGTACCAACATGGTAAAGCTACAACACAGGACCAAAAACAGGTTAAACATTGAAAGGAGCACACGATAGACAGATCTAAATAATGTCACGACTAAAAGATCAGACCAGAGTTCAGCAGCATCCTGCTACAACATGTTGTGAACATGGAGGACAATTAAAAAGGTAACAGGAGGAAAAGGTTCCATGAGTATCTCCATCCTCAATGATGGAGACACTTTTAAAGCCCAGAATGTGAGTACAAGATGCAGGACTGAGGCATTTCCAAGCATCTTTAATGTGATTAACTCTGGCATGCAGCTGAGGTCATCACTGTTACAGAACCCAGGCTTCAACCAATGGGGCAATCAAGAAATGGCCGTGTGCAGCGTAACAAACCTGCAAACTCTAGTGCTGAAAAGAACAAAGATTGAATGTACATGATGCGGGGTTGGGGGAGAGAAACATACCCCATCCCCCAGATCACACTCCATCCTGCCTTCGAATTATGTTTCAGCACAACTTGGTCAACATATTGGAACTTCCTAACTGCATTCTCATTTTTCTCGATATTCTATCCTTCATTGAACTCTTTGGTTTGTAGGTCTTTTTTTATTGTGGACATTGCTGTTAAAGCCAATATTTGTTGCAAGTTCCTAATGGAACTCAATGGCTTGCTTGGCAATTTCAGATAGCAATTGAGAGTCGGCCATTTTCCTGTGCGCCTGTAGTCACTTGAACACCCAGCCAAGTCATGACAACAAGTTTCCTTCCCCAGAGGGCATCAGGAAGCAGCTGCTTTTTCACAGTTATAGATGATAGTTTAATAGTCACCATGAATGAAAGTAATACTCAATCTTGTATTGTATTAACTGAATTTAAATTCCACAAAGTTCCTCAGTGGGATTTGAAACCACTTCCCTGTTGGTAACTAGATCTTCTTCAATACTAGCCCAATGACATTACCACTATGCTACTGCCCACCTGAAAGGCAGGAGGACCTTCACCACATGGTTAGTAATAGCTCAAAAAGATGGCTTGTCAACACCTCCTTAAAGTAACTGCTGGCTTTTGTGAAAATGCCCACTTTTCACGAATGAGGAAATTGAAAAACATGCTTTTTTTTAATCGTAATTACAATTCCCAATAACTTGAAACCATGAAGGTACAGGTGAACTAAAATAAAAAGAATTTTTCCATACAGTAGCTCCTGATTGAATAAACTTTCCAACTTTCAGACTGATTTCCTGAATCTGGATCTGACCAGCTCTCTAAATGCAATATTTAAGTAGTAGCAACTGGTGACAGGGAGATGTCTCGAAATGTTCATGCTCAAACTTGCACGTTATTACAGTAGAAAAGCTTGCGATATTAATTGAAAATTTTAATTATCGGTTTGCTTAGGTGTGATATGAGTATTTATTTTTAAATCCCATCCAAAGCTAATTGTGAAATGTGCTACTTCCTTATATGAAACAAATTTGAAGAAAGTACTGTGAATTAGCAAAGTTAAATAGAACACTAATTAGGCTAACATGATTATGTTCGAATAAAATTGTTAAATAATACTTTAAATTAATACATTTACAAAATATTCTACTTGTTAGAATGTAAATAGTATGTATACATATTGGGTCAGTTCAGGAAGTGATGAAGGTGATTACTGCATTTATTACTGGAGCAATATGAACAAACGTATTCTTTACACTTTACATATGATTTAATGTCAGCCCTTGCTTAGATATTACTGTCTCACCCTGACTCAGAATAGCCGGGAGCACAAAATCCAGATGAATACACCAAAGCAATACTGTCTGTAGTGCCATTTTTGAAACGAGACACTAAACTCAGGATTCATCTACCCTCTCTCATGGATGTAAAAGTTCTTGTGGCAACTTTTCTGATGGTTTATGGCAGACACTTCTTCCTCAACCAACAGCTCATGCGATTATAAGAAATGAGAGCAGGAGAAGGTCATTTGGCCCCTCAAGCATGCCATGCCAGCCAATAAGATCATGGCTCATACATCCCTAGCCTCAAATCCTCTTTCATGACAGCTCATCATTGCCTCAACTCCCTAATATTTCAAAAATTTACCTACCTCCTCTTTAAATTCTTTCAGTGATCTTGCCTCCACAAATCTATCAGGTATAGACAATTCCAGGCATTAACTACTCTTTGAGAGAAAAATGTCCTTTGCTTCTCAATTTTAAATAAGTGTCTCCTTATTCTGTAAATATGTTTGCTAGTTCGAGATCCCCTCACTTGCGGAAACATCTTTTCAAGATCTACACTGTCAAGTCTTCTCTTTATATTTTTATGTTTCAATAGGATCACCCCTCATTCTTTTAAATTCCAATGAATAGAGCCTAATCTGTAAGTCAACCCCCTTTATCCCAGAATTCAGAAAATGAATCTCTTTTGAATTACCTCAAATAGTAGTATATGCTTTCTTAAATATTGGACCAAAACTGTACTGAGTACTCCAGGCATGACCTCACCAGCACTCTGTGCAGTTGTAACAAGACTTCCCTGTCTTTAAACTCTAATACCCTTACAATAAAGGCCAAAATATAATTTGCCTTTTTAATTACTTGCTGCATCTGTATTCAAATGCTATATGTTTCATGTGTAAGAACATGTAGTTTCCTCTGTGCTGTACCTTTGTTTGGAATCTCTATCTAAATAATAGCTTGCCTCTTGATTCTTTTGGCCAAAGTGCATGACCATATTTCCTACATTCAACACCATGTATCAGGTTTTGTCTGCTCATTCAACTTATCTAAAAGCCTTTCAGATTCATTATGTCCTCACCACAACAGGCCAACATATTTTTGTCATCGGTAAATATAGATGCATTGCCCTTTACCTCATCCTCCAAGTCATTCATATAAATAGTAAATAATTGAAGCCCTAAGCCTGGTAAATTGCACATACTGACTTTGGGTCCTTGCTTTACGGTTTGTCTTGCTTTACATGACAGCAGTGACTAGACTTCAGAAAGTATTTTGTTGGTTCTTAAGTGATTTGTGGCATGTGTAGAAAAAAAATCCTTCACTAAATCACACCCTTACTCAAGTTTCGTCGCCCTCTTATCCCTATGCACCATCTAGACTTTCAAATTCCCACTTACCTTACTCTCATACATCTACCTATTTCCCAATAATGAAGTGGCAAGAGGCCAGAGATGACCTAAATCTCAATTAGTTTCTTGCCTCCACTTCCCCATCATATCCTTCCTTCTATATTTCCCTTTGAGGTTTTGCCTGCTTTTGAAATGAAATTCCTTTAAAAAATCTATTTGAAGTAATAAAAAGAGCTCTTTTGACACCCTATTGATCTTTCTGCCTCAGTTATAGGTGTCAGAACTTAAAATTTCTGTCTCCATGTTGCATAACATTTGCATCATCCCCTTCTAATTTATCAAGTAGGCATAACTCTATCAGTTGCATTCAGAATTCAGTTAGCATTATTTCAGAAAAAGAAAGACTCCCTCACTTCTCTAGCCATTAGTCTTTGTCTATGGTGCTTCTCTCTGAGAAATTCTCATTCTCTCTCTCTCTAATCACAATCTATTGCTGACACCAGTGTGTCAGAATCTATGTTCCAATTTCTTGCTCTTTCTTTGATTCCAGTGTCCTGACCTCACATATTGTGTAGGTGCAGTTGCCATAGCCATACAGGAATTGATTGGTGAGGAGGAAGATAGGTATAGTCCATGGTTTACAATAGCTGAGAAGTTTTCCTTGCACATATCTGATGCTATATTCAGAAAACCTAGCTGTTTCATAATGTCATCTTAAGTGAAGTAATTGGCATCTTTGATAATGGCATTTTGACAGAAGGCACAGAATCACCCCCAACAGTGGCTACTGAAACTGAGTCAAGTGCAACATTTTTGAGGGAATTATATAAACTTTTAAGTAAGGGAAAAAGCAAGGAAATGAAATTCATGTAAGCTAGGGAAGGCAGCTAAAAAACTTACATGGTCTCAGTGTGTCGTACAATTTTGATGAACTTACAATTTGTTTCATAGCACTTGTATTCAAGTTTCAAACAGATGTTCTCATTCTTCAAGGACCGCAACCTCCCCCCCACAGTGGTCGAGAACACCCTCGACAGTGTCTCCCGCACTTCCCGCAACTCATCCCTCACACCCTGTCCCCGCAATAATAACCAAAAAAGAATCCCCCTCGTCCTCACGTACCACCCCACCAACCTCCGGATCCAACGCATCATCCTCTGACACTTCCGCCATCTGCAATCAGACCCCACCACCAAAGACATTTTTTCCTCCCCACCCTTGTCTGTTTTCCGGAGGGACCACTCCCTCCGTGACTCCCTTGTCCGCTACACACTGCCCTCCAGCCCCACCACACCCGGCACTTTTCCCTGCAACCGCAGGAAGTGCTACACTTGCCCCCACACCTCCTCCCTCACCCCAATCCCAGGCCCCAAGAAGACTTTCCACATCAAGCAGATGTTCACCTGCACATCTGCCAATGTGGTATAATGCATCCGCTGTACCCGTTGTGGCCTCCTCTACATCGGGGAAACCAAGCGGAGGCTTGGGGACCGCTTTGCAGAACACCTGCTCTCAGTTCAACAAACAACTGCACCTCCCAGTTGCGAACCATTTCAACTCCCCCTCCCATTCCTGAGACGACATGTCCATCCTGGGCCTCTTGCAATGCCACAATGATGCCACCTGAAGGCTGCAGGAACAGCAAATCATATTCAGCCTGGGAACCCTGCAGCCCAATGATCTCAATGTGGATTTCACAAGCTTCAAAATCTCCCCTCCCCCAACTGCATCCCAAAACCAGCCCAGCTCGTCCCCACCTCCCTAACCTGTTCTTCCTCTCACCTATCACCTCCTCCCACCTCAAGCCCCACCCCCATCTCCTATCCACTAACCTCATCCCGCCCCCTTGACCTGTCCGTCCTCCCTGGACTGACCTATCTCCTCCCTACCTCCCCACCTGCACTCACCTTTACTGGCTCCATCCCCGCCTCTTTGACTTGTCTGCCTCCTCTCCACCTATCCTCTCCTCTATCCATCCTCTATCCGCCTCCCCCTCTCTCCCTATTTATTTCAGAACCCTCTTCCCCTCCCCCATTTCTGATGAAGGGTCTAGGCCCAAAACGTCAAGCTTTCCTGCTCCTATGATGCTGCTTGGCTTGCTGTGTTCATCCAGCTCCACACCTTGTTATCTTGGAATCTCCAGCATCTGCAGTACCTTTTACCTCTTTCAAACAAGTATTATTGTGTTTTCCAAATAGCTGAGCTTTTCTATGGACAAAAGTACAAAAACCTATCACAAACCATAACATATACCTATTTTTAAGTGTAGTTGAAAAAAGCACAAAGCCAGAATTGCAATATTGAGAGATTTTAGAGAATTGAGAGTTGAAAACATCAATTTTTAAGTGAAGACTAGTTAATACCAATAGGGATTGCTTTTAAAATGTTGGAAATTGGCAGGAATTGATTTTAGAAAATGATTATGGTCACAGTTTGCGTTCCTTCTAAATTAACTCACAATATAATAGTTTAAATCAACTGACATAAATATAATCATAACAATATTGACATTCCAATTCAAAATTCAAAGATGAGTCAAATTCCTGGAACAGTCTGATCACAAAATCTTTTTCTCAAAAACACATATTGTCATCTTGACACACTGCCAACTACTACAGTATTTTTTTAAAAGACAATGATAACTATGAAAGTATGCACAATCAGTATGAACTTTGTGAGTCAAGCTTTCTGAGGACATAACTGGAAGAATCAATGACAGAAAACCTGTGGATGTGCTATATTTGAATTCCCTGAAATTCTACAAAAGAGGTTCAAGTGGCAAAACCAAAGCATATGAGATTGGGAGTAATATACTGGCATGGACTGAGAATTAGCCAGCAGACAAGAAACAGAGTGGGAATAAAGGGATCTTAACCCAAATGGATGCTGTTGACAAGTGGGATACCACACGGGTCAGTTCTTGTGCCCCATCATTTCTCAAAATATATCAATGCTTTGGATGAATGAATTGAGTGTACATTTACGAGTTTGCTAATGATATAAAATCAAGTAGGATTGTAGGCAGTGAAGAGGATGTAAAGAGGCGTCGAGGCGAATTAGACAAATTGAATGAACTAGCAAAAGGATGCCAGATGCAGCACAATGTTGGAGAGTTAAAGCTGTCCATTTTAGTAGAGAGAAAAAAAAACAGAATGGCAGAATATTTTTAAATGGTGGTTGTTTGGGAATTTTAATGTTTGAATTTTCCTTACATACTAATCACTAAAGGTCAGCCTTCAGTAGGTGCAGGTGCAGTTGGCGGTTAGGAAGGCAAATGGTATGTTGGCCTTCATTGAAAGAGAGTTAAAATAGCCAAACAAGGAAGTTTTATGACAACTGTACATGGCCTTGGTGATGCCACACAGGAGTAATTGGTCTCCTAAATAAGAGACGATGCAATTACCATACGGGAGTGCAGCAAAAGTTCAACAGATTGATTCCTATGGCAGTCTTGTCTTTTATTTGAGGAGACATTGGTCTGTATTCACTGGAGTTTAGAAGAATGATAGGGATTCTCATAGAAAGATAAAAATTCAGAGTGAGACAAGAAATTTCTTTAAGCAGACAGTGATGAACCTATGGAAATCTCTAAGGGTGTGGGAGTCAAGTCTGATTGTATTCAAGAAACATAGGGGTAGATTTCTGGAGGTAAAAGGTATCAAAGGATATGGAGAGAATAGGAGTATAGGTTATAGATAAAGATTCATCAATGATTACAACGAATGGCAATGTGGGCAAAATGGGCTGAATGGCCTCCTCCTGCTCCTAGTTTCAGTGTTTATATACATCTACATTAATTTAAATTTATAATCCTATGAATGTTGTGAATTTAAGCCCTAATTCAGTATTTATATGCATATGTGACCATTCCGGTGTAGAATTAAGAGGTAGTATTGTCTCACCAAATGTGCCTTTTCTTAGACGAAATTGTAAAGCAAGACATTTTTTTGCCAGTTCTAGGTCAACTGGACTATTCAATGAAGCAAAAAGTTCTCAGATATTCTCTATATGAATATCAAATGGCATTAACTGTATTGCTGATTCCGGATTGTGTGCGGAATATGTGCTTTATTTGATCATCTACTCACAATGGTCACCATTTCTGTGCAATTCACTCTGCATCAGTGGGTTTGTGCTGAGAGATACATGTTGTCAAAAAACACACTTCTTTTAGCATTTTCCTTATTCCAAATGGACCATTTAATATGGTCTCCAAAAAATCTGGAACATGATCCCAATATTCCTGCAAAAGTTAAAATTTAAGCTTGAATTTCATGATCTCTGGAAATCTATTTGGTACTCAAGAAGAGAAATTGAATTATGAATACTGTACATTATAAATGTATTCTTGGCACAAAAAAGCATGTTTTTACCGAGATGATCAGCAGTCACAAAAGTACTTTCTATTGACAGTATTGTTGTCTGGTCTCAGGCTCTATGTGAACTTTATGAATGATAATATTGTTGAAGCTTCAACACTGCAGGATAGATTACAATTGACATCCTTTTCAGTGATCCTGTCGAGATGCACATATACTCAGGCATGACTCCTATGTGGATGCAACAATAGGATGAAGGGCAAGCTGCTCCTTAACTTACAGCATTATATCCTCCACAGGTATAGTTATGACTCTGTTCTATTAATCTACCAGCATCTGCCTCAGTAGAATTTATACACAGAACCATAGGATGTCAATTTGCTACT
>JAHRHZ010000264.1:11186891-11200731 GCA_024137785.1 Ginglymostoma cirratum | reverse complement strand
AAACACAAACCAAAAAGGAAAGACTGGAAAGTGGCCTGATAGATGTTTTAATGATTATAGCAACATAGGAACTAGGCCATTCAGCTCCTTGAACCAGTTCCACTATTTAATGAGATCATGGCTGATCTGTGGCCTAACTCCATTATACCTGCCTTTGGCCCATATCCCTTAAAACCTTTGCCTCCCAAAAAAATTATACTTCTCAGATTTAAAACTACCAACTGATCTTGCGACAACTGCCGACTGCGCAAGTGAATTCCAACCTCTACCAGCCTTTTGTATGTAGAAGTGTTTCCTAACATGTCTCCTGAATGGTCTGCCCCTAATTCTCAGACTATTATGAAGACGTTTGATGGGAACAGACATGGAGAAGATACTACCACCTGCCCAGCAGATCAAACTGAGCTATAAATATAGGAAAGTTACTGATAAATCTAACAGACAATTCATGAGGAATCTCATCACACGAACAGTGACTAGAACCTGGAAATTGTTTCCATAACTAACAGCTTTGGTCAATAGCAAAGACGCATTTAAAATATTTGTCATTTGATTGTCGTTATCAATGTAACACTATTGGCACCACAATGTTACCACCTCTCACACATCTGCCTGATTTCACATTTAAAACAGATCTATAACATTCATGCACCGTGAGCAGGTCATTGATATTTCACCACAACTAGTGGAACAAATTCGTCTGATAGCATTTCATCAAAGGGACAAGGACACAACCACAAAAGATGACCTCATGAGTTCAGCCTCATTTCGAATTCAGACCCTCTTGCCTGCACCAGTCAGCTATGCAGGGGTTGGTCAGTCTGGCTGCCTTGCTTGAGCAGACTCATTGACCTGGTTAGGCTTCACCCCAGCACCCAGTGAAACCAAATAAGCTGATCAACATGAAGATGCATCACATTTAACACTATTTTGCATTTGTTAAGTTGAATTGTGTGCTTCTGTATTACAAATGAAAAGCTATATTACGTAAAACAGCTGTACCACATCTAAATTTGACAACTTTTATGTAAATGCTTTAAAGACTTAGAGAAGCAACAGGAAAAATGTTACTACTCAATACTTGAAGATAGAATAAAGAACTTGAGTATTGCTGAAAAAAGATACATTTAGTTAAAACTTCCCAATACACAATGTAGAATTTGAGTGTTACCGAAAGAAAAACACAATATGTTTAAGTTTTTCACTTTGCAGGATAATTCGCAAGAATACTTGTTCAAGGGGAAAACCAACATTTATAGTACATGAGAAGGGAATGCTGAAATATGGTACATTAAAAAAGTTATCCAGTCAGAAAATGGATATCTCGATTGATTAGGTTATTTTCATATATGATGCAAACTCATGAAAAACTCTAAGGCTGTCAAATTTGGTCCTGAAAGGTACATAGTTGAAAGTTTTGGCAACAGATGAAAATAGCTGTCTTCATGCTGTTACTCTATGGTAGCAACACGAGTGCATTTCTTCATTAAAACGATGGTTCCCTTAAGCCAAAAGCGATGTTCTGCCAGACACACAAACTAATGCTGTGGTACATGAATTTCCATGCTCATGTGGTGCGGGGTCATAGACCATATGTCCGAAAGATGGTGCTTCATATCAAATAGAGTGTCCCTTTGAGTATTCACAACAAGCAAGATACTGACAATATAGAATCTGACCATGCTTACAAAGCTCCTAACTCAGAATTCAAAATTAGATGCGACTCTGCAATTGGACACTGTTTGCTGAATTATCTTGAACGTGAGAGAAATTACAATGACAATAAATTTAGAACTTATTGTCAGGCCTACAGTGTGACATGTCTGTCCTTCCTGCATGCTATGGGTATTAATACTCAGGGCCACTTCTTCTCAGATAGAAAGAACGTGTTGATATGCTTTGCCTATTTCAACTCAACAAAGTAGGAGAAAGTTCATTTCTCGGGGCAATGCCCTGGCCAATCAAAGTTGAACTGTCTGGTTTAAAACTTTAAAATAGCAATGCTGTTAAATTTCATTCAGCATTCATCAGTGCTCTCCCTGGCAAAATCTCTACCAATCAACAAGCGTATCCAAAACCAACAGTACTGTCCTCATGTCTTATAAATGTAGTTTTGTCCTTTCATTGGGATTTTTACAATTTGTCCTAATGAATGTAGGATGAACAGTTTCAACAACATGCATTTTTAAAAAATCAACACTACTCAAGTTCTGCACAACCAAATGATTAGATGTACACAATGCCAGAAGAGATTCTTGAAGTACTGAGGGAATTGCTGTACAGTTAGCGAAGGATTTTTCAGGTGAGATATTAAAATTTGCCCTTGACCTCATATTCAGCTTGAAGGTGAAGTGTCAGTTTTGAAGAACATGGGGCTCATAAGTGCAAACCAACACTACATCCACAACCAATAGTACAAACAAATAACAGATTATCCTGTCATTCATCTCGTTGCTATTTGAAATAATCTGCTGTGATAAAAATGGCTGAAAATGATTTAGCTAATACTTCACTTCAAATACGTCCTGGTAGAAGCACTATGGTATGTTTCAAAGAAATCTGATAGGGTGTGAGATATAGAGTCATAGAGATGTACAGCACGGAAACAGACCCTTTAGTTCATCTCATCCATGCTGACCAGATATCCTGAATTAATCTAGTCCCATTTTCACCATTTGGCCCATATCCCTCTAAACCCTTCCTATTCGAGTACCCATCCAGAAGCCTTTTAAATATTGTAAGTGTACCTGCCTCCACGACTTCTTCTGGCAGCTCATTCTATATATGCATCACCTTCTGTGTGAAAATGTTGTCCCTTAGGTTCCTTCTAAATCTTTCCCTTCTCACCTTATATCTACGCCTCCTAATTTTGGATTCCGCTACCCTGGCGAAAAGACCTTGGGTATTCACCCTACTTATGCTCCTCATTATTTTATAAACTTCCATAAGGTCACCCCTCAGACTCCAATGCCCTAGGGAAAATAGCCTGTTCAATTCAACCAAGGAGCAGGAAAGTCAATGTTTTGGGTCGGGACCCTTCATCAGGACTGGGGAGGGGGCAGGGAACTCAGAAATAAATAGAGGGAGGCGGATGGGGCTGGGGCCAGGAAAGTTGGATGGTGATAGGTGAATGAGGTGGGGATTGTAGAGGTTGGTCAATGGGAAGGGTGGGGCCTTCAATAACCCCCTACCTGCATCCACCTATCACAATCTCACCGACATTCCCCCAGACCTACCCCCCTCCCGCGGTTTATTTCTGAACTCCTTGCCCCCTCCCCGGTCATGATGAAGGGTCCCGACCTGAAACATTGACTTTCCTGCTCCTTGGATGCTGTCTGACCTGTTGTGTTTTTCCAGGTCCACATTTTATCGACTTTGACTTCCAGCATCTGCAGTCCTTGCTATCACCTGTTCAATTCATTCTTTGTTACCATCCAACACTTAAGGTCCACGTCCATGATTCATTCATACAATATGAATACAGTGTCTTTTCAATTTTATTCACATTTGGTACCATTTCACAAACTGTAATCTGAAAAAATGTGCAGAACAGAATATGAGCAAAAAATTGCCTAGAAGTTCATTTGGCAGATTTTGTTTTACTGCCACAGAACATGCACTTAAGGGTGACAATAGATGGTCCACAAGATACAGGAGCAGAGGTAGCACTTCAACCCATTGAGTCTGCTCTATAATCCAAGGAGATCATGGCTGATCAGATAATCCTCAACTCTGTATTCCTGCCTTTCCCCCATGACTCTTGATTCACTTAAAAATTAAATATCTGTCTATTTCATCCGTGAATGTACTTCATGATCTAACATCTGCAGCCCGACGCAGTGAAGAATTCACAATCCTCTGAGAGAAGAACTTCCCCCTTATCTCTGTCTTAAATGGGAGACCCCTTATTCCCGATTGTTTGTCCAACCTGGACTAGAAGGGCACTGTCCATCAGATTCCTCAGATCTTCTCCAAGGGTACACAGAGCTCATACCTATGACAGGCTGAAGGCACTTTGTGTACTTGGGTCTGAAATTTGTCCCCCTTACAGAATTCAGTTGTGAGTGATTCCACTATGCTATTCAAGCAAGAGTCAGTTCCTTTAGACATTTTACAGCCTTATTAGCGATCTGTAAAGGGACTGCTCTTAGTTGTTATCCAAAAGGTACACTTTAACTCTCTTTTTTCCATAGCATGTTGTGGAACAGAACTCAGCAAGGAGAACTGCTCTCTCTGGATCCAATTGTCCCGATTTTCTGTTCTTCTTGGATTTTGCTGGGAATGTTAGTCACTTTCTGTGAATGTTGAACTGCCTGTGGTGTCCCCATTTAGCCAATTATAAAACAATGAAGATGGCGGACCAGTTTGTTACAGTCCTGGCCAGCGTAATATCTGTAAGACCTGGATCATGTCTCAGTTCAGGGGTGATCAAATTCTATTCCAATTTAATGTTTTTATGGCCTATGAAAATATTATACAATTCCTCAGAGTGAAGAAGACATTTCTGAACAAGACTAGGCTGTTCATAACATATAAAGTTCGCAATTCAGGCCAAGTACTTGGGTGGGACAGCGGCTCAGCGGTCAGCACTGCTGCATCACAGCGCCAGGGACCAAGGTTCAATTCCACCCTTGGGCGACTGTTTGTGTAGAGTTTGCACATTCTCTGTGTGTCTGTGTGGGCTTCCTCCCACAGACCAAAGATGTGCAGGCTTGGTGGATTGGTCATGCTAAATTGCCAGTCGTGTTTGTGGCATGGGTCTGGGTAGGATGCTCCGTGGGCCAGTGTGAACTTGTTTGGCTGAAGGGCCTGTTTCCCCAGTGTATGGATTCTATGATACTTGATTATTGCACACTTCTCTGGCTTTTGGGTCATTCAACAGAGATGAAGGGTAAAGGCCTCCCGATTCTACAGTTCTTCATGGGACACATGGGGGTTGCTTCTTGTGGCACATTCTAAATTGTCTTGCAGTACAGACCATAACTATTCAATTACTAGTGTACTGTCTGCTACAAAAGCAGAATTTCAATGACCATCAAATTAGAAGTTAATGAACTATCAAAAATGTCATAAAATGTGGTATTTTGCAAATACCACATTTTTTTAGCAGTTACATTGTCTTAAATTAATCTTGTTGCACTTTGCCTGTGGCACCATGTGCATGATGTTAACTTTACATTGCATGGAGACAAGAAAAAGGTGTTGAATAATGTAGAGTAGCTTGTGGCATGAAGAGTTGCAATGTACTCAGCTCATCTTATGACAAAACATTACCACCTATCAGAAATAATTAGTCAGCAGTGATATAGTCAAATGTGACATTTAACTTTTGACACCATTTTTGGAATGTTTTAGATGCATGGAGACAATTAACAGTGGTTTTTTTTGTTAAATTTCTTAATTTCATCAGGTTCCACTGAGCTGGAGACAAATGACAGGGAATTTAATCATCTATTTAATAGCTCGGCCTAAATTTTCACGAGAAAAGAGAGTCACTCTATAAGGTGAAAATGGCAGAAATGTGTGTAAGTCTCTTGTCCGACACCTGAACAAGGAATTTCCCATTCTCATGGGGGCAGGGATGGAATTAGTTTAGGATTTACCGCCTGCATGGTTTAAGGAGACACTGGTCAGTTAAAGCATCAGCTGCCTTCACTACTACATGACTGCAGTTAGGTGGTACTAGGTGAGTTAGATGTCCAAAACTTGAAGTGCGCAAATTAAATCAGGGAAGAGCACGTCAGAACTTTTTTGAAGAGCCTTTTAGTAAGTTAAGGTACCCCTTTAGATCTGGTCCAAGGAGATTATTGTGGGGGTTAAGGCACCCTTAAGGTACTTACTTGGGAGGAGTGTTAAATATAGCAAATGATTGTTAAATTGTGCCAAACTTTGTATTATCTATTTTGGCAGGAAGAATAAAGAAAAATTATCTCTAAGTGGTGAGAGGTTCAGGGCTCTTCAGATGCAAAAGAATCAGGTTGTCTTCATGCATGAATCACAAAAGGTTAGTGTGTAGTTCCAGCAAATAACTCGGCAAACTAATCACATTTTATCAATTATTGTGAGGGGAATTGAATACAAAAGTTAGGAGACCATGCTTCATTTATGCAGGGCACTGGTCAGAAAGCATTTTGAGTATTGTGCACTGTATTGGTCATCTTATTTAAGGAAGGATGTTCAGAGAAGGTTTAATTGGCTAACACTTGGAATGGGCAGATTGTCTTATGAGGAAAAATTGGATAGGCTAGGCTTTTGTCCGTGTTACAGAAGAGTCAGAGGTGACTTGATTGAAACGTACAAGATCCTGAGAGTCTTGACAGGGTAGATGTGGAGAAGGTATCTCCTCTTATGGGACAATTTAGAATTGTAGGTCGCCTTTAACAAAAATCAAGAGATAACAAAATTTATAACAAAATAAGGCAAACTTATTTTCTGTCTGAGAGTCATGAGTCGTTGGAACTTTTTTCCTAAAAAGGTGCTGGAAGCAGAGTCCTTCAATATTTTTAAGGCAGAGGTAGATCGATTCCTGTTGAACCAGGTAGTGAAAGGTTATGAGGTGTAGGCAGGAATGTGGATTTGAGGTTACAATCAGATCAACCATGATTTCATTCAATGTCGGATTCAGCTTGAGGGGCTGAATGGTGTACTCCTGCTCCTAATTTATATATTTGTATGTATTTATGTATGCTCATAGACACGGTTGACGACAAAACATGCACATATCCATTCTGACAGTCAAGCTGCCAAGGAATTATCAAGTTGTCAAAAGGTACCTGTCAAGGTTGTAAAAACGTCCTTTTAATTCTTGAAAAAAAAAGTTTGAAGTATTAAAATACAATTGCTTTCTACTTCACTCTGGGTGTTGACATAAGACTGAGGACTTCCATGACTGAAGAGTCCCACTGTGATAATACACCCATGTGAAAAAAAACTCATGCAGCACAAAGATTTAATGTCACAGTGGGACTCTTCCACTTCAGATTGACAGCTACAGTTAGTTATGGACTCTTGATATAGAGCAATCTGCCATAGATCTTATTTACGTTCCCCATCTATGCACAGATCCTGACTTCTACCCATAGTGGATAATAGATGAGTTGGTGTGGTAGATGAAAGGGGTAAGGGTGTTGTGAGGAGACCATAGGTTGACATAAGGACTATAAAGAGACAGGGTGTGGGTACAGGGCTATAGGTTGACATGAAGAGTGCAAGGCTTGGAGGGTGAGTACTGAGGTAACTTAGTACAGAGAGTGGATACTGGGACAGAGGTTTGCATGGACAATGCCAGGGACAGTGGAGTGTGGGCTCAGGACATTAGGAGGCACAGGGAGTGCTCAGTTGGTGAAGAGAGAGACTGGATGTGCTTTTAGTTTAAAACTTTGGAACAGTACTAGGGCCCTGAAATAGACTTTACAACTATCCCGATTTCCCACCAGGCAATGCCCTCAAGTCTTATCACATGATGCTAACTTGCGGGAAGGCCATTATGTGGGACTGTGGTTGAGAATCCCAGACAGAGGATAGTGCAAGGATTTTTACTTCTTACCAACCAAAATTTAGCAAGTGAAGACCACAGAGAAGAGGGTCTTGTGGTGCAGAAGTAGTGTCCCTACCTTTAAGCCAGGAGGCCTGGATTCATGTCCCATCTGCTCCAGAGGTGTGTCATAATACATGTGAACAGGTTGACTAAAAAAAGGCTACAGAAAGTTGTGTCTCCACAAACTCAGCAGATTAAAATCAACATTGACAGTCTAAATAATTACCGATCAGGTTTAAAATAATCTATCATCTAACTAAGCTTGTGTATTTATCATATTGGAAGTACTTATGGGACGTTTGTATCAGATAGAAGTGCATAGGGAAGAAAAGGAAGGATGGTTGATCTCAGACAGCAATCAGAGGCAAGAAGAATTTCAAAGACTCACCCTCTGTAATTTCTTTTTATGGCCAATAAAAGAGTTGCTTAAACAGTGGCAGTCTTAACCAAACAACCTGTTACAAAACAATGTGTTTTAAAATAAAATAAGAGATTATATTTAGTGAGTGTACTGAAAGCCAAAGTATGCTTTAAAAATGCTGGTGGATTAAACACCAATTCTTAACATGGCCAAATATTGACACGGCTCCAGCTTGCAACTTCCAACTCCAACAGAAAGGAAACATGCTGTTTGGAAGTGGACCAGAACAATCAGCTTAAATGTGTGTGAATGGCCCATCTGCTGAATTACTCACAGTTATACAGATAGACATATAATCTGTTCTAAAATAGAAAGAGCTGGAAATTCAGCAGGTCTGGCTGCATCTGTAGAGAATGAAACAGAGTTAACATTCCAAATCTGATATGACTCGTCAATAATCTGTTTATCCAGGTCAGTGCGGAGTGATCAGTTAAATTCGTCACTGTGTTCAATGGCTCTCTTGGCTGAGTTGGCCTATCCACTGAGTATTGAACTTGATCACTTTCAATAATATTTCCCAGCTGAAGAGAATCTCCACCAATATCATTCAGACCAAGCAAGGCTCTTTTGGATGCAGTGCTGGTGTCTCTACCTCTGGGCCAAGAGACCTGGGTTCAAGTACCACCTACTCCAAAGCTCTGAACAGTTTGATTAGAAAAGAAGTATCTTCAGATCAAGAAATTCATGCATAGACAATAGACGTAGAAAGACGGTTCCCAGCTTGTTCTAACTATATTTATTAACCAGCTGGATTGTGAAGACAGATCATTCATTGGCGGTCCCTCACAGATGAAGATGACCCTCTTCCAGCCTCAGAGTGAATCCATAAGTGGCTGTACAGACCAATATGGCTAGCGCAGGCTGTGTTACACTTGGGCCAGAGGTGGGTATGGGAAGGGGTGGGTGGGGCATCGGTGTGGCAGTGTTTTCACTGTTTTTGCCTAGTTTCTACCTTTTCCCAATGGCCAGTCTCAAGGTGTTTGACATCTTCCCGGATGCTCCTCCTCCACTTTGGACAGTCTTGGACTAGTGATTCCCAGGTGTCTGTGAGAATGCTACACTTTGCCAGTGAGGCCTTGAGGGTGTCATTGAAGTGTTTTCCTCTGTCCACCTCAGATTCTCCTGCTGTTTTGGAGCTGGAAGTAGAGCACCTGCTCGGGGATTCTTGTGTCAGTCATGTGGACAACGTGCCTAACCTATCATAGACGATCAAGGGCAGTCAGTGCCTCAATGCAAGGGATGTTGGCCTGGTCGAGGATGCTGGTGTTTTTGCTTCTTTCTTCCCTGAAGATTTGCACGATCTTGTGCAGGCAGCGTTGGTGGTCCCACTCCAGCACCTTGAGGTGTCTGCTGTAGACAATCCATGTCTCAGAGCCATATAGGAGGGTGGGGACCACCACAGCTCTGTAAACCATGATCATGGTGTTGGATCTGATGTTGTTGTCCTTGAACACCCCTTTCCTCAGGCGGCCGAAGGTAGAGCTAGCACACTGGAGGTGGTGGTGGATCTCTTCATCAGTAGATGTTTTGGCCGACAGGACATTCCCGAGGCATTGGAAGTGGTCAACATTCTCTAACGCCTCCCCCCGGACAGATCATTCAGTGACACGCTAACCCTTTGTGTTAATACAGACTGCTTTTCCAGCGCGACCGATCACGCACAGGCACTGAGCGGGTAACACTGAGAAGAGAGAACGTGATCCCTCTCTCCAGTTGTTTTGCAAGCGTGTGCCCTTTCTGTATATGACCAAGCAAACACCCCAGGCAGCAACGTCAATGTAAACCAAACAACTGCTGATATCTGAGGAAAAGGCAGGGATTGTTCACAAAATCATCTCTTATGCGGAATCCATGAAAAATTACTGAACAAGGCCTGAAACCATCCAACTCATTCATGCACAGAATTCATATGTAACTGACTTTCATTTGAACCACTTAACTGACCCACCATCTGTGAAGACTACTTCAAAGTATTTTGCGTGCATGTGAGAGTTGGAGAATTTTTCTTTTTTATTTTTCATGCATTGAGCACAATAAACACCACTTCCTTTGTTAAATAAAATTACATGAAAATGTGCCAAGGTGTGTTTTTCAGCTCTTAAATGGTTAAATACTTTTGAAATTTTGCATGCAACTTCTTAAGAAAAATCACCACTTGCAGTCAACTGAGCAGCAGAAAGACAGGGCAGTCACTTAATTTTTAGCTGTAATAATCTGTTTATGAAGAACACAAAACAGTGGATATGTAACTTGTTTTGCCATCATAAATATATCCATTAAATAAAGGAGGTTTTGAAATTTATAGACCTTAACAATTTGATTAGTAAAACATAGCATGGTAAAGTCATCATAGTCCTTCTGGACCATGAGACTGCTCTGACATTAGAAAGAGGCAAAAGGGTGGTGAGGTTAACCTGAGGGTCACCACACCAAAGGTGAGAAGATGTAACGTCAGTCGGTGCAGAACTGAAGCCATGCTGTTGGTCATAATATATATCACAGACCTGACAACTGAGCTAACCAACTCCCAAAACACAGTGTATCACAGCCTGGGAAAAGCACAAGTTCAATCAAGTTTGCTGAGTGGCTCTTTTTCCTTGAGCCACAGATGGCAAAAGGAAGTCGAACATGATGAAAAAGTTGCAAGTTAATTAGTCAGCTGAGTAATAAATAATAGGATTAAACTCTTTGATTTGTAAAGACTGCATCTTTTTATTTCTTTTATTTTTAATTGTGCAGTAAATGGAAAAAAGATTGTTTTAAAACCAAGGACTCTGGAAGGACTTGCTACACTTTCACAAACAAGTTCTTGGAAGTCTGCAGAAGACACAAGGATAGCTGGAAGGACAAATCGTGTTGAGGGAGTGGGGAGGCTGCAGAAGGATTTGAACAGGCTAGGGGAATGGGCAAAAAAATGGTAGATGGAATACAATGTGGGAAAGCATGAGGTTATGCATTTTAGTAGGAAGGAGAGAGGGGTAAACTATTTTCTAAACTGGGAAAGGCTTCAGAAATCTGAAGCACAAAGGGATTTGGGAGTCCTAGTCCAGGATTCTCTTAACCTTACTGTGCAGATCCAGTTGGCAGTTAGGAAGGGCTAGAATACAAGATTAGGTACGTATTGCTGAGACTGAATAAGGCTCTGGTCAGACTGCATTTAGAATATTGTGAGCAGTTTTGGGCCCTGTATCTAAGGAAAGATGTGCTGGCCTTGGAGGGGATCCAGAGCAGGTTTACAAGAATGATCCCAGGAATGACGGGCTTGTCATATGAGGAGTGGTTCAGCACTCTGGGTCTGTACCCAATGGAGTTTAGAAGAATGAGAAGGGTATTTCATTGAAGCATGCAGAATACAGAGAGGCCTGTTTAGGGTGCAACCAGAGACAACTTAGACCTGAAGGCATAGTCTCAAAGTGAAGGTACGACCCTTCAGAATGGATGGGAGGAAGAATTTCTTCAGCCAGTAGGTGGTTAATATATGGAAGTCATTGCTGGGCAGAGGTTAAGTGTATTTAAGACAGAGATAAATCCCCTTGGATTATTAAGGGAATCAAGGGTTACAGGGAGAAGGCAAAAGAATGAAGTTGAGAAACATATCAGCCATGTTCGAATTGTGAAGAACACTTGATGGGCTAAATGTCCTAATTCTGCTCGTATTTGTTATGGTCTTCTGGAACTTACTGTGAATTGTGTTTACATTGCTGATTTGCAAGCAGTGGGGGAGGAAAGACATTATGGCACCAGGAATGAAAATGAGATTCATCTAGCAACAGATTGCTGATTGGTTCATGTAACTTTGATCAGTTTTGGATGTTAGAAGTATTCAGCTTTTGGTTGTTTACTTGCTCGCCAAGCTGGTAAGTTTGGAGTTCCAGTTTGAGCGCCAGTGTGTGTCCCAGTCGAATTGGCGTCCCTCTTTGTCCATGTGTTTTGAAATGAGTGATAGTTGGTCATATCTCCTGGTAGCTAGTTGGTGCTCATGAATCCTGATGCTAGTTTGGACAGCCATACACTGTATAGGTGTTCTTTCTCGGCTTTGTGCAGCTCTAGGGTGCTGCAGTGTGTTGTGGCTCACTTGAACCCTCAAACCTGAGCTCCATTAACAAACATGTAGAGCTGGACCCTGTACATCAACCACTAGGGAACAAATCTGGAAGTGACACTACCCACCACAGCAAACCCAGACACATAAATAGCAAGTGGGACAGAACACTGACACTTCACCGGGGGCGCACAGACGGTGTTACCTGGTATGGTGATGAAACATTTGCGAACAACCTTACCAGCTTGGCGAGTGAGTCAACAACTACATCAACAACCTGAGCTACAAATCTTCTTAAAAACCTTGGAGTGATCAGCTTAACTCTTTCATTGGTTTCTGGACAGGTGAGCAGCTTGAGTGTTTATGACAGATGGTGAGAAGCATCCAGATGCTGAAGGAGCAGCCTCTGTGTCTCTGTCTCTGCAGTGGAATAAGCTATTGCCTATAGACTGTTACTGAAAGACTTGATAATAAGTGTACCAGTTGCCTGTGCCTCCTGCAAAGAAGTGAAAAAATCTGGAGATCGGAGAACAAAATGTCTTGGAAAGCAAACATCTCATTAACCTGTGGATGAGTGCTCTTGAACTGTATTCCTCAACACGTAACACAAACATGTTTTTGTTTGTGCCTATATGTTTGCGTGTTTAAGTATGTGAAAAAAAGGATGTTTAGAGTTTCAACTAGTAAAGATGTATGTTGTTGGTTCATAGTTCTCTTTACCTGTGGCTAGAATTCATTTATTTGTAATAAACTGTAGTTCTTGTAAGCACAGGAACCTGTTCAATGCCTCCTCTTAACCTGATTCCATTAAACAGGTAAATTGAGGATGTTGCATACTTTAATCAGATTGTAGTGAGCCCCGGGGTAGTGGTCTTGGGAATCAGTGCACTTTCCCAAGTGATTCACAACTGACTGTAAGTTAAGAAGTCAGTTCTTAAATGAGCATCAGGATTTGAATGTATAGTTTCCATGGGGCAGCTGTGTTGAATATTACTGAGTTCAAATGCAGGAGGATCCAAAAATTAAATTCATTGCGAGTGAAAGTATTTCAGTGCTACATATTGGAAATAATTTACTCTGTGCTCTGTGTAATACAATCTGAAGCTAATTCATAAGGTACATTTACTAGGATTATGTTAAAGTTAGGCCATTCCTTCTTCAAGCATTACCATGGAAAGAATGTGTTTTCTTCTTCCTAATTAAGGCTGAGACACTAGATATCAACAGATCTCATTTGGTTGAGTAGAATTTTATTAGCGGGAGATGGGCCACTGCGCATTTTTGAACAGTAACAGGTTGTTAAGTTTTGCAGTGCACCAGATTCCCACCCTGTGGTGGATGAGCTTCTAATAATGGGCAGTTCAACAGCCACAACTCACCTATATATTATCAATAATGCATGTTTTAAAAGTACAGATACAGATGATGCAAGCTCCAGCAATGCCCTTCCTACACCTGGAAAATCTGTGTTGCAACTTTCCATGCCTTGAGCTCTGGAATACCCCGAGTATTCCTCTCTGAATTTTTTCCTCTCCTTCCTCATTTCAAATTCCACTCAAAACTTACTCCTTACTCCAAGCCTTTGATCATTTAACCAAACAGCAAAAATATTCCGATCAGGATAGGGAACTCTATTTTCAATGTTGATTGGATTGAAAATGGCTCTGGGCTGGAGATCCTTGGCCAGGGGACTCCTGTTTGGAACTTATCCAGGAATCCACAAATCCAATGGCAAAGAAAATCATAGGTATTTACCATAGACAAAAGGTACTGCAGATGCTGGAGAATCCGAGACAACAAGCATGGGGCTGGATGAACACAGCAGGTCAAGCAGCATCAT
>JAHRHZ010000264.1:11095253-11186491 GCA_024137785.1 Ginglymostoma cirratum | reverse complement strand
CTATGATGCTGCTTGACCTGCTGTGTTCATCCAGCCCCATGCTTGTTGTCATAGGTATTTACCATGTCCACTTTTTGCAGGAGTCAGGGTGCTGTGTTCTGAGATTTAAATATCCATCATCACAGGCAACTCCGGTTGAAGGGGTATGTTGCTGATAAGTATGGGGTTGAGAGGAGTAGTGTGCCAGCTACACAAGGGGGTTTTGTACCAAGTTGATGGAAGTGGATAGGATGTCAAGTAGGTGAAGTCAGTCGCATACCAATTGTTCGAGGTGCTAGATGGGTAGAGTAGAAGATGGATAGTATATCATGGAAGTGAATAAATGCTTAAGATAGATTGGAGGTGTTGTTGGGTCTGGTGGCAATGCAAATGGGCTTGCAGTTGGTAGGTCTTAGAGATTGGAGAGGCATATCAGGTCCAGGGGCTATAGGACGGTGGGGGCGGTGGGACTGCTGTGTCCAGAGCTTGATGTGTGTTGTTGTCATGAATGGGACAATCAGAAGTGAGAAGTGTCCGGTCTGAAAGGCAGGCGATGTTGGGGCTGTCAGGTTTGGCATCATTGGGTCACAGTGGGAGGAATTGGTTTGGGTGGGGAGAGTGGGGAATCATTGTTTGGAGTCTGGTGAAGGAAATGTTTGATGGAGGTGTAGTCAAGGGGTCATTGACAAGTTGGGGTTCATTTAATAATGACCCAGGAGTTACAGTACATCTTTCATCTTCTAACTTTCTCTGGTTAAATATTAAACTTGAGTGATTTACAATCTTCCAGAATTTCAGTATTTCAGGTGTTTCATTAGAAGATTCCAGATGCAGGGGTTTTTGGAAGTTTCAATTTCTGAGGCAATTCCCATGGAATTAGCAACAAAAACAAAGTTGCTGGAAAAGCTCAGCAGGTTTGGCAGCATTTGTGAAGGAAAAAGCAGAGTTACTGTTTCAGGTCCGGTGACCATTCCTCAGAACAGAGGAAGGTTCTGAGGAAGGGTCACCGGACCCGTAACGTTAACTCTGTTTTTCCCTTCACAGATGCTGCCAGACCTGCTGAGCTTTTCCAGCAACTTTGTTTTTGCTCCTGATCCACAATTTCTTTCAGTTTTTATCCCATGGAGTTAGCTATGTTTGGGATTCTGCATGGTCCCAACACACAACTCCAATCTAGGCTGCTCCAATGGCTCTCTGGTCACTGGAATATCTAGGCTATTATCTCTTCCTGTGACTCAATGTCAATTTTGTTTCTTAACTCTCCTGCAAAGCATCTTAAGATATTTTATCAGATTGATAGTTGGTTTGAACTCAACTTACTAAACTTCCAAACTAGAGTGGCTAATTCAGTTAGTCTCAATATAGAGTCAATATTGCCAAAGTAAATTGCCAATTAATTCACAAAAAAAAAGTTTTGTATTTATCTGATGCCTCTCATGTCCAGAGGATGTCCCAAAATTTTGTTTCATAGCCAATGAAATATTTTTGAATTCTGGTCACTATTTTAATGTAAATATATCGCGGCCGTTATGTATACTGGAAAGTTTCCATAGTCAACAACACGATCAGACCCAGATACATTTTCTTTGTTCATTAAGAGGTAAATATTGACCAAGATATGTGGCCAATTCCCCATGCTGTTCTTCAAAACTTTGTCATGGGAACCTAATATGTGTTCTGCGGCAAGTCAAGTTTATCTCCCAAAAATGTTCAGACACTTCTCATTGAAGCCTTAGGATCCAAATTCGAATAGATACATTATTGTAGCTTCAATAGGATTGAAAATCAGTCTTTGAGTGTTGTGATGCATCATTTTATCATAGTATTGTCATCATCAGATTATATGGCGCCAGCACGGTAGGTAGTGTTCAGGCTCAGCTGAGACTGTCTGCTCCAGGCCGGCAGCATAATTTTCACTATGCACTTTTCATCTTTTTCATTTTCTTCATCTTTGAGTTTGGAGTGGTGATGGCAGGGCGGTGGCTGCAGTGTTGGTGACGTGGATCGGAACTCTTGGTGGTGGTACCAGTGCCCAGAGCCTGGAATCCTGGTGGTGGTGGTGGCAGAACGAGGCCTCCTGATGGCAGTAGGCCCAGAGCCTGGGCTCTAGGTGGTGTCGGTGAGGCAGTGGTGGCAGCAGTGCTGGGCTCTCCTGGGGCATTGGTGTCATTGTTGCTGTTCTCATAGTGGGACTCGTTGAGGACTGGAATGCCTTGTAGAAAACTTGCAGAAGCCCTGAAGCCGTGCCTGAGATGCTAATTTGAACAGTAGATGAATTCTATTTAAGTAATTCCTTTCTTTCCTTACTGTAACTCAAAATGGCACTGGAATGTGGCAGCAAAACACTTTTCACTGGATCTTCAAGATGTATGTGACAATACATCATTCATTCATTCATTCATTCATTCAAATCTGTCATCACAACCTGAGGTGGGATTTCAACCCAGACCTCCTGGTCCATAAGTCAGCCTGTTGTCCTCAGGTTTGCTAACTGTGTGATGATTAGTAGGATTATGGCTACAAATGATATGGATGGTAGTTCTGTGTCTCAGCATTGCGAGCTGTTCAGTTGCTTCTGATGTCTATGTATATGCTGGAAAGAAGATTTGGAATAAAGCTGAATGAAGAATCAATTCACGTATCGGTCATTTCATGTGGTGTGTTACAACAGGAGAAAACTGCAGCAGGAACAAATGTCTCCTGAAAATTTATATTTTTTTAACCAAGAGTAAAGAAAATCATAAAAAGACAATTTCTAACTTACAATTAACATTGTTACGTTAAGTCAGACTAAGCATAGTCTGGGGAAGATACTAATCTCTTAGAAACTGAACTTAGGCTAACACCTGTATTAATACTTGTAACAGAATCAACTTTTACGATCATTTCCCAATACTAAAATATTTCTGAATATTGCATCAACAGTGACTATTAATTTAATGTGAATGACCAGGAACTGATTTCCTAAAATATCACATATAAAAAAGTTTGAAGCATTCCATTTGCTAAATTAGAAATATGCTTTTGAACAATACAGAAAGTATGGGATAAAAAAAATCACAGGATGCCAAGATTCTTACGATGTAGAAAGGGGCCATTCACCCCATTGCGCTTGCATCAGCATGATTTTCAATGTTATTACCCCCTTAGAAATTTTTAGGACGTAAGTTTAAACCAACTGTATGCCTAATCATTTAGGATTCGTTAAAAGAAAGGAACTGATGGCAACTCACTGGACGTGATTCTTGTGCAACCCTTATACCCACAGACTGAAATCTACTATATTAATTTCTATACTAGTAACAGCACTTTCTAAATTACTAATGGAAAGTCGCACATTTTAATGTAAGTAATCAGCAGTCTACTGCAGCTCCCAACACAGAATGCAGATTACTGAATAAAACAAATATCGGTGTGATTCTATTTACTTTTGAATTGCAGGCTTTTCTGTATTTGTCCTTGTCTTTCTTTTTAAGATGCACAATTTGTGTAAGTTGAGACATACCCAATTAGAATTAAAGAAAAACATATCAAAGCCTAAAGGAACTCAACAAACCTGTTTGAAAACCTTTGAGCGGAACAGCCAATGTAGTTACAGTGTTAAAATGTTACAATGTACACAGTACAAAATAAAGACTAGATATTTTCTTCCCTAGCAGTCTTTATAAATATGAGGAAAATATTGAATAATTTTTAAACATTATTATTTTTAAGAGTTTTAGGTACAAATGTCTCTGTCAAAGCCTTTTTTAAAGGCAGTAGCTTATTTGGAAGACAAATTAAACACAGTACTAATTTTCTTTTTAAATTGAACTTTACACATAACAAAGTCAGATTGGACCATGAATCTATAAAAAGGCTAGGAAACAGATCGCAAAACTAATCTCTTAAAGTAGATTCACTCTTATATTGCTAGATCTCTATGTCAAAATATTGTATGACAGGTGCAGCACAATCATTATCATCTTAACCATAATTTTTGATAAATATTTTGCTTCACAATTCAACCTTAAATGTTTCTCATCTCCATGGCCACAGTTTGTCTTCTGGTCAAGGATAACACACCTTCCAAAATATACACAATAACTGCATCAGTAGATCACTGTGAAGGGTCAGAATACATATTCTGACTCCTTTATGTGTGGGACGTTCACTTGCATTTAATGTGCACTGCTGCTCACACAGGCACATACAATCAGAATTCATGTGCTGCGTTTTATCACAAAATGTAACCGTATTTAATCTGTTCTTCGGATGAGGCCATCACTGGTTAGGCTAGAATTTACTGGGCCATTTCAGAAGGCAGTTCAGTGGATCTGGAGTCACATGTGAGCCAAACTAGGTAAGGATGGCAAATTCCCTGGCCTAAATGACATTAGTGAACCTGATGGGTTTTTACGACAGCAGTCAGCATTTGTCTGGCTTTTAATTCCAGACTTTTTATTAATTCAAATTTCAGCTGTCATGGCGGGATTCAAGCTCATTTCTCAGAACTTGGGGATCTGGATTACTGGTCCAGTGACATTACTACTGCACCACCATTTTTCCTATGAGATATAAAAACCGTAAAACACAAATTAAAGGGATAATTTATAATGAATAATTAAAGTACATTGTCACTTTTAAATATTCTTTAAGTGTTCACCTATTATCTACTGTTGGCTGTATACTTAATGTTATGAGTCTGTACTGTCATTGTTGTGTGAAAGGAAGAATTTCTAAACAGCATGTCTCTGGGCCCTCATGTACAATACAGCTAAATGAGTACTTATCAAGTGTTGTCATTAGCATAAAGTAGTTCAACATGGCAGCCAATTTCTGTACTGCAAAATACAAGAAGCAGTAATGAGATAATGACCACATAGTCCAGGTGAGCTCTTCTGCAAGAAATGTCACGGAATTGTTTATATTAACCAACAAGGAAAGATAGGGCTGTCATGTTTAAATCTCATCTGAAAGATGGCATCTTTAACAGTGCAACATACCCTCATTGTTACACCTAGGTCTAGTGCGACCATAATCAGTGACCTTCAGCCTCAGAGCTGAGAATGCTATCAGCTAGCTATGATGACACTGGTAGTGGTTGCCAGGGTGCCAAAGTATTTTGATGATCATCCTGATTAAAATTAACTGTGCTGAAGTACATTTTGTGTCTGTTAGCAGCAGACTGAAGTAAATCAGTGAAGCTATCGAGAGAACAATTGGGCAATCAGTTCAAGTTTACACAATGACAAGTCCTGGCTGAACCATGAGCATGGTCTCCACTGGAGCCATTTCAGACAAGGCACAATGTCAGGAACTTTTGTGCAAGTCAACTCCCTGAAAGATGTGTTTTTGTAGTGGCCCTCAGTAATGGCAAGTGTCTTAGCATTTATCACTATTGATACTGCACGATCTCATCCAACATGTCTCATTTTGATCTAATGAGATCAAATCCATTTGGAGTCAGGAGGTGATGTTGAAGCTGTATAAAGCCTTGTTAGACCTCAGCTGAAGCTCCGTTCAGGGTGCCGCATTATAGGAAGGATATGAAGATGACAGTTTAAATGTCCGCCTTACATGCCACAATTATCTCCATTGCTGCACAGAGTCAAGACGAATGGTGAGCTGTCCAACATTCAGGTTCTCACCCCATTTGAGGAGAGGATCCTGACTCTGACTGCCTAATTACTTTTTAATTCACATGTGAGATGTAGGTATCTCTGGCTGGTCAACATTTATTGCCCATTTAGTGACTGACTGACCATGCCCAAGCCCCGAGACTGGTATAAGAGGCTGCCCTTAATTTACCATGCTGGGACACCCTACTTGACTGAGGCCTGCTGACAATCTTTGTATCTGCGCTCAATGGCAAGACAAGTTTAAAGTAATATGAACCCCATACCTCTGACAGAGTGGCGGGGAAGTGCTGATAGGCAAGGCAAAGCAGGGATGCTGTGTGTATTCAGATAGGCTCAGAGTGAGTGAGTGTTATGACAGCGAGCAAAGAACCAAGAGTTGCAGCCTGGGCCAGTACATGAGCTGAGTGTATGTCCCTGAGCGCACAGTTTTGCTACTGCAGCATTACAATGATAGTTGCTTGGGCAGCCCAAGGTTTATCACTAAAGTGTAGAAGAGTAAGTCACGTCAGGGATGTGCCATTAAGGTTTTTTGAGGCTGGCAGTGTCTGTGGACATGGGGTGCCAATGGTCAGTGCCCATGGAGCTTGCCTCGAGATGTTTGTGCCCAGTTTCCAACATGGAGCTTCTTCAGACCAAGTCGCAACTTGAATTTGCAAATACGTGTTCTGATTTACAGAAAATATTTTCTTGATGTATAGGTTATTTGTGAGTTTGGTAGGCTAGGAAGTTGAATATTGATAACACGATTTGAGCTGCTAACAAATTGTTTAACAAGCAATAATCCCACTTAATTGGTACCTTGCGGCTGCAGAGCAAGAACTTGGCCATGCTGCTTGTCAAAAGTATAAAAGATGGAGTGAGATACTCTTGAGGTTGGGATTGGCCTTGTAGAATTCTCACCTGATTTTGCCACAAATTTTGCTTCAGACCATATTGCTCAGACCCCCATACGATTCCACCCTACATGATTGCTGACCTGTAATATCACTCCACTTTGAGTTAAAAACAAAGTCCATTTTATGCATCATATCTTTCAAAATAAATTCAACAAGATGCATTTAAATTGGTGATATGAGTGTTTCATACTTTTTGATCATTAATCTCACCTTTGTGATATTGACAATTCTGATGAAGTACAGTATATCCATGAAATTATGAATCACGAATTCGGCTATCCCCATCAAAAAATAAACAACAACAAAAATCACCATCCACGGACAAAAATTGTGAATAATAACCAATCTTTAATGAGCTCGGCATTTGCGAATTTCATCATTTGCTGGCATTCTCAGGAACAGCAGCCTCACAAATACAGAGGAATTATACAGTTGCATTTTAGTTCATCCAAATTCTGGAGTTTTTATTTTAAGAAAACATCATGTCATATTCAGATTGTCCTCTCAAATTCTATTCAAGTAACGTAGAGTGGAAGTCTGATATAATGTGCTTCAATATACTGTGGATCTGCCAATAGTGCAGAAGTATCATGGCTCCCAACTCTCTCTTCGGCCTCAACCATTCTCCCACTCTCTCACCACTTGCCCTGAATCCCTGCTTAGCATTCTTCTTTTACCTCTTTTTCTCGCACATTG
The DNA here is from genome assembly GCA_024137785.1 of Ginglymostoma cirratum. NCBI lineage: Eukaryota > Metazoa > Chordata > Chondrichthyes > Orectolobiformes > Ginglymostomatidae > Ginglymostoma > Ginglymostoma cirratum. The sequence continues at coordinate 11,179,299 of JAHRHZ010000264.1, read as the reverse complement.
AATCATTTAACTTCGGTTTTGTTAAAGAAGAGTCTCTTTTTGAGGCTGTTAAAAACCATGTTAGAAAGGATTTTTACTTGTCCCACTACACTTCATTGACAACTAAGTGCACTGGTAACAAGTCCTCTAATCTTTAATGCAGGCTGGAAATATCCTGGTCATGTTGAGAAGTCAATGCATCAGCAGAGCTTCTTTAATGTTTAAATAAAATCGTGCTTTCTGCTAAAACTGAGTTTCATTGTCTGCAAGTACCTCCCCATTAAATGGCAACTTATTCAGCCTTGGATTCAGATAAGTACCTGAGGCACCAGCATGGATTCCATTTCAGAAATGGCTTGTAAAGAGACGCAATAATTCACACTATTTTAACATTGCAATGTATAATCAGAACCTTAAGAACAGCTTCTAAACAACGGCTTTTAGGCAGCCTTCCTTTTCCATGCACAATCAGATACTGATTTCTGACAGAGAAATACAGGGAGAATGCATTAGCCAAAAAATAATAAGAAGTGACTGATAGATGATGTGGCCAGTCATTCAGCAAGAAAGCATTCAGCTTAAAAGAAGCTGACCCTTAAAAACTGATCTCATAAATTGGTGTGCAAAACGTTGGCTTGGCTTGGACCAAGACAATGAGAAGTCAGTTTAAAAATGACTTACACTCTAAGGAGTCAGAAATCAGTCACTCAGGGGTAGATTTCGGCAATCATTCCTTCAGCAAGAACACATCCAACTTAAAAGAAGCTAATGTTTAAAGGCCCTAAGAAAAGGCCTGTTGTAAAGGACATTTTTATATAAAGGATCGAAACTTTGCTTCCCAGCATTCCACAGGATCTTGGGAACTGGATCCAAAACAAAGCTTGAAAATTTGATTCAGACAAAATGCATTACTTTTTCAAAACGTCAGCCAAAAGATGGCAAATGCAATTGAACCTCACAGTAAATGCATCAATCTAAGATTTAAAGGACTTGCCTCAACCACTGGATTACTTTGAACTGTAAATAATAACAAGCCTTGGAACTCCTGTGTCTGAGCATGCACTCATATTGTTCAGAAATTCTAATCCAAAGGATTGTTTCATTATAGCAAAGCACGATGCTGATTGAGCCATAATGTTTCCCTTTGAAATAACTTGAAATGTCAATGAAACCAGAATGTGAAACTGTTGCAGTACATGAAAAGGTACAGGAGGCAAGCACACCCAACCGATTTAGCAAAATTTTCAATGACCTGGCTGATTTGTACATGCACTACCAAAATCTAGCAGTGTTGTAAGGCTTCATGGAAAACTCAGAAATACAAATCTGCAAGGCCAGTAAAGGGAATGGAATAGACATCCTTAACAAACATAACTGTATTGACAAAATGATGTTCTCAAAGGTGGGTCCAAATTTGTATCCATTGGACTATCAAGGATGTGTGCACAGCCTTGCTTTAAAACCATTTCACCTACCCCTTCCCCAGCTCCAGCCCCACCCATCTTCCTCTATTTAATTCTGGGCTCCCCTCCCCCTCCCCAGTCCTGACAAAGGATTTTGGCCTGAAATGTTGACTTTCCTGTTCCTCGAATGCTGTCTGACCCGCTGTGCTTTTCCAGCTTCACATCTATTGACCCTGTTCCAAAAGAAATTGTCGGACTTGTGTAAGACTGACTTACTCGGTGGAGTCCATGATAGGATTCGTCCTTCTGGTTCAATCCATACCGCCTGCCCATGACACGTAAAGATAATGTTCCGTTCTGCTCTGTCTTATTTGTGATTAGTTCTGCACAACTTTGATTGGCCAAATGGTTGAGTGAGTTGCTACAGCCAGTTCTAAGCATGGGTTTCACAAAAAAAGCTTTCATTTTCATGAAAAAAGACAAAGGACTTTGACATTGTTGTTGTTGATCTGCATGTACTTGTTCAACATTGCTGAACAATGCATCAACATACAACTCAAAGCACAGACTTTGCACCATCTCTCTACATTATGATAATCTAAATATGGCATCATTGTTGGAATTTATATTTATTGAACTTGGCAACTCACACAGTTGATTTCTGTTTTAACAACAGCATGTTTGCCAAATAGATAGTATTGCCATAGAATCCCCAAGGACCAGCTCTCAAAGATGGATTTCCATGAGAAATCAGTCTTCAATGAAGCTGAATCTCCAATGTCCTGTATTATTCTGATACATTGATAGTATACTTGCTATGCTTGATTCTGCAACTCCTTACAAGCATTTCCTTAACAACGTTAATGGGCTCCAGCCTGTACTCAAATTCGCCTACGAAAAGTGCAGTCAAATGACTCCCTCTCCTAGGTGAGCCCAATGAGAAATTCATGAATGGATTTTGTAATGGGAGTATGGTGTGGTGGTAGTGTGACTGCGCTGCTAACCCAGAACCCCAAGAGAAGGTTCTGGAGAAAGGATTTTGAATCCCACCATGGAAGATGGTGGAATTTTAATTCAATAAAAATCAGAATTAAGACCTAACCTAATGGTGGCTATGTAACCACTTTTGACTGTGGTAAAATCCACCTGGTTCACTAAGGTGCATTAGGGAGGTGATTCTGCCTTCTTTATCTGGGTCTAGCCTGTATATATGACTTGAGATCCATAGCAATGTGTTTGATTCTTAACTGCTGCTAATGGCCCAGCAAGCCACTCTGTACAAAGTCTAAAGTATGGAATGAAAATGGATGGATCTAATGCCCTACATAGTTGAAATGACAATGGTCAACACAACGCCATTGACACTGCAGAGTCCTTCTATCCAATACCTGGCAGTTAAATTGGGAGAGTTGTCCCTCAGTCTAGATAAGAAACAGCCTGGCATAGCCATACTTAAGGCATCATAGCCTACAAACAATGGCCCAGATGGGACCAACACCATCCCTTGGTATGTTCTGTTCTACTGGCTGGCCAGATCCAGTAGAAGAAGTAGTATAGTCTTATACGGTCGGCAAGAGGTTGCCTTGGTACTACTCCACAATAATTCCAGACCGCATGAAATCTTGTTGCATCAGGTCAATATGAACAAGGAAACCTTAGTACATCTTTTAAATGTGTTTTGATTATTTCTTTATTTTCACAGATGACTCAGTGAAAGAGTAGGCTATTGAATTCGACCAATAAATAAGATCATGGCTTATCTCCATAGAAACCCTACAGTGTGGAAACAGGCCATTCGGCCCAACAAGTCCACACCAGTTCTCCAAAGACCATCCCACCCAGACCCATTCCCCTACCCAATCCCTGCAACCCTGCATTTCCCATGGCTAACATACCCAACCCACACATCCCTGAACATTATGGGTAATTTAGCATGGCCAATCCACCCAATTTGTACATCTTTGGACTGATTGTGTTCTCACTTACACTTTTCTATCAGTACTCAATAATTCTCGACTCCCTTGTCTATCAAAATTCAATCTATATCAACCCTGAATAAATGTAAAGACCCAGCATTCACTACCCTCTGGGGAAGAAATTTCCACAAGTTAACAATCCTCTACTGACTGAGCTATTCAGATGTCATGGTCTCAGGACATGTTGAGATTGCAGAATTCACAAAGAACATAGCTGGGGCAACAATTTTAGATGTATTTAAGGGGAGGATGGATAGGTATATGAGGGAGAAGGAATGGAATTTATTTTTTATGTTCATTCATGGAATGTGTGCATCGCTGGTGGGCAGGCCAGCATTTATTGCCATTCTTAGTTACCCTTGGAGAGATGGTAGTGAGCTGCCTTCTTGAACAATTGCAGTCAATTTAGTGTATATGGATTGACACTACTGTTAGGGTGGGAGTTCCAGGATTTTCACCCAGTGACATTGAAAAAGCTATGAATATTTTTGAGTCAGGATTGTTTAATGGGGAACTTGCAAGTGATGGCGTTCCCATGCACCTACTGCTCTTATCATTCTAGATCATTGTCTTCAGTTTGGAAGTTGATATCTAAGGATCCATGCTGAATTTCTGTGGTGCACCTTCTAGATGGTCCATACTGCTGCTATGGTGCATTGGTTGTGGAGGGACTGAATGTTTGTGGATATGGTACCACAGCAGGTGAGTTGGTTTGTCCTGGATGGAGTCAAGTTTCTTGAGTGTTGTTGGAGCTGCACTCATCCAGGCAAATGGGAAGTATTCTATCACACTCCTGACTTGTGCCTTGTAGATGATGAACAGGCTTTAGGTCAGGGCTTTGCTGTAGGGCTCCCAACATCTGACCTGCATTTGCACCCTCAGCATTAATATGGCCAGTTCACTTCAGTTTGTTGTTATTTATAGATAGTGGAGGATTCAGTAATGATGATACCATTGAATGTCAAGGGGCAATGGTTGGACCTTCCCATTGTTGGAGATGGCCATTTCCTGGCACTTGTGTGATGCAAATGTTATTTGCAACTTTTACCGCTTCTTTATACAACATGTTCTGGAGTATAAGTCTTCAATACTATTATTGTCAGTGCTCAGAGCCCTTGCAGTATCAAGCAGCTCCAGCCATTTCTTGATATTATAGCGAGTGAATTGAAATGGCTGAAGACTGGCATCTGGGATGCCGAGAACTACAGGAAAATCCTGATATGATCATCTATTCTGCACTTCCAGGTGAAGATTGTTGCAAATGCTTCAGGCTTATCTTTTGCACTGATACTTTGGGATTGCCCATCATTGAGGATAATAATATTTGTGGACGTTCCTTCTCCCATGAGTTGTTTTATTGTCCCCTACCATTTACAACTGAACCAGATCTGATTAGCTGGCTGTGGAATCGCTTAACATTTTCTATCACTTGCAGCTTATGTTGTTTGGCATGCAGGTAGTCCTGTTAGGTAACTTCACCAAGGTGACACCCCATTTTTAGATATGCCTGTTGCTGTTCCTAGCATGCCCTCCTCCACTCTCTATTGAACCAGAGTTGATCCCCTTACTTGATGGTAGTGGTAGAGTGGAGCATATTGTACGCCATAAGGCTTCAGGATGTGTTAGAATACAATTTGGCTGCTGATGGCTCTCAGAGCCTCATGGATACCTAGCTTTGAGTTGCTAGTTCTGTTCAAAGTTAGCACAATATTTAGCACAATAACAGTGCCACATGCATATTCTCAATGTAAATATGGAACATTGTCTCCAGGGGTCTGTGTGATGGTCACTCCCACCAAGGTTAGATTGGTAAAGATGAGGTCAAGTGTGTTTATCTCTCTTGATAGCTCCCTCACCAACTGCCACTGGCCCAGTCTAACAACAATATTCTTTAGCATTCAACCAGCTCCATTGATGGTGGTGCAGCTGAGCCACTCTTGGTGGTGGACACTGAAGACCCCATGTAGAGTACATTGAGCACCCAAGTGACATTCAGCTCGGAGCAGCACTGACTCAGTAGCCATGTGAGTGCAGTATGTAGTAATTAGTCAGATGCTTCATAAAATAGAATCATAGAATCACTACAGTGTGGAAACAGGCCCTTCAGCCCAACAAGTCTACACTGACCCTTGGAGCATCCCACCCAGACCCATCCTCCTATAACCCACCTAAGCTACAGACCTCTGAACACTATGGGCAATTTAGCTTAGCCAATCCACCTAACCTGCACATCTTTTGGACTGTGGGAAGAAACCCATGCAGTCACTGGGAGAATGTGCAGACTCCACACAGACAGTCACCTGAGGGTGGAATTGAACCCAGGTCCCTGGCTCTGTGAAGCAGCAGTGCTAACTACTGAGCCACTGCGCTGCCCTACTTTTATAAGAGCTTTTCCAACTGGCCTTACTACCTTCAACAATTTGTGTACCTATGTCCTCCAGGTCTCTCTATTGCTACATCCCATTAGGATTTCCCATTATCTCTCCTCATTCTTCTGAGCACCTCTTCCTTGCCCATGTTTGACCTGACTCCACGAGACATGCTAATTACCCAATAAAATCAAACTGTTGCAGTTGCTAGAAATCTGAAACAAAAACAGAAAGTGCTCAGCAGTTTCTGGCAGCATCTGTGGAGAGAGAAACAGAGGTAACTTTTGTCATTGAATAAGACGAAGACTGAAGAACTGTTTCTGTCATCACAGATGCTGACTGACTTGCTATGCAATTCCAACTTTTTCTGTTTTTACTTTGAATTGCCCATTCTGGTGCCTGTACTGATGAAAAAAATCCAAGGAAATTCATCAGTTTCACAAAGTGCAACAAAAGTGCATCAATGAGGAGGCAGTAATGGATGAGTGATTACCGTATACGACAGAATTCCACAACAGGTACTCCACTGTACTGAAATTAAAAAAAATGAAATTAGTTCTGAAATGGTTCAGAATCATCCACTGTAGATTTCAATGTCTATAATTAGGAACTACCTTAAATCTCGTATGTGTGAAATAGTGCAACGGTGAAAGGCCATTCTGAAAGAAAGTTTTGACCACTAATATATTTTTCTTGAAGGACTAGTCAGTTTGCTGTTAGTCAGTTATATAACCGACTGCAAGGGAGCATAAACCTAGTTCCTATCATTTAGGAGGTAACAGTGTTTCTTATCTAATGTTAACGGGGTTAATAAGTCTTGAGGTAATGTAATTTTTTGTCTTACTATGATGTAATATTCATTATGTTACTCAAGCATGTGCCCCTTCTGTTGAAGACTTATCTGTAGTAATCCTTCACCCCATAATACTAGTGAACACTATGACCACCATTACAAGAAGGGTTAGTGGCAATAAACTAACCTGAAGAAGATTCTTTCACAAGAAAGCATGAGCTGTGGACATCTCTTACAAGTTCTTTCAAGAAAGGACAAGGATAAACTCTCCATCCAAGCAGCTGTGGCTGGAAGAGGCTTACCAATTCAGCTATAGGAGTGTGCTCCCTTCAACCTGCGTACTTTGAGGGTCCTGCACCTCAAGTGTATATGGCAACAGACTGGAATAATATTTCCAGGTTCCAAATCCCACACTTTGAATTGTCCACCATTCTCCTGCACAGCACGTCTAAGCTCAACACAGTTTGCAGGTCCACTCAATCTTCATCTTGCAGGCACCTAACAACTCATTTGGCAAACAATCACCTTCACACTGATCTTATTGCACTCTTGTACATATGCCACACAATCACTTTCCAGTATTGACATCTTTGACACCCCATCTCCTCTTCAAAAAAGCCACCATGAATACTCACACCTTTCTGTATTTCCTCCTTGAAGAATAAAAGTGTGTAATTTGGTGAAAGGTGGAAATTGATTAGAGGGGATGTTGTCCTTCCATGACGTTACTGATCATAGACAATGTATGTCTATCTTCTCCACTTGGAAAGAGGTCTTGTTTGAGGATGGTGCAACTATAAGCAGTGACCTGAGGTGAAAACTTGAGCTTCCTGAGGCACTGACATTTGGGCACATTAAGGGATTTAATCCTCTACTTGCAATCATCTTGATGGCACTCGCAAGTTGCTGACAAGTCAGGAAGCAGGCTCCCACATTGGGAAATCTAGGATTTAACCAATTCCTATTGACCTCTGAATGACTTTTTAAACTACTTGTCTAACATATTGACGGCTGTTCCCTATTCTCCCTCCATCCAACCACAGGGGAAGCCGGAAGAGGATGGAATCATGGTGGGAGCCCAGCTTGACATCAACTTCAGGTTGCTTGCCACCCCACATGTATCAGAACCCTGCTTCACTGAGCAAGGAACACGCAGTGTCAAACAATATGGAGAGTTATTTGAATTCATGAAAATTTAATTATATATATTTCTGTCTGCACTGCCAAATCTAGATGGCTGTCACTGTAAAAATCCAATGGCTGCTGTGATGATGTGTCATTCCAAAAATCTGTGAAATATTGTATAAGCCAATCTGGCACCAGCTTGGTCTTTGCAGTTCTATCTAACCTGGCACTGCTTAGGTCTAGCACGGTTGGTAGTAGATCAGCAGTAGTGCACTCACTTGAGTTCCCAGAAGACTGTGGTTTAAGTGCCACTTCAGGACTTGAGGGCACAGTTTTCAGTTGGCAGCCCAATGCAGTCCTGAGGTAGATGGTGGTGAAGTGAGATGTTATCTCAGGGATCCATTTTCTTCTAAATTCTAGGGGTAGCACGGTGGCTCAGTGAATAGCTGGGTTTAATTCCACCCTCGGGCGACTGTCTGTGTGGAGTTTGCACATTCTCCCCATGTCTTTGTGGGTTTCCTTCCACAGTCCAAAAATGTGCAGGTTAGGTGGATTAGCGATGCTAATTTGCCCATAGTGTCCAGGGATGTGTAGTCTAGGTGGATTAGGAAATGCAGGGTTACAGGGATGGGGTAGGAGTCAGAGTCTGGGTGGGAAGCTCTTTGGAGGGTCAGTGTGTGGACTTGACGGGCCAACTGACCTGCTTTCACACTGTAGGGATTCTATGATAAACCCTAAGAACAAAGCTAGAGGACGTTGTTAAAATCTTGTATGGCAGTAAGCATTTCATTGGTTTCAGCTCTTTTGGAGATTAATGTGGCAGGCATCCAGAGGGCATATTAATTAAAAGCAGAGCAGTTGACATGTCAGATGAGAGAAAATGACTTTTAACAGCTCTGCTGTTTCAGAATAGCTCATATTATTGTCCAAGTGTCATCAATTACATAATTCATTGTCTCACCTTAACTTAGGGCAAAGTATTTCCTGAGAATGAACAATTCCTTCAAGACACTTGATTCCTAATACCATGACAAATTTTATTTACTGCTGTAACTTCAGCAAAAAAAAATCTTAAAGGAATAGCTAGCTCCGTTACTAAGATCTGCAGGTTAAACTTATTAAACGCCAAAAATGAGCACAGTGATCATAATGCTGAATTAATCCATGCCTGTTTCTCGCCACGGAGGCTACAAAGCAATCCTGCTTACTGCTGGTCAGGATTACCACTTGCAGACAACAACATCTCTACTATTCATTGGTTCCATGCATCATTTGAGTGTCCAATATTGTAATTCCCAACAAAGCCAGCTTGAACTTCTTAAAGGGGAAATGCAGTGTAGCTGCTAGACATAATCAGAGCATTGTGAATTTTGTACCATGGTAGAATCAACAATACTTGACCATGGGAGCCTGTGTGCACCAAGCTTTAGGAATGCTGCATGGGTAGTCTTGGATGAAGAGGTGAAGGAGGAGACAGTTCCTGTAACTGCATCAGTGCAGATTGCTCTGCAGCTAATTGCTCAACATGTCTGGGGAAGAACTAGCACCAGAAGTCACTGTTAGCAATTAAACCCAACGGACCTGGAGAGGGTAATGGCACTGGACTAGTCATAAAGCACCCTCGGCTAATGAATTTGCAAATGGTGCAAATTTAATTGAATAAAAATCTGGAATTAAAAGCTAGTCTAATGGGTGACCATTTAATGACGGTCATTTGTAAAGACCCATCTGGTTCACTAAAGCTCTTCACTGATGGGAAGGAAATCTGCTGTCCTTACCTGGTCTGGCCTACATTTACAAGACCATAAGAGATACGAATATGAGTAGGCCATTTGGCCCCTCAAACTTGCTCCACCATTCAATAGGTTCATGGCTGATCCTCTATGTCCACTTTCGGGTCCTTTCCTCATAATCCTTGATTCACCTACTGACCAACAATCTATCTATCTCAGCCTTAAATATACACAAGGATTCTGCCCCTCAGCTTTCTGTGGCAAGGAGTTCCAAAGGCTCACACCACTATATAAGGAGAAATTCCTTCTCATCTCAGTGTTAAATTGCCGCCCCTTCATTCTGACACTATGCCTTCTGCTCCTAGACTCTCCCATAAAGGGAAATAATCTCTCAACATTTACCCTGTCAAGACCCTTTGGAATCCGATATGTTTTTCCTTTTGTTCTTCTAAATTCCAGTGAATTCCAACCTGCTCAACCTTTGCTTATAAGAAAATCTCTCTATCGGGGACAATCCAAATGAACTTTCTCTGAACTGCAACAAAAACAGAAATTGCTGGAAAATCTTAGCAGGTTTGGTAGCATCTGTGGAGAGAAATCAGAGTTAACGTTTCGAGTGACTCTTCTTCAGAACTCTGCGCCACTGCATCCAAAACGTTAACTCTGATTTCTCTCCACAGATGCTGCCAGACCGGCTGAGATTTTCCAGCAATTCCTGTTTCCCTTTCAGACCTTCAGCATCTACAGTTTTTTCATTTGTTTTTCTTCTCTGAGTTGCCTCCATGAAAATAACATCTTTCCTCTCTGATGGCACTGATCAATTTTCCTTTTCGTTGCAGCAGAATTTTGTATGTACCAGGAGACAGCACAAACTAAATTAAGGGAGATAGGTATGCCTGCATGTTTTAACAGTTGTACATTGTATTGAAAAGACAATGCTGTCATTATGAGTAGCTTTATCATTTCAACAATGATCATCAGCATTAAGTGTTTAATGATGGTTTCCATATATTTAACCTCCTTCTGTCCTATCCCCTAATCTCTTCTGACATAAAACCAGAAAATAGTATAATCATGCACTTCTTAGTTTCTACTCTCAGCTCAACACAATTCAAGCTTTGTTCATGTACGATTTCAAAAACTCAAGAACTGCAACACCTCCATGTTCCTAGTTGAAGAAGAGGAAAAAGACAATGAAGGTGCAGCATACTATATCTCAATCTCACAAGTGGTCCACCACAAGCTCAGATACAGTGTGTGTGATTTATAGGATAGAGGTGGTCTCTGGACGTGGGAAGACACTGTGCGAGTGCTCTGCTGCCAGTGTAGGAGGAAAGGATGGTGCAGGTGCCAGCTCACTGGTGGGCAACAGCACACACGTGTTCTTCAGTTAAACACTGTGATAGGCTAAGCTACAGAAATCAGCTGATGGGTATATGTATTGAAATGATTGTTACATTGGGACTTCCTGCCAGGATGTCTACATTCAATAGTCAAGTACTATACTTGGCATAGCACTTTACACAGGGCTTGAAGCACATCTTTGCTGATATGGAAATAGTGGCTGCCTCCATTAGCATTGCTGTGGAGCATCCCATTATGCCATGTTTGGTGGCCAATTTTTCAGCTTCCATTGTGAAATAAGCAATGTATTTGTGATTAGGACCAGCATATGAAATTAAGTCAAACAGCTAACAGAACAGTCTCTGTAAGAAAAGGAGTTCTTTGTTGGGCAGACTGGATCCAGAAATGTGTAGTTTGCAATTGCTGTCACAGAATTGGACACAATTACACTATGAGAATAGAAAAGAATCAGACTTCTACAATTAAGGGGGCAATAATCTCCAGACTTGTCAATAGGATGTAACTATTTGATAAATCACCTGTCTGAGTACAACTGACCCTGTCAGTGCTCCTAATATTAAAGTGTCAAAAGTGAGAAAGTGTTTGGTTCTCGAGTAATGGCTTTCTTAACCTTGGAGCACAATGTTTAAAAAAACACTTTACATTGCTGCCTTGAAATTATGCTGGATTTTTCTGAGTTTCTGATACAGCTCTGGGAAAATGGGAGAATCTCCTAGACATTTCCGAACTCCAGCTTAAATAAACTGGTTGAAATTTCAACCTTTGGGCATTTTTTTTTTCTGTTTACGAAGTGATATAGAAAATTTAAAATACAGATTGAGACTATTGATTGATAATGGCACGCTGGGCATAAACTTCTACTGGCAGCAATGGTCTCTCCTTCCGGCTGCAACACAGCAACATCTCAGTTCTGCATCTTCTGCCAATCAGACGGTTTTAGGCTACTGCCAGGTCTTTGCCTGGAGTTAGCTCCCGGGCGCCCATTTCCCTCCAGACAGGAGCTGTGGCCAACTCAAGGCTGGCAGCTCTTGCACTTAGCAGTGCCATACAGAAACCCAGTGGTGTTTCTGGGAGCGCAGCTCTGGAATCCCAAAAGCCAGAAATATAGTTTGACCTATTTGACCTTATTTTACAATCCTCGTATGTCATGTCTCTTCACAGGTCTTTATTGTTTCTTTAACCAGTAGCCACCCAGACATCACCTTCCACTCCAGTCCTAAGGTATAAATGGGTTTAAAGGATACAGATACATAAATCAATGAAAGTAGTGATGCAGGTTCATAAGGTTTCAAAAAGCATGCAAAACACTGGGTGTCATTCTAGAGTATTAAAAAATAGAGAATTTCAGTTAAACTTGTACAAACCTGCTTCGATGATCTTAGACCAAATAGTTGGGTTTCCAGATTATAGACAGGATATTAAAGTACTGGAGAAGATGCAAGAAAGATTTATAAGGATAAAGCTTTGATTGAGTTGTTATACAGTAATGGCCTCATTTGTGGGGCACACAAACACTATGGGCCATGAATATGCTATAGTCATAAATAAATCTCACAGGGAATTTAACAGAAACTCTGTTTATCCAATATGAATTACACATACTTGCTCTTTAAGGACACAAGCCAAATAACCACCTCTCAGGATCTGCAAGCACAGAGTCAGGGTTGATGAATAAATTTAAAATTTTCATCCTTAACCTTCTCCCAGCAACCTCAACTATATTATAGCACAATGCCTGGTGTGACAATGAATCATATCTCTGAAACATCCCATTTGGGCCATCAAGCACAGCCAGAACATTTTCTTCCATGTTGGCAGATGACCTATTCCTCTGTTAAGTCTCTGAAATTACCACAATGAGCATGAATTAAACATTCTACTGTTGACGGTGATCTTAGAGGTCACTGATACTAGACAATAGATCCAAATAGGCTTTCAGACATGCATATTGTTTGGATTGGATTAAGTTATCCTTCTCTTGCCTTAGATCAACTCTTGTTTCTTCAGTTGCTTGCTAACTTCATACATTACACTGATTTACATTTAGCGCTTTTAACAAACAAATGTCCCATGGTACCTCACAAAGGCATTAAAAAACAAAATTCCATATCAAACTACATAAAGATAACAGCTGAGAAGTTGGCCAAAAGTTTGGTCAAAGAGATGTTTCAACAAGTGTCTTAAAGCGAGGTAGAGAGACAATGAAGCCAAGAGGTTTAGGGAGACAATTTCAGAGTCTAGGGTAAAGGCCATGGAACACACTGATTATAAGCAACTAAGAATTTTTTGAGGAGGTGATGAGGTGTAAAGATGAGGGTGGTGCAATTAATGTAGTCCATGTGAATTTCAGTAAGGCTCTGACAAGGCCCTGCACAGCAGACTAGCTAAGGAGCTAAAAGCCCATGGGATCTATGTCAAATTGGTGAATTGGATCCAAAATGAGATTAGTGGCAGGCAGCAGAGGGCATTGGCAAAAGGATGTTTTTGTGACTGGGAGCCTATGTTCAGTGGTGTTCCATAGGGTTCAGTGCTGTGTCCCTTGTGATTGTTGTGTACATTAATGATCTGGACGTGAACATTGGAGGTATGATCAGTGCATTCACAGGTGACAGTGATTTTGGTGTTGTGGTAAATAGAAAGGAGGAAAGCCTTAGACGACAGGACAATACAATAGATTGGTCAGATGAGTTGAACAGTGGCAAATGAAATTTAATCCTGAAAAGTGTGAAGTGATGCATTTTGGAAGGACTAACAAGTCAAAAGGTCACTATAGGGTGTCTAAGTACCCTATGATCCGTTTGTCCTTATTTTCTATTTTCTGCATGAACAAAGCTCTTCACTGTACTTAGGTACATGCGACTACAATAAATCAAGTCAAATCTTGACTCGCTATTCAGGACAAAACAGATGACTTGACTGATATGGCAACCTTCAACATTCACTTTCTACATCATCTATCTGTGGTCTGCAGTGTGTAGTTTATTAAGAAGCACTGCCGCAACTCAGAAATTCCTCCCTTGTATCGTCCGAACCCACAATCTCTACCATCTAGACAGACAAGGACAGCAGACATATGAAAACACCAAGTTGCCCACTAAGTCACACATTCCTTTCCTTTAATGTTGCTGGCTGAAACTCCTGAAAATCCCTGTGCAGCTTCACTGTCAGTGTACCTTCCCCAAATGGGCAATAACAGTTCAAGGACGTGGCTCACCATTACTTTCTCAGGAGCAATTAGTGCTGGATTGCAAATGCTGATCTTGCTGGCAAACTGGGGGAAAAAAGATGAGAGAAGTTACATAAGCCCAGAGAAGGTCTTAAGCAATGTTCCTTGCGTTGTTATATCACTATCAAGTGAGACAAAAAAGAACAGAATGTTGATGAACAGCAGTTCATAGTTGATGAGCATATCAAAGTGTAATCTGAAGTTTGGAATGCTAAGGAAAAGAAAATACATCTGATGCTTTCCTGTTGCAAAACAGGAAGTGAAGATTTTAGAAAGAATAAAAGATCTTTTTCAATACATTGCAGGTAAAATAATGCAAGGAAATAAACCTGGTCTTCTATAATTTTAGGAATCAACAGGTAGCTCAGGAGAAAAGTCTATGATAGAGCCATCAAACTGGACATTTCGCAGAAATCCAGATTGATCAGGACCAGTTATATTTTTGTTCCTAGACCTTAGTTCATTGGTAGCACATGCACCTCCAAGCCGAAAAGAACTATAGGTTTAAGCCAGGCATTTCAGCACACAATCATTACAATATTCATGGGATTTTGTTTTCTGATGAGATGTCAAATTGGACATCTGTTAGTGCAGACACAGAGGATGAAAATGTGAGGAGGGTGCAGATTGAATGAGTGATTGAATGAGTAGGCAAGTGCAAGGCAGGTGTAATATGATATGGATAAATGTGAGGTTTTCTACTTCGGTAGCAAAAACAGGAAGGCATCTGAATGGTGATAGATCCGGAAAGTGAGAGATGCAACAAAACCTGGCTGTCCTTGTATACCAAACAAGCATGCTGGTGTTGTAGGCAGTCAACAAGGCAATGGTATGTTGACATCATAGAGGCATAGAAACATACAGCATGGAAACAGGCCCTTCAGCCCAACTCATCCATGCCAACCAAGTTTCCTAAACTGAGCTAGTCCCATTTGCCTGGATTTGGCCCATATCCCTCCAAACCTTTCATATCTATGTACCTGTCCAAATGTCTTGTTAAATGATGTAATTGCACCTGCCTCTACCAATTCTTCTGGCAGCTTGTCCCATACATGCACAACTCTCTGTGTGAAAACTTTCCCCTTAGATGCATGGTACCCTGGTTAGTAAGGGTAAATCACATGGGATCTAGGGAGGCGTAGCCAATTGGATAAAAAGTTGGCTTGACAGAAGGTGACAAAGGCTGGTGGTAAAGGTTTGTTATTTGGACTGGAGGCCTGTGATCAGCGGTGTGCTGAAAGGATTGGTGCTGGGCCCACTGTTGCTCATCATATCAATAAATGGTTTGGGTGAGAATATAAGGAGGCATGGTCAGTAAATTTGCAAATGACACCAAAATTGGTGGGCAGTGAAGAAGGTCATGTAGAGTACCATGGTATCTTGATCAACTGGACCATGGGCTGAAGAATGGCACATGGAGTTTAATTCAGATAAATGCAAGGTGTTGCATTTTGGTAAAACAAACCAGGGAAGGACTTATATAGTTAATGCTAGGGTCCTGGGGCGTATTGTTGAATAGGGAGACCTAGGTGTGCATGTACATGTTTTCTTGAAAGTGGTGTCACAGATAGATGGTGGTGAAAAAGGCATTAGGTATGCTTGCTTTCATCGGTCAGAGCATTGATTACAGGAGTGGGAATGATGTGTTACAGCTGTACAAGACATTGACCACCTACAGTCTACATAGCCAACATCTATGGCTTTGCCTTGGTCTATCCCCTTGGCCACCTCTTCAAAGAACTCAATCAAATTTATGAGAGACAATTTCCCATGCACAACATCATGCTGACTATCCCTAACCAGTCCTTGCCTTTCCGAATGCAAGAAGATCCTGTCTCTTAGAATCCTCTCCAACAACATACCCACCATTGATGTTAGGCTCACTGACCTATTGTCCCCTGGCTTTTCCTTGCAAATGTTTTTAGATAATGACATAACATTAGCCACCCTCCAGTCTTCCAGCACCTCACCTGTGGCTATCGATGAAACAAATATCTTTGCCAGTGAGAGAGATATGTAGTATATCTGATACATAGTGAGAAGATTTGAGTACAGGAGCAGGGATGTTTAGAAAATGCATACCACTAATGGTCTTGTCATTATGAAATATATTTTATCTTGTTTTTGTTACTTGGATTAATTCTGTTTCTGTGGCACTCTTCACAGCTCCCTGTGTTTCAGTATATAAATAGCACAGAGTGAAATTCTAGGATCTTTCCAACTTTTTTGAAGGGTGTAATAAACTAAAGAGGGATAACAGATAGCAGTAATACTTATGTTAATGTGGATTATGATGCTTTAAAATTTCACTGTTTTCATCTGAAGGTGATAAGTATTCAAGCATTTCCTATTGTTAATCCGATTTATTGTTATTAAAGCAATTTTAATCAGCAAAAGAACCTCGTAAAATTGAGAATTGTGTCTGATAGGCTGCGATGGTAAAAAGGATTAATAAAACATTTGATTACTATCTACGTACTGTGGGATACATCATGACATTGTGACACAGCTGAAGACTCTGAACCAAAGAACGGGATTTCAAGCTAATGACTTCTTTAATAAAATTTGTTAGTGATAAACTATCCTGCTGTACATATCAAACTAGGAAGATCTGGATTCATAGTAATTGTGCATATGCTTAACAACTGTTAAGTGTCCAGTTATGTGGCATCATTGTTACTAACTGATTGATAATCATTGATGAGGAGAACAAATGTAATATTTCCATATTTGTTGATGACACAAAAATAAGTGGAATTGTGAGTGTTGAGAAGAACGTCAGGAGGGATCAGGGTAATTTTGACAAGTTCAGTGAATGGGAAAATGCACAGTAGATGCAGATGGAGAAGTGTAAAATTGTTCACTTTCGAAGGAAAAACTGAAAGGCAGAGGTTTATTGAAACAGCGATAGGTCGGCAAATGTTGGTGTTCCCCTGGTCTGGGACACAAAACAGAGGGGTCTTGGTCTCAAGATATGCAATATTCCTTTTTAGACTGAGATGAAGAGAAATGTTTATCTTCAGAGGTTGGTGAACCTGTGGAATTTTCTACCTCTGAAAGCTGTGGAGGCCAAGTCACTGAATATTTTAAAAAATTCAAGTAGATAGATTTCTAGAGGCCAAAGATGTCATACGGTTTGGGGAGGGAGCATGGGTATGGTGCTGAGATAAAAGATCAGCCATGACCTTGCTGAAAGGTGGAACAGGCTCAATGGGCCAAATGGCTCACCCCCACTGTTATTTTGTATGTTTCAATGATAATTCCCAGTTTGTAGTTCCTACTGCTTTTAATTGTGAAAAATATTCTGAAGGATGTTGAAAAATAATTAGAGAAAGGTATTATTCACACAGAACACATGGCAACAGAATTCATATTTGTGTCTTAGCAACCATTTGTATTTATATAATGCCTTAAACAAACTATTCCAAAATACTCTGTTGGAGCTAATGAAATTGGAAACTGGGCAGAAGCTGGAGAATTTAGGACAAACAGTTAAAGACATAGTCTAAGTAATAAGCTTTTGAGAGGGTTTTGAAGGTGAAGACAGATGTAATGTCGTAGACGTTTTTAAGGAGATATACAGGAATGCATGTTTGGAGACTCTACCACCATTGATGGAGCAAGGAGCATACTAATCCAGGGTCCAAAAGATTGATGTATAAAAGGTGAGAGAGTCTAAAAAGATAAGAGATTTCAAACAAGGTTAGCACATGGAAATCAAGGTGATAGGTAAGAAATAAACGATAACTCTGATGAACTAAAAACAGAAGTTACTGGGAAAGGTCAGCAGGTCTAGTAGCATCTGTGAAGAGAAAACTGACCCTGCTGAGCTTTTCCAGCAACTTCTGTTTTTGTTCCTGATTTACAGCATACACAATTTTTTTGGTTTTAACATTGATGAAATAGATGTTTAATGATCAGGGAATATTACTAGAAAGAACGGGAATAATGGAGTTCTGGTATATTGAAGCTGTGTGGGATAGGGCCAGGAAGGCTCATGAGAGGACCAAAGAGGAAATGAACCCTGAAGGTGACATAGAAATTGATGATAATTCAGTAATTGTCAGACAAAATGGGAATCCAGATGGACAATTTATAGATGTCAAATTAACCATTCTTGGTGAAGAACCCACTATGATTTTTGAACTCAGCTCATCAAAACATGAAAAAATACACAAGACAAAAGGACGCTGTTCAATACGTCATGTCTTACAATTACTAAATTTTTGAAAATTTCCCATTATTTACCAATCCTCAGTAAAGCACTTAAAGATATTATAGTCAGCAGTGTAACTTCGAGTTACATTGAAACTATATTTCAGTAGGAAATAAAATATGCAGGCATAAGCATCTCTAATTTCTTTTCATCTCATTTTATCTGTTCCCTTAAGTCATTACCTAGCTGCCCCTTAAATGAGTCCATGCTATTTGAATCTTTAAACCTTGAGATTACGAGTTCCACGTTCTAACCTTAATGATATATTTTATTACGGGCTCCAGTTTCAAAATCATCCCAATCTCCTCAGCATTCTTTTTATCTCATGAAAATAGCCAATGGCTGTCCAGCCTTTCTTGTTATGTGCATTCTCATAAACCCTCATTGCATTTTCTCTCATGCATTTTCTATCTTTTACGTAAAATGAACGTTGGTCATGTTCTCCAAGTGTGGTCCAACTGAGATTCTACACTCTACTCATCACCATTATCATGTGTGCCAAACCAAATGCATGTGAGGAGCATAACTAGATAAAGAGCCCTGGTGAGTATTTCTAATGCCACAGCAGGAATTCTGAATGGTCACATTACTTGAGATGGAGAACAAAGCCCTTACTTTTAACTTATATTCACAAAATTACGTATCTTCATATTGTAATATTGTGTACTGTAGCATGATTTTCATTTCAAGATTTAACCTTCAAATTTATACATGGTCAGTAGTATTTGTAAAACCTTATTGAAATGTGAGGATTTCACAATTATGATTTGATGAACCAATGAAGTAACCAAAATGTTTTGGAAGGAAAAAAATCCCCATTACTTTCTTCAATTAATTAAATAACTAATTGTTAAAATAACATGTCGAGCAAAATAAAATCCTGGGCTGATATTTTTTGTGTGTTGCAAAGAACCTTGATGCATGCTTGGATATTCCAAGCTCGGATAATTAGCAGCATTTTCCAGAAAGCAACATGTGCATAAGCAAAGTTTCTTGTCTCATTGTTATGTTGAAGATTAAGACAGCCAGTACACTCTACAATACGTCAATGGCCACAACACACCTTGCTGCAGATGCTGTTTTGCCTCCTGTTTCTACAGCTAACACACAAACATTGAGAAAGTGCAGCTAAACACCCAAATGTGATTGTGGCCGAGTCTGAGACAAGGAAAAAATAACATCCACCTGCCTGCTAGGATCATTTCTCTCATGTGGTTAAAGCATCTCTGGTGAGGCTAACATTAATCGCCCCAGAGAAAGTGATGGTGAGCTGCCTCCTTAAATTTGCAGCTCATGGGATGTAAGAAAGGAATTTCAGGGCATTGATCCAGTGACAGTGGGGGAATGATGATATCATTCTAAGTCTGAATAGTGTGTGATTTAGAGTGGAACTTGTTGGTGGTGGTGCTCCATGTATCTTCTAACCTTGCATTGTAGGTGGTAGAGGTTGTTGGTTTGGAATTTGGGGTGCAGAGGAGGTTCACCAGGATGTTGCTTGGTATGGAGGGCGCTAGCTATGAAAGGAGATTGAGTAGATTAGTATTATTTACATTAGAAAGACAGAGGTTGAGGGGGGACCTGACTGAGGTCTATAAAATCATGAGAGGTATAGACAGGGTGAATAGCAAGAAGCTTTTTCCCAGAGTGGGGGACTCAATTACTAGGGGTCACGATTTCAAGGTGAGAGGGGAAAAGTTTAAGGGAGATATGTGTGGAAAGTTCTTTATGTAGAGGGTGGTGGGTGCCTGGAACGCGTTGCCAGAGGAAGTGGTAGAGGCGGGCACGATAGCGTCATTTAAGATGCATGTAGACAGATACATGAATAGGCAGGGAGCAGAAGGATACAGATCCTTGGAAAATAGGCAACAGGTTCAGATAGAGGATCTGGATTGGCGCAGGCTTGGAGGGCCGAAGGGCCTGTTCCTGTTTTGTAATTTTCTTTGTTCTTTGTTCTTTGATACTTAGTAAATTACTGTAGTACATCAGGAGATGATACACACTGCGCATTGGTAGTGAAGTAATAAATGTTGAAGGTGGTAGGTGGACTGCTAACCAAATGGGCTGCTTTGATCTAGATGATGTCAAATTTCTTGAATATTGTTGAAACTGTACTCATCAGGCAAATGGGGTGTATTCTGTCACAGTCATGACTTGTGCCTTGTAGATTATAGACAATTACTGAGATAAGAGGTAAGCTATACGTCTTAAAATTCCTAGCCACTTGACCTGCTTTTGTAGTTATAGTTCTACATGGCTGATCCAGTGAAATGCTGGTCAATGCTAACACCCATGATGCTGATAGTGAGGGAGTGAGGGATTGAGCGATGGTAATGCCGTTAAGGGCTAATAGTGATATGCTATCTTATTGGCAATGGTTATCGCCTGGCACTTGTGTGGCATGAATGTTCCCTTGCCTCCTATCAGCCCAAGCCTGGAAATTGTCCAGGTCTTACTGCATTTTACATAGATTGTTTTAGTATCTGAGGAATCATAAATGGTGCTGAACATTGTGCAAGCATCAATAAATATCCTCACTTCTAACTTTACGATGGAGGCAAAATCATTGATGAAGCATCTGAAGATGGTTAGGCCTAGGGGATCCTGAGGAACTCCCGCAGAGATGTCCTGGGACTGAGATAAATGACCTTTAACAACTATAATCATCCTTTATGATCAGTTATGACTCTAGAGAGAGTTTTCTGAGTCCCACTGACTCTAATTTTGTGACGCATAGTGATAGAGGAAAATCATGACACCACATTTTGTATTATTGTTTCTTATTTTGGATTTGTTTCCATCAGCCATAAAAACAGCTTTGAGTTTCATTGACATCATATCTTTTAAGCTATATTTGCAGTTTTACATGATCAAATATACCAGTCATTACTCCATATGGTATCCTGCACCTATAAGCAATCTCATATATACTCAAGGGTTATGCGTTATCAAGTTTCATCAGGTTTCTTCTGAACTTCCTTCTCTAAAGTTTTACAATTTCTAGTAATTTCCAACAGTTCTGCAGATGGGTATAGCCTTCAAGCATTTCTTTACACACTGTTCAAAATCAGGCATATTTTTGGCTCGATATCCAAACCGAAATCAATATTCATTATAAGGTATCCCCAATGTCTTATAAACCTTAGCATTATTTCTGTAAAATTGCACTTAGTTGTTCTGCGTGTATAATTTATGCTTCTGTTAACATTTTAAAATTGCTTTTATTTTGAGATGATAATCAGGCCTCTTTCTAAATTTCCCATCTTCAATTTTATTACATTCATTGTGACAGTTTTTATGATGCATATACTTTTTCAGGCTATGTGCAATATATTACAATTACCACAGCAAAAATGTGCTCGCAGTTAGTATACCCAACTGTATAATCACTGAAAATCATTCCGCGATTCTTCAGTTGAACTTTTTCTTTTTCTTTACAGCTTTTTGTATTTTACTGTTATTACTAAATCTGAAAAATAGGAACATTTTCCAGTATCAGATCATTTATGTACAACATTGAACTGTGCAAGACATGAATCAACAACACCTTCCAATATAATTTTGTACATCTCATAATTATTCTCCGTTTTTTGTTTTGTCAGCTTTTCTTCCTGTCTTATGTGTTATTCTTGATTCTTGTAGTTTGCATTTATTAGGAAATCAGCCAAATTAGAAGATTTTTCAAACTAAACAAAGCTTAGGTCTTGAGGTTGGTTGGCTTGCCGAGCTGGTTTCTTGTATTGCAGCCGTTTCGTTACCCTGCTGGGTAACATCGTCAGTGCAGCCTCTGAAGAAGCTCCGGTGTGTTTTCCCGCCCGGTTTTTAAACTCTGGAGTCCGTTGAGCTGGATTACCTCACTTCCCGTTTTCCTTCATAGTAGAATATATATGGGGTCAAGTTCAATGTGTTTATTAATTGCATGCTTCGTGGAGTGCCAGGCTTCTAGGAATTCTCCAACAAAGACATAAGGATAGATGACGAAGAGACCATGATATAGTTTGACGTCACTGCCCTATTCACATCAATAGACATATAACGAGCAAGGGAAACAATGACAACACTACTGGAACAAGAGCAAGACCCCAGCGAAACCATCTCACAAGCACAACATGCTCAAACTATTGGACCTATGCCTCACCACCCACTTCACTTTCAACGGCCAAACATACGAACAAATCAACGGGACACCCATGGGATCACCTATCTCCGGACTCATAGCAGAAGCAGTGATGCAAAGACTAGAAAGGATGGCCCTTCCGTGAATCCAAGCTAAACTATGGATACGCTACGTGGATGATACCTTTGTCACCATTAAACAGACCAAATTAGAGGAAACATACAACACCTTCACCAGAATAAAATTCACCAGAGAGGAGGAGAAGAACAAACAGCTCCCATTCCTGGACGTCATGGTTGAGCGCAAGACAAATGGGGACCTGCAAACAAAAGTACACCGAGAAGCCACACACAGAGATCAGGTACTGAACCTCAACAGCAACCATCCCAGCACACACAAACGAAGCTGCATGCGAAAACTGTTTAAAAGGGCAACAACACACTGCAGCAACACGGAACTATGCCAGGAAGAAGAAGAATACCTCTTCCAGGTTTTCAGAGATAATGGATATCCAAAGAACTGGGTCAGAAGATGCCTGCACGAACAACATCAGGAAGATACTACACGCCCCAACACACTCATTACACTACCCTACATCAGGAACACATCGGAACTCACCACAAGACTCCTACAACAGCTGGGCATAGAGTGGCACACAAGCCCATGTCAACCCTACGACAACTGCTCACCCGAACTAAAGACCCACTCCCCGCCATGGACAGGACCAATGTCATCTACAAGATCCCCTGCAGAGACTGTGAGAAACACTACATTAGACAAACAGGAAGGAAACTAACAAGGGTACATGAACACCAACCGGCTACAAAAAGACACGACCAATACTCACTCATCTCAATCCACATGGACAAGGAGAACCACCATTTCGACTGGGACAACACCAAGATCCTGGGACAGGCTAGGCAGAAACAAGCACGAGAATTCCTAGAAGCCTGGCGCTCCATGAAGCATGCTATTAATAAACACATGGAACTTGACCCCATATACATTCCACTACGAAGGAAAACTGGAAGTGAGGTAATCCAGCTCAACGGACTCCAGAGTTTAAAAACCAGGCAGGAAAACACACCGACGCTTCATCAGAGGCTGCACTGAGGATGTTACCCAGCATGGTAATGAAACGCCTGCGAAACAAGAAACCATTCGGCGAGCCAACCAACCTCAACACCCACAACCCGAGCTACAAATCTACTCAAACCTTAGAAAAGCTTAGGTTACCAAACATTTTGGACTGAATATTGTGTTTTTTGAGCTAGATTTGAGTTGGATTGAGTTTTTTGGAAGGTTTGTCACTGTAAAGTCCAACAAATTTCCTCCTTGTCTCTTACCAAATCTGCCACATTAAATACCTACCTCAACCATGGCATTTCTTACATCTGATTTCTGCCCCATCTTACCGTATGCTGTTTCTAGAACAACTTGTCATGCAGTAGATATCCCACAATTCACTAGCATTCCTTGTGACCAAGCCATCTTTAAAAAGGTCATCCAGAGCTGCTCCACATGGTTCCTGACATTTTCCCTGGGCAGGGTCCATAGTGAAAATGAGCCAGCCCATTGTGTAGCCAGGTATGGGGTGGGGGCATTCTGCTTGGCAGGGTGGTACAGCGACAGGACTTCCTCTTCCCCCAGGAGCAGCAGTGGAGGCGAGAACACCAGACAATGCCAGTATAGTCCAAGGTTATTATCTGGGCTAAGGCCATCCTTGTGGGCTGGAGGAATGCCCAGCACTCGAGGAAGAAGATCTATTATCTTCTCCATTTTGCCACTAAAAAGATCACTATCTTATTTCTGCTACTGTATCCACTTCCCACAACGACTCCTGCTTTACCACTCTCACTACTGCCTGCAACATCTTCTTTACTCACTCTCACCCACCCTAACCCATAACTCTACTAACTCTGCATGCTCTCTATGCTGCCTAATCACTCACTGGGACGCGTACCCAGCTGCACAAAATGTAGTAGCTGTGCCACCAATTTCACCTTGATTAATGCCTCCTTTGCTCTCATTCCAGGAGGAAAACAGCCCCCAAAAAGATGTAACCCAATTGGTGGGCTGCCCATCGTTTAGCTCCTCACCCCTAATGAGGAGAGGATCCTGACTCTGACTGCCCCAGGCAGGACCTGGATTGGTATCGGATGCTGCCCTTGTCTTACACTGTCTGGACCCAATGACCAATGACTATTCCCACTGACTTGACAAAGGCCTGTTGATGACCATGGCACACTTCCCTGGCTTTGTGTCTATGCAAATTGGCAAAGCAAGATAGAAGTTACTTGAACCTGCTTTGTCTGTTTGAGGGGGTAACGCGCAAAAAAACAGTGCACGGCATGGATGCTACAAGGTCGGCTCAGAGTGAATATGAGTGCTACAACAGCAAGTGAAAAGCCTGGAGATGAAACCTGATCCAGTCTATAAACTGAGTTTGTGTCTCTGAGCACGCAATGTTCTTGCTGCCGTACTACAATGATAGTTGCCTGTATAGCTCATATAGAGCACTAAAATGCAGAAATGACCTGTGAATGAATCAATGTTGAGCTTGTTTGGTAAGTTTGGTAAGATGTGAATGTAAACATTAACGAGGCAAGTTGCGGTGATAACAAGACATTTGACAAGCAATAAGCACTGTCTCCAAAAATTAAGAAGAAGGAATAAAATATCAAGTTTTCTTCCAGCCCTCACCTTGCCCATATCTATTGCTCACCTACATGCCCCATCAGGCCAATCCATGTCTCAACTCCCTCCAGCCAACCCCAATGACCCCTAGTATCCCAAGCCATCTTGTGTTCCTCTACCCATATCCCATGCCTCTTCATATCCTTTATGCAACTTAATGTCTACTTCCACACATTACCCTTTCTGCCACACCCACAATGCCAACTGACTCAATATCCAGAATACCCATTCACACAGAAGAGAAAAATAAAACTCTACGACTTAAAGTTTGATATTTCAGACTCTATTGAGAAAAGAACTCTCATTCATAAATATACTTCTTGACAAGTCTGACACTTCTTCACAGCTCTTGATAGATTTGTCAGGGATTTAAGCAAGCCAGCTGACTATAAATGCGATCAGCTGCCTGTAGGAATTGTGCATGTGTAAATCCAGACCCAACTCTTCTCCTGTCCCTGTGGAAATGGGAAGTCTAGTATTTGAGGGAGTGACTTGGGTTTTCTGATGTCTTCTGCTATTTCCATTTCAGGGGAGAGATTCTCTGCTGTGGTGAAAATCTGGACTTAAGAGGCAAGAGTTCTATTTTGTGAATAAAGCTGCAAATTAATATTCATCTTCGATTTCCTTAATTTATCAGTTTGCCCATATTTTAAAATATTCAATCAGTTTAGATATATTACAAAAAAATGGATGATTTGTTAATCATAATTTGTTAATATTAAAAATGAACATTTTTAATATTATGGATTGTGGTCTCCCTATAAATAAGGTTTCCACTGAAGCTATGGTGGGATGTGAGAGTAACCTTGGTTTAAGTTATTCACATACACCTATTGGAACCTGATCCTTACAGCCCAACAATGTCACATATTTTCAACTCACACGGTGGGTTGGACATCCAGCTTTGGGTCCTGCCTGGTAATTAATAATGTCAGGGGCTATAACTTGGATTCCTCTCCTGTTTTGTGGAAAATCTCATAGTAAAATGGCACTGCTTTGTAGATTTTATCAGATTTGGTTGTTGAAATCCATGCAAGTAACTCTAATCTTTGGAGATGAATAAAGCAGTACATTTATTTTGACAGTTTGGCAGAAGTCAAATCTGCTCTGCTTATTCATCACTCAGTGTTAAATTATTGAAATCTGTCTCCATTTCCACAGTATGCCTGTGTAAACGATTACCACATGTGAAAACTACATCTCTTACACTTTTTTCTTATAAACATATATCTAGCATAAGCAGCTGTCAAGAACGCATACTATATAAAATGAATTTTTCAGTACAGAAACTCTGTGCGTTTCTTGGATTACATTCCAAATAAAGTTCAACATGAGGTATCTTTGTAACCATTTAGTGTACACTGTGTGTTCCTTTGTCAAGTGATCCTGGTGAATATAATCAATGGGATTTCACATTTGCAATGTTGTTATTAGCTGTTTCATTTGCCAATAATTCAGGCTTCATTTTGAAATATTTTACATAATCATTATGTTAAAATAATTAATATGAATAAAACTTTGGCACTACTCTGTTGCTATGTTATTCCAAAATGATTTCTGTACATATGTTTGTTTATCTACGCATCCATAATGTCATACTATTCATTACTACACAAAGGTCTGGGTATTGAGCACCCAATATGATCTCAGAAATAAATAAAATGAATCTCCAACATTTAAGTTTAAAAGCATGATTATTTCAAACTTCTGAGAATCATAAGACAAAACATCCACTTAACGGTAGTATAATTATCCTAAATTGGCATCTTTTATTCTTGCCAAGTGTATGGAATCATAGAATCACTTTGTACATTAAAAGGGAAAGTGGTGATTTCATTGCGTGAATGAGATGACAGTTCACTGAGGTCTCAGAGTACATGCAATTCAACTTTTTTGACAGTAAAATTTCTCAAGTAATTATTTTAACTTGGAGTGGCAAATGAGATGAATTAAAAAGAGGTGGGGATGAACAGGGAGACACACATATACAGACACATACACACGTAGGCACACACACATAAATATTCAAAGAGAGTAGAAGAAATAACAAATCGAAGGGCCATGTGTAATGTTAGAAAAGGGACATAAGCAGGATGAATGCATGTGGTATTTTTTCCCAGGGATGGGGAGTTGAAAACTAAAGGGCACAGCTTTAAGGTGAGAGGTGAAAGATTTAAGAAGGACCTGACGGGCAATTTCTTCATGCAGAGAGAGTGGTGCGTAATTGGAACGGGCTGCAGGAGAATGTGGTTGAGGCAGGTACAATAGCAACATTTTAAAACCATTTGGATAGGTACATGAATGAGAAGAGTTAAGAGGGATGTGGACCAAATGCAAGCAATTAGAACTAGTTGAGTGGACGCCATGGTCAGCCTGGTTCAGTTTCAGCTGAAGGGCTTGTTTCCATGCTGTATTACTCTATGACTCTAAAAGGGTGAATGTCAGCACAGATCCCAGTTTTCATTTAGCACTAGGAAGACAGTGTGGTGGGGAAAGTATATTTGGATGGAAAAACTAGCAATATGGATCTCCCTGGCATCCTGCAGAAATTAACTGCAGGGCATAATTTGAAAGTGATTTATTTCAAACGGCCAGACAGGCAGCTTGTTTGATAAGCTCAGAGATAGTAAGTACT
Source organism: Ginglymostoma cirratum (assembly GCA_024137785.1). Taxonomy (NCBI): domain Eukaryota; kingdom Metazoa; phylum Chordata; class Chondrichthyes; order Orectolobiformes; family Ginglymostomatidae; genus Ginglymostoma; species Ginglymostoma cirratum. The sequence goes on along the minus strand of JAHRHZ010000264.1, from coordinate 11,151,668 downwards.
GCCGATGCTGGAAGTCTGAGATAACACAGTGTAGAGCTGGAGGAACACAACGGGCCAGGCAGCATCAGAGGAGCAGGAAAGCTGACATTTCGGGTTGGGACCCTTCTTCAGAAATGGGGGAGGGGAAGGAGGCTCTGAAATAAATGGGTGGGGGGGGGCGCGATGATAAAAGGTGGGTAGTGGTGCAGATAGGTGGGAGAGAAGATGGACGGGTCAAGGAGGCAGGGATGGAGCTAGTAAAGGTGAGTGTAGCTAGGTGGTTGTGGGGATTGGTCAGTGAGGTGGGAGGAGTGGATGGGTGGGAGAGAAGACGGACAGGTCAATGAGGCGGGGATGAGAGGGAGGTGGCAGGAAAGATGTGGGGAGTGGTGTCTAACATTGTAGGGGCCACAGATATTGAGAGGCAAGTGTGTGATGTAGTGGAGGATGGGGGCTTGGTGATGCAGTAGAAGGGTAGACAGGTGCACAGAAATAATGGGGAAGTAGGGCTGTTGGATTTGAAAATAAAAATAATTTAATTCTTCCTGAGCCACAAATAATGCAATAAGGCCATTTAGCTTGCAGAAACAGCCTTTTACCTGCTTTCAATTGTTTGGGTTCACAAGGTCCAGCTTCCATGTGTCATAACAGAAGAAGAAGATGTTAAACTGGTGACATGCAGCTTCTTAAAAGGTTCTCCTGAAAATAAATTTGACGTCCAAAGCCCCTGCCTTACCAATGTGTGCTAGTCTATGGTTAATTGGAGTGACGTTTTACAGTTGTTATATTTTTACCATTACTGCTCGTCTCTAACATAGTTAAAACTCAGGAGTGATTGCTGCCAAAAAGATTTTGAGTTGTTTTGCACATATGAACCTGTATTTCTTTTTTTTTGAGGCGAGGTGGTTGTCACAGCAGGCAGGGGGCACAGTTAATAACTATTCAGTGATACCCATCATCACTGGAGCCTGCATTCAGATGTAATGTTTCAGGCATGTGAATGTCTAACTGGAACCAACACAAACAATGTCCTCCAGGTTGCCAGCTACTTTTTTGTTTGGAGAAGGCCACCAGCTCAGAGAATGGAGGACACCAACATAGCAATGGGAAGAGAGAAGAGGATCGGAGCAAAATGACACAGAATTGGTTTGGCATAGAGGGTAGGTGACAAACATGAAAAAGGTATGGGACTGGAGCATGAGTGGAGAGGAACCGGACAGTGAGAGTACAGGAGGTCAAAGTGTAAGAAGATATTTGATTAGAGAGAGGATTTTCAGCCAAGGATTGGAACCAGGGAGAGGACAAAAGATCAGAGACAGGGAGACTTTTCTTTGGAGGGGAAGTGAAAATGTCTTGGAGAGAAACTGGATCAGGGAGGGGCAGAGGAGGGGACAGAGAATCAAAGAGGAGAGGTGAGGATTGAGGGGGGAGTGGGGATTAAAGGGTGGGAATGGAGATGGAGATTAGAGTGCAGTAAAGTGGGTGGAGGATCGGATGATGACAAGAGGGGAAGAAGGCAGCAGGTTGGTACAGGTATAGCTTGGAGATCAGCTTGAGGATGAAGATGGAGATTGGAACGAGAAAGAGGAAGAAATCAAAGATGGGTGACAACAGTGATCAGAAAGGGGAGGATGGGAATCAGAGTTGAAAAGTGATCAGAGAGGTTTTCTAGTCAGAAACTACTGGTTTCAAAATTTCCAGAATTGCATTATATCATGCTCAAGCTAAAGATTATGAAATTTTATGGAAAATTTGAGCAGTTATATTATCTATTTCTACAAATATTTATGAATAACATAGATGTTTTGAAAAACTGCTTTGTTATTGACTGCTGAGCTCCAAGGTCCAGGACAACACGCAAAGGGACATATTGCAGCTCGAGAGATCACTTAAGAGATTCAACGGTGAACGTTCATCAGAAGGTCCTCCCTCCATAGTTAGTGAAGGGCTGGAACCATGGAAAGCCCCTTGGGTGTAAGCATCAGAGAATGGTTAACATTAAATATATACATTAGAAGTATAGACTGTAATTAGAAGAGTAGTGAGGCATCTCGGAATACAATGTGATACTTTGAAAGACATACAGTTGTGTGCACTTTATACAATGTCAAATTTGAACCTTTTTTGTGATGTAATGTGACAAGATTTTAGGAATAAAGTATAATTTTTTGGGAATAAAAGTCTTACTCAAACTCAAGCTACCCGCTGCAAACTTCCAATAATACAGATTTTCATATACTTTTGGCTTCAAGCTTTCCATGAAGACTAACATTATTTCTTCCTATTTACACTCAGCCATAGCTGAGCAATGATGACTTAATTATTACTATCCAGTACTTCAATGTTCACATGTATTTTGCAGACATCCTGTTCCCATGGAAACCGTCTGATTATAGTCATGAAATCATAGAATCCTTACAGTGTGAAAGCAAGTCATTCGGTCCGTCGAGTTGACACTGACCCTCCAAACGGCATCCCACCCAGACCCACCCACCACCCACCACCCCCCACCCGATCCCTGTGACCCTACCTTTCCCATGGCTAATCCAACTAGCCTGCACATCTCAGGACACTATGGGCAATTTAGTATGGCCAATCCACCTAACCTGCACACTTTTGGACTGTGAGAGGAAAATAGAGCATCCACAGGAAACCCAGGCAGACATGGGGAAAATGTACAAACTCTACACAGAGAGTCGCCTCAGGGTGGACTTGAACTCAGGCCTCTGGCACTGTGAGGCAGCAGTGCTAACCAATGAGCCAGTGTGTTGCCCCCAGAACAGATCCATGATATATTTCATTTCATTTTATATCCATAAAAATTACAGAGGATAAGGAACTCACAATAAAGCCATTGCCGTCTTGCTAATAACAATTGGATGCCTTGCTTCTATTTTCACTCACATTATTAAAAAGTCCAATTTATGTAAAGGACACATTTTGTTAAAACAAACAAACTGAATGTTAAGTGATGGTTCTGTGCTGGGATGTGATTCCTATGGATCTTTACTGCTTTTAACTGTCTTCATTGTGTAACGCAAACAGGCCCTGCACACAGTGCTTGCGTTTTGGTGTTGACTCTTTACAAAGCAAGCCTACACACAAATGTAAGATAACTAGGTGTAGAGCTGGCTGAACACAGCAGGCCAAGCAGCATCAGAGGAGCAGGAAGGCTGACGTTTCGGGCCTAGACACTTCTCAAATGTAAGATTCCTGGAAGCTGATATAAAACTCATTAACTATTTCATAGGATACAGTGCAGAAAGAGGCCATTCAGCCCATTGAGTCTGCACCGACTTTCTGAACAGCATCTCACACAGATTGCTACCCTATACCCACATTTACCATGGCCAATCCACCAAACCTGCACATCTTTGATGGGAACCCATGCAAACACGGGGAGAATGTATAAACTCCAAACAGTAACTCAAGGCTGGAATTGAACCTGGGTCCCTGGCGCTGGCAGGCTGCTAACCACTGAGCCACCATTGCCCCCTAATTTGTCTCATTCTGTTCAAGACATACATTGTCAGGAAATAGTGTTGGATGGTACATTCATGTGAACATTTAGTATGATTTATTTGAGGAGGGGAGAGGTTTTAGGGAGTATTCTGAATAGGGAGCTGTATGTGCTAGATGATGTCAAGTGATTGAGCCTTGGACCTCGTAAACATTCTCGGCCAGCAAATTTGTCTGTGTTTCCATTTTTACATATACCATAATTATGGGATAGCTGCAGTGAAGTTAAAGAAACTCCATAAGGCAACTGGTATCTGGAGCTGTAAGGGGAAAATTTGTTTAAAGTAAAAACACTTTTTAAAACCTTGCTCTTGGTATGTAGACATCATTGGCTGGCCTGTTACTTATTTTCCATCCTGGTTACCCTTGATCTGTGTGGCTTGTCAGCATCATTTCAGAGGGCAGTAAGAGTCAACTGCATTATTGAGTTACATTAGGCCAGACCAGGTAAAGATGACAGATTTCCTTCTTGAAGCAACATGAATGAAACCAATGGGCTTTTACAACAACTTACCATTCAACTAGCATTTAAATCCAGATTTCTACTGAATTAAAATTTCACCATCTGTCATGGTGGGATTTGAACCCACGTCCCATGCTCTGAACAACAGCCTGGGACTCTGGCTACTGGTTCAGTGATGTTAATACTATGCCACTGGCTCCTCCAAACTTGACAAATCTCATGTCTAAATTTTGATTTGAGTGTTTTAGTTTCTAGTATTCACTGGAACTAGATAAGAAAATTGAAAGATTAATAGGGATAAAGTATCTTTGATAGCAGTGAATTCATCATGTAGTTAAAAAATATATATACTAATGTCAGATGTTCTTGACCTCTACAGCACACATCCTCTCGGTATTCACCAGTCTGACTGACACTTCCAGTACCAAAAGGTGGGCAAAGTTTGAAATCAATATTGTAGTGTTGTATAATTAACCAGGGCCCTGATTTTAAAGAAAGTTTTCATGGGCTCAAGTTAGTTTGTTTTGATATGGACTAGAGTTAGTTCGCCCCATATGCTTTGTAATTTACAAATTTATCATTATGTTCTGTCACATTTCAAAATCAGAAATCACTACTTCAATCAATACATCTAATGAATACTCACGAGGTCTCATCACATAATGAGTGAAAATAATATTATTGATTCTACACTGGTTCTCATTCCAAGTCATGAGGGATTTACCTCCTAAGATAATTACTATTCTTTAGCAGTTCCAGAATATTTACAGGAAGCTCGCCAGTAAAAGTTTGACAAGTAAGACCTACTTCATTTTGCCAAATGTCTTTTATCGAAGCGAGGGGAAATTTTATTCCCAGCCCACCACTTTGTGTACTGAGTGGACTGAGGCATACTGGGAATTGTGCACAACTCATACTGCCATTTTTCTCCATTTTAAATGTGAACAATTGATTGGCAGCTGGATTCCTCTAATACCATGAGACAGGGTCCACTGGTCTGGATGAATGACATGTATCTTAAATCAATGAGGTGTAGAACAAATGGCCAAGATTGAAGCTCTCAATGGTCTCTGGGGTAGAACTGAGTGAACAAGACCTGAGTTCAGAGTCAGAGACAGGACAGGTCAATCACAGCCTCGAAATATATCCCAGAGCTTTGTACACTAACTGACCTATCTGTAATACAATCCCAGCATCTGGTAATTTCAGTGTCACGTGGCATAAACAAATAACAAAAATGGTGACCTATTCTAAAAGCAGACATTTTTTCAAGTGTACGTCAGGTTTTCTTTCTTATTAAAATTAATTAAATAATAACTTATGCCTTCACTTGGGTTTTACAAGCTTAGATTGACTGCACTCCATAGTCATGTGTTGTTTTCCCACACAGCATACATAACATCTCTTTCAGGGGTTTTCACAGAAATGTAAAGAATCAGAAAACACAATTGGGGTAGAATTTTCAAACTAACGCAAGGAATTTGTATTTATTTCCTTGTTTTGAAGCCAATGGATGTACAAAATCAGAGCAAGATTCCACCATAAGGAGTAGGATGAGACCATTAGATCATTTTAGTGTCTTAACTATTAAGAATTTCATTCAGACTGTTGAGTTGTTTGTTTTTTTTGAGCAGTTTCCTCAGTTTTTTGAGTTTTGTAGACAAGTATGTATCTTCCACAGATTATCACCAAATGCTAACTGTGGGAAAATATACTCCGCAACTGATCTCTCCACATCACGTTCCACTAAAATTATCACAAAGTTTCTCCAAGAATCTGGAAAGACATAACCATTAATAATGCAGCAGACACTGGCAGGCTTCAATAAATGATTAGAGTATGACAGAAACTAATACACAGAGTTCCTTTAATACTTTAATAGAAATGCACTTATGACAGCAACAGCAGTCAACTTCAACAAAAGAAGATCCAACCCATCAATGAATTTAGGTCATAGAGTCATACAGCCAGAAACAGAACCTTCGATCCCACCAGTCCATGCCCAACATAATCCTAAACTAAACTAATCCCACCTGCCTGCTCCTGCCCCATATCCCTCCAAACCTTTCCTATTCATGTACTAACCCAAATGTCTTTTTAACATTGCAATTGTACCTACATCCACCACTTTCTCAGGAAGTTCATTCCACCCTCTGTCCAAAGAAATTTACTCCTCGTATCTTTCTTAAATCTCTCTCCTCTCACCTGAAAAATGTGCCTCCTAGTCTTGGAATCCTCCATCCGAGGGAAAAGGCAACCAGCATTAACTCTGTCCATGACCGTCATTATTTTATAAACTTCTACACGGTCACCTCTCAACCTCCTGTGCTCCAATGGAATAAGTCCCAGCCCGTCCAGCCTTTCTTTATAACACAAAACCTCTATACCCGGCAACATCTGGCAAATCTCTTTTGAACCCTCTCCAGCTAAATAATATCTTTCCTATAATGGGGCGACCAGAACCGGACACAGTAATCCAGAAGAGGCCTCAGCAATGTCCTGCACAACATCAACATGACTGCCTAACTCCTATACTCAAATGACTGAACAATGAAGGGTGTGTGCCAAACACCTTTATAACCACCTTGTCTATAAGTGATGCAAGCTTCAAAGAATTATTTACCTGAATACCTAGGTCCTTCTGTTCTACAATATTACCCAAGTTTCTACCATTAATTGTATAAGTCCTACCCTTGTTTGCTTTACCGAAATGCAATGCCTCAGCATCTATCCAGATTAAACTCCATCATGATTGAAGATAATAATTTGCTTTGATTTGAAGGAGGCTTGAATCCTTTTAATAAGATCTCATTATAGACTAGTTATGTTAAATTTATTTTTAGAATCTGAAAACCCAGGTTTTATCAAAACAATGTACAGTGATTAAAACAAAAGAATTTTTCAACATCAAAATCAAAGAACATGAATCCAAGTGATTACACTCTGTTTTGAATAGTCAGTTGCCAGTCCTTCCAGCAAGGCTGATCCTTGAAATCTCCTCTAACTGTCCAATAGTTATAAGCTCCCATTCAACACTGATCTCTTAAGTGTAGCCACATTGGATCAGAACTTTTCCTTGTTCTAACATTCTTCATTGCTGGAGTTTTGCACCAAAAATTCTCTCTGTCTCTGAGTTTGTCTATTCCAGAAGTGCAACTCTTTTGAGGGTGGCATGGTGGCTCAGTAGTTAGCACTGCTGCATCACAGTGCCAGGGACCCGGGTTTGATCCCACCCTTGGGCGACTGTCTATGTGGAGTTTGCACGTTCTCCCCATGTCTGCATGCGTTTCCTCTGGGTACTCCGGTTTCCCCCCACAGTCCAGAGATGTGCAGCATAGGTGGATTGGCCATGTTAAATTGCCTGTGGTGTCCAGGGATGTTTAGGTTAGGTGGGTTAGACATGGGAAATGTAGGGAAATGGGTCTGGGTGGGATGCTCTGCGGAGGGACGGTGTGTACTTGTTGGGCCAAATGGCCTGTTTCCACACTGTAGGGATTTTATGATTGTTAGGAACCTTTTACTTAACATGTTGTTTAAGATCTCTCAGCTGAAACACAAAAGTTCAATTCTATTTGAGATAGATGTTATCTCTTCTGTAGCCCACTTTCTCTACAAGCTAAAAACCAAACTATTTTAACCCAAGGAAGGTGCTCACTCATATAATTGCTTTATAATTTTGTTTTCTCCATTGTTTGCCTCTCAGACAATCTGGTCATGTGATTACTTACTAGAAACCAGCTGATTTCTTTTATCAAACCAGAAATCAGATCCTAGAGATCTTAGTTTTTAAAGGGACTAAAAACCACACAAATCATATTTTTCCCCAAGCAGCATAGGCTACCACTCTTGCAATTTTGAAATAGATTCCAGAGGCCAATGAAAGAGTTAATGGCTTAGGTTACTGGTATCTGCTAGCAAAATAAGATGGATGCAGTAAGATAAGCAGATGTGCCCAAGCCAGAATAGGAAATGTGAAAAGGGCAAAAGACCAGACCACGGAGCAGGTAAAAGAAAAAAAGAGGTAGCCTAGCCCACACAATTAATAAGATATGGGAAATCTTGAATGGATCTGAACAATGCCCTATATTTGTACAGTAGGAACAAGGAACTGAAGCCAAGGGCATCAGTTTAGCATGTGATTATAAATTGTAGAATTGACTCTCTGAATGTGTATGTGACTGAAATTGTATATAAGGAGTGAACACTGGTAGTTTTTCAGAGTACTCTCTCAGACTGCCTAAGGCTAGCTTTCTCTATATACACTTCAATGAATAATTGTAACCTGGACCTGAGTCGCCAGGTGATTGTTGTGCCAGAGCACTACCATGCAGAATCTGTAAAAAACACCTCAATCCCCAAGATTCCTGAACTGCACTGCTCTGGTAGACCTATACTTTCAGGCTGCTCCATCTCCAGGAAACTGATCTCTTTCTGTCCCAATGTTCTTTTTCTAACTTTATTTCCATTCCCACCAGTCACATCCATGATTCTTTCAACACATTGTCACTTTAACAGTATCCAATCTCAAGGCACTATCTACCTTTCACTTCAACAGAGATATCCAATCGCTTTGCACTTCCACCCACTATCAGTACAATTTGCATGTTCTTTGAAGACGCAGTCAACCAATTTCCATTTACCCAGAAGCCTTTCAACCTAGTTTAACTTGTTCCCATATTTTCCATTAACTAAACTCAACTTTTCTAAAAGATGATCATGTTGCTCAGTAGGTTGTGCCCTGTCTCCGAGCTAGACATTCTAGGGTCAAGTCCGACTCCATGGAAGTTGACCATGGAAGGAGTACTCATGATGCTGTTCAAGTAGTTTGATAATTAGCTTGCTAATTTATCCAACAATTAAACATGTTTCCCCAAATAATGTATGCGAAGATACAAAACTTCTGGTTTAAAGCTGTTGCTATGGCTACCCATACAGGTTTTAGCAATGCTTGCTTTTTTTTAATGGATGTGAAACACTCCTTTTTTCAGTCTTAGATTGGACTCCCTCCCTCACCGCTGTCATTTTCATTATGCCGATGACTGTCAGTACCACATCATGCTCTTTCCCTGAAAAGTTAGAAAACTAACAAGATAGAATATATGAAGGAAAGAGAAATCCTATCTCTGACTCTTTCCCACCTTGACAGCTTTGCCTCAAAGAGGTTTCTGCTATTAATGGATCTTCACGGTAAACCCATTGACTCAAGTAAATAACTCAATTACACTTAGAGTTATAGAGTCATAGAGCTACACTGCATGGAAGCAGACCCTTAGGTCTAACTTATCCATGCCAACCAGATACCTAAATAAATCTAGTCCCATTTGTCAGCATTTGACCCATATCTCTCTAAAACTTTCCTATTCAAAGACCATCCCAGTGCCTTTCAAAACTTGTAAATGTACCGGCCTCCACCACTTCCTCTTGTAGCACATTCCATATGTGCACTGCCCTCTGCATGAAAAAGTTGCCCAGTAGGTCACTTCTAAATCTTTCCCCTCTCATCTTAAAACTATGCCGACTAGTTTTGGATTCCCCCACCTCTGGGAAAAGACCTTGTCTTTTCACCCTATCCTTGCCCCTCATGGTTTTATAAACCTCTATAAGTTCATTTCCCAGCCTCTGATGCTCCATGGAAAATAGCCCCAGTCTACTCAGCCTCTCCCTATAACTCAAACCCTCCAATAGTGGCAACATCCTTTCAAATCTTTTCTGAACCCTTTCAAGTTTCACTACATCCTTCCTATAGCAGGGAGTCCAGAAATGCATGCAGTATTCCAAAAGTGGCCTAACCAATGTTCTGTGCAGCTGCAACATGACCTCCCAACTCCTGTACTCAATGTACTGACCAATAACGGCAAGCATACCAAACACTTTCTTCACTATCCTGTCGACCTTGAACTCCACTGTCAAGGAACTGTGAACCTGCATTCCAAAGTGTCTTTGTTCAGCAACACTCCCCAGGACCTTACATTTAAGTGTTTAAGTCCTACCCTGATATGCCTTTCCAAAAAGAAGCACCTCATATTTATCTAAATTAAATTCCATCTGCCGCTCCTCAGCCCATTGGCCCATCTGATCGAGATCCCATTGTACTCAGAGGTAACCTTCTTTGCTGGCCACTATATCTCCAATTTTTGTGTCATCTGCAAACTTACTAACCATACCTCCTATGTTTACATCCAAATCATTTATATAACTTATATAACATTTATATAACCTTGTTAACCAGTCTACCCTGAAAACTTTATCTATCTAGACTTCCAAAAGGCCTTTGATAAGGTGCCTCACAGGAGGCTGCTGAGTAAGGTGAGGGCCCATGGTGTTCGAGGTGAGTTACTAGCATGGATTGAGGATTGGCTGTCTGACAGAAGGCAGAGAGTGGGATAAAAGGCTCTTTTTCGGAATGGCAACCAGTGACTAGTGGTGTCCTGCAGGGTTCAGTGTTGGGGCCGTAGCTGTTTACTTTATATATTGATGATCTGGATGAAGGGACTGGGGGCATTCTGGCGAAGTTTGCCGATAATACGAAGTTGGGTGGACAGGCAGGTAGTGCGGAGGAGGTGGGGAGGATGCAGAATGATTTAGACAGTTTAGGAGAGTAGTCCAGGAAATGGCTGCTGAAATTCAACGTGAGCAAGTGTGAGGTCTTGCACCTTGGAAAAAAGAATACAGGCATGGACTATTTTCTGAACGGTGAGAAAATTCATAAAGCTGAAGTACAAAGGGATCTGGGAGTGCTAGTACAGGATTCTCTGAAGGTTAACTTGCAGGTTGAGTCTGTGATTAAGAAAGGGAATGGAATGTTGTCATTTATCTCAAGAGGGTTGGAATATAAAAGCAGGTATGTGCTTCTGAGACTTTATAAAGCTCTAGTTAGGCCCCATTTAGAATACTGTGCCCAATTTTGGGTCCCACACCTCAGGAAGGACATACTGGCACTGGAGCGTGTCCAGCGGAGATTCACACGGATGACCCCTGGAATGGTAGGCCTAACATACGATGAACGGCTGAGGATCCTGGGATTGTATTCATTAGAGTTTAGAAGGTTGAGGGGAGATCTAATAGAAACTTACAAGATAATGCATGGCTTAGAAAGGGTGGACGCTGGGAAGTTGTTTCCATTAGGTGGGGATACTAGGACCCGTGGGCACAGCCTTAGAATTAGAGGGGGTCAATTTAGAATGGAAATGAGGAGACAGTTCTTCAGCCAGAGAGTGGTGGGCCGGTGGAATTCATTGCCACGGAGCGCAGTGGAGGCCGGGACGTTAAATGTCTTCAAGGCAGAAATTGATAAGTTCTTGATCTCGCAAGGAATGAAGGGCTATGGGGAGAGTGCGGGTAAATGGAGTTGAAATGCCCATCAGCCATGATTAAATGGCGGAGTGGACTCGATGGGCCGAATGGCCTTACTTCCACTCCTGTGTCTGATGGTCTTCTGGTCTTTTAACTGATTAAATGACCCGGCACTGTTCCTTGTGACGCACCGTTAGCCACAGGCATCCAGTCTGAAAAACAACCTCCACTACCACCCTCTGTCTTCTTCTTTCGAGCCAGTTCTGTATACCAATGGCTAATTCTCCCTTTACTCCATGTGATCTAACCTTGTTAACCAGTCTACCCTGAAAACTTTGTCGAACGCCTTACTGAAGTTTATATTGATCAACTCCACTGCTCTGCTGTCATCAATCCTCTTTGTTAATTCTTTAATAAACTCAATCAAGTTGGGAGATATGAGTTCCCTTCTACAAAGCCGTGTTTGCCTTTCCAAATATATATAAATGCTGTCCCTCAGGATTTCCTCCAATAACTTGCCCACCACCAATATCAGGGTCACCGGGCTATAGTTCCCTGGCTTTTCCCGGTCACCTTTCTTAAATAGTGGCACCACTTTAGCCAACCCCTAGTCTTCTAGCACCTCACCTGTGGCTATTGGCCATACAAATGTCTCAGCAAGGGGCAGAGCAATCACTTCCCTAGCTTCCCACAGAGTTCTAGAGTACACTTAGAAGGTCCCGGGGGATTTACCCACGTTTGTTCATTTTAAGTCACCCAGTACGTCCTCCTCTGTAGTACAGACATTTTTCAAGATGTTGCTATTCATTTCCCCACATTCTGTATCTTTCAAATCCCTCTCCACAAGAGACACTGATACCAAATACTCATTTAGTATCTCTCCCATCTCATATAGTTCCACAAATAGGCAGCCTTGCTGATCTTGAAGGGACCTTATTCTCTCCCTGGTTACTCTTTTGTGTTTAATGTATTTGTAGAATACCTTTGGATTCTCCTTAACCCTATTTGCCAAAGCTAACTCGTGTCCCCTTTATGCCCTCTTGATTTCCCTCAAGTATACTCCTACCACCTTTAAACACTTCCAGGAATTCACTCAATTTCTGCCATCTATACCTAACATATGCTTCCTTCTTTTTCCGGACTGAAGCTTCAATTTCTCTAGTCATCCAACATTCCTTACACCTACATCCCTCGCCCTTTACTTTAATACGAACGTGCTATCTCTGGACTCTCATTATCTCATTTTTGAATGCTTCCCATTTTCCAGCCATCCCTTTACCTACAATCATCTGCCCCAAGTTTTGCACCTTCCCTATTAGGTTCATCAGAAAATTTTATCGTACATACTTAACAATTTCCTCCCCATCCAAGCCCTTAACACCATGGCAATCCACTCTATGTTTGGGATGTTAAAATGTCCAACCATAATCACTCTGTGATTCTTACAGATAGCTAAGATTTCCTTACAAATTTGTTTCTCAATTTCAGGGGTCTATAGTACAATCCCAAAAAGGTGATCATCCCTCTCTCAGTTCGACCCAACTAACTCCCCTGATCATACTCCTAGGAATATCGTTCCTAATACAGCTGTAATCTCATCCATAATAAAAATGCCACTCCTTCTCCTCCTCCTCTCCTGCCTCCCCCCTTCCTTTCTATCCTTCCTATAGCATCTATACCCTGAACATTAAGCTGCCAGTCCTGTCCATCCCTGAGCCATGTTTCTGTAATCATTATGATATCCCAGTCCCACGTTCCCAACAATGCCTACAGTTCATCGGCCTTACCTGTTAGACCTCTTGCATTAAAATAAATGCAGTCTAATTTATCAGTCCTACTTCATTCTCTGCTTTGTTCCTGTCTGCACTGACTGTTCGATCTGCTCCTTTTCCCAACTACGCCAGCTGCAGACTGATCTCTTTTCTCACTATTTCTCTGGTTCCCACAACCCCCCTCTTTAGCCGTCTAAATCCTCCCGAGCAGCTCTGGCAAATCTCCCCGCCCATATATTAGTCCCCGTCCAATTCAGTTGCAATCCATCCTTCTTATACAACTCAGTTCTACCTGAGAAGAGATTCCAAAGATGCAAAAATGTGAATCCTTCTGCCCTGGACCAGCTCCTCAGCTACGCATTCATCTGCTCTATCCCCCTATTCTTACTCTCACTAGCTTGTGGCACTGTGAGTAATCCAGAAATCCTCGTGGATGTGCTTTTTAAATTTCTGCCTAACTTCCTATATTCCCTCTTCGAATCTCACCTTCCTATGTTGTTAGTTCCAATGTGTACAATGACCTTCTGCTGGTTCCTCTCCCCTTTGAGAATATTCTGCACTCTCTCTGAGATATCCTTGATACTAGGTCCAGAGAGGCAACACACCATTCTGATGTCTCGCTGTTGGCTGTGGAAACAGCTGTCTGTGCCTCTGACTAGAGATTCCCCTATCACAATCGAACACTTGGAACTTGACGTACCCCTCATTACATTCGAGCCAGATTTGGTTGCAGACACCTGGCTATCAGTGCTACATTCCCCTGGGAGTCCATCCCCTCACTACATTTTCCAAAACAGCAGACTCGTTTGAGATGGGGATAGCCACAAAAGACTCTTGCACTACTTGCCTTCCTCTCCTATCTCTCCTGAAAGTAACCCATCTACCTGACTGCATCTGCAGTTTTTCTCCCTTCCTGCAACTGCCATCCACCATGTTCCCTAGCTCCTATAAATTCCTCATTGCCTCTAAATGCCATTCCAACCAATCCATGTGATCCGATAGGATTCGCAACCAAACACACTCTCTGCAGTAATATGGAAACTCTCCCTAATCCCTGATATCCAATAGGAAGAGCACATCACTCTACTAAAGGCCATCATTGAACATTAACAATCTGTAGATCGAGAAAATTGGCCCAGTCTTACTGCTCTAAAAACACTGATCCAGGCTAACTTAGTACCCTATGTTTTATATTTTTAAAGTTTAATCAGGAGACAGATCTCAATAAAACATTTCATCAAAAAGTCCATGCTACTCACTATTGTAGATTTACAATAAAAAAAAACAGTAAAGTTACACTTTAAAAATACCACTTAGCAGTTTCCCTGCTATGAACACCTCCCCCCCACCCCCGCACAGTCTCTCCAAGGTCAGCTGTGAATTGTATCAGAGATAAAAAGTACTGCAGATGCTGGAGAATCCGAGATAACAAGGCGTGGGGCTGGATGAACACAGCAGGCCAAGCAGCATCGTAGGAGCAGGAAAACTTGACGTTTCGGGCCTAAACCCTTCATCAGAAATGGGGGAGGGGAAGAGGGTTCTGAAATAAATAGGGAGAGCGGGGGAGGCGGATAGAGTTGCAGTGGGAGAGGATCTGCAGTACCTTTTATCTCTGATACAATTTTAACCGCACTGCGAAGCCTCTTCTAAGGAGGCCTACCCTGAAGAAGTTACCCTCCTCCCTCCGGACAAACCTCAGGGAATCTCTCTCCCACTGCAACTCTATCCGCCTCCCCCTCTCTCCCTATTTATTTCAGAACCCTCTTCCCCTCCCCCATTTCTGATGAAGGGTTTAGGCCCGAAACGTCAAGTTTTCCTGCTCCTATGATGCTGCTTGACCTGCTGTCTTCATCCAGCCCCACGCCTTGTTATCTCGGCTGTGAATTTCACTGTTTGTTTATTTTTCTTGAAACAAACTCCAAAGTCGGGCATACTTGGAACTAAACAGCAGAGGCAGTCAGCAGTGCAGGGTTCATTGCTGGGTCACAGGGCTGTGCAGGATTCACTGCCGGGTCACAGGGCTGTGCAGGATTCACTGCCGGGTCACAGGGCTGTGCGGGATCACTGCTGGGTCACAAGGCTGTGCAGGGTTCACTGCTGGGTCACAGGGCTGTGAGGGTTCACTGCTGGGTCACAGGGCTGTGAGGGTTCACTGCTGGGTCGCAGCGCTGTGCGGGTTCACTGCTGGGTCGCAGGGCTGTGCAGGATCACTGCTGGGTCACAAGGCTGTGCAGGGTTCATTGCTGGGTCACAGGGCTGTGCGGGTTCATTGCTGGGTCACACAGCCGTGCAAGTTTTCTTCTCCATTTGTATTACTTGTTTTACTTCCTATGTGATCATTGCCCTTTGTCTCTCTTCCTCCTTTTTAAAGTGCTGTTGTTTTGATCTTTCTCTTTCTGAAGTTCTAAAACAATGCAACAGCTTACAAAACAATAATTCCTGCTCCAAGAATTCAACGAAATCAGCTCCTACACCGAAAATACCTCAAAAAAGGAGCAGCTCTTACAGCCACAATTTCTTCCCATCCTCCAGCTCGGATTGCCCAGAATTCTCCTTCACATGCTGCTTCTTGTAAGGGGTTCATTTCATCCTACCAATTTCACTATTGCATCTGACCTGATGATACAACTTTCATACCATCACTTTTAATTTACTTTTACTCCTCCATCAAGGAGCTGTCTCTTAGTTCCATCTGTATAGGGCCTTTTGCCATGTCTATTCCATTTCCTGCACTTATGCTCTCACCCACTTCCCACTATTCCAAACGTATTCTGTCGACCATTCTCTACTGTTTTTTTGTGTCTACCAGCATGATATCACCACCAGAGGTAACTTGCCCTACACTCAGTCAGTGCCAACAATCCTACTAACAGTAAAATCATGTCAATAACACATTGGCTCAAAAGGAAGAAGGGACTCTGGACCCAGAACATTAACTTGGCTTTCTCTCCACAGATGCTGCCTGAACTGCTGAGTGTCTTGGGCAATTTCTGTTCTTATTTCAGATTTCTAGCATCCACAGTTCTTTCAATTTTCAAAATCAGTTTATCTGGGTTTTTTGGTGCTTTTTGACAGAGGAACGAGTGCTTATAAAAGAGGAGAATTGCGCTTCACCACAAAATCTGGTACCATTTCTTTTCCATACACCTGTAAAGCTCCAGTGTAATGTTTCATCTAAAATATGGAACTACCAATACTTCTTTTAGATGTGATATAAATTTCTGCCTTGACCAACCATTATTCAATGAGAACCAAACTGCGAGCTTCTTGTGAGTGAAATATTCTCCAATTTCCCTGAAATTTATCTACTAATTTGCAAAATCATGTGCCTCGTTATTGATCTCTCTGTGACTTGAAATAATCCTTCTCAACCAGTTCCTTCTTGGTGCTAATAGTTTTATACACCTCAATTAAATCTCCCTTCAGTTTCTTAAGTTGTCTGAAGACAAAACCCGAGCCAATCCGATCTTTCCTCAGCACTAAGATATCATTATTTTGGCAAGATAATGGTAAATGCTCAGTTTGGATGCCACCAGGGCCATTTGGTTCCTGACATCATTACAGCCTTAGTTCAAATTTTGACAGAAAAGCTGAACTCAAGAAGCGAGGAAGAATGATTGTCTTGGGCATTAAGGCAGCATTTGACCAAATAAGCTATCAAGGGTCCGGAGAAAAAAAGACTGTAATCAAACAGAATCAGAGAGATAACTTCCCAAAATACGGAGTCTTTCTTAACATAAAGGGAAAACATTGTGGCTCTTGAAGGTCAACCATCTCAGTTCCAAGACATCTCTGCAGGAGCTCATCAGGGCAGTGGCATAAACTCCAAACATCTTTAGGTACTCATCAATGATCTTCCCTCCACCAATTGATCAGAAGTAAGATGTTCATTCATTATTACAAATGTTCAACACCATTTTCAAGTCCTTATACATCAAAGTATACCATATGAATATGCAACAAGTGCTAGACAATGTTCAGGCTTAATTTTGAGTGGTAAGTAACAGCTCTCACACAAGTGTTAAGCAATGACCATCTCCAACAGGAGAAAACTTAACTGTCACCTGAGAGACTCAGCATTCCTGAGTCCCTCACCATTGACATCCTGGAGGTTACTATAGACTAAAAGCTGAACTAGACGGGCATACAAAGAGTTTGGACACAAGTGCAGATAAGAGGTGAGTAACTCAATTTCTAACTTAATAAAGCTTGTCAACAATCCATAATCCAGAAGGCAGGAATGTGATGGAATATTCTCCAATTGGCTGATGAGTGCAGCTTCAACAACACTCAAAAAGTTTGACACCAACCAGGACAAAGTTGCCTGCTAGATTGGCACCCTGGGGATGCATAATGCAGCTTGGCTGAAAGCCCAGATAACCATTGAGCTGTGAAAAGACCAGAGCCCAAGGGAAAAACATTGCTTTTGTTAGTGGCTCTAGCTCCATAATCAGTTCTGCCAATTTCACATTGTTTATTTGCATAAGATTAAGAGTTCTCAAGTACTATTCATATGTTATAGGGTTAGATGATTGAAAGATTTATTGGCTTGTTATAAAAGAGTTTTTTTTTGAAGAAAATACAAAGCAATGAATGAATGAATGAATGAGAGATGTACAAGGTGTAGAGCTGGATGAACACAGCAGGCCAAGCAGCATCAGAGGAGCAGGAAGGCTAATGTTTCGGGCCTAGACCCTTCATAAGCTTTTTTATGCGTTGTATTGTTACAATGCTTTTATTTCTGCATAGTTGTCATGATCATTTAATTATAATATTAATTATTTTTGTAAAAAAGGCCAATCTCTCTTAACAAATAATACTGCAAGGTGGCTCCCATGAGTCACATGATTGTCCCTGTTGATTAACTTCAGCGGGAAAGATCGGCTGATGTGTTATCTCAGCATAAACCACAACAGAATCATTTCAAATTTGATTAACCCTTGGGTGAAATGGGTTCTCCTCAAGATGAGGGAATTTAAAATTTCTGAGAAAGAAAGGAGACTGGAAGGACTGCTCCATGAGGAATTCCAGTATAACTGGCTTTAAATTGTGGAACAGTGTTTTAAAGTTGGATACAATAAAGACTGCTGATGCTGGAAGCCAGAGACTATAGGTGTGAGGATGGAAAAGCACAGCAGGTCAGATAGCATCCGAGGAGCAGGAAAGTCAACATTTTGGCCCAAAACATTGACATTCCTGTTCCTTGAGTGCTGTCTGACCTGCTGTGCTTTTCCAGCCTCACACTTATTAAAAGTGTTTTAAGGTTGGCGTAACAATCATAGTGGATTTTAGCAATATCAAACAGGCTCTAAGACATCACTTCAAAAAAAAAATCCTAGAAATTTAAAAGGAAGGACTCTGCAAAACTATCCCTCGAAAGTGAGAGTGGTCAGCCGACCAGAGTTCAAGAGCAAGGACTTACAGAAATCATCCACAATTCAACTTCAAGAGACCAGGTGGTCAGCAAGCATTATAACTGCAGAACAAGCGAGAAATAAGAAAGAAATACCGGAAGTTCTGGAAAAGCTCAACATCTGTAAAGACAGAAAAAAAAAATGTTTCGTGTCCAGTAACCCTTCATCAGAACTTAAAGCACCTGTGGTGTTTATGATGACGATGAGGCTGGGGCTGCGGGAAAGTGAATAGGCACAAATACAGAAGTTGCTGAAAAAGCTCAGTAGGTCTGGAGCATCTGTGAAGAAAAAATCAGAGTTAATGTTTCAGGTCCTGTGACCCTTCCTCAGAATCCGAAACGTTACCTCTGATTTTTTTTTTATCACAGATGCTACCAGACCTGCTGAGCTTTTCCAGCAACTTCTGTTCCTGCTCTTGATTTACAGCATCTGTAGTTCTTTCGATTTTTATTTAGAAAGTGAATGGAGATGGTGCTGAAAGCGAGAGAGAGGAGAAAAAAGGAGAGACAAACAACAGGTGTTCTGATGATAAGCCAAGAGGCAGATTATGGTGAACAGGGTGTCAACAAGAAATATGAAAGATTAAAAATGTGATACATGTGCTGGGAGCAACCCATATAAAGCAGAGCCTCAGGATGTGGGGGAAGATAACAAACAAAGGAGAGGGTATTCACATTCTGAAATTGTTAAACTCAACGTTGCGTCTTGAAGAATATGAGGTATCTAGGCGGAAGATGAGGAGTTGTTCCTCCAGCTTGTGTCGTGCTTTGCTGGAACACTGCAGCAGGCCTACGACAGAAATGTTGGCCAGGGAACATAGTGGTGTATTAAAGTGGCAGCCAACTGGAAGCTTGGTGTAATTTTTACAGACAGAACGTAGGTGTTTCGCAAAGTGGTCTGCATTTTCTCACCCTGTCAAATTGGAGACCACATTGTTGGCAGAGAATACAGTAGACCAGATTGAATGAAGTGCAGATAAATCACTGTTTCACCTAGAAGGTGTGTCTGTGACCTTGACTAGTGAGGAAGGAGGAGGTAAATGAACAAGTGTTACACCATCTGCAATTGCCTAGAAAGGTGCTGTGAGGTTGCAAGGACATGTTGGGAATGGAGGGGGAGTGGACCAGAGTGTCCAAAAAGGAATAGTCTTTGTGGAGTGCTGACAGGGAGAAGAGGGGAATGTGTTTTTGGTGGTGGTGTTCTACTGGAGTTGGTGGAAATGGCACATTATGATCCTTTGGTTATAGAGGCTGGTGGGGTGTAAAGGAAGTACTGGGGACTTGATTGTTTTTGTGAGAGGGGAGGGAATGAGTAAGGACAGAAATTAGGAACACAGGTTGGACACAGCTGAGAGCCCTGTCAACCATGATGGCTGGGATTCCTCACTTGGGGAAAAAGGCGGATATTTCTAAGATTCCCCCTGTAAGAAGTGGCATCATCAGAACTGATGCAACAAGAGACAACAAAACAGGGACAATGGAATAGAGTGCTTACAGGAAGCTGAGTCTGAGAAAGTATAGTCAAGGTAACTGTGGAAGTCAGTGGATATGTAATGGATATTGATGTTCAGCTGTGGGTGCTTAAGAGAGAGCAGAGGCTGTGGTAATGAAGCTGATTCAGCAAGCCTTGGCTATGCATAATGCAAATTGCTTGGAGATGCTAGGTGTATCTGTACTAACCCCATTACCAATGTAATGGCTGATGTACTTCATTCCAAAATTATGCATGTGTCCTGAGAACCCCCTTGGGCAGATTAATTTATCTCCTAATATCCACTTTCCAATTTCAACCTTTTCAGACTGGAATTTCAGTAAGTGATTTACCTGCACAGATGTGTGTTGTATTCACTGCATGCAATGTGGCCTACTCTACACTGGGGAAACCAAATAACAAACTGAGTAACAGGAACAAAAACAAAGTTGCTGGAAAAGCTCAGCAGGTCTGGCAGCATCTGTGAAGAAAATTTCAGAGTTAACCTTTGGTGTCCGTTGACCTTTCCTCAGAACTTGTGTTTACAGATGTGTAACCACTTTGCAGAATACCTCCAATCTGTGTGCAAGCATGACCCCAACCTTCTTGTAGCCAGTCATTTCAACACGGTGTCCTGCTCATATGCCCACATGTTTGTCCTTGGCATGCTGCAGTTCTCCAGTGAGTCACAGTGAAAACTGATGGAACAACAATTCTTCTTTAGGCTAAGCACTTTACAGCCTTCAGGACTCAATATTGAGCTCAACAGCTTCAAACTGTGAACCAACTCCCACGTCTCCCCTTCCTTTTAGCTTTACTTGTTACCATCTCTGCCACCATGTCCTCTATCCTATGCCCTTCCCACCAAACCTCAATCCCCCCACCTCCTGTAGGACAGGCTTCTCTTTTCAGTCTGGCAGTTAGATATGCTATTGTTCTGCTATTCTCACATTCTTATTACTTAATTTGAACTATCAACACCTTTTCTCCAACAGAAATCTACACTCCGCCACTACCATAACATCCCCCCTCCCCACAACTGTAGCATAAATGCTGCCCCCACCACTCTTCACTTCAGCTCTGATGAAGAGTCACCTAGACTTGAAACAGTAGCTTGCTGTCTCTCCATGGATGATGTCTGACCCATTGTGATCCCCAGTATTTGTTGTTTTCAGCACCTGCATAGATGTTTCTTGACACAGTGGCTCAGTGATTAGCACTGCTGCCTCACTGTGCCAGGGACCCAGGTTCGATCCCACCTTCGGGTGACTGTCCATGTCCAGTTTGCACAGTCACCCAATGTATGCATGGGTTTCCTCTGGGTGCTCTGGTTTCTGCTCACGGACCAAAGAAGTGCAGGTTAGGTGGATTGGCCATGCAAAATTGCCCATCGTGTCCAGGGATGTGCAGAATAGGTAGGTTAGCCATCGGAAGTGTAGGGTTACAGGAATTAATGTAGGGGGGTGTGTCTTGGTGGAATGCTTTTCGGAGACTTGATAGGCTGAATGGCCTGTTTCTACACTGTAAGGATTCTATGGATTCACATGGTCTGGGAATGACTAGACCATCTTCAGCTGCTTCATCAATGGCTTTCCCTCCATCAGAGGCGCGATTTTCACCAATGATTGGATATTGTTCATGCACCTTTCACAGCTCCTCAAATATGGAAGCTATTCATGTCCAAAGGCAGCGAGATCTGGACAATATCCAGATTTTCGAGTGACATTTGTACCAAACAAGCACCAGTTAATGTCTGTCTTGAACAAGAGAACTTCTAACCATCGCCCCTTGATGTTCAAGGCCACTACCATCACTGAATGCTCCAATATCAACATCATTGGAATAATCATTGACCAGAAGCTGAATTTGACTAGTCACGTAAATACAATGGCCACAAGATCACATCAGGGGCTAGGAATCCTGAAGCAAATAACACACTTTCTGACTATTCAAAGCTTGTCACCTTCTAGAAGAACAAGTCAGGAGTGTGACAGAACACCCTGCAATTTCCTGGATGAGTGCAGCTCCAATATCACTCAAGTAGCTTGACACCATGCAGGACAAAGTAACTCACTTAACTGGCACCACATCCACAAGCATCCATTCCCTCCACCACTAATATTCAGTTGTAGCAATGTTTATGATCTTCAAGACGCACTGCAGAAATTCCCCAAGGTTCCTCCGACAGCACCTTCTAACCTCACTCATAACCACTTCTGTCGAGAAGGATAGAGGCAGTATGTACATGGGAACACCTCCATCTGCAACTCCCTCTCCAAGCCATTCACCATTCTAACTTAGAAATATATCACTGTTCATTTAATGTCACTGGATCAAAATCCTGGAACACTTTCTCTAATGGCACTGTGGGTCTACATCCAGGAAGTGGACTCCAGCAGATCAAGAAGGGAGCTCATCACCATCTTCTGAAGGGTATCTAGAGAAGATCAGTAAATCTCGGCCCAAGCAGTGATGACCACATCCCGTGAATGAATATTTACAAAGAATAAATTAAAATTGTGAATGTACAGTAGTATACAATGGGGCTCAATGAAGAGAAAGACGAAGCAACCTTCTGTTGAAAACAAGGTACTGCTATTGTATCTACCAGAACAAACAATAATAATATTAATCCATTTTTGTGTGTTTAGACCATTGAGATTGGTCAGCTTAAGAGTCACGTCTGTTGATTTATTGGGCAATGCGTGGCACTTGTAGAGGCAATTAGAGCTCATGGAAGATTGATATTAGTGATTACACACACATATATATACACACACACATGGCCGCAAAAAGTTAATGGTCATGGTGGATGTGATGGGAAAGGGTTTATTCAGAGGAAACTACAGAAGGTAAGGACAGCGCAACAATAAGTTCAACAAGAGCTCTGAGGAAGGGTCACTCGACCCAAAACATTAGCTCTGATTTCTCTCCACACATGCTGCTAGACCTGCTGAGCTTTTCCAGCAAGTTCTCTTTGTGTTTCTGGTTTACAGCATCGGCAGTTCTTTCAGTTTTTAACAAGATCAACCTGCCAGAAGAAATTGTAACTATGAGGAATGGCATGGGATTGATCGGAGGGATGCAGATGGCATGGGTCGAATTTGGCTGGCATGGAAGGGATGGAAAAAATAGGATGGGAATAGCATAAGAAGGGTGGATGAGATAATGGAATTGGTGACATGCAACAAAATTATCAGAACAATAACTTAATATGACTAATTTTTTGAAAGTTATTCCTTGTGCTATAGATTTGAAATAAAACATGTCAGGTGGGGCAGGATTTTGTTCACCACCATCATGGCCACCATTCTGTAAAGCACTTGACAGTGGTAGATGAACCAGTGTGCAAGGTTATTTTGGAAGAACATTTTTTGAAAAAGCTAGGGTATGTGGTGTGGCTTAAATGTGTGTGAGATGTCTTGTCAATCAGAAATCTAATTGTTTAGAAATCAGTACATTCGTTGCCAGCTT
Source organism: Ginglymostoma cirratum (assembly GCA_024137785.1). Classification (NCBI taxonomy): domain Eukaryota; kingdom Metazoa; phylum Chordata; class Chondrichthyes; order Orectolobiformes; family Ginglymostomatidae; genus Ginglymostoma; species Ginglymostoma cirratum. The sequence continues at coordinate 11,128,284 of JAHRHZ010000264.1, read as the reverse complement.
TCCTTCCATGGCAGTACATCCACAACCCCCCCATCCATAAAATCCAGCTTGTGAATTAAAAAAGAAATCATTGGCATTGATTCAATAAATGATGACTACGATAACAGTCCATATTCCTCCATAGTTTCTACACAATTTAACATCAATACACATGTCACCACACAAACCTAAACTCAAGGAAGGAGCAATTCTAATGTTGCTATGAAATTTGAATTCTTAACAAAAACATCCTCATGGACCAGATTGGTAATTAGGAGTTGTTTCCTTTGATGTGGATGCTCAAATTTTCACAGCAGATTTAAAGGAAATTGAGTGTTTATTCCTTGAAGAATATTGAGCCCTTTAGATTTAAACCTGCATTTTCAACTCAGGAGAAGACAAGTCAACTAGACTTTCATATTCTGTGACTAGAGAAAGTCACAAGGCCAAAACTCTGAACAAAATTTATAGCTTTAATCCTTGGCCTGTTTATACATATGGACAGCTTTACTCAGTCTTTGCCAAAGTAAGACAAAAATGTGTTTGATTAAAGTCCATGGTGAAAGATTAACTGGAAATTCACTGTTTGGATAAATATCAACAAAAATACTAATTTAACTGCAAATGCTTCACACATCTCTGCAAATAGTAACTAATGTGCATTGGAAAAATAATTTCAATGGACAAGCTGACAACAGACTCCCGTCCCAACTGAAAGAAGAGGGTGAATTCACTCTCCATTTCTTCCTGGGAAGAAAGCCTCAACTGTTCCCATCCACCACTGCTCTCCTCTGTCTGGCTGAACTCGTCCTCAATTTGAACAAATTCTCCTTTAACACCTCTCACTTTCTTTGGGTCCAAGGTATGGCCATGGATAGCCACATGGGCCCCAGATATGCCTGTCACTTTGTGGGATATGTGAAACATCCCTTATTCCAATCTTAGTCTGGTTCCTCGCTCCAACTCTTTCTCTGCTACATCAATGACATCATCGGTGCTGCTTCCAGTTCTCATTTGGAGTTTGAAAGACTTACTAATCTTGTTTCCATATTCCATCCTGTTCTCACCTTCACCTGGTCCACCTCTGACTCTCCCTTCCCCTTCTTCAACATCATTGTATCGCTTCTGGAGATAGGCTGGACACCAATACTCACTACAAACCCACCAACTCCCACAGTTAGCTGGACCTTACATCCTCACACTGGCTACATGTATGGGCTCCAATTAATTTTCCCAGTGTCTCTGTCTCCATCACATCTATTCTGATGATGTCACTTTATGCAGGGGTGGCTTCAGAAATGTCCACTTTTTTTCTCAACCAAGTATTCGCCAACCTGTTGTTGACAGGTCCCTTTGCCATTTCTGACCCATTTCCTGCACTTCTGCCATCATTCCTTCTCTTCTTTCCCACAACATCAGTAGAGTCTCCTGATCTTAACTTTCTACCCCACTAGTGTCTGCACCCAAAGGAACATAAGTCATTATTTCCACCAACTCCAGTGAGATGCCACCACCAGACAAACATATTCCCCTCCCTACTCCCATTAGGATTTTGCAAGGACCATTCCCTCAAGGACATCCTGGTCCATTCCTCATCCACTCCCAACACTTGCCAACATGTCAACAGCACTTTCTAATATAATTGCAGAAGGTGAAACACTTGCTCGGTTACCTCTTCCCTCCTCATTATCCAAGGCTCCAGACACACCTTCCAGATAAAGCGATGATTTACTGCTCACAATGTGGTCTCCTCTCCATTGGACAAACAAATTCAGACTGGGTAGCCACTTTGCAGAATACCTAGAGTCTGTCTGCAAAAATAACCCTGAGTTTCTAGCTGCCTTTCACCGCAACACCCTACCTTGCTCCCTGGCCAACATTTCTGTCTCAGGCTTGCTGCAGTGCTCCAGTGAAGCACAGCACAAGCTGAAAGAACAGCATGTCATCTTCCACTTGGGGATGGTGCAGCCTTCAGGACTCAATATCGAGTTCAATCATTTTAGACCCTGAGCGCCTCCTTCCATGTCCTTTACCCAGTCCCGCACCCAGACCCTGTCATGCTTTCAGCACAGCCAACCCATTTTTGCCAAATCATTGATCCCATTAGCAGCTTTGTCTCCTTCCTAGGTTACAAACAATCTTGACTTTGCCTGACTAACTGTCTTTCTCTCTCTGGGCTCCATCTCCACCTACCTGCTCATTCATTCTCTTCTCACCCTCAGTCATCAGGGTGAATACCACATTTTCCAAGCTACTATCAGTTCTGAAGAAGGGTCACTGGACTTGAAACATTAACTCTGCTTTCTCTGCACAGATGCTGCCAGAGTGCTGAGTTTCTCTAGCAATATCTGTTTTTGTTTGTAATTATATATATTTGTGAACCTTGAATTCTGACCCCCAAAACAATTGAAAAATTATTTATTATGCATTAAGTTTACGTTAGATTCTACATCAGAAGGAAAATGTCTTACAGAAAGCCTGGACACCCTAATTTAAAAAGAACTGTAATTTTCTTCGCAATTATTAGAAAGATTATTAAGTTACAATTTGCTTTAAATTATGAATAATTCTTGAGTATCCTTGCGAAATTGACATTTTTCTGTCAATAATAGCCTGTGAATAGAAATTTCAAACTGTGGGATGGCATGGCTGCTCAGTCGTTAGCACTACTGCCTCATAATGCCAGGATTTGATTCCAGCCTCGGGCGACTGTCTGTGTGGAGTCTGCACATTCTCCCCATTTGCTGTTGGTTTCCTATAGGTGCTCTGGTTTCCTCCCATAGTCACAAAGCTGTGCGGGTTAGGTGGACTGGCTCTGCTCAATTGCCCACAGTGTCCAGAGATGTGCAGGCTAATGGAATTAACCATGATAAACACAGAGTTATAGGGTGGGTCTGGGTCGGTGCTCTTTGGAGGGCCATGTGGACTCAATGGGCCAAATGGCCTGCTTCCACACTGTAGGGATTCTATGATTCATGTATCTAAATGAACACACATAAACTTCATCGTCTTGGAATGAACATTCATGGCAACAATCGAAAGAATTTATTCTTGAACTCTCCAGATGCATGATTCTGAATCCAAAACTTTTCATGAATATTTTACTGGAGTAATTGTGAAGACTGCATGAATGGCTTTTGAAAAATTCGGAGAAAAATGTAAAATGAAGCCAAAAAAGTTATGAACAGATACAAAAAAATCCCACATATCATCAGAGTATGAAGATCCCAACTGGTGGTCAGCATTACTTTAGCCATTGCACTTCACGAGTGTTGTATTTTTCTGAGGCTTTTCACAAGATCAAGCGCTGAAAAAATTATCTTTTCACAGACAGTCAGTGATCAAACAGCTATAAATTATGTTAAAATGCCCAGGAACCAATTTACGAAAATGACATATAATGTCAGCAGTTTACAGGCTGAAATAGGAATAAAACAACATGAAAAGAAAAGGAATGGAAAGAAATAATTACAGAAGAATTTCAAAGAAATGAAATACATTTCAAATGTTAGCAGCTTATCATACACTTAAAAGCAAAAAACTTTTAACATATGAATTCCTAAATAAGTCTTCCAAAATATTGTATTCATACATGACTCTGCTTGATTTCCTGCACTTCATGACCAAGTTAATGCCCCTCGTATTGTTCTCAGTTATTTCAGTATTGCTTTGCTTTGAGTATTTTCTCAGTGGGTCCACTTTCATTGCAGCTTAAGTTTTGCCGTCGCAAAGTTAAAGCCTGAATCTTCCAACTTTGGAGACTGGTGGAAAGGCACAGTGAGAATCACGGGAGATTTTTATTTATTTATAAACTAAACAAGTTTGATGAGTAAAGGTAGCCTAGACAAGGAGATCGGAGAATATTTTCAGGATAGTTTCCAAGAACATGTTCTGGAGCTGACCAAACAGCAGGATATCTTAGACAAGGAGTCAGAATCAGTTAATGATCTCATAGTGAAGGCACCCCCAGATAGTAGCAACCATAACATGGTTGAATTTTGCATTCAGTATGAATAAGGGAGGAGAGGGTTTGAGTCTGTATTTAAAACAAAAACTTAATTGAAGCCAATTTTGATGGCACGAATGCAGAGCTGACTGAAGTGAATTACCGTTAAATTATGGAGATATAGTGAAAGGTACTTAAAGTGTTATTACATAATATTCAGACCATACACATTTCAATGAGAAGGAATATTCTAACGGTCAGACCCATGATCTAAGGATAAAGACTAAAAATAGTATCAAACTTAAAGAAAAATCATGTAATTATGCAGAGATGGGTGGCAGCTCAGAAGATTGCACAGAGTATATAAAAAAGCAAAGAATGACCAAGAAAAAAGAGGGAAACATGAGAGAAAACTAGTTATTATATCCTTAATGATAGACTCCGATTTGATATGATCAAGGTGTTATAAACTGAGTGCATTTTCCCATTAGTTTTGTTCTGAACCTGGCTGAAAAAGTTTGAGCTGGTGATTTATGAAGACAGTAAGGTTTAAACAATGTGGACAGTGGTAATTACTGTCGAACACATTCTATTTTGTTAAATTAATTAGCGGGGCTCCATTCCATTAGGAGAAAATGAATGTCAGAAGAGGGAAAAAATGCAGTTTATCTTTTCACCTGTCAACTTCTTTTATCTCTCTTCCTCAATCTCTCACTTTCTGTACATCATGAAGCTAGTCCAACGAAAGACTTTCTGTCCTTCAATCTCCTTTCTCCAGGTTCTTTCACTTCTTCACAGGAGATACAAGGTAATTGGTACACTAACTACAAAATTTCTTAGTGATTGGTTAAAGGTAACAGCTTACAACAATTGGTGGGAGAAAATAATTGGCTTTCTTCAGGCTTCAAATATTCTTTCTGCAGAGAGGAAGACACACAATCTGCTTTTTCCAGTGGGCTGAAGGCTTCCCTCAGTCTTGTTCACACCTAAATGCTATTGAGTTGCCCAGGAGCCAATCAAAGGCTGTTGACCTTTGGCTTCTATGAATGGTCACAATTGCACAAACCAATCTATTAATTGTTGTCACCCAAGTCTCACTCTGCATACACCCCGTGGTACAGGACCATCTACAAACAGATTCCCCAATTACTTGAACAAAACAGCAGTGTAAATGCCATATAATGAGTTTCATGACTTGTTTTTCAGAGTGTTCTAATTCATTCCATGGACCTTACTTTTAAAAGAGTCCATTTCCCTTTTTAGTTTGCAATAGAAAAATAGGAGCAGAAGGAGGCCACTCAGCCCTTCGAGCCTGCTCCACCATTATTCACAATCACGGCTGATTGTCAAACCCAGTAGCTTAATCCTACTTTCTCCGCATTACCTTTGACCTAATTCGCCCAAGTGCTAGTACTAGTTGGCTCTTGAATACATTCAATGTTTTGGCATCATTTTGGTAATGAATTCCACAGGCTCATCACTCGTTGGGGGAAGAAGTGTCTCCTCATCTCCATCCTAAATCGTCTACCCCGAAACCTCATACTGTGACCCCTGGTTCTGGACAAACCCACCGTTGGGAACATTCTCCCTGCATCTACCCTGTCCAGTCCTGTTAGGATTTTATAAGTCTTTATGAAATTCCCCCTGTTACGCCTGAGCTCGACTGAAAACAATCCCAACTTAGTCAATCTGTCCTCATATGTCAGACCCGTCATCTCCAGAATCAGCCCGATAAACCTTCGCTGCAGTCCTCAAAAGCAAGAGCATTCTTCTTCAGAAAATGATACCAAAACAGCACACAATATTCCAGGTGTGGTCTCACCAAGGCCCTTTATAACTGCAACAACACATCCCTGCTCCTGTACCCAACCTATCATTTGAACGCCAACATATCATTTGCCTTCTATACGACCTGCTGCACCTGCATGCTTACCTTCAGTGAATGGTGCACAAGGATACCCAAGTCCTGCTGCACACTCCCGTCTCCCAATTTACAGCCATTCAGGTAGTAATCTGCCTTCTTGTTTTTGCTTATGAAGTGAACAGACTCTCATTTATCCAAATTATGCTGCTTCTGCCATTGATCTGCCCACTCACCCAACCTGTCAAGATCATGCTGAAGGATCTCTGCATCCTCATCCCAGTTCACCCAACTTGATGTTATCTGAAAATGTGGAGATGTTACGTTTTGTTCCCTCATCCAAATCATTAATATATATTGCAAATAGCTGTGGTCCCAGCACCGATCCTTGTGGCACCTCACTAGTTACTGCCTGCCAAATTGAAAAGCACCAATTAATTCCTACTCTTTGTTTTCTCTCTGCCAACCAGCTTCCTATCCATCTCAATACACTTCCCCCAATCCCATGTGCTTTAATCTTGCACATTAATCTCTTTTGTGCGACTTTGTCAAATGTTTTCTGAAAGCCCAAATTTATTACATTGATTGGCTCCCCCTTGTCAACTCTACTAGTTACATCTTCGTAGAATTCCAACAGATTTTTCAAGCATGATTTCCTCTTCATAAATCCATGCTGACTCTGTTTGATCCTGCCACTGCTTTCTAAATGCTCCGCAATAAAATCTTTGATGATGGATTTGAGAATTTCCCCATTACCCGTTAGGTTTACTGGTCTATAATTCCCTGTTTTCTCTCTACCTCACTTTTTGAATATTAAAAGTGACATTAACTATCCTCCAGTCTGCAGGGACTGTTCCAGGGTCTATAGAATCATAGAAGATGTCCATCAATGCATCCACTATTTCTAGATCTACTTCCTTAAGTACTCTGGGGTGTAGATTATCAGGCCCTGGGGATTTATCGGCCTTCAATCCCAACAATTTTCCCAGCACCATTTCTCTACTACGATTGATCTCCCTCAGCACTTCCCTCTCACTAAATCTTGCCTAATCTGGAATCTGATTTGTGTCTTCTTTTGTGAAGACAGAACCAAAGTATGTATTCAGTTCCTCAGCCATTTCTTTGTCCCCTATTATACATTCTCCCTACATTTGTCTTTACCAATATCTTTCTCTTCATGCACCTACAGTAACTCTTAGCATCAGTCTTTATGTTCCCTACAAGCTTACTTTTGTACTCTATTTTCCCCTTCTTCATCAAATCCCTTGGTCCTTCTTTGCTGAATTCTAAACTGCTCCTAATCCTCAGATTTATTTTTTTTTTGGCCAATCTGTATGTTTCTTCTTTGGATTGGATACTATCTCTTATTTCCTTTGTAAGTCATGGGTTGGCCCTCTTACCCATTTTGCTTTTGTGACAGGCAGGAATAAACAGGTCCGCCATGAGTTCTTTGAATGTTTGCCATTGCCTATCCACTGTCATCCCTTTAAGTAACTCTGCTCAATCTATCAAGACGAACTCACGCCTCATATCCTCGTAGTTTCCTTTATTAAGGTTCAGCACCCTTGTCTCTGAATCAACAAACTCACTCTTCATCTTGATAAAAAAATTCTATCATATTATGGTTCCTCTTCCCCAAGGGGTCTCGTACAGCTAGATTGGCAATGATTCCCTTCTCATTACACAGCAACCAGTCGAAGATGGCCTGCTCTCTGGTTGGTTCCTCCACATATTGGTCAAGAAAACCATCCCGTATACACTCCGGGAATTCCTCCTGCACGGCATTGTGGCTAATTTGATTTGCCCAATCTATGTGCAAATTAAAATCACCTACGATCACTGATAATCCTTTATCACATGCATCTCTAATTTCCTGTTTAATGCCATTCCTAACATCACCACTGAAGTTTGGGGGTCCATATATGACACCCAATAATGTTTTTTTGTCCCTTGGTATTCCTCACCTCTACCTGTACAGACTCCACATTGTCAGAGCTAATATCTTTTCTCACTATCGTGTTAATTTCCTCTTTAACCAGCAATGTTGCTCTGCCAACTTTTCCTTTTCCCCTGTCCTTCCTAAATACTGAATACCTTGGGACATTTAGTTCCCATCCCCAGTCACCCTGCAGCCATGTGTCTGTAATCCCAATTATATCGTACCCATTTACTTCTGTCTGCACAATTAGTTCATCCACTTAATTGCAGATGCTCTGTGCATTAGGGTACAAACCCTTTAAGCTTGTCCTTTTAACAGTGTTTGTCTTCTCATTTTTCTCAATAGCCCTGTTTGAATCTTGTCCTTGGTTTCTCAGCCTATCACTTTTCTTATTCCCTTTTCTAGCTTTGTTTTTGTCCTTGCTGTCTTCTTCTCTGACTCCTTACATAGATTCCCATCCTCCTGGCATACTAGTTTAAACTGTCCCCAACCACTCTAGCAAACATTCCCCCAGGACATCAGTCCTAGTCCTGCCCAGGTGTAACCTATCTAATTTGTACAGGTCCTACCTTCCCCAGAACCGGTCCCAATGCTGCAGGAATTGAAGCCTTCCCCCGACACCATCTTTGCAGCCACATATTCATCCAGTATATCCTTTCATTTCTTCTCTGACTAGCACAAATATACAAAATAATAAGACTTAAATGGTCTTAATATAAACTACTAAAATTGACAGCTAAATTTCTGCTGCATCTCTGTGCTAACCATAGTTCCAATTAACAAGAATGCTTTTCTCTTGCTGTATAAAATGTTCACTCCTTTGTAAATTTTGTTTTCTTATATTTCAATCCTGATGAGTGCAAGACAAATGATTATGTTTCTTTATGTCATGACTTCATGTTTCTTTTTAGTAATGCTTGAGAACATTGTTGCTCTTAGCTCCAATGGCTACTCGAAAATGGATTATTGTGCATTAATGTCATGTCCACAGAATTGTAGACAGTGCGATCTGATAAAGGGAGATCAGCAAGTCTTGAATGCAGGCAAAATATATAATCCATCATGTTTGCCTGCATATTTAGAGTTCATACATTTTTGTTAATTTAAGGGGTACCTTCTTGCCATACCAGACGTCGAAAATGTGACCATTGAGCTAAACATAGTTCGAGAGTCACACAGAGCAGGCAGGTGCTTAGTAAATCTCAAACAAAGTCAACATGGTATTGTAATAGAGAAATCATATTATATTCATTTATTGAATATCCTTGAGAAAGTAACAAGCAATGCAGATACAGGGAACCTGTAGCTGTTGTGCACTTAGATTTCCAGAAGGCATCTGACAATTTGTCACATCAAAGATTACTAAGCAAACAAGTAAGTCATGGTATTACAGATGTGTTGGGGGTCGGGGGAGGGGGGAGGGTAAACATTTGCATGGATAGAAGATTGGTTAGCTGCTAGCACACAGGGAGTCATTTTCTTTCCCAGTAAAGAGGGCTGGACTGATTCTATCCCACACCCCACTCCTCTACAGCCCACGACAAAGTGTGAATTTAAAGGAAGGTAAATCTGCCTATTATATATTTGATTGTACATAACTCAGCTGGGACATCATGTTGCAGCTGTACAGCATGTTTATGAAGCCACTTTTTGAGAACTATGTACAATTCTGGTCACCCATCTGTAGGAAGGATATTGTTAAAATTGAAAGGGTGCAGAAAGGGATTTACAAGGATGTTGCTGGGACTGGAGAGTTTGATTTATAAGGAGAGGCTGAATAGGCTGGGCCTTTTTTCTCTGGAGCATCGGAGACTGAGAGGTGACCTCACAGAGGTTTATGGAATCATGAGGAGCATGGATAGGACAAATAGCCAAGGTCCTTTTCTCTAGGGTGGGGGAGTCCAAAAGTAAACAACATGCATTTAAGGTGAGAGTGGAAAATTTGAAAAGGACCTGAGAGGTAACTTTTTCACACGCAGTGTGGTGCGTGTCTGGAACAAACTGCCAGAGGAAGCGGTGAAGGTGAGTACAATTACAATATTTAAAAGGCATCTGGACGGGTATATGAATAGGAAAGTTTTAGAGGGTTATGGGCAAAATGCTGGCAAATGTGATTGGTCAGATTAGGATGGCTGGTCAACATGGATGAGTTCGACTGAAGGTCTGGTTCAGTGCTGTATGACTCAATGAGCAACAAAATATTAGAATGCAGGTACAGCAAATGCTTCAGAAGACAAATGGAAAGTTGTTGATAGCAAGGAGAATGGAACTTAAAAGTAAAGATCTTTATTACAGTTATATATGACATTGGTGAGACTATAGATAGACTGCTGAGTATAGTTTTGGTTTCCTTATTTAACAAATGATAAACTGTATTTGAAGCTCTTCAGCGGCATTTCACTAAAGTGATTCCTGGGACGAGGGGTTTATCATTTCAAGAAAGATTGAACAGGCTGTCTCTGTACTTTTTGAAGTTTAGAAGAATGTCAGATTATCTTATTGAACTTACAAAAGCCTGAGGGGACTCGATAGACTGGATGTTGAAAAGACTTTTCTCTTGGGGGAGACGTATAAACTATGAGGCGAGGTTTGAAAAACAGGATTTAAGATGGACGCGAGGAGATTTGTTTTCTCTCAAAGGATCACAACTTCCTCAGTGATCAGTAGAGGTGAGATCATTTAATATTTTTAAGGCAGAGGTGCACAGTAAATTAACTAAGGAGGAAGTAAAAAGGTATCAGAGGTAGGCAGCAACGTGAATTTGTGGTCACAACCACAAAATGATGGAGAAAATCAGTTCTGACGAAGAGTCTTAGGAGTCAACAATGTTAACTCTCTTTTTTTCCCCAGAAACACTGAACACTGAACACAGACCTATTGAATTCCCCAGCATTTTCCATCTTTATTACAGATTTCTGGCAACCACGGTATTTTGTTTTCATTTGAATTTTGTAACAAAGTCTCCTGATGACAATGAAAGATAATTTGGCCGTCCAATATTTATTCATATTCATGACTGGGTTACACATTACTTTCCATAACCATTGCACCACCATTCTCTAGGTTGTGTTACAACCGAATGGAAAAGGATGAATACTTTCACACCTTGAATTTTGCTATTAGACAATTTGAATTTTTAAGACGATATGAATTTTTCCAATTTAGTATCAACTTGATCATGTTAAATATATATGAAGAAATAAGCCAGAAAGATCTCGTGTTAACAAAAGTAGGGAAATAGTTTTATTGTAAACTCACTCAATTAAAGCAAGACTTATTAAAAATGTGGATTCTATTCCACACTCAATACACAAGTGTAAAAAACAGAACAACCTTTGAGGTGGGAGAGATGGAGTTGGAATGAAGTTAAAGTCCCTGAGAAAGCAGAGTTATAAGTTTTATGGTTCCTTTGCTGATCTTGTAGTTCTAGAGGCATTGTGACCATTGTGAGCTGGATGTTCTTCGGATGACAGTCTTTTTTAAACTTTTTTTTAGCGTGGATGCTATGGCACTTGAAATTCTTTTTATTTGTAAGTTCTCTATTTCTGTGATGTATTCTAATTAATAACAGAGATTTGGTTTGATTTTGAAGAAAAAAACATTATGAGACCTGCTGATACTATTCCATCCTGCAGGTTTTGTTCACTTTATCACTTTCTATAATAAACAGACAAGCCTGTAATCAGAAGTTTTCATGAGAGACATGTTGGCACACAATGGCGAAAATCCATATTAGCAAAAATGTATTGGTCTCTCAGTGTTAAAGCAATTAAGGGGCAAATTATTGCAGGTGCTTGAATCTGAACTGAAAACAAAAAATGCCGGAGATCACAGTGGGTCAGGCAGTATCCATGGAGAGAAAGCAAGCTAATGTTTCAAGTCTAGATGACTTTTCATCAGACTCTTCATGAAGAGTCATCCAGACTCAAAACATTAGCTTGGTCTCTCTCCATGGATACTGCCTGACCCACTGTGATCTCCGGCAATTTTGTTTTCAGTTAAAGCAATTAAGCTTTCATGGAAACAGATAAGGGAGTTCTCAGCAAACTTTTTTTTTCCGTATGCTGGGTTTTGAAAGATCTTTTTTGTCTCCAGCAGTTTCTATATTCAAGATGGCTGCTAGCTATTGTCTTTAAATTTCTTCAAAAGATTTCAAACAACAATGACTGTGAAATTCTACAGGGGAAATGACAGATATACTTTTTGTTAATCACTTTCAGAGGTTTTTTTGAAACCTGGATATATTTGTACCTAAGTGACTTCTGCAGTCATTTTAAAATGTCCTGGCTCATTTAAGCTTTTGTTTTAGAAATGAAATCCCAAGTTTTAAATCAAGGAATGAAGCCACAGGTTAATAGTCTATATGCTATAGCTTTGTGACAACTGGGAAATGGTCTTCAACAGTAACTTATGTAGAGAAATGTACTGATGATGAGTTAATATTGTGATCAAATTCAACACACCTTATTGAAACTATTTATTTAAAAAAATGTTGTTCTGATAGTAGCTTTTAAAATTTCATTTTCTCATGGATTGGGCGCATCACTGGTAAGGCCAAAACTTGTTGTCCTGTGAATGCTTCCTCAAAGGAGAGATAGTTGACTATTTTAGAGGACAGTAAAGTCAAAGACATTAAGGGTTTAGGCCCGAAATGTCAAGTTTTCCTGCTCCTATGATGCTGCTTGACCTGCTGTGTTCATCCGGCCCCATGCTTGTTATCTCGGATCCTCCAGCATCTGCAGTACCTTTTATCTCTGATACAATTTTAACCCCACTGCGAAGCCTCTTCTAAGGATGCCTTCCCTGAAGAAGTTACCCTCCTCCCTCCGGACAAACCTTATTTCAGAACCCTCTTCCCCTCCCCCATTTCTGATGAAGGGTTTAGGCCCGAAACGTCAAGTTTTCCTGCTCCTATGATGCTGCTTGACCTGCTGTGTTCATCCAGCCCCATGCTTGTTATCAAAGACATTAATGCCTGTTTAGACGAAGACCAAGTAAGAATGAAGTTTTCCTTCACTCACAGATACTTAGTAACTGGATGGGTTTTTGCAACAATTATTAGTTGTTTTATGGCCACTAGCTTTTCATTCCAAAATTATTAGTTGAATTTAAATTTCACCAGCTGCTGCTCGGATCTGAACTCAGCTCCCCACAGCATTAGTCTCAGCTCTGGATTACTAGTTCAATAACATTATCGCTATACTAACATTTCTCTAGCTTGTGTTTAAACAAAGTTGCTAAATTTTGAAAACAAGTTGACTAGTGCTGGTCAAGGGATACACTGCATAGACTTCTACCCTCACAGAAACAACAGATTTCCAAACTTTCAAATTACTTAATATCTTGAGATTTGTTAAATCCTTTGAAAGAATGAAATGTAAATGAAATTTATACAAAAGAAAGCATTAAATTATAAATGGACACTTGGACATAATTTGTCAAGGATGGGTTACTTATTTCAGTCTTGTATCAGTAAAAGCAGGCTTGCGCTACTAGTGGCGGTAACTTTGAGCAAAGGAGCAGTGATTTTGTGACATTGTCTCACGATGCAGATTGCATCAGCCTGGATCCTATCACTACTTCCAGCAGAAACAGTGATTTACTTAACCTTGTTTTTCAATTCTGGGTACTTTATTTGCTACTAATGATGAGGTCTCCTCTACATTAGAGAAATAAAATGCAGACTGATAGCAGTTCAGGGTGATTGCTTTGCAGAACAGCAGAAATGTGGCCTCAAGCTTCCGTTTGCCTGTCAATTCAATTCCCCGTCCCGCTCTTACTCTGATGTCTCTGACCTTGGACTCCTACCTAGTTCCAATGATGCTCAATGTAAGCTTGAGAGGAAGCCTCATTTCTTTTGATTCTGCATTTTATAGCCCCTGGACTCAGCATTGAGTTCAACAATTTCAGAAGCACTGCCTTCATTACAGCAGCTGTTGATAATGATTTTACAATGTCCATTTATATCTCCTTAGGTTACAGTAGGGAAAGCAATTTGAGGAGATGATAAGGATCTCCATTATCTGCATTCCATTAGGTAGGATGATGGTATTGTATTATTGTCACTGGACTAGTAACATAGAGGACCAGGCTAATGGGCACGTGGGTTTCAATCTCACCATGCCACATGGTGAAATTTACTTCAATAAAGTCTGTGATTGAACGCTGACTTAAGTTGACCACGGACCCACTGTCAACTATTGCAATAACCCATCTGGTTCACTTATGTCTGTTAGGAAAGGGAATTATCATCCTTGCTTAGTCTGGCTTACATCTGACTTGAAACGGTGACAAGTGCAGACCTTGCCATTGACACCACGTCCTGTGAAAGAATAGTATAAAAAAAAATGTTTCTAAGGAAGTGATGGAAATAAGCTATCGTGGATTACATCAAATATATGGCAGAGAATCAGGCCATTAAGACCCATTAGTCCATGCCAACTTTAAAGACCCATATAAGCATCCTCCTCTCTTTCATCATTTAAATCTATGATTGTAACCCTCTATTTCCCTTATCCCTCATGTGATTGCCTCGACTCCCCTAAAATACATCAACACTATTTCCTTCAAACACCAGTTGTGATAGCAAGTTCAGATTTCTTTTGAATTGCTTGTCAGGTTTATTAATCATGATTTTGTACTAATGGTCTCTGGTTATGTTTTTCCGGAGTTAAGGTTCATTGTCTTTATAGTTACAATATTCTGAGACTGCAGAGGAGAGAATAGTGATTGGTAAACAGCTACCACCAAAAATAGGATAACAAGGTGAAGAAGGGTCTAGGCCCGAAAAGTCAAGCTTTCCTGCTCCTATGATGCTGCTTGGCCTGCTGTGTTCATCCAGCTCTACACCTTGTTATCTCAGATTCTTCAGCATCTGCAGTTCCTACTATCACCAAAAATAGGAATTTGTCTACAGAATGAATTGGTTGAAAAGGAAATATTGAACATGTTCACATATTATACAATTGTCAACCATTAATTAATAAGTACATTTTTAACAATATTTGAAGCATAATTTTACTTGCCATCTTAAAAAATATTCTCCCACCAGAAGCCATATTTACATTGTATTGTAGAGTCATAGAGTTATACAGTATGGAAACAAAATCTTCTGTCCAACGTGTCCATGCTGACCAGATATCCTACACTGATCTACTCCGACTTGTCAGCTTTTGGCCCATATCCCTCTAAATTATTTCTATTCATGTACCAATCCAGATGCCTTTTAAATGTCATAATTGTACCTGCCTCTACCACTTCCTCTGGTAGCTCATTCCATACACCCATCACCATCTGCATGAAGAAGTTGCCCCTCATACCCCTTTTAAATCTTTCCCCTCTCACCTTAAACCTATGACGTCTAGTTTTGGACTCCCCTACCCTGGGAAAAAGACCTTGGCTATTCATGCTATCCATGCTCCTTATAATTTTATAAACCTCTGTCAACCCTTTCAAATACCATCACAATTTTAAGTAGCTCAATTACATCATACTTAGCCTTTCAAATGAAAGGATAATGTGTCATGTTTTTGTATCCAGCCCTCATAACTTATTTCTTTTGTTTTAAACTCTGGCACCATTGTAGCAAATTTTCAGTGTCCATAATCCTTCCTGAGGTCGGTACTCAAACTGAATGCTGTAGTCAGGACAGTGTAAGTCCAAGACTCTGCACAAATGAAGTGCAACTTCTACAATATTGAATTTCAACCCTTTGAGATAAGGGTCAACAATCCATTAGTCATTTATATGATATTTTGTGCTGATAACTGAGCTTTTAGTGATTTATATACATGGACAATTACATCACTTTGATCTTCCACAGCTGTAAGACTCTCACCATTCAGTAAATATTTTGATTCAATTTTCTCAGATCCAAAGTGGTTGACGTCATGCTTGTCAATATTGCACTTTACTGATTTATTTTTGATTCACAAAGTCTGTATGCTCCTTTGTGATATTTACAGATACAAAATTTTGTAAGATTGTTACAGTTGTGACTGTCTGTACGAGTTTGAGCAAATAAAGTGACGAAGAGTTTCAAGTGATCTACTCTAAGTTGTGCCTGACAAGAAGCTTGGGGTTCTTTTTTGTAAAGCGGATAGGGGAGTCCAGGTCAATTTCCTGCAAAGAGGGTTCAAGATTTTCATATTTGTAGTCTATAGCGCTATCATTTGTAACTGTGGGTAGACCATTAGTCTTTAAGTGCTATGAACCCAGCTGATGTTATTACTGGACAAGTCAGATCCCAGACAGAAATCTGGCTTGATAAATTGTTTGTTTATTCTACAAGGCGGTCTTTCATTAAAACACAGTAATACTGTGGATCTGGTTTTAACAATAAAACAAAAGTTTATTACAGAAAAGAAATGAAAAGCTATTTATATATAACATAGTTTGAAAGATCACAAAACACAAACTAAAACATAACGTTCCACCCATGCAACATTTCTTTTAGGAACACAAACCCGCAAGGAAACGTTTTCTTCTCTATCACACCTATAATATGGACTTAACTGTTAATTTCAATTCCTGGTCTTGACACGCTTTCTTGAGTTTTCATACAACCGAGTTTGGACTTTCTCAAATTTGAATAATCCCTTCAGGGTTTTAACCAAACATTCTGGTCTGGGTCTCTCAAACTAAAACTCTTCAGCTGAGGAAACATAATTTGTATCTGTTCTGAACTATCCTGTTTCTTCAAGAGGAATTGTTTTATACATCTAACTTCAACCAGGACTTTTGCACCAAAAGTCAAAACCAAAATCTTCCTAAGTTATGGATGTATCCCTTTATTTAAAAAAAATCCTCCTGATTCTTCTAACCGAAAGCAGGCTGGTGCCGATCAATTTCTATTCTGTCTGTACATAAATCTATATAAATGAATTCCCATTCGGAATCCATGAACACTCTTTCATAATATTTTGCAAAAAGGAAAACACCATAGCTTTATACATGTTGACAAAATAATTGTTAACACCACCTCCCATACACACAAATCAAAAGCCACATCCCTCTAGTTCAAAATGCAAACGATAAAATAAATGATATTTTTAATATCACATCTCACATCACACAAGTTTTACAGGGAGGTATTAGGAATATCAGGTTTTATAATAGAATTAAATGGGCACTTCAAAGTATAACTAAGATACAGGGGTCTTGGTGATTTCCTGGATAGTTAATGAACATTTCTACATAGATAAAAGACCCATGTGCTTCATGCTGCCATAAGAATAGGCTTTAGAAATGAAAAAGCCATTGTAAAACTGGGTAATTTTTTTCAAAGAGACAGAGACTCCTGCACCTGAAGCAGAGGAAATAGTGTGTTTATTATTCAACACAGATAAAATGGCTGGGTAATTTCATTCGGATTTCAAGAAACCAAATTAATTAGAATTTAAGCAAGGTTAGAAAATTCACAATTTTGGCCAGAGGGAGGAACAGTCATGGTAATCCTTCGTCTGAAAGTTGGTTAGGAGTTGAATGTTGCCTGACTTGGAGAGGAATAATAAAGGATATCATTGAGAGTGACTTGTTCCAGGAGAATGCAATCCCATGCCTGGAGTTTTACAGTCATTTCAAAACTTAAATGACGAAATTTTTTTGTAGTCTGGAAAATAAGTTGTCCAAAAACTAATGTTTAATCAACATTGTTTACAGTTTGTTTGTTACAATAGAAGGTTTAAACTTCAAAATTGTGCCATGCCATTATTCTAGACAATCACTAGAAATAAAAACACCTTTTTAAAATATTCTTGGTCTTCATAGAGATTGTAACAGTTAGTTGAAAATTTGAAGACTCTGCACGGATGCCTGGGGAACATCACCTGCCCCTTGTTGACAATCATAAGAGTGAACTCTCTATCCTTCTGATCTGTCTTCTCTCTCCTAACAAATTCCTGATTCTTGTGACAAGATTACCTCAAATTCCACGTGCTCTCAATTTTTTAAACAATTACTTCTGCAGAATCACACCAAATACTTGCTAAATCTGTATGGACAACATCTATACCATTCACTATTCAGTATGCTGGTGACCTTTCTAACAGAATTAAACAGCTTAGAAACCGACACTTCCTGTACTCACACTGACTTTTTCTGATTAATTAATACTTGTTGAAAAGCTCATTCGCTTTGTCTCTGATGACAGATCCCAGTAACAATCTCAAAAGTGATGTTAAACTGACGAGTCTGTCACTGCTTGGTATCTTCCCCATTTCCTTGTTAAATAATGGAGTGACATTTCCAATTGTCCGATTTGAAAGCACAATTCCCAAGGTTACAAAGTCACAGATACCTATTGCTCAGTGGTATAAGACAAAGTTGTGCAATTTCCTCAAAGTTCAACTGGTTAAAATACAGCTGCTGTGAAATTTTACAAGATCCAATAATAGGCCCAAGGATCACAACACATAATTAACCTCTTGCTTTCAATGCAGCCAAAACACAAACATTACGTTTCTTCTCATTTAAATAATTGCTTCGTGCAATATGTGCTAGATTTGGAGTGGCTGTACACCCAAAATTGCCAGAAGCTTGCAAGGAATTTAAATTAGCCTGCAGTACAACAAATCTGCTTAAAGGGGAAATGCATTTTGGCTGAAGATCTTGTTGGAAGTCATTATAAAAGTGAGTTTGGCTGTCGAAATACAGAAGGATGCTCAAAGATACTGTACTGTACTGAAGGATACTGTACTGGAAGCCATAGTTGAGGAGGTGAACAGGAGGAGAGATGTCCTTTTTGGTAAGAGCCAGGACATACTCCAGATAGGCTTTCAGAAGGCAGAGGGAATGGATAGCCATGGTGGTCAATACCAGGAGCCTAACCCCATGAATTTACCCGCAGTGCTATGAGAGGTTCTATAACTGGTTAAATTCAACAAAGAAATCTTCAAAATGCTGTGTCCATCAAATGCACCGCTGGCCTCAAACACTTCTCAGTGCATCACGCACCCATCATTAAACAACTCACAATCACTGTCACTTACAACTAAAAACTAAAAATTTGTAGTTTCACCTCACCCTCACTGAGTTAATACTGTTATCCATATCTCAAACCTTGCTTACGTTGTCAGCAACTTAACCATGAGAGTTACATTTTTAAATGGGGGTCCATTCAGTTATCAGACTTTCCAAGAGCTCAAATGCATGTAAATACATTCTTGTCTTGTTCGAGTAGGAGGTGTCATAGGTTTATTTGATGAACAGAGTCGAGCTTCAATGTTTGTTTATTTCCTTGATATGCTACTGTATGGAACCAAATTTCCTTGTGACATTTCAAGTATACTTTTGAAGTTAAAAACATTCAAACACATGGTACCACATGCTGAAGAATGTACTAAAGCTTGGGACAGCCGCCACCAAGACACAGTGGGGAAAGACGACCATCTAAGGTCTTTTTGCCAAAGTACAATGTAAGTCCATTCAGTTATCAAACTCTCCCGGTATCTGAAGTATATATAAATAATATGTTGCATAAGTAAGAAATGCCTTTAGGTTGTTGGAACTGTCAGGAAAGTCAAACTCCAATGACTGTTTGTTCTCAAAAATGCAAAGACTGCGCAGAACCAAACTGCTCTCATGACTATATCTGTATACATAGATATTTTTATGAATTAAGTATATCTTTGAAATTTAAAAAAATGCAAACCCATGGTACCACACTCACCGACTAATTTGCTGCAAGATAAGTTGTTGTAGAATCATAAACCACAGTATTTAACTGGTGGGGAATTCATAGCCATGTGACCTTGCTATCATGAAGGAGATGGTGCCCATCAGTTTTGGCCATCCCTGTCTCATGCCTTAGACAGTGTACGGGCTGAAACTTTTGAAGACAACTCTTTCCCACATCCCATTTCGATCTCATCTCACAAACTCTTATGCTATTTCTGTAAATGCCAGGATGCATGTCCTTCCCTCACTCCAGCCCAGCTTATGTACCTTCTCCTTTCAGAAACCTAAGATTGCAAACAGGCCAGGAAGTGATGCAAAAGGAGGAGAATAATGAAGAAAGGGAAAAACATTAACTGTTCTTCACACTCATAGCCATCAGTTCAGCTAAGGATAGTGTGCGCAATTGAGGCAACAAGTCAAGTGTAGGATCTGAACATGGCAAATCATTTGGGACAAATGATCTGCAGACTAAGCAAGAGATGGAATTGTGCAGTTGCCAGCTTAGCAGAGTGTGTGTTTGCACACTGGTTCTGCTGCAGAGGCCTCAGTGGAAAACTTTACTGGGTTAGCCTGTGAAGGATAGCTGATGGCTATGCATAAATGACACAATGGCGAATTTACTGTCTTGTTAGAAAGCCTGTGGTCAAGGATTATGTAGTGGTTTGGTATCAATTTGACGCTGGGGTCTACACAGAGCTTGAAGGTCTCTAATGTGAAAAATGGTGACAATACTTGTGGTTTCATCACTTGCAGTTTGATGGCTGATGTCTTAGCTTTCATTGCACTACAAGCAGAGGCCATCAGATATTTGTTCTGCAGTGAAATCTCAGGCTGAAATCATGCAAGTTCAACTTGCTCCTACAGGATTCAATTTGCTGCCAACATGACTGCAGATGCCAGCATTCAAAGGGGCTGGTAGAATGTTCCAGCAGCCCAGCAACATATTCTCTAACATATTGCTCATGTCTGTCAGGGGGAAGACATGACACTGTAGGGTTTGAACCTTTGGATTACAGCTATCATTCTCCTAGCACTGTCACTACACCAGTGCTCTTGTTACCACTCTGAAATCCCAGATTGCTACACCACATGCCAAAGGGGTGTAGTCTGAAGCCAGGCCTACTCGGAGCCAGAATTGCTCAAGGACATCTGACAAGATTATGTGTAGCCTCCTTCAGTGAATGTTTGTGGATTTGCATCATTACTGAGATAGCACTAGATAGGAGGACTAGGACAGTGATTCTATCATAGCGAAAATGGGCTGTCAATATTACAATTCCATCATTTGATTTTACAACCTGACACTTTCATGATCTAAAAAATGGTCTTAAAAAAGACAATGCTGACCATAAATAGCCATTGTGATCATTTGTTTGACATGGGCAATTCATATGGAATGCACGAAAGCAGTAGCTTAGAATTAGGATTTTAATCATGAAGCACTGAAACTTAGTGAGTTATCCAGAAATTTGCAACATTTATTGTAATCTCACTTGCATGATAACTTTATGATTTAAAGATGAAAGGCCACCTGCAGTGTGTTCACCTTGGAAAGGAAAATGGAGTTAGACTTGAGATATACAAGCAAACCACATCTCAGTAATTTGCTTTGACCAACAAGAAAGCAACATAGACCGAACAACCTGAGATTCACACTCAGTGCCATGTGTCACCACCTGCACAATCTCAATTTCTCTCTCCATCATTATCACCTCATGTTACCTCAAGGCTGTCAGATCCCCACTTGGATATTTCTCTCTGGCTCACTTGACACCCAAGCAAGAAACGGTTCCTCTTCCTTACAGGTGTTAAAAGACACAGTTCTCAACAAGTCATGTTGTATGTGAAACATTAACTCTGTTTCTCTCTCCACAAATGGGTGCCAGATCTATGGAGTTTCTCCAATACTTTCTGTTTCTATTATGGAAAGAGAAAGGGAATTTAAGCTGAGAAGGGAGACTGAAAGCAGTTCTGGTGAGGGAACAACACATTAACTCAGACTTCATGGCTAAAGGTTTCAAATTTTCACATGTTGTCCTTCTGTTTGACAAAGAAAAGGTAGACATCTTTACCTCTTTTGAAAAATTAGCACAGCAGATGAAGTGACCAGTCCATCTAAAGCCATGGCTACTATAGCGCAGAACAACAGGAATTCTCATGAGATTTATTTGAGAAGCATGCTACTGTGAGCAGCAAAAGGAGCTATTTTAAGTGGCTACCGGTTAGAGCCAGAGGCATAGAGGCAATAATTCCATATTCTCAAAAAACCATCTGGCCAGAAGTATTGAGAAGATGAACAGCTTTCACAGCTCACTTTTGACAAGTGGATACAAGCAGTTAAAATTGAAGCTATCTACATAAACTATGTGTGCAAATTTACTTTGAGGAGTTCAAAAACTCCACACCCTTCCCAATTCAAACTCAGGTGAAGGAACAGAGTGTAGCAGGACTTAACATGCAGCAATTCTAGTTAATTACTGTGAATTAACACACAAACTCGAGGAAGTTGAGGTCTGGAAGCTATCACAGCCCAAAGAGAGGTAGGGGCAAGACAGATACATCAAAGACAGCCTGCAATGAAAAGGGAGGCCAGACAGAGAAGATATAACATGTCCCTGAGCATTAAAAGAAGGGAATTGGATGAAAGGCAGGTGGACGACCACTTCAAGTGCAGGAAATCAAAGTGCACATAGGAAACCTGTTGGTTCCCATAAACTGAAGGTAAAAGACGAGTCTCTGCAGCATTAAGGGTAGTTAATGACTGCTAAGGCTTGCCTGTGCACCTGAACAGCTGTCTAATGGTGACCACTGGTTGCACGGAGCAGCCAGAGAGAGAATCCACTTCTCAAAGACACTGGCTGCTCATAGAAATTGCCAGTGAGAAGGAAATAAATGTAAAAATCCAGTAGGCTAATAAAAGGGATCATGGGCTAAAGGAGTTTGCAGGTGTCACTGGTTAGAGATTACTTCGAGAGTGAAGTTGTTACAGCTCTGAAACATAAAAACATGGAAACATGGAAACATGGAACTAGGAGCAAGGGTGGGCCATTCAGCCTGCTCCACCATTCTTTATGATCATGGCTGACTATCCAACTCAAAAGCTTGTCCCTCTTTACCCCAACTCCTTTAATTCCTTTAGCCTCAAGTGCTATATTTAATTCCTTCTCGAAATCATATAGAGTTTTGACTTGAACTGCTTTCTGAAAATAGTGTGCTAACAGTTAGGATTGAAGAGCTTGTCAATGTCAGAAATAAATATTTGCATGGCAATGGTTTGATTGTTAGAAAAATATTTAACCCAAAGAGCAAAGAACAGCCCAGAGAGGTTGTAGAGGCTTGAAAAAGCCAGTAGCCAGCTGCAGAAAAAGCCCAGGTCTGAGTGAGGTTCAAAAGACCCAAAAGAGGCAGCAAAACCCATAAGGTTCAAGTTAGCAGATATCCACAGATGCCCAGTAGCCATCCTCGAGTCTACCAAAGGTGGCACAAATGGTAAGCGCATAAGTGGAACACTATAGAATGAAGGCTTCATGACTGCTACCAGGATACAGGACAGACCATTAGTTATATCATACATGGAGAAGGATTGCTAGATGTGTCAAGATAGAATCCAATTGGATGCTGCACCTCTGAGAGTTTATGTGGAACTTCCTCATATCAATGGTACACTGAATCATGGGAAACTTGCAATCCTGCTTCACTTTGGTGACAGAGAATGTGATATATTCAGCTATTTTGATATTTGAAACCTCAGGAACCTCCATTATCCAATAACGGACATCAAACTGGGCAGTGTCAAATTGCACTGCCTCCAGCCTGTAAACCGCTAGAAACATAAAGATTCATGGCCGTTATCTCTTTTCTACCTACTGACAATACAGTCTGTGCCCTGCTATTTTGGCAGATTACAATGAAACTTCCTTATTGGTGCTGAGACATTTGACACAGTGTTACACCTGGAAGTCAGCATAGGTAGAAGAATCGCTCCCTGAATGCCCCGACGGATATAACATCCTATTGACAGACCACCTCTCACTTCTCCACCTTCCCCTTACAGTGTCTCATCTGTGCCACCTTTCCTCATTCTCTCTATCCTGCTGTCAGTTTATACAGTTGCAAAATACTGCAGCTGTGTCTAGGAGAAAGTGGTTTGTGCAGAAACCTTGAAGTCAGGACGGAATTTTTTCAGTTGGTGCTACACCATTCACTTTCAGACTTCAGCAACTTTAGGCAAAGTGCTGAATGCACCAAATACTTCGACAAATGCAGCAAGAACCAGAAACAATTAAATCAGCCCGAAGAAATTGTTGTTCTGTTGACTGCCTGACAGCACTTCCTTCTGCTGAACATGTGAAAGGTTCAAAGGGGACATTAGTTGGAGTGTTCAGCACCAGAACAGTAGGACTGGCATTAAATTAGAGGAACACACTGACTAATGTCACAACCTGCCTCTGCTGCATACTTACAGTGGATACTCCCCTCACAGATGTCAATGCCCTCAGCAATATGGCCTTCCTTCTGTCACTACAAGAATGTTGCATACATGTAGTAAACATGATCTTAGAGACAAAATGGCAGCAAGAAAGCTGTTGCTAACCATCTGAATTTTGTGGGAAGGAGGTTCTATAGAAAAGCCTGCCTTTTTGAAAAAGTACGCAGGTTGCATTCAAATTTTGGATTATGGGCAGGAGAAGGTCATTCACCCCAAGTCAAAAAAGTGAAATATTTTGAAATAAAACTATCTCACATCTATTTCTCTTTTATGTGCAGTTTGGAGAAAATTGAAAATTGACAGCTTGATTCAATGTGTGGGCTGTGTGTGCCAGGAGCACTTTATGCATCCAGTTTACACTCAATGGACATCTAATTGATCATAGAATTGTTTCTTTGAAATAGGAAGCATCAAATTGACAATCAGATGCAACTCACTTCAGTACAAAAATCCACCCACAACAGTAGTAATTCTCTCACAAATTAATTCAATGTCATAAAACTTGATAGCATTCTGAAACGACTGATGGACTTTACAAGGTGTGGAATTACATTCCACAGACTTACATTATGGAAACAGGTATTTCAACTCAACTTATGTGTGCTGATATTTATCCTTCAAGAAGCAGCAGTCTTAATCCCATTTACCTGGTCTGTTTACATATCTCAATGATTTTTCCTTTCACTATTTATTTAACCTATTCTTCAGTACTGATACAATTTCTACTACCACTAAGACATGCACCTAAGGATGGTTCCACCTGGGTACGTGCCCTAGGCTTCCGTACTCATTGCAGAGGCCCTCCTACTCATCGTGGCATAGCCCCTGCAAGCTTTGCAGTGCTAGCGCCAGCCAGGCATGGGACCGACTCTCCAGCCCTTAGAGCCAATCCTTATCCCAAAATTATGGATCTGACTTGCTGGCTTATACTGATACAGTGTGTGCTTGAATCAGGTCTACCCTAAACATCTGGCATGTAGTGTTATATCTGTGTCCCTCCATTTGATTGTGATACAGTCTGTGTCTATGCCATCCGTGTTCTAATGAAACATAGCAAAGGATCAGAGATTGAATTTACCTCGTTCACAATGCAAACCTAGTCCCAAATTTGAATTACAGACATCAGCAGTAAAGGCCTTTTTCTTGTTTAGTCGCAGATTATTTGGCATCGTTGTGACATATTCAATCACAATAGTACGCACGTATTTACAATTTATTGTGCTACATCATGCTTTTCTAAATGTCCCCTTTATCCAGTTGGAATACGATTCGGGTTGAAAAAAATATCAGGTCAGAGTCTTTTTGTTATCGAAATTATTGCGATAAAGGTTTAACCAGCACTTCGTCTGCACCTGTCACTTTGCTTCAAAGCCCAGAATATTCTTTCCTCAGCTTCACTCCATCCAATTAAGACAGAGCTACAAGCCAAGCAGGTGTAAGGTGCAAGCTGCCGCTTGTTCACATTTGCAATTATCAACAGAGAAACACATAAGTGGAGACACATGGCACAACTGCTCCCATAGCAACAGCAAGCACACAGGCTCTCAGCAAATTTTAACGTGACAGTTTGACATCTCCTCCCATGAAAAGATGATTTTTGTGTTTGCCCTTTCAGTGAGCTTCATACTCATTGCTGTGAGCACAAGCAGCATCAGCCTTTAGCCCACTGTCACGTAAGCACGGGTTTAGGCACTAAGACTCATCTGTTCTCTTGACAACTGAGGCTCAGCTAAGTCCTGTAATTTAAAGCAGAAGGTTCCACGTTTATTTGAGTATTGTCACTTGTGTTCATCACTAACAACCAAAACCTTGTTGTACATTTTATCGATTTTTCTGTCTAAAGCAGCTAAAATAAGGAAAACAAAGTCAAAGGGCAAATTATTCAAGCAGAAATATTCCACCTTGTTACCTTTCATGTTTCATTTGCTTCTGATGAAAAAAGTAAAGATTGGTGTTAGTTCAGAGACAAAGAGATCCCATTCTTTTGCAAAGTCCTCTGTAGAACACCTCATTTATATAAACAGTCATAAATTGATTGTTAATAAAACTCATTCTGCATTTTCTGTTGATAATAACCTGCTTCATAATTAAAACTTCAACTTTATTATTCCAATCAGGAAAAGTATGAATGTATATCAATAGTAAAAAAAAAACTTATGCTTACATTGCACCTCTCACAAGCTCAGGATGTTACAAAGCACTTTGTAATCATTGAAATACTTTTGGTGTGTGGTAACTGCTTAAAAATGTAGAAAACATGGCACTGATTTCAGGATTGGCTTTTCGTTCTTTGTCTGCTGACACCCTGCCTCAATATTAAGACATTGAAACACGAAGTGTGACGCAACTTGATGGACAAGTTCTCACATTCTGAACAACCAGTGGCAAGCTACTCCAAGTCATTAATGTCAATGCTGCAAAGTTTCAAGGAAACCTTCAGAATACCATTAAATCCTTTTCATTGACCTCTCTCAGAATGTTAGCCATATGAAACTCTGAAATGTGTTCAGTGCTACCTACACTGACCTCTCAAAGATCACCACTGATGAGGAGACACAACACCTGATCAGCTCTGCCAGCTTAGCCTTGTACGAAGTGGAGCAGCAAGTGTTTGAAAACACTTGCAAAATGATGCAAAACCATGTCGACGTAACCATTGTCATTGCCTTACACTTGTACAGCAATGAGACCTGGATCGTGTATCAACAAAAACCTAACAGTGTTGGAAGAATTCCACCAGCAATAGCTCTACTACTCCTTAAGATTCAATTGGACGATCATTGATCGGACACTAGAATCAGTCTTGATACCAAATCCACAGGCAGTTAGGCAAACTCCGCTGCAATAGGTGAGCTACAGTGGTCAAATGGCCAAAAAATACACTATCTTCTGCACCAAGTCCTATCCTCACACCATGAATAATCTCCCTGAAACCCAGAAATAAATATCTTCCACTGAAAACATCAAACAATAAACTGCATCAAGATTCAAGAGGTTAACTTACAGCTGGATTTTCAGAGTTGAGAAGACTCCAAGAATTTTAAAAAATGGCAGTGGGACCCAGATGGGAAAGAGGGTGGGGCATGGACACCCACAGCATAAATAACCAATTTGTTTGATAATTTAAAATACATGAAAAGTCTAAGAAGACACAAATTCTACTGTCTCATGTGTCTTAACTCTCGTTCTGGCAGTCACACAGTTATGGTGCAGTCATAAATTCTTCTGTGCAAAGTTGCATTTTGAACACAGAAGCCTTACTTCAAAGATAGAAGTTGGTGCCGTGCCATAATCAAGTTGGGGGGAGGTTGCTTTGAAAGTGGAAGCGCATGTATTCCTTGTCTTGGGATGCCAAATTGAAGAAGGGACAGACTGTCGGGCTCATTGAGTTGAGAATGCATCATGAAGGGCGGATGTTGAAAAATTGCTTGCAGCACTTTCCCCCAAATGGGCTCGTGGGAAGGGTAATGACAGCAATATGTGGCCATAGCCAGTGAATCCAGGCAGGAGTTGGCAGACCTGCTACAGTACACAGCAGGAAGGAGGGGGAGATTTACCCCTGAGCAAAATGCATGCTGTCTTCAAAGATATTTCCTTAGCATGAGTGGGATGGTATATAGACAAATGCTCCGAATGCCAAATAAAAGTATTAGAGACTTCTGTGCCATGGTGGAGGAAGATCTTGCATCACAATCTCCATCCGATGTCTTGGCACCCAATGTTACCACAGGCCTCAATTTTGGTGTGGCCAGCTTGATGCAGGGGTTTGCCAGTGAACTGTGTGCCATCTCTCAATCTGCCAACCACTTGCGCTTTGTTCCCATCGCTGGTGTAATTTTTGCTTAAGTGTGGGAACATATCAAATTTCCTACAGATTTGGAATCACAGATGCAACAAGATTTGCCTCTACCGCCAACCTCAAAGGGTGTTAGACTGTACCCATGTTGCTACAAGGGCATCAGTGGCTGGAGTCATTCATGAACAGAATATCATTCTGGTCGATCAACATGCAGGTAGTATGTGACTGCAACAAGGATTTTCTAAACATAATGTCTATGTTTCCTTATCAGCTGCCCTGACCTCACTTTTGAAGCATTCACTAAAGCCATAAATTTCCTTTGTCAGTCTCCAGGTGTGTGACTGGGGGTTCTAGGGAACAAGGAGCACCCAATAAAATCACTCTCACATACTCCCTTGAGTGACCACAGACAGGGGCCCAATGTCAGTGCAAGAACTTCCATTTGTAGACACAGCCTGTCAACATGGAGGCTATTGGTCTGTTATGGACGTGATTCAGACTTTGAAGAGCACTTCTATTAAAGAGCACACAGGACATTGATTACTTGTTGCATGCTCCATACGTGGCACAGTCGAGGGATATACACATTGAGGGGCCAGAGCCCAGTAGATCAACTTCATCAGAGGAGCCCATTGACGCCAATGGAAGTGATATAAAAGGAGATGGGGGATACTCACATTCTCTTAGAGTCCCTACCTTGTGGAAGCAGGCCCTTCAGCCCAGTAATTCCACAGCAACCTTTGGAAGAGCATCCCACCCAGACTCACTGTGCCCTGTGCATCCATGGGACACTATGACCAATTTAGCATGGCCAATCCACCTAACGTGCACATCTTTGGACTGTGGGAGGAACACTGAGTAGACAGTCACCTGAGACTGGAATTGAACCCAGCCCAGGTCTCTGTTGCTGCGGGGCAACAGTGCTAAACACTGAGCCACCATGCCATCCCATTCTGTTGTGGGCATGCAGCTCTATTCCTTGTGGGAATCAGTGCTCATATCCTGAATGGCTTGCACCGGGCTACTTAGTGGGGCTTCACAGGAAATTATACTGCACTGGCATGAACTTGATGTGACACTGCTATGAAGTTGGCCATTTTCTCATAGTTCATATGATCAAGCCTTGGAAACATGGTTGAGCTCACCATCACAGTTACCTCCTCCCCTTGAAGTGTGAGTGATTTCATTGCTTTGGGGGATATTGCCATCCTTGCTGCCGCTCCAAGCATGAAGCCACATCACATGACTCCTGAGTCGCTACATCCAGGTCTCCTGGGTCATCTCCATTAGTTTCTTATTCTTCTGAGTGGAACTATGAACACACCTCTGATTCAGACACCACCCCCTGCACTCTGATGTGGTGTCCATCATCATGTGCCACCAATTCTAACCACTGAACTAAAGTAAACATGTACTGGTCATGTAAATATACAAAAATGTGCTATATCCCTCTCATATGCTAGCAACTATGACGGCATAATGTGGTCTGCTCAGATATCCATTCTGCACGTTGGAGATGGTGACTGTTTCTCGAAGGAGTGCAGAAAGAACCAATCACATGGCATAATAGGAGGCCCAGCCTTACAGGAAGAAATAACAAGAATGGAAGGGCAGTATGAAGAGGGTATTTTTTAGTTAAGGAAACAGGCAGGTGCTAGTGTGGCCATGAACATAACTCTAGGATGGCACATTGTGTGCCTGGTACTAGGGTCAAAGGATGTCACAGAATGGCTACAGGATATTCTTCTGGGGGAGGGAGGATAGCTGGAGGTGGTGGTCCACGTAAGTGCTAATGACATAGGTAGAAATGGTGATGTGGTCCTGCAATTAGAATGTAAGGAGCTAGGTAGAAAATTAGCAAGTGGGAGTGAAAACATATTAGTCTCTAGAATACTCCAGGTGTCATGCCCAAGTGAGCACAGTAAAGAAAGAGAAAGACAAGACAACTGAATATGTCACTGGAAAGATGGTGCAAGTGGGAAGGCTTTAGATTCCTGGACATTGTGATTGGCTCTGGGGAAGAGGACATCCCTACAAGCTGACAAGTTACATGTGAACAGAACTGGTTTGGGATCATTTGCAGAGTTTTGTTAATGCTGTTGCGAAGAGTTTAAACTAACTGGGCAGGGCTGTGGGAACAAAGTCAGAAGATTAGAGAGGGATACTAGGTTTTGTAAAATACTTGAGGAAACAGATAGCAATAGTTTAGAGGACAGAGTGTTAGGTGGTGAAGTTGGAAGAAGGGAGAAAATAATAACATCTAAATTGGGGTTACCGTGAATGTGTGTTGAATAAACAAGAAAGATTGGGAAATTATATGTGCAGTTTACCATGTGAGATTATGTTGTGCCATTAACAGAGGACTGGCTCATGGAAGGTCAGGACTGGGTGTTAAATATTCCGGGTTACAAAATGTTTAGAACACATAAGGAAGGGAAAAAGGAGGGGGTTGGCAGTATTGGTCAAGCAGAACATTGCAGTACTAGAGAAAGATGTTTCAGAAGGTTTAAGAACAGAATCAATTTGGCTCATCCTAAGAATTAAAACAGGGCAACTACATTGCTTTGTGTAATCTACAGACCACCAACTGGTTGGAAGGTAGCCAAGAAACAAATCTGCAAGGAAACCACATGAAGGAGTTATAATGTGGAACTATAATTGCACAAATATAAACTGGGATACTAATGGTATTAAGGGCAGAGAGGAGAAAGCGTTTTTACACTGTGTTCAGGAGAATCCAACAAGAAAGGAGGCATTGATAGACCCAGTACTTTTGAAAGAAGTGGACTAAATACCTTAGAAATGTCAGTCGGTACATTTTGGGGGCAACAATCACTGTATCACATGGTTTATTATGACAATGGAACATGGCAATGTTAATCCAGAGTAAGAACAATCAATTGGCAGAAAGCTGATTTCAAAGGGGCAATAACAGAACTCTGTTAGACAGACTATATCCAGACTTTGGTGGGAAAAGTGCAAATGATCAATAAAAACCAAAAGAACTGCAGATGCTGTAAATCAGGAACAAAAATAAAAGTTGCTGGAAAAGCTCAGCAGATTTGGCAGCATCTGTGAAGGAAAAAACAGGGTTAACATTTTGGGTCTGGTGACCCTTCCTCAGAACATAATGATCAATGGCTTACCTTCAAAGAAGAGACGATTTTGTACAGTCAAGATATATTTGTTCAAAATGAAAAGATAGGGAAATAAATCCAGAGGTCCCTGGATGCCAAAATAGACAGAAAAAATGTTAAGGGTGTAAAAGTCTGTACATGACTAGTGTCAGGAAGTAAATACAGTGGAGAACCAAGCTGACGACAAAATGTTTAGAAGGGAGGTGAAAATGCAAATATGCGTAATACTTTTCCACACAGCGGGGAGTTAAAGTTTGGAATGTACTGTCCAGAAGTGTTGTGCTGCAGGTTTCAATTAAGGCATTTGAGAGGCTATTTGACAGTTATCAAAAAAGAAACAATTTTCAAGATTATGGGCAAAAGGCAGGATATTGTCGCAAATTCAAAATGCTGTGAGAGCCGATGCAGTCACATTGGCCAAATGACTTCCTCTGCACCATGACAATTCTGTGATTCCTTCCCCTGATCACTAAGGAATGACCTGGGAGGGGTTTGTGCCTGGTGATGGGAGGAGGTCAAGGGCACTTGCATTGTATATGTGACACAAAGGAGGTAATAGAATAAGGCATGGACATTTGGAAACCACACCCAGATTCCATCCTCACACACTCCCTCGCACCAACTTTGCAATCTGCTTTCTGTACTAACAACATCGCTTCCATCATTGACACCATGATCAAAAAGTGTCCCTTATACTGCCTTGGGAATGTGCTCTGAGCAATTTACCATCTCCAATAATGATTTTTGTGTGGCACTGTTAAGTTCTCCAACGCTAGCTCCTCAGCTGAGTGAATTTCCCTTAGCGATACTGACTATTCTCCAGTCCAAGCATTTTGAAGCCTCACCTCCAGCAAACAGAAAATTCAGCTTGATGCAAGCCCATTTTGTCCATGCATTTAGGGGCAAAACTAATTAGTGGTTCAGTAGATGACAGTCGGCAATTACGACACATCATAATTGCTTTGGCTGACTTAACTGCCTTGACCGTAGGAGTGGTATGTCTCAAGTGTGATCTAGTGGATGCAGCATTCAGCCAAATAACATCTTGACTGAGTGCAGCAGGTCATGGAACCACATGTAGCATTAGATCTGGGAACAGCTTTATTCCCCCAGCACACTCACCAGGGAGCCAGTTGTGTGAAAAGCTTGATTTTTATGCAATATTCAGTTCTCACTTTTGGAGGAGAACGTCCCTCCTGTATTGAACCTCCTGGACAGGAATCGTAAGGTCCTGGTTGCAGAACCAGGGCCAGTTGCCTGTTGGCAGCATGGTGGCTCAGAAGTTAGCAGTGCTGCCTCAAAGTCCAAGGGACCCAGGTTCAGTTCCACCCTGAGGTGACTGTCTGTATGGTTTGCTCCCATAGTTCAAAGATGTGCAGGTTAGGTGGATTGGCCCATCGTGCTAAATTGTCCAGGGAGAGCTGATTAGGTGGATTTGTGATGGTAAATGTAGGGTTAGCATCAGTCTGGTGGGATGCTCTTTGGAGGGTCAGTGTAGGCTTGAATGGCCTGTCTCCACACTGTAAGGATTTTGTGATTCTAATCAAATCTGCTTTCTGTTCTTCTTGCAACTTGTGTACCTGTCCTTCCCAATGGCATAGGGACATACAATGAAGCAACCACAGGGCAACTCATGTCTCTGGATTTGTTTAGTGCAATACATAATCCGTGTTTGTTCATATGCAGGAACTTGACTGCATGGTTTCACAGTCTTATGTTACCAGCAAGGGAGTTAATTTTAATGAATGTGTGAACTTGCTCTGGTCATGCCAATATGAAAGTATTAAAGCTGTCAAGAGGCAGCCATCTCCATTGTTAAGTGTCCTGATGCTTTGCCAGCATCATGCTGTTGCTGTGTGCCCTTGAATTAGACAAGGATCATTTAGACAAGGCAGCACTAAACTCGATAGTTTCCTATTGAAGGCTCATGATAGGCTCTCTAATCTAGTATAATGAACCAGTTGGCCAACAATTACGTTTCTTACTCACCTGACTGCTAAAAGACAGCTCCTCAGATGAAATAACAATGGCTTCCAAAGTGAAAATTGCATATTTAGTAACATAGATAATAGGTACTGCAGATGCTGGAGAATCCGAGATAACAAGGTGTGGAGCTGGATGAACATAACAGGCCAAGCAGCATCATCGGAGCAGGAAAGCTTGACATTTCGGGCCTAGACCCTTCATCAGAAATGGGGGAGGGGA
>JAHRHZ010000264.1:11063631-11095153 GCA_024137785.1 Ginglymostoma cirratum | reverse complement strand
GGGGGCGGGATGAGGTTAGTAAATAGGAGATGGGGGTGGGGCTTGAGGTGGGAGGAGGGGATAGGTGAGAGGAAGGACAGGTTAGGGAGTAACATGTTCTACTGAGGTAGATAGTGATCCCCACCCACAACTCTTCCTGAGGTTATATAAAGGACATCATTGGAGCTACTTCCCTCTCTTGTCCAGAATTGGAAAAAAAAATCAATTTCGCTTCCAATTTCCAACTGGTCTCAGTTCACCTGGTCCATCTCTGAATCCTTCCTTCCCTTCCTTGACGTCACTGTTTCCATTTCTGAGGATAGGCTGGTCACCAATATCCAGTAAAAATAAACTGACTCCCATAGTTACCTTGACTATACATTCTCACACATTGCTTTTTGTAAGGACTCTATTCTCCCAAATCCTTCATGTCCATTGCATCTGCTCCGATGATGCCAACTTCGACATGGGCCCTCCAAAAAGTCCACCTTTTTCCTCAACTGAGGATTCCCCAGCAACATTGTTGTCAGAGCCCTCAGCCAAGTCTAACCTATCTTGCACACTTAGTCCTCACCCCCTCTCTTCCCTTCCACAACAGCGATACGGTCCCCTTTGTCCTCACCTACCATCTCACCAGCATCCACAACCAAAAGATCATTAGCCACCATTTCCGCCACCTCCAGCAGGATGCCACCAGCAGACACATATTTCCCTCCCCTGTCCTATCACCTTCCACAAGAACTGTTCCCTCCGTGACACCCTGCACTCCCAACATCTCCCCATATCCCCATGGCACCTTCCTTTGCAACGTCAGAAGATGTAACACTTGCCCGTTACTTCCTCCCTCCTCACTTTCAAAGATCTCAAACACACTTTCCAGGTGAAGCAGTGATTTCACTTCAACCAAGCATTTCCTGCTCACAATGTGGTCTCCTTTACATTGAGGAGATGAAGTGCAGACGAGCTGACTGCTTTGCAGAAAACTTATGTTCTGTGTGTAAAAAATGACCCTGTCAATCCAGTTGCTTGCCACTTCAACACGTCATTGTGTTCCCTGGCCAACATTTCTGTCTCAGGCTTGCTACAGAACTCTACTGAAGCTCAGCACAAAGTGGACGAATGACACCTCATTTTCCATCTTGGGACCCTGTAACCTTCTGCACTCAGCAACAAGTTCAATAACTTTAGGGCCTGAGCACATTCTCCCATGTAGTTACTTCAACCACCACATACCAGGCCTTGTCATCACATGGGCTGCTACCATACACAAACCATTGTCAGCCTTTAATGGTCCCCATTCGCAGCTACTCATTCTCCCAGACTGATCTTAACCCTTTGTATACCCAAATGTTTTTCTCTCTCTGGGCTCTATCTCCACTTATCGTTTACTCCTTCTTCCTTCTCCTCACCTTGTCTGACATAGATACCAATCTTTAGAGCTACAGTCAGTTCTGAAAAAGACTCACTGGACATGAAACATTAATTCTGCTTTCTCTCCACAGATGCTGCCAGCTCTGCTGAGTTTTTCAAGGAATTTCTGATTTTGTGATGGAAATTCTATCCCCTAGTATCCTATCAAGAATATGTTATATATGATAGCAAATTGAACAGTAGACCTCCCAAGCCACTCCAACTATCTATAGTTTCTTATCTTCCTTATGAACTGGTTAATTACTTTTCTTGAAAATAGGAAATTATATTATAATATGAAGTTTATAAAATGCTAGGAGGCTTATACGCAACTCTGGATGTCTGAGGTGATTTTCATGTATTTGGTGACTTTGAATACACTACTAATTAATTGTAGCTCAGAAATGTCAAAATAATATTGCAGAATAGACTGCAAGGCTAAAGTACTCACTTGCATTAAAATATATATTATTAGACAAACCATCTTGCATCCTTGTAATTCATTTAACTTCATCACAGTGATGCCCACAAAATAACTGCATTGTGTATTTGCGTTTTAATTTACCCTTGAAGGATGGGGGTCTTGTGGTGCAGTGGTAATATCCTTACTTTTGAGCTAGGAGATGTGGGTTCAAATCCCACCTGTCCCAAAGTGTAAATTAAAATCTGAACAGATTGATTAGAAAATATGTTTATTATGAAATGAATGAAGCATTGTGAAGTCATTAATGGTAAATAGTATGCATGGTGTACATAAAATTTGGGATGGGCGTGGGCTCTATGATTGAAGAGCCTTGATCTGATAGTAGGAGTAAGTCAGATGGAAAGAATGAAATTTCTCTTTTCAAGCCTTCTGCGATACTTCAGCATTTCTGATTATTTTTCCATGAAGGGTTTTTTGAACATTAAAATACTATTTTTGAATGGATAGTTTAAATATAGAAATTTGCTGTTAAGTTTAAATTCACAGCACAGCTTTTCCCTGGGGATGTACTTTGGAGTTTGATCAAGTATTGATTTAGGCTGCTTGAGCCTGAGAAAATTCATTAAAAATAGATCCAGCAAACAGACATATCTTAGTGATTGGACATTCCTAATCAATTGAAAGTAGGGAAGAATATTTTCTCTTGGGCACTTCTAGGACATGGAGAAGATGCAGCCGTCAGGCTGTTGTCTTCTTTCTCATTTGAAAAAAATGGGAGAAATACACAACCAAAAGCTAAGTATTAGAATCCAAAACAAAAAGGCCAGTCAGGGGCATCAAACTCATTCTTTAAAAACTGGAGCTGACTATATTCAGAAGAAATAAATGAAAACATGCAACTTGTTTTGCCAGCGACAGTAAGAACTGCAGATGCTGGAGTCTGAGATAACACAATGTGGAGCTGGAGGAACGCAGCAGGCCAGGCAGCATCAGAGGCGTAGGAAAGTTGACATTTCAGTTCGGGACCCTTCTTCAGAAAAAAAAACTTCTTTCTGAAGAAGGGTCTCAACCAGAAATGTCAACTCTCTTACTCCTTTGATGCTGCCTGGCCTGCTGTTGTCCTCCAGCTCCTCACTGCGTTATCTCGGACTCCAGCATTGGCAGTTTTTACTCTCTCTTAGAGGCATACAGGTTACGTTGCAGGTTACATTATTTGAGGCTAGAGTCCATTTAATAGTTTGGTGACAGCCGAAAAGAAGCTGTTCCTAAACCTGCGTGTGCATGTGTTCAGGCTCCGGTATCTTCTGCCTGACGGAAGAGGTTGTAGGAGGTCATTATTGGGGTGTGATGGATCTTTGTTGATGTTGGCTACCTTACTGCGGCAGCGAGCCATGTAAACAAAGTCCATGGCTGGAAGGTTGGCTGTGATAGTCTGGGCTGTGCACACCACCTTCTGTAGTTTCTTACAGTCCTGGGCTGAGCAGTTGCCATATCAGGCTGTTATGCACCCGGACAGTATGCTTTCAATGGTGCATCTGTGGATGTCGCTGAGAGACCTTATGGATATGTCAAATTTCCTGAGCTGCCTGAGGAAGAAGAGGGGTCGTTGTGCTTTCTCGGCTGTCGCGTTTACATGGGAAGTCTAGGACAGGTTGTTGGTTATCGTCACTCCGAGGAACTTGATGCTCTTCACTCTCTCAATCTCAGTTCCATTGATGTAGATGTGGGTGTATTCTTCTATTTCCTTTCTGAAGTTCATGATCAGTTCTTTAGTTTTGCTGACATTGAGTAAAAGACTGTTTTCATTGCACCACGTCACCACGTTCTCTATCTCCCTTCTGTATTTTGACCCGTTGTTGTTAGATATCCGTCCCACTATAGTGGTGTCATCAACGATCTTGTAGATGGTGATCATTCGGAATTTGGCAACATAGTCATAGGTATAGAGAGAGTACAGTCACTAAATGCTTTTTTGCTTTTGCTTCCTTACAGCATTTCAGCTTTCCTCGTAATTCATGTAATAGCACATTTGAGACATGTTATGCAGCAAGTCAAGAATCCAATCTGTTAGCAGAAATAGCTATTTATTAAGAGTTTAAGAGCAGCTTAAATTAATCTATCAGAGCACCAATTGGTAAATATTGCAAAGAATCACAAGAAAAAAGTTTAACACTTCAAGTCCTGCTTCATTGGCCTCATCCCCATCATATATCTCATAGTGACTTGACCCAGTGCATGAACATTTCCTCAAATCCTAGGTTCAGCTTGTCTCACTTCAGCTTGGATGTCTTTGTGAAGTTTTGTTTTAAAGTGGGGCTAAATTTTAAAGTCATATTGCTGGGATAACCAAATGTGGCATAATCAAATAGATGGCAGCCATAAGTTAATTTATTTCAGATTCTCCATTTTGTATTGATATTATGCAACTAAATCCTGTGTCATCAATGTTTTATGTTATGCGACTGGGTTTTGTTTGTGTTCCATTATTTTGTGAGTGACATAACAGTAGGATCTTGTTACAACCTAATTCAAGCTATTCAGTGGAATAATCCTAAAGAACTAAATTAGCACAACAACCTTTAAATACTTTTCCTTCTTTTTTAAACCTCAGGTACGGTTGTTTTATTGATTAGTTCAGAAGAAATGGATCAAATGGCAAAAAGCTTACCACAACAGTCAAAAACAAGATCTCCTTTGACGCATAAGTATTAGTTTTTCAGTGTACTTAGAATGCAAAAAAGAATGAAAATTATCAATAAAGTACAAACGCTGTGAAACACTACAATAAATTGACGTGTATAAGTAAATAGCAAGCGTTTTGCTGCTTCTCTTTCCCTGAAAATGGCACATGCTGTCTATATTTGTTCCAACGATCTCTATGATTTCACTTTGTATCAGAATGATTCTTACTCTATCCAAGAACTAAAATCTTGTTTCTCAATTAGGAACAGCTAGTCAGGAAATTCCGTGCTCTGTAAACATGAGTCAGGAGAAAGTGCCTCAGATGGTTTAAGTTTGGATCTCTGCAGGGGGATGTCAGCAGGACTTGAAGTTACAGCCCAGAAGCAGTATGGAGGTAGCTAGAGAGCTTGCAGGGTACAGAGGTTGTGCATCAGAAAGGCCTGCACCAGTGATCAACATGTCACAGCAGCTAGAAGAAATCACAAAAACAGTCCGCCAGAAGCTACTGCTTACATCCATTTATCCCAAATATGGATACTCTCCACTACCCATCCATGCAACTCTTGCCAGTTCTTATTCCCTCTGACTTCAATCTCAACCAATGTGCCACTAAACAGCCCCATTGCTCTTTATATCATCAAATCCAAACTAAGCCCTTCAATGGCCAGTAATAGCCCCTCAGCCAACTTTTGTTACTTCTGCCGAGCCTTAGCTCCCAATCACCCCCTTCACAGTTTAGGCTCTCCATGCCAATTTGTCAAGTATTCACATGGATAGACCTCAGAAGCCATGTTGAAGTGAAATAAGATTGTGTTCCATGTGCCCTTTAATGTCTTTATTACTTTGGAAAAAAAAGAATTGATGAAAACATGATGATGAAATTTAACCACTTAACTCCTTTATGCAAAAAAAAATTGTTTTCATAGCCCCATTTCATAAACTTTCTAACCACTTGGGAGCAGTCAGTCAAACTGTGAACTGACAGGCCTTCCACTGTAATAATGATCATATTTGGGTGCATGACTGATTTTACAGCCCATCATGATGGCTGTCAGGCCAATGTCAATAGATAGAGTGAAATAACAAGCATTCATTTTTTTCATACCGCAGATGTTTGCAATGAAGTGAAGGTAATGAAACGTAATTGTTTTGGCAGTTCCAATGAGTTGAACAGTTCCTTTTTGCAGACCCCTTGAATATTCTCTTTATGACAAAGGAGTGCCTATACCTATTCAAAATGGTACCTCATTTCTCCAAGTACCTCCTACAGATTTAGATCTTCTTCTGGAAAGTACAAAGCCTATAGGTATTCTTTTGGACATGTTGATAATGAAAATTGAATCTATTTCATGGCAACTGCACTTTAATGTGCACCAGAGATGTGCATAATACATCCCACTCTGTCTCCATGGTGGATGTTAGTTTTAGGACAGGACTCAGCGTTTCAGTGCCATTTTGGCTAAGATAAAGAGCCTCTCCATCACTACAACAATTCAGACCTTAGAGTTAGAAATATAATTCATACATCAGGCCAAGCATATTAAATTACTAGACTAATGACATAGCTTTCACAACAGAAAAGACAAGAATTACATTAAGTTTTCACACCAGTCAGATTCTAATTATCTGCTACTGCCAAAACGCTCCATCTTATCCATGAGCTATCAGGGCAAATTAACTATGACCCTGATACTGAGCATATGTTAAAAGACAATGTAACATTAAGGCCTTGCTGAAAACCAGCAAGAGGCATTTACAGGAACTAACCTGAACCTGAAGCCCTGATAGCCTTAATATGAAGCATAACAAAAAGGCAAAAATACTATGCTAAGTAAAAGGTTTATTGGAAGCACATATTTAAAAAAATTCAGATCACAACAACAAGGCAAAGCTTCTCACCTCCTGACTTTTATGCCTATATATCATACCCATGGGGGATTCTGACACATTGCATAACATGGTGAATCAGTCTTGGGGACAGGGAAACAGCTGTTTTCTAAATTCATCTGCTCCACAGGAGTGCAGTCCTGTCATTGTCTATATGTACATAATCAGCAAGCATCTGTTCAGAGTTTAAAACTACATGGAGCACAAGCTTGTTTCCACATTAATCTTGTACTGTATGTGTATGCTGGTCATTTAATAAATGAACAAGCTACCTGAGGATTGCTCTCACCTCCCTGGTCCCCTAATGCACCAAGACAACATTTGGACTTTGCTCAGGCATATTGTTAAAATTGAGGATTGATTGTACCTCTGCTTCTCTGAATGTACGAGTGCAGAATTTTCCAGGTTCACTTCAAATTGATGACATAAATGAATTTCAGGGCACTGGAAAAACCTTACTTGTCTGGGGAGACGAGAAGGGTGCTGAACGAGAAGTCAATACAAGCTTGTGAACAAGGATGAGTAATACTGATTTAAATTAGGGTATGGCCAAATGGATGAACTCAAGTTCATAGCAGGTGGAGAAATTCACAGACCCATGCTTGTTTTATTAAACCAGTACATTCCTGGACAGATTAACACACAGCCTGCTTTGATCATATGTTGTGTACGTGCCTGCTTTTTCCAGGAATTCAGAATTGCATTCACAATTCAAGTACTTATGGGCAGTCTATCAAAAAGATTAAATTCAATCATGTGATAATCTACTGAGGCTGAGATATTCTCTGTGTGAACCTGCCAATAAGGATATCTGGCTCAATATACCAGTGCTCAAGTCATCCGATTTAATCCAGGATCATGATATCTGCCATTGACAGCCCTCCAGAAATAAGACATGAATAGACAGCTTGAGCTTCTTGTTTAAAATTGTTATATCTTTTCAGCCAAGAGGAGTATTAGTATTTTCAGGTTATACATGCACAGAGTGAGAAGTCAAGTAAGAGCTTGCAGTTGGAGGATCTGGAAATCATGACCTGATCTTACAGCCTTCTGGGTGTTGACTGACTCGGGTCATGGCCTCTGTGCCATCTCTCAGAGCTGCCAGAAAATCAGATGAGACTGCAGCCAACTCCCACAAGGAATTCTTTGGATTCTGGACAGCAAAGTAACTGGGAACATTTTGCTGGGGTCAGGCAAACCAGCCAACACCTATGCCACAACTAATAAAATATGAGTGAAAATGGGTAGCTAATGGGCACAGTGCCCTCACCATGCCACCCCAATTTTACATCCTCCTCAGCTGCTAGCCTATTACTGGAGCAGCTGGCGGTCTAAAATTCCAGCCACATAGTTATTATGGCACTAAAAGTGGTCTTTCAGCATATTGAGTTAATGTGGAGCAATCAGATCAGTCTTATTCTCTTGCGTTAACTTTGTGGTCATGTGAACTTACTTACATAAGTGTATTTTCTTTCTGTGTTGTTTCTTTCAGTTCAACTAAACTGTGATTCTATCTGCATAATATTGCATGATCCTTCCATTTATGTAATTTAAACATTTGAGGCATTAGACAGAATGGCAACAATTTAACCTATATTTTAAAAAAAAATGGATAAACCACTACAAAATAATTCTTAGTAGACAATCAATCCCTCCTAAAAAGTGCTTTAAAAAAACCAAAATTAACTTCAACATTGTTTGTTCACATGTCCACTTTGCAGTTTCTTTTTTATATTGTATGATTTTAAAAATAGTAACTCACCACAGAGCAACATCCTGTGAATTCTTACACTTAGCAAATGGCGTAACCTGCTGCTTCAATAATGTTGTTTTGCATAAGTAGTCTCAGGGATAGTCAAACTGCCAATTTCTGAATTCATTTGATTGCTAAGAAACTATCAGGCCTAATCATTTTTAAATGTTCCCTATATAATTAGCTGTCAAGTTCCTGTAATATCATGGAATCATTGTTTTATGGCCAAGTCTAGGACAGTCGTAAATGCTTTTTGCTTGTAGAAACAGCACATGGAGTCAGCAGGCTGTAGTTTCTATCAGCAAAGTTTATTAGGTCAATATGAATTAACATTGCATTTGTTCAGAACAAAGTTGGTAAAAAAAAAATCTACATAGTTCACTCTAGTGTATTTTTCAGGAGGCTACTTTTGTTTTGCAAAATACTGAGTGAGGTTTCTTCTTCCAATTTTACAGTCAGTCACTAAAACTGATTCTCAATGAGTGTCTAGTTAGGCCAAACCAGAAAGAACC
Source organism: Ginglymostoma cirratum (assembly GCA_024137785.1). Taxonomy (NCBI): domain Eukaryota; kingdom Metazoa; phylum Chordata; class Chondrichthyes; order Orectolobiformes; family Ginglymostomatidae; genus Ginglymostoma; species Ginglymostoma cirratum. The sequence goes on along the minus strand of JAHRHZ010000264.1, from coordinate 11,086,506 downwards.
AATCACAATAAAATACAGCAGATACTGGAAATCTGCAATAAAAAGAGAAAACTACCAGAAACATTCAGCACACCAGTGATCATCAATAGAGACCGGCTAACTGGTGTAAATGGATAAGTTTACCTTGTGGGGTTTGACCCAGTGTCAAAATCAAATATCAATCAGGTGATTGCAGTGTGTGGGCAATAGTCACCCAGTTGTGATTGGTCTAGTTTTTTTATCAAATAGGGGCCAGAGAGTCGGCTGACTTTCTAATTAAGTAAGGAAGTTAGGTAAGCTTTAAAAGCTGGAGAACCAGTAGGAGCCCGCTCAATGTTAAAGAAATGGCAGGGTGCCTTTTCAAATCACTGAGAGAAAGTGCTTCCCCCATTTGAGGTTTCCTTGATTCTGTAACCTTTCAGGAATGTTTTATGTTAAAAAAATGCCCCAGCAGTTGTTCTTCCAGATTGTTCTAGCCAAACAAAAGGGTTGGTCTTAAACTGGAGAGTTAGCTATCTACTGCTTCTTGGCAAATGTCCCAGAAGGCTGTGGGTTGGTGTTCAGAAACCAACATGCCAGCCAGCAGTGCGAAACTCCACACCCATTTGTCTCTGTGCTCTCCAGGGGTCTGGAAATTCAGTCCATGTTTCAAGTTGATAGTCTGTAAAAGACTGTTCCAGTCTCCTTTTCTGGATAATTCAAAGCAACAGGATGATGAAAATGTTTGGACAGAATGTAAGTTTCCAGCAACTGAATAAATTATGCTATGTCTGGCATGAATGATGTTATGGAACTTAAGTTATCTCTAGTAGACTGTGCTACTACACATGTAACAACACTAGTTCCAACTAAACTGGAGAAATTACTTAAACACACTTAAGAGTAGCATCTTTCATTGTTGTTTCATTTGGTATAATCAGTTGGCTTCATGCAAGGGTTCCTTTCACTGCATAGGTTGGCTATGCAGCAATGCAGTGATCGTTACTGCCTCAATTTGACAGCACTCTCTATTAGGACATACACGCAAGAATCAGTAAACAATTTCGATATCATTCTGGCCCTAAACGGCTTTTACACTGCAATCATTTTGCAGGAATGAAATGGGCAATGAAGGGTTTCTTATTGTCAGTAGTGTGTGCGTGCACATTCTGTGCTGAAATCTATTTCTTCTCCCACGTTGGTAAAAGTTAAATTACATGAGTAAATTGGATGTTGAACTGATTGCACAATCAAAATTGTGGCCTATTATACATTTCAGGACCTCTCCCCAAAATTTGGATGCCTCGCAGTTTTTTGGGGTTTTAGCCAAAACTCATGTACATTCAGCTTCATCGCGATCCTTTTGGTCATCACCAAAAAAAGATAAACTTATTAGAAGATATGTGAATGAACTTAGGGAGTAAGTGTATTCATTCCCAACGTACAGCAGCTTTAAAACCCATTTCACCTCTCCTGATTGCATCACGTTCTCCCTAGGACCCACCCAGAATTTGCACATTTTTTGATGCTAGGACGGGACACTAACCTAACAAAAATCAGGTTCAGACAGCAACATCAACAGCTTTGCAGTCTCTGCTGTTCCATGCATGGATCACGCTTTACACCCAATGTGTCTCAATGGGCCTGCATTATCCAAAACTACCAAGCTCCTCATGCATTATTTTCTAAACTGCTGGCAATGCTTAATTAAGAAAGAATCATTTTTATAACTCTTACAATAGTCCTAATATATCAACTTGCAATAGTACAAGCTGATTATTTTTCATATTGAGACACAACTCAACCAATGAAAGGATACTAATGATTTTAAACCTGTGCAATAGATTGCAATGATTTTGTATCTCACAAATGAGCTGCATTTCTACACTATAGAACATAGAGTATGTCAAGACAATCCCATTTATCTTAATGTAAGCAGGATTTTCCGCACTCAGGCATATAGCTTGACTCAGGAAATTATCAAACTCATCAGAGCCAGCTTGGTTCAAAGGGCCCTATTTGAAAGGGCTACAATTTTCACTCTGGGGAGCAGGGGTAGGATGCAGACCACCATGCCGATCTTGGAAGCAAGTCCTCAGTGATGATGGGATAGGCAAGGGGTGAGGTGGGCTGCTTTAAAAAGATGCATTGGTTGTCTTGTATTTCATCCAGTTGCATTTGAAGCTGTTAGGCTCCTCATCCTTCAAGTAATCTCAATCTTCACTCTCACCTATTCCCCCCGACGACGTCTCAATAGTCACTCACCAAGTACTTACCAAAGACAGACCTTAGGAGCCATGTATAGATTCAAAGTAAGCTTCCAACAATCTAATACAGCTCCCACCCACATACGTGGGCTAGTGAAAAAAGTCCCATTCATGAGGTCCTCATAAACCTCAAGTGCTTAATCTCTTATAAAACAAAATGTTTCTCTTTAAACTTATAATCAAAGACAGCTAATGCTTTAATAAGCTATTTTAACTGTCAATCAAACTGTAAACTCAAAATGCCTGATGAGATAACATACAACTTCTGAAACTCAGCCAACCACTCAATGACATAATAATAGCTCTTTTGGATACATGAATAAAGAACTCTTTTGAAACTATATGCACAGATGGTGCCTTTTTTCTAACCTGTACCAGGTGGCCTGTAAAATCAATGCAGCTCTGCAGACTATTTTCTCAGGACTCTCAAAAACAATTTAAGGCTGAACTTGCTTTCTTTAAGTTTAAAGTTGAGGGTAATTAAAAATATTACAAATCCTGATATTTGAACAGTAATAAACTAGTCTATAAGAATTCTTGAAATTTACTCCACTGATTTCTGACTCTCACACTGTAGCTTAAGGATCTTGAAAGAGTGAAAATGAGGTCCGTTTGAACTCAAACTGAAGTTCACTTGGCCCTTGACAGATTTCCCACCTGTCTTAATCCTATACTTCCCAACTCTGCACAACTCCAGCCCCTTGGGTCATTTAGCTACCAATGTTTCACCTCATTCCAGGTACAACTATAATTTTCCAGTTCTATATGTGTGCAAGCAATTCAACAATTGAATCAAAATACCTGCGCAGATTGAAAACAAAAACATGTTCAGATTATTAACAGGAAAACTAACTTATGTCACACCAAATATGCACTGCCTAACTTACAACACAAAAAGTTTACTTTGTTTTTTGGGGTATCCTTTTTGCTCCACTTATTTTGGAGCAGATCCTTTCCCTTAATCCAAATCAAAAACAAACATTTAAGTTTCAGATGTAATTTCTATCTGAAACAACTGTGGAATAATTTATACATTTCCACCAGGACAAAATACTTAAAAAAAAATTCTGTAACATAATTAGCAAAAAAACAAATAATGTAAAAAATAGATTCACAAATCATTCATCTACATAAAACATAGTCTGAAGTATATAAAAAAGATAAAAATATTACCAAATGAGATACTGTTTAATGTATTGGGTAGATTATAGCAATGTCATGCTGTGCAGTCAGTGCTTCTGTCATTTAACATTGATTCTGAAGATACATCTCAGTTAAATAGCCACTGTCTGCAACATTGCTGTTTTTATAAATTGATATTAATAAATTCAAATCATCAATATATATCACTTCATCTTATGATCTGTAAATCATAGACTAATGTGGCTAAACAAACATCATTTGTGAAAAGAGAATAAATTTTTAAAAAATGCTCCCAAAAAGGGTCGGAAAACAAAATGATGTTCGGTTGAAATCTTGGACTGCAATCTGATCTATTATTGATTAATCTATTTCAAGAAATGAGAGTTCAACATTGCAATGTGCGAAAGCTAAGACCAGCAGTATAATGGATCACAGCATGAGAAAATCAAGATTGTAGACATACAATCAAAGAACAGTTATAACAATAGGATGTCAAGGATCACACAAACGATTTGCTACGCAAAATCCTTAAGAGAAACCATCACAACAGATTTTCACACCATAAGATTGTCATTTGCAGTAAACAGAAAGGTACAGTAGTCACTAAATGAACATTCTAAACTCAGGTGTGGGTTTTACATTCTGCAAATGAAGTAAGTTGTCGGAATTTAAAACATATAATTCTGAAACTGTAACGTGAATGGCTTTGATTAAGTATCCTAAAAGTTTAGAATGGATAATCTTAATGATGTCAAATCAACATTCACTGAGGAAAGCAAGATATTTTCATTTTATAGCCTGTGCTTTTCACAGTTTGAATCATGACCAGAAAATGCAAGGAATGATACTGCATTTAATTGCATTTAGGGAGGGTCAGTTAAACCTGGAGGTTGAATCTTGTTTCATCTGAGATCATGGAGCTAAGTTTTATGGAATTCATTCCATGTTTTAATATGGAATAATGAAGTACATGTAAATAGCAGTGATAAAAAGTGCAGCCGCCTGGGAAAATTTTGGTTTATGAAATAACACCATAACATCTGTCATATTTAGTTTTTTATTGAGTAATCAGTGAGCTGAATTTTACAGGCCACCAGCAGATGGGTAAACAATGGGTGACCTATAAATTAGGATGCTTCCATTCTGGCTACTATTTTACAGATCAGGGGAAGTAACAACTGTTGGGCTGCCTGCTCCTGGCCCTACTTTCAGAGGCATTTCAGAGCTGTAGTCCATGTTCAACCCTGCAAGATACTAGTCAGTGAAAAGTAGGGTGTCCCCTTTCTGGGCCTGTTTTGCCAATTAGAGTCCTACCTCTACAGTTTTGCCTTCCCACATTCACCCAGCTCCCATGAGTTTTTGATATTGACTCCATCCCCCTGCCTCCTAACCACCTGTAGCCTGCCTACCGAGCCTTGGCGAGATCACCAACCCTTCAGGATTTCAGGGTATCCATGATCGATTGTGCCTTTTCCGCCCAGGCCTCCTCCACAACTGATGGGTCTAGTGCAGAATTGCTGGCCTTCAATCAGCCTGCAGTTCTATGAGATCGGACCTCCTTCTGGAGACAGATGGAAGTTTCATTACATACTAATTAAAGGGCCAGAGCTAAAAAATAAAGCGTAGCGAGCTAGCCAACAGTGGCATGCTTGCCCCTGACATTCCTGGGCAGGTGCAGGGAACCTGTCCCCACCATATCATCGAGTGCATTGTGTTCTTTAGATAATTCAGTTATACAAACAAAAGATAATTAATTATCATGATTCACCAGGAGTTATCTTTTCCTTGTCATTAGCTAACTGCACATGTACAACAACATCCATTTTGAGACCTTTACCCTTAATATTTTATATGATGACAATATGCCTTTCATTAACCATCACCTATGGGACCATGAGTGTACTGGATAATCAAATATTTCGGTTGATCAAGAGGTCTACATAATCAATGTAAAGTCACTCACTATGTCATAGAAATGCAATGCAGGGGTTTACAAGTTACTGTTATACTTTATTTATAGCGTAAATTGCTTAAATAATAATGTAAATCTGCCTTAAATAAAATTTACCGGCTCAGAAGCTTCTCACTCACACCTTCAATTGACTACTTGGACATTGCGGAGATTGTGACAACACTGTAAAATTCCAGCATTTGATATATTTAATTTTTTCCAGTTTATCAAGAGTGCTGGTTCATAAGGTGCTGGTTAAAGCAAAGTTTGCTGTATTTTTAAAACATAATGTTGTACCACTTGGCCTTCCAAGTTCTTGATCCAGAATTAATCAGGACTTGCACACAGGGTCCAAAATCCAGCCCTTTACATTATTTCACATGAGTCCGCACTACCTTGTGAGGAATTAATACTGTCTGACACTCTCAATGAAAAGTAACAATATGTAGCTACAAATCCAGACAAATCAGATGACAAAATATCTGTTAATGGATGCATTGCTCATTGTTGTTTTTAAATAAGTGGAACATATTTGTGACATGAGTTAGGAAAACACATTATTTCAAAAGAAGTGACAAAACTCTTTAGTACAATGTTGCAACAGGCATCTATTCTCCAAAGTGCAGATCTCTTACCTTACCAATCCTTGTTCTATGAAATAAATGTGCTGTTTGCAAGTGGGTAGCCTCACCCCAGTACACCAACATCCAGTAGGTTTATCTTGTTTTGTCCATCATCTATAAATAAAACAACATTCAGCTATTAAAATGGTGAAGTCTTGAATGATTGACTTTAGTTTAACTTCAGCAATTCCTCTGAAGATTTTGACGTCCAACTGACACAGGAGTGAAAGTATTAGTACTTTGGAATCAAAGCACTTTGGTCTAAATGTCAACATTTTTATAGAACAGGTAAGTGCCCTTTAAGTGTTTTCGCAAACTACAAACACTTTGACGGGAATGCACAGTTTTGACATGTGGTTCAATCATGTAACTTTCATGTTCGGAGTTAAAAAAAACATTATCTGGAATGTGAATGAACATTCATTATTGCTTGCTCAATTTTGAACTTAAAATGCATCAATTAATAGTTATCAGTAAAGTCAATAGGATTAGCAAACTTATCCAAGTTACTAATGCAAGGGCATATGATATTGGAGCAGAAGTAGAGCATTTAGCTCCTCAAGCCTGATTCACCATTCAGTAAGATCATGGCTAATCGCTTTGTGTTTAAATCCCACATTCTCATTAATTATATTTTAAATGCCATCATTGTAAAGAGAACTATGACATAAATAATGGCATTTTCCTAGCTAAATCATACTGCCTGTTTTGCACATGGTAATACCAGTTTTATCAACAGTGACAACCTCCACAACTCAATGAGAGAAGGATATTTCTCATGGAAACTCTCAATGCAATTACTAGTGGCTTTGTCTTGCTTAGAGAAAGTTACAGGGATGTTTGAGCGAATATTCAAAGGTTCAACATTATAATATTCAACATTATGCTGTGCTCAGCATCTGTCAACAACCCAAATGAAAATCAGCCTATTGACGTATATAACATCAGCAGATCTGTGTGTTATCACAGAATTCCGCAAAGTGACGGCATTTCTACCCTACAAATCAGAGTACATCAACTCAAGAAATGAAACATTGACAGGTACAAACAATGGCTTCTGAATCCTCTGTAGAGGTCAGCTGACAGCACAGCTAACCACTGTGTCCTGTTTACTAAAGGCACAAGTACCAGTACAAATTTCAAAAAGCAAAAATCAGATGTAATGATACAGCATAGGACTAAACATGTCGACATATTGCCACAGTTTTTTCTACAAAAATGACAGTGAATTTAAGGTACTTTCCATTATCAATAAACAAATCTTTCAGCATCATATAATAAAGAAAACTTACCCCATGACTTGTAAAATGCCACAAGTTGTTAGACCATTTTTACTATTTCGCTGAATACTCTGATGAAGATGGAAGTTCACTCTTAAGCTCCCTGTATCATGGAATTGTGCATCTATCCACAGAAATCTAGATTTAACAGGATTAGCACCTTTACACTGGGTCAGAGTGGAGATGTTTGATTGTACATTATTCAGCACTATTTATGTCTCCTCAGATATTCCAATATTCCATATTTACATGCAGCACAACCTGGAAAATATCCAGGTTTGAGATGATTGTGGTAAGTAATATTTACAAGCCAATTCTCAAACAAGAAAGAATCTGACCATTGTCACTCGACACTCAGTGGCATTACCATCATGAATTCCTCCACTATCAGCATCCTAGGGATTAACATTGATCAGTAACAACTGGACCAGCCAATATAAACACTGTGTTTACAAGAGTCAGTCAGAAGCTGGGACTTCTGTGGCAAGTAACTCACTACCTGTCACTCCAATGCCACTCAACTGTTCTCAAGGCATAAACCAAGACTGCAATTGAATACTCTCTACTTGCCTAGATAGGTGCCGCTCTAACAACACCCAAGAAGCTTGATACCATACAGGACAAAACAACCTGCTTGATTCACATCCCCTTCTACCACTTCCAAAACTCTCTTCCTTCAACATTGACGCACAGTGGCAACAGCGTGTACCATCCACAAGATGCATTGCAACAACTCACCTTTGAAAGCACCATATAAAAGCTGTCATCTCAAAGCTACAAGGACAAGGAGTTTATATAACCTTGGATTCAAATCCGCTGATGTGGGTGTATTGAATCCAGCACAGCTTCTCCATGCCCACCTTATTAAATGCTATCATTATCTTAAACAGATCTTTCAGATCACATTTCAGTTTTCCCTATTTGAGGGGAAAATAAAACTCCAGCCTGTTCAACTCTTTCCCTCCTGTCTGTTCTCATATCATTCTGGAATATCCATTTTCTGCTGATGTTTCTATGTTCTTTCCCTTTTGCATCAGAATTGATACTCCATGTGGTATGCCTTTCACATAACATCTAGAAATTTAAGAAAAACAAAATATATTAAAGAAGAAAGGCTCATTTCCTCCTCAAATAATTTCTCCCATATCTTCAATTTTCAGGCCAAACCTTCAACGACTGTTTAGCAATTCAGCAGGTCCTGATGCCTACCTCTCTTCACATTGGAATTTAGTGGTAACTATTCAGATTGGAAATTTTCTGTCAGTGGGTTAAACAACTATACTGTTGATATAACTTAGTTCAATCCTTTCAATAGTGGAATCTGCGTCGATATGTTTCGACACCAATTGAACGTGAAGCCAGTTATGTATCACTCTTCTGCCACATGTTAATCACAAAACAGAAAAGTTGGTAAATGTATCACCTCACGTTGAATCAAATCCAAATCTCTTTCCAGCATTTCTAATCCAGAAAATGATAACAGACTTTGGTAATTTGCGCACAAGACCTCCAGTGATTTGAAGCTACGATCACTATACTCAAATTCTTTTTCTACCCTCACAAACGTCTTTTACAGTCATGACATGGGGGTGTCACTAATGAGGCTCGCATCACTTGCTGAATCCTAATTGCCGTTCAGAAGATGATGAGCCATCTTGAACTGTTGCAGTCAGCATGGTGTGGGTACACCCACAATACTGTTAGAGAGGGAGTTCCAGGATTGGACCCTGCATTGAAGAAAAAGTGGCAGCATAAAGTCAGGATGGTGTGAGAGCTGGGGGGAAGTATATTTGTGGTAGTGTTCACATGAACTTGCTGCTTGCTGTTTGAGGTGGTAGAGGTTGCAAATTTGGAAGGTGCTTACGTAGAGGTCTTACAGAGATTCTGTGGTGCATCTTGTAGGTATTGTGCAAAACCTTCACTGTACATTAGGGGCAGAGAGGGTGAATATTTAAGGTGGGGTAGGAAAGCAGACTCAAGCAGGCTGGTTTGGCCTAGAAAGTACCTAGTTGCTTGAGTGCTTTTGGAATTGCACTCATCCAGGCAATTGGAAAGTATTCAATCACATTCTTGATTTGTATCTTATCGATGGTGGATTAGTTTTGGGAAGTCAGAAGGTGAGCCAATCACCATATAACCTCAAGCGTCTGACATATGACATTTTTCAGAGTATTTACCAGGCTAGTCAAGCTAAGTGTCTGATCAAGGATGACACCTCGGTTTTGAAGGTAAAGGATTCAACCAAGGTAGTTGAGTCATTAAATGGGAAAGTAAGGTAGTCGGACGCAGCTGCTGAAAATGTCCATTTGTCTTGTGGAAATGCTATGTCCCTCTTACCAACTCAGCTTGCCCAGGCTTTGTTGCATGTAGACTGTGTGTTCTGTCAGCTGAAGAGTTACGGATAGAATTGAACAATAGATCATTGATATTAACAAATATCCAAACATCTGACATTATGATAGATGGAAGATCACTAAAGACGATGGTCAGGTCTAAATCAACAATGTTCTTTGGCTAAGATGACATGTGTCCAGCTTTTACAATTATCTATATTTGTGCTTGGTGTGACTCTAACCTATGGAGAGCTTTCTCCCTGAAATCCACTGATTACACTTCTACTGTAACACCAGTAAACCTTTCCTAAATGTCACCTCTGTCAAATACTGCCTCAATAGCATGGGCAGTCATTCTCAGCTCAGCTTCTTTGTCCATGTTTGTAAAAAATTGTGATGAGTACTGGAGACAAGAGGTCCTGGTGGAAACCAAACTATGACATCTTTAATCATGCTCCTAATGGGGAAGAACAGTTTGATAGGAAGGTAATTCGTTGAAATGAATTGGTTCCAGTTTGTATGACAGGATATACTCGAGATGCTGTTGCATGTGCACCTTGGTGTTCAAGGGAATTCATCTTTGAGGAATCCATGTGCTGCATATGTACAGTGTTGCAATTCAGCCTGTCACTCAGATTGCTTTACGTTTTCAAGCTGCACTCTCAGGTAAGGTCAGAAAACGTAAGATCTGAAGTAGGTCATTCAGCCGATTGAGTCTGCACCTCCATTCAATGAGGTCATGACTGGTTTGATAATCCTCAAATCAACTTTCCTGCCTTTCCCCCGTAACTCTTAACTCCATAATTGTCTGGGAGAAGCTAGCCAATTGGATACAAAATTGGATTGAAGGTAGAGGTCAGAGGGTGGTGGCAGAAGGTTGTTTTTCAGATTGGAGGCCTGTTACCAACAGTGTACCATAAGGATCAATGCTAGGTCCATTGCTTTTCATTATTTGTATAGATGATTTGGATGTGAATGTAGTAAGTTTGCAGATGACACCAAAACTGGTGGTGTAGTGGACAGTGATGAGGTTATCGCAGAGTACACTGATACCATCATTGACAGGGTCAATGGTCCAAAGAGTAGCAGATGGAGTTTAAGTTAGATGAATGTGAGGTGTTGGATTTTGGAAATGCAAACCAGGGCTGGATTTCTCCACTTAATTGTAGTGTCCTGGGAGTGTTGCCAAACGAAGAGACTTGATGGGGGCAGGTGTATTGTTCCTTGAAAGTGAAGTCTTGGGTGGACAGGGTGGTGAAGAAGGCAGTTGGTAAACTTGCCTTCATTGATTGGCGCATTGAGTATAGGAGTCAGGATGTCATGTTGCGGCTGTACAGGACGCTGGTGAGGCTACCTTTAGATTACTGCGTTCAATTCTGGTCTCCCAGCTATAGGAAAGATGTTGTGAAACTGGAAAGGGTTTAGAAAAGATTTACATGGATGTTGCTAGGACTGGAGCATTTGAGCTATAGGGAGAGTTTGAATAGGCTGGGACTTTTTTATGCTAGAGTGTTAAAGGCTGATGGGGGACCTTATAGAGGTTTAGAAAATCATGAGGGTATGGATAGAATGAATAGGGGAGTCCAAAACTAGCAAGCATAGGTTTAAGGTGAACGGGTAAAGAGTTAAAAGGGACCTGAGAGGCAACTTTTTCATGAGGACGGCAGTACATGTACGGAATTAGCTGCCAGACGAAATGGTGGAAACAGGTATAATTACAACATTTAAAAGGCATCTGGATGGGTATATGAATAGGGAGGGTTTAGAGGGATGTGGCCCAAATGCAGGCAAATGGGTCTCGATCACTTCAGGATATCTGGTCAGCACAGATAAATCGGACTAAAAGATCTGTTTCCATACTATATAACTCTATGACTCTACGGCTAATTAAAAATCTGTCTAACTCAGCCTTTAATGTACATAATGTCCCAGCCTCAAGAGCAACTTGCAGTAAAGAATTCCATAGAATCTCTCCCCTCTGAGCAAAGTAATTCTTCCTCATCATAGTATTAAATGGGCAATCCCTTATTCTGAGATTATGCCCTCTGGTCCTAGAATTGCCCACAAGTGGAAAAAAAAAGTCTCTTCATCTACCCTATAAAATCCCCTAAGAATCTTGTATATTTCAATACATTCAACTCCTTTCATCAGTTCTGTAGCCTTCCGCAGTCTTTTTCCATTTAGATATTATTTATTCCCTCTATTCTTCCCTTCAAAGTGTATGACCTAACACTTTCCCACATCATATTCCATCTGCCAAGTTTTTGCCCACTTATTGAACCTACGTGTATCCCGCTACAGACTCATTGTGTCATCCTCACCTCTTGTGTTCCTATCTACTTTTTGTGTCATCTGCAAACTTGGCAACAGTCCATTCATTTTCCACATTCAAGTCTTTAATAGATACTGTCAATAATTGTGCTCCCAACATTGATCCCTGTGACAGTTACCTGTTGCCATCCTGAAAATGAACATTTATCCCGACTCTCTGTCTTTTATTAGTTAACCAATCCTCTATCCATGCAGATATACTACCTTCAACAACATGAATCTTATCTTATAAAGTAGCTTCATGGTACCTTATCAAACACTTTCCCATCATGCAAACATATTACTTCAACAGCCTCTCTTACCTATCCTGCTTGTTAACTCCTCAAAAAATTCTAGTAAATATGTCAAGCATGTTTTTTCCTGCATGAAGCTATGCTGACTCTACATGATCTTATTATGTTTTTCTAAATACTCTGCTATTAATCCTTTATAATATTATTTCCCCAATAATAGACATTAAATTAACTGGCCGAGAGTTACCCGTATTTTGTTTTCCTCTCTTTCCAAATAAAACAGATAACATTGGCAGTTTCTGGATTCCTGGAAGGTTACTACCAATGTATCCAATATTACTGCAGCTACTTCTGTTAATATCCAAGGATACACTATCAGGGCCAGGAGACTTATCAGTCTTTAGCCCATTAGTTTCACTAGCACCTTTTCTCTAATGATACTTATTGTATCTATTTCCTCTTTCTACTTTCGTCCTGTGATTATTAAGTTTGGAATGCTATTAGTGTCTTCAATTGTGAAGAGTAATGCAAAGTATGTACTCAATTCCTCTGTCATTTCCTGTCATGAGTTGGCTTTCTGTAACATCTGTTTCACATCTCGTGATGTATTTTACTGTTATAAATAAACTAGCCTATGATCCATTCTTGATGACCATTATCACAACAGATGCCAATGTTGCACGAGTACTGGAACAGCTTGCCTAAGGCCCTATATTATTCCAGAGTCATCAACTATATAGAGGGATGATTCCAGGGTCCATTTGTTACTTCCAGTATGCTGTCATTTCTTTTAAAAGCTTAAACCTTGAATCAAATGAGCCGAAGGATTGCTAGCGTGATGCTGGTGAACTGAGGAGAGGCTGAGTTAGATCACTCCATGTGACATTTCTGTGTATGGATGATGACATAAGTTTTAGCTTTGTATTTTGCATTCACACATTGGATTCCATCTTCACTGAGATGATGATAATCAGCTTTGTGCTATTAGGTCCTTTCTGAACCTGATCTATTTAGCTTGGTGATAGCATCACACAACACAATAGATAATGTCTCAGGTGGTACTACCACCTATATATTCCATCACGGACTAACACATCTGCGACAGGTAGTTTCATAAGGAATGTTCAAAAGGTTGTACTTGCTTATTGGTTCTCTCACTACCTGCAGGTGGCCAGTCCACAAGTAATGTTGTTTAGGACGTAGCCAGCTCAGCCAGAAATTGTACTACTGAGCCACACAAGGTAATGGGTTATTAAAGTCTCCTACCCAGGCAGTCTTTAGTGACTCATAAAGCTGCTGTTCAAAATGGAGGAGTAGTGACTTATCAGGCCAGCATAATAAGCATATTTCCTTGCCCATGTTTGAGTTGATATCATATGATTTTATGAGGTTTGGAGACAATGTTCATGATGCTAAGGTCCATTCCATCACATTGCAAGACCTTTGGTGAATCTATCCATCTGGTCAAATAATTTATACCTAAAGATGGTGATGGAATAGTTTGATTTATTAACTGAAAGAAATTCTTTTCTGAGAATGACGATATCAAGCTGCCCAAAGACATCTTACCATAATGTAAAACCAAAAATAAAAAGGTAGTCTCACAACTTGCTCTTAGTTGTAATGAACAAGATATTCATACAGCTCAGAGAAAATAATGGCAACCAACACTGACTGCACTTAAAATAAATAGCAGTGGAACATGACAATTCCTGCAATTATGCTGTCAACATTTCAGATAGAGTTATTTTCATATCAAACCACTCTTGCACTCTCTGCAGATTCCAAAGCAACATTTTAAGCACTGTCCTGTTTATTTCAGCAATGCGGAAGCTGGTCATTCTGCATATATTTAAGCTAACCACTTATAGCAGAAATCAACATTTGTCTTTCACTTGCATATTTAAATATTACATGCTATGTTCTGCAATTGCAATGATTAGAATAAATATTTCAGAAAAATGACAAGAATAGAGTCCTCAGCCAACAGCAAAATGCAGGTTATGTATTCAGTGTATACATCGATTACTTCTAAGGTAGAATAAATCTTGTTTTTCAGCAACAGCTTATTTTTATATCTTTTTTATTTAGAAAACTCTTTCAAGGTGTTTAACAGATGCATATAGAGAAGACTGAAGCCATTGTCTTCAGTTCCTGCTACAAGATCTACTTCTTGCCACTAATTACCGTATGCTATCTCACAACTGTCTGAAAATCAAGCAGAATGTTTACAACCTCAGTGTTACATCTATCACCACATCTACTTTCAACAACTTATCAGCACCAGCATTAGAGTCAGAGATACATAGAGACATGAAGTTGTACAGCATGGAAACAAACCCTTCGGTCCAACTTGTCCATACCGACCAGATATCGTAAATTCATCTCGTCCCATTTGCCAGCATTTGGCCCATATCCATCTAAACCCTTCCTATTCATATACCCATCCAGATGCCTTTTAAATGCTATAATTGTACAAGTCTCAATCACTTCCTCTGGCAGCTCATTCCACACGCGCACCACCCTTAAGTTGTGAAGAAGTTGTCCCTTAGGTCCCTTTAATATCTTTCCCCTCTCACCTTAAATCCACGCCCTGTAGTTTTGGACTCCCTTAACCTGGGAAAAGTGCCTTGGCTATTCACCCAGCCACGCCCCTCTTGATTTTATAAACCTCTATAAGGTCACCCCCCAACCTCCGACACTTCAGGGAAAATAACCTCAGCCTATTCAGCCTCTCCCTATAGCTCAAATCCTCCAACCCCAGCAACATTCTTGTAAATCTTTTCCGCACCCTTTCAAGTTATACAACATCTTTCCTTTAACAGGGAGACCAGAACTGCATGCAGTATTACAAAAGTGGCCTAACCAATGTCCTGTACAGCCGCAACATGACCTCTCAGTTCCTGTACTCAATGCACTGACCAATAAAGGCAAGTATACCAAATGCCTTCTTCACCTACCCTGTCTACCGGTAACCCATCTGCAAGGAACTATGAACCTGCATCCCAATGGATCTTTGTTTTGTAACACTCCCAGGGCCCTACCATTAAGTGTATAAGTCCTGCCCTGTTTTGCCTTACCAAAATTCAACACCTCACATTTATCTAATTAAGCTCCATCTGCTGTTTCTCGGCCCATCAGCCCATCTGTTCAAGGTCCTGTTGGATTCTGAGATAACCTTCTTCACTGTCCACTACACCACCAATTTTGGCGTCACCTGCAAACTCACTCACCATTTCTCTTATATTCATTTCCAAATAATTTATATAAATGACACCTTGTGGGACATCACTGGTCATAGGTCTCCAGTCCAAAAAAATCATTCCTCCACCGTCACCCTCTGTCTCCTACCTTCAAGTCAATTTTGTATACAAATGGCTAGCTCTCCCTGGATTCCATGTGGTGTAACCATGCTAACTATTCTATCATGTGGAACCTTGTCAAAAACCTTGCTGAAGTCCACATAGACAGCGCTCTGCCTTCATCAATCTTCTTTGTTACTTCTTCAAAAACTCAATCAAGACATGTTCTGATTTCTTATTTCCAATGTTCTTATTTCCACGTTTGTAAAACTGCCTGACTCCATATCTGCCTCAATTCTACAGCTGCTGTATGCATTATCCATGCTTTTATTACCTTCGAACTTGACCATACTAATGCTGTCCTGGCTAGCCTCCCATATTCTCCCTTATGTAAATGAGATCATCTGGAATTCCGCTGCTTATGTCCTAACCCAAATCAAAACTGGACCACCCATCATCCCTGGGTGGCACCCATTATCAACTGTTCCACTTAAAAATTTTCCCCATTATTTTCAATTCCCTCCATGGTCTTAGCCTCTGATCTTTGTAACTTATTACACCCAAACAACTTGCAAACATATTTGCCTTCTCAGCTTACCCAATTTTATTCATTCCTCCAATCATGGCCATGCCTCTAGCTTTGGATGCTCTACTCTACATAATTCTCTCATTAAACTTCTCCACTTGTCTATATCACATTGATGCTCTAAGATATTCCTTAAGACTACAATCTTCGCTTAAGCTTTTGGTCATCAACCTTAATATCTCTTTATGGGCTGGTAGCATATTTTATGTCCTAATCTCTCTGTTGGCCTAATTTCATTATGTTGAAGATTCTATGATAGTCTTGTTGTTGTTTATTTAGAAATAGGTGAATGATGAATCAAAGGAGGAGAATTGGAAAGGCGATTAAAAGCTTTGGCATAGAGCTGAGTTTTAAAGAGATGACTAATGGACAAGTTGGAGGTAGAGGGATTCGGGGATGTCATTCAGAGCATGGGACCTAGGTGGTTGAGATCATACCACCAACAGTGGGGCATAAGGAAGATGCAATGCACAAAAGATCTGAAGAAATGGATGGTGAAGTGAAGGTGATGATGGAGCTGAAGGTGGGTTGTAGGTCTGCAAAGTCTGTCACATAATCAGTACAGGGCACATTGAATAAAAGAAGAAGAATTCTAATTCTAACTGGAAACCTTGGAGGATAGGGGGCCGGTGCAGATCAGTTCAGAATTGTCATAGGTGAGCAAGACCTACTGTGTCACAACTCATGGATGATGGATGATCAGCCACTAGAATATTGAAGCAGTTGCAGCTGGAGATGACAACAGCTAGGATGGGATTTTGAAAGCTGCTTACCTAAGAAAGGGGTAGAAGCAAGTGATGTGCTGGATGTAGGACTGTTCAGTCACTAGATGAATTATATTTGCATGTAAGTGAAAACTTTGTTCTGAATGAAGTAAGATAAGAAAATTGCGAACAGCCTGATACAACAACTTACAAAACAAAGAAAAAGGCTTATTTGATGTTCACTTTATCCTGTCATAAAGGCTTAAGCAAATAATTTAGTTGGCAGTTTACATATTTGCAAGGTTATAGTGCAAATTCTACCAGTTTACTGGATCAAGTAATATTTTAATATTCGAACAGGAGCAAAATATTGTCACAGGAGTCCAATGAGAAATGTGCTTTTTACCAAAAATATTAGCTCAATGTGTATATTTTTGCTGTACCAAAGGGAAAAAAACCCCTAAATCTCCAGTTCTGACCAACCCTAAAGACAAACTGTTTTAATGGTCATTGAAGAATTATGTTCAATAAACAGCCTAGCAAGCCATGCAGACTATCAAGATAGGCAACGTGTTAGTGATGTTCATATTCCTGAAAGAACAAAATAAAAGCATTTGATATATGAACAAAAAGTAACTTTTATTTAGTGATTAAGTAATGTATACCATGTACCAAACAACAATTATTTGGAATCCTTCACCAACTGACTTTAAAATGTTGTTTAAAAACTGAAGAACACAAATTCCAGTACAACAAAATGCCTGCCACATCTGCTTCATCCAAGAATTTGTTTTAATTATGTCGGAAAGAATTATTTTCTCACAGCCATGAACCCCTTAATTTATGAACCAGAAATACAAGATAGAAACAGGACTAAATATCTCTACAACAACAACTTGCATTCATATTTCACATTTGACCTTTTCCTCTTAATTAAGGTTGGCAATTTATCCTGCTCATTCTTCTGTGCAGACTTTATTACTGTAATAATGTTTTTTTTAGGGAGACTGATCCAAGTTGAAATGTTATTCCAATATTGACCTCATCTTTGATCTGCACAATGCCACTGCTATTTGATCAGTCTTGAAATCCAGCACCCTGTAGAGTTTGTCAAATGCTTCATTTATATTATTAATAACTACTTACCACTAAGCAGATTCTTCTGCATATAATTAATCATTATCTTGGCCCTTTTCTCCCTTTCTAAGACTGTCTACTTGCAAACATAGTTCACTTTTCACCAAAGCATTTTGTTGGTAGCAAATTTAAATGGCAGTCCAGTGATTCCAACCAGCAAATAGCAGTTTAAAGAATCCAAATGTCATAAATTAAATCTATAAAACTTGTGTTATTATAAAATCCAAACAATCTAAAGGGTAATTGGTCATCATATCTGCTTACATAACTGTATGACGAGTACATACACCAATGGTATTGTAGAGTTTCAAGAGCCTTCTCAAGTGTAATTGCAGATGGACTTTAAATACTGGCCTTGCCGGTAAATGTCTATTTCAGTGATCATATATAAGAAAACACACCAATTCTTGATGCAATAAAGTATCACTGAGCAAATAAATTTGGGATAATGATCTCCCACTCCCAAGATTCCTTGGCAATGTGCCAATTTCCATTTTAGGAATTCAATCAATAAAGGTTACTGGGTGGATAGAACTTACATCGTGCATTGTCCATTCATTTGGTCAACATCTTGAACAGCCCAACTGGTATAATGTAAAGAAATTGCTTACACTGCTCTGAAAAGGTGGAGAAAATTTTTCAGATATTCATTTCTAACAAACTAGATGAAGCAAAATTGTTTGGCTTGGCTCTGCAAAAAGCCTATTCCCAGGACTGACTGGTAAACTTGTTCAACATTGTTCATTGCTGAGCTTAATAGGTGCTGATCTTTGTTTCTGAGTCAGGCGAGCACAGACTGGATAATTCCCAGCTTTGCAATACTGACAAGGATCAGACATAGTTTTGGGTGGTGAGGTTCCCTGGGAGCCATGCTGGTTAACCCCAGAATATGAGCAGAGGCTGCCTGCTGTGGACTGGGTGTTAGACTTGCTGCTATACGGTGGCATTGTGTAGAAGGTTCATAAAGAAAGTAATAAAACCCAAAACAATCCTCATCCTTCATACCCTTCCCTCTGACACACAGTCCCATGCACCATACATACTAACCCCCCCACCATGGCTTCCCATTCTCCATGATAATCAATGCCCTGCTACCTACCTCATTTGACATCCACTCCAGTCAATGTCCCTGTACTCAGCTTCTATAACGCCTAAGACACTCCATTCCAAGCTACACCCCTGTCCACTCTTGTTGGCACCTAACGCTCCTTGCAAATTTTTGTGTCAACTCATGCTAATCCAGGTCCCACATCTACCATCCTTTGCCTTTGCACTTACCATGTCTTCTCATTTAGTATCCTGAATTGGCCCTTAAAGTCCATTCTCATATAAGAAAACTAAAGTTCTGTTCAATAATGTAAGTGCATACAGACTTCAGTATATTGAGCCTAATATCACTTATTCATAAAACATGTTTACTACAGTAAATTCCTTGACCTCAATAAAACCTGACAGAAATAAACATTTCTTTCAGTTGTAATAAGTGTTGGAATTTGGAGTCCACATCAAAGAGTACAGCACTTTTTTAAAAAAATCATTCATGCGATGTGGGTGTCATTGGCTGGGCCAGCATCGATTGCCCATCCCTAATTGCCCAGAAGGCAGTTAAGAGTCCACTACATTGCTCTGGGTCTGGAGTCTCATGCAGGCTGGCCCAGGAAAGGACGCACGTTTCCTTCCCTAAAGGATATTATTTAATCAATTTTTTTTATTTCCTGACAAGCAACAATGGCCTCATGGGCAGCATTAGATTCTTAATTCCAGATTTTCATTGAATCCAAGCTTTACTATTTGATCCTGGGTCGCTTAGAACTTTACCCAGGTCTTTGTATTAATAGTGTAGAAATAACAACATTAGTCCTTCCCATATACTTGCAGATACTAATCCAAATGTGAAATAGAAGGCACCCCACTTGGATAATGGATTTGAGAGAAATCAGTCATGCTGTACTAATCCAGGAATAGAAATTCTCAGGGTAATTTAGACAGAAATAGAAATAAATAGTAAGTAATTAGTTTCATAAACTGTCCAGACTCTTGCTCAAAGATAAAAAGGCCTAGACTTTTAAATGCCTTGATAGTCTTGTCTCACCCTATCTACAGCTTTGACAGTTTATTGTTTCAAAGTGGAGTCATATCAGATTCAAACCATTTACTTTATTGTTCTCCAAAGTTCCTGTAAGACCTGCTGAGTTTCTACAACACTTTCTGATTTTATTTTGGATATTCATCATCTGCAGTACTTTGCTTTTATGTGACAGCTTTTACAGCTCTTTGACAGCTTCACAGTTCCAATGAGTTGGCTTTTTACGTACAAATACATGATAGATTTTAACAATCTCATAGGATACTTGGCCTGTCCCAAAGGGGCACCTTACCTTTACTAAAGGAAGTCTTACATCCAGTAAAGTGCAGTTTCCCTTCACCAATGGTGTCCTAGTATCAGATTCATTGGTGCAGGTTACCTTACCTCTGAAGGGCTATTTAAGAGAACGCATTATTGACAGACCCATGCTGACCACTCCTGCCTAGCTTAAGCCCACTTTCACATTACAGAGATGCCAAAATCCAATTTGTCTGGAGTCAGCTGATTATTTAAATGACAAATTACCTCTGTGAACCATGATGTATGCACTCTAGCCTATTCCCAATTCCACCTTGCTGAAAATAGGAACTCCGATGATTAGGAGTGGGACTTAAGATTTCCAGGCTCAAACATCATTTGCACCAGAAAAATTAAAGCTACAACAAGCTAAATGCACCTTCAAATTGCCTATCAGCAGAATCAAGTGAATTAAGTCTCAAGCCGAGTTTGCTCAGGCCACAGGCTGCCATCTTCCAAAACAGTACAAGATATTTACAGCAGTGAAACAAACTGTTTGGCTTAATAGCAAAGGGACAAACTGTCCCCTTCTTGGACATTAAGAAACGCTGGTCCATTCCATTTAATGACTCTTGACATGGCAACTGTACCACAGTAAGTTTAGGAGAAACTTAGAGACACACAGAAACTAAAGACTGAAAACATTAGCACATGAGTTTAGACACAATAGGAAATGCATACAGGGACAGAAAGAAAAACATACAGAATTCTTGAGAGAAGCAATAGATTAAACTCAAGAAGTGGTCAGATAATATCTGATTGGGAGAAAAAGAGACGTTCTATATGGGCTGACTAAACATATTCAAGAGCTGAAAAGCTGTGAGAATAGCTTGGAGATGCTAATTATCTAATGATTTCCTCAAGTGGTCAAACTATTATCCCAGGTGTCATTGGCTGTTCAGTTGATGAGGAATCTGGAAAGTCATATTGAGGATCGTCATGACCCGAGAAGGAGAGGGTTCATTGACATTTTCCTTGCTGACGATAATTGGCCATGTGAAGCTCGAATGTGAAAGTAGTTGCTGGATGGATTTCTTGATCTATTTAGTGTGAATAAAGATCGGTATACTGTGGAACTGTGTCTCTGTGTAAAGCCACACTTGTGCATGTAGTATTGACAACATTTAAACGAGTAATCTGTACTTTTTTGCATCCATTATTTAAGTGACATTTACTTTTTTTATTTGAACCATTATTTGCCAGTAAATTCATTTTTAATTTACACTGTTTCTGGTTTGATAAGTTAACAGCAACAAAAAGTGGAATCTTGGCAAATTGATTTCAGTGGTGGGTTTGGCATTCAATTCGGTTTACATTGGTTTATTTTTCTCCATAAGAAGCATGAACGCGAGGCAACAATTATTCACAAAAGTCCAAGTATTGACTCACTGAGATTATGTCCAGTAATGACTTAATCTCTTAGCTTTTCAATTCTGTCCTTCTAAAATGAACCTCACTGTTGTATTTGCTTTTTGTTTTCTAATTAATCTGTGGGACTACTTTCTACAATTTGGATATCTACACACCGAGATCCTTCTGTTCCTCTCTTCCAATTATCTTTTTATTATCAGGACTATGTGGCATGCTTTTCTTACACTATCTCATGCCTATTATGTTGAAATCCATTTAGTGAGGAGCAGATACTGTTCAAGTCATGGTGTCAGAGCAGGAAACATAGTCATTAGACGGAGTTACTTCAAAGGCACCAGAACCAAATGAGATGCATCCAAGAATTGCAAGGGAAGTGGGAGTCAAAAATGCAGAGAGTCTGATAATAACCTTTTCATCTTCCTTGGACTTGGGTGGTGCCAAAGGGCTGGAAATTGTAAGTATAATATCCTTTTTCAAAAAACAGTTGCAAGGATATTCTCAGCAACAACAGACGAGGAAACTTAACTTTAGTAGTGGAGAAACTTCTTGAAACAATTGTTCAGAATAGAATTTAGAGTAACATAGAAAATATGGGGTAATCGAGAACAGCCGACGTTAATTTAAGGGAAAATTATATTTTTTAAAAAACTCCAAATTAGTTAACAGGTAGCAGAGAGAGTTGATGAGGATAATGCTGATGATGTTGTGTACACTGATTTCCAAAAGGTATCACAATGCCACACATCACACTTCTGAGAAAAGTCTTAGCTCATGGAATAAATGGAACAATAACAATATTGAGACAAACTTGGCTAAGGAAAGGAAGCAAAGAGTAATGATGAACAAATTTATATTGGGGGGGCTTGAAGGATGGTTCTGGAGTTCCCTTGGGATTGAATTTGAGATGATCATCTTTCCTGCTATATTTTAATGATCTAGATCTTAGTCTGCAGGAGAAAATTTCCCAGTTTGTGAGTGATAAGAAATTTTGAACTATAATCTGTAAGGAGAGTAGTGTAGAACTTCAAAAGAACAGTGGAGTGGAAATGCATATGAAACTCAATACAGAGAAGAGTAAGGTGATACGTTTTGGTGCAAAGAACATAAAGATAGAAAATAAAATGACACTAACCGAAAGTGTGCAGGAGCAGAAAGAGAGATAACAAGGCGTGGGGCTGGATGAACACAGCAGGCCAAGCAGCATCATAGGAGCAGGAAAACTTGACGTTTCGGGCCTAGACCCTTCATCAGAAAAAATCTTTTTTCTGATGAA
>JAHRHZ010000264.1:11042756-11063231 GCA_024137785.1 Ginglymostoma cirratum | reverse complement strand
TTCATCAGAAAAAAGATTTTTTCTGATGAAGGGTCTAGGCCCGAAACGTCAAGTTTTCCTGCTCCTATGATGCTGCTTGGCCTGCTGTGTTCATCCAGCCCCACACCTTGTTATCTCGGATTCTCCAGCATCTGCAGTACCTTTTATCTCAGGAGCAGAAAGACCTGAGTTTATATGTGCATAAATCACTAATGTTGACAGGGTATATAGAGAAAGCAGTTAAGAAAGTGGAGAGTATCCTAAGCTGTGATAATAAAGGAATACAGTATAGAATCAAAGATGTTATGATGAACTTGTATAAGACACCAGGTAAATTTAAGCTGGAGTATAATGGGCAGTTTGGAATACCATACTTTAGGAAAAATGTGAAAGCATTGAAGAGTGTAGGAGACATTTATGAGCAATTTTCTAGGATTAGAAACTTCTGTTACAAAGATATTGGGCAGTTAAGACCATTTTCCTTGGAATGGAGAATACCAAGGCAAGATTTGAATGAAGTTTGTAAAATCAATTAGGGGCTGGACAGAGTAGATAGGGAGAAACTGTTCCCTATTTGAAAAGGATTGGTACCTGAATAGGAAGGGTTTAGAGGGATATGGGCCAAATGCTGGCAAATGGGTTTAGATTAGTTTAGGATATCTAGTTGGCATGGACATGTTGGACTGAGGTCTATTTCCATGCTGTATAACTCTATGATTCTAATAGGATGGCACAGATGAGGCGATTTGTGAAAGAAACAGGTTAGATGTGACAAAAAATACATTTTTAGACAGTGAGAAGTACAGATCCAAAATACACTGCCAGGAAGTGTGTTAGAGATAGGTTCAACTGAGGAGTTCAAGAGACCATTCAATATAAACAATATTTCGGGTTATGGGGACAACAACATTCAATGTTTTGGGGAAATGGCAGGAAAAGGGTCATTGAGTCATAATGTTCACTCAGGAAGATAGTCCAGTCACAATCGGCTGTAAAGCTTCTTTCTGCACTGTAACAATTTTATGATTGTGAGATTTGTAAATTATATGGTCATTTTCATTGCCATCCTATATTTTGTTGCAGTCTTCCTCTGCATTAACCATAACTCACAGTTTGGTTTCATCTGGAAAATTTGAAATTAAGGTACCAATTGCTGAACATAAAATTATTTGGACAAATTGTGGTTCTAGTCTTGATACTTCTGAAAACTCTTCCTCATTATTGGCAAATCTGAACAACACATTTGCAACCATATTCATTTTTTTTGTTAGATTTTATTGTTAACTTCTTATTCATCCTACCTATTCCCCTGATTCCTCATGTTCTAATTGTCATCATGTGTCTACTACATTGCACAATGACAACACTTCCAAAGCACACTGGCTGTAAAGTATTTTGGAGCACCTGGTGGTTATAAAAGATGTTCTCCGAATGGAAGTTTTTTTTATTTGCAATGCAGTATCTTTCCCGAAGCAAGAGTTGGGCTTTTGTTACTATTTTGCAAACAAAAAGACCCAAGTTAAATTTAGCATAATTGGATGAAATCTATTTTATTCATGTTTATCTCTAAATGTCTCAGATTGCTGAGTTCTAATCAGGCCTCCCAGTACAAATTTCATCCCTAGAAGCATATAAAAAACAATACCAACATTGCCTTCAACAGACAAAATAAAGAAATCAATACACACTTTTTATGGATACTGAGGATATGTTTTTCCATTCTATTGCTGATTTTCAAATCCAAATTTGAAGCAAACAACTATTTTGAACAGCTATGTCCAATCAAGTGCAACAAAAATGTAGAATATGTAAAAGGTGTGGTGGTGCAATGGTAGTGTCTCTACCTCTGAGCCAGGGGGTCTGAGTTCAAGACCCCATCCCCCACTCCAGAGGTCTTTAATAACATTTCTAAACAGGTTGATTTAAAAATATCCAAGTCATGCTAAACATCATAAATAGGGCTAGTTAGTATGTCAGCTTTCCTGCTCCTCAGATGCTGCCTGGCCTACTGTGTTCATCCAGCTCTGCACCTTGTTATCTAGTTAGTACTGAAATGGTTCCAGTATTGGTAAAATCAAGCCTTCTGTTTGGTACATAATGATTGGATTCAAAGTACTCTTTGGGGTTACCAGGTTTATCAATTCAAAAATCATATCTTTTATTTACGAGATTTCCAATTCCCTGGTAAAGTAATATTGATGTGTAATTTCCTTCCTCTTTAAACTGGCTTGGTAAAGGTTAAAAGTCACATGACACCAGGTTATAGTCCAACAGGTTTGTTTGAAATCACAAGCGTTTGAAGCACTGCCCCTCCGTCAGGACCTTTACCCCTGTGATTTCAAATAAACTTGTTGGATTATAACTTGGTGTTGTGTGACCTTTGACCTTGTCCACCCCTGACCAACACTGGAGTCTCCATATCATGGCCTGGCAAAGATTGAGGATAGGTCACAGAAGTGGTACAGTGAATTATGACCACAATATTAAAACAAAATATCCAATGGCTAATTTTTCACAGACTTCCACCCACCACTTCCGGAAATCTTGCTTGTGTTATCCTCAAGAGCACAAAGGCCAAGATCTTTCTGTCTCTGGATTGTCGGAGACTGAACCTATCTCTAAAGATGTATCAAGACCTCTCAAAAGTCCCAGAGTGCTTAGTGTCTGGGGAGGATTTAAGCAGTTTCAACTTCTATTGGGGAATTACCCTGTTGTCCTGGAGGCACAGGCAAATGTCTTCAAATCTGAGCTAGAGCTATCAACAGTTATTTAATATCCCAAAGTTTTTCAATGTATCCATAGCTTAACAGAATACACTAGTTAGCATTGTGTAAAATGGGTCATGGCTTCTCCACTGCTCCCTCTGAGGATTCCTGAGTTGCGTTTGAGAGGATCCACACTGGAGAATCAGCCAAAAGAAACAGAGGAAGGAAAGTAGGTAATGTTCTGTCTGGTCAGCATTGGAAAGAGGAGTTTTGATGCTGACAAGAAGATTTGGACCAGCGATTCTCACAACTGCTGCAGATGTATTCTTTGTTGTCTACAAAGCATTAAGCAATATTCTGATAAGGATGTCCATTTTCAGATTTTGGTGAAAATTTGCTCAAAGTACGAGGATAAAAATGAATTCCCTTCCACACGTTTGGAAAGAGCTTTAAATGTTCAGTTTTTCTAGTTCATACGTAAGAAAGAGACCTTGAAATGCATGGAAGTGATCAAATTGTGCCCCGATTTCCGGGATTCATACTGTGAAGATTTTGTTTCCTTACTGCAGCAGTTTGAAAATAAAATTAAACTTGATAGGCATCAACTTAATCAAAAACGGGCCAGCAGGACAGTGACAGAGCTCTCTTTTTCTCCGATCAGGCTTTGGACGCATTTAGGAAAAACACCAAGAATTAAGGAGCTTCACACTGTGGGAGACATGGGTGACACAAATACACGAGTGCAAACATAAGCGAAGTGACAGCTGCCACTAGAGATAAGGCAACTTCTGCTAAGCACTTCAGTGGAGATCAAACAGCCAGCCTGAAGTGCAGTGCTCGAGGGAGTAAAACAAAAAATGTCCCCATACTAGCTGAAGTCTTTGAAGCAAATTGTGTGAACAAAGTGTCCGAATGGGAGGTGGATATGAGCATTCACAAAACAATGTTTCTTTGTAATTATTCCCATTCTTTTTAGTCATCCTTTCAGAGCCGACTAATCTGACACCAATCTACTTATTCAGTAGTTAAAGTGAAGTGTTTCTTTCATTTGCTCTAACATGATCATTTATAATAATCAAACCTAACTTCATCAATTAATTTAGTGGCAGCTAAACACAGATATGAAACAATTTCTCTCACTTGGAGAAGAGCAGTTCAAATCTTGTGGGAGTAGGTTGTAAGATGGAAAATAAATCCAGCTCGCAAATGTCATGACGTAAATCACACAAAAATGCATCATTGCACCACATAGTCATGATTTGAGTTCAAATTGCTAGATGCAAGATTAGTCATGAACATGATAACAGCTTTGCAACTTGCTTTTAAAATAAATGACTTAAATTTTTTTGTCAAGAAACCAGACAGGTTTTGTATTTACTAATAGGAATTGTTACTTAAAACAGATGGAATTGCAATATGGGATTGGTAATTTTGTCCACTAACCTGAGCAAAACGAAAAAGAGATTAAAGACTATTGGAGTGTTCAAGAAAAATACTAACGGATGATACATTCACAGTTCCCTCAGCATTAAAGCCTCACAAAGGCAAAAATAACAAGTCATACGGAATAGATGAAAGAAACAGGGAAGTAGATGAGCACGAACATTTGGCACATCTTAACTTATTCATCTGGAAGAATCCTTAAGTTGTCACGTTGTAATGGCTAATTATTTTCAGGGGCTTTAACCTCTACTCTTCCTGTCTGGAAATCCATTAGATAACATTCAAGCAATCATGGGGCTGAATGGGAAAATTTGTGAAAACAAGCCTGGGATGGCCCTCTTGTGGGGCT
The DNA here is from genome assembly GCA_024137785.1 of Ginglymostoma cirratum. NCBI lineage: Eukaryota > Metazoa > Chordata > Chondrichthyes > Orectolobiformes > Ginglymostomatidae > Ginglymostoma > Ginglymostoma cirratum. The sequence goes on along the minus strand of JAHRHZ010000264.1, from coordinate 11,058,755 downwards.
GAGATAGAGTCCCTAATTCTGAAGCAGGAGGTTTGGGTTCCAGTTCCACATGCTCCAGAGGTGTGTAACAACATCTCTGAACAGGTTGATGAGAAAAACAGGTTAAATAATAAAGAAAAACCTGTACATTTGTGATCAATGTGATGATTACATCAATACTGATGTAATGCTGGCTGCTCATTATACGATTCATAGAACTCCTACAGTGTGAAAACAGGCCATTTGGCCCAACGAGTCTACACTGATCATCCAAAAGCATCCCACCCAAACTCATCCCTTCCCTGTAACCCTACATTTCTCACGGCTAATCTACCTAGCCTGCACATCTTTGGACTGTGGGAGGAAACCAGAGCACCCAGAGGAAACCCATACAGTCACGGCGAGAACGTGACAACTCCACACAGACAGTCACCCAAAAGTGGAACCAAACCCAGGTCCCTGGTGCTGTGAGGCAGTATTGCTAACCACTGACCCACCGTGCTGGTCAGTTATTGACAGACAAGAAAGGAAGACTGGGGATAAATGGGTCTTTTCATGAGGGGCAGGCAGTGCAAGAATCAGTTCTTGGGCTAAAGTTATTCATGATACATATAAATGACCTGGATGGAGGAATCAAATACATTATTTCCAAGTTTGCTGATGACACAAAACTGCGTGGAATTGAAAACTGTGATGAGGATGTAGGGAGGCTGCAAGATGATTTAGACAAGTTGACTGAATGGGCAAACACAAGGCATATGCAGCACAAAGTGACTCAATGTGAAGCTATGCACTTTGGTGTGAAAAACAGAAAGGTACAGCATTATTTAAAAGGTGATATATTGGGAATTGTGGATGTAAAAAGGGATCTGGGTGTCCTTGCCCACCATTCAATAAATTAAACAGGCAAGTGAAGTTAACAATTTGGTATATTGGCCTTCATGGCAACAGGATAAGGGTTGAAATGTAGAGTCTTAGAGAGTCATACAGTATAGAGACAAGCCTTTCAGCTACCATGTCCATGCCAACCAACAAACACCAAACTACACTATTCCCATTTACCTGCACTCGCATAGCCTACTGTGCCCGAGCATTTTATGTGCTCATCCAGATGCTTCTTAAATATTGTGAGAGTATCTGCCTCCACCACCCTTTCAGGCTGTGCGTTCTGTATTTCTTCCAACCTCTGGGTGAAAGTTTTTTTTCAGATCTCCTCTGAACCACTTATTCCTCACCTTAAACTTGTGCCCTCTGATCTTAGACGCGTCTGGCATGGGGAAAGGATTCTCTCAATCTTCCCTACCTCTACCTCTCATAGTTTTGCATACCTTGATGCAATGTCTTATTACAGTTATACAGAACCTTGGTGAGCCCACATCTGGAGTACACGGTTTTGGTCTCCCTAGTAAGAAAGATCATACTTACCATTGAGGGAGTGCAGCAGACATTCACTAGGATGATCCTCGGACAGGAAGATGGTCCTTTGAAGTGAGATTGATTCACTAGAGTTCAGAAGGATGAGAGGGGAAACATGGAAAATTCTCACAGGGCTGACAGACTAGATGCAGGAAGGGTATTTTCTCTGGTTTGGGAATCCAGAACCAGGAGTCTTAGTCTCAGAATGAAGGTAAACAATTTGGGACTGCAATGAGGAGACATCGATTCACTCAAAGGAGAGTGAACCAATGGAATTCTCTACCACAGAAGGCCATGGAGGCCACATCACTCAATATATTTAAGAGAGAGGTAGATATTAAATTTCTCAATTTTAAAGGCATCAAGCGGTACGGGAGAAAGAGAGAATATGACATTGAAACAGAGGGATTTAACTGAATGGTAGAGGAGGTTGAAAGGATCAGTGGGCTTACTACTACTCCTATTTGCTCTGTTTTGCTTGGACTTAAGATCTGCTGTTGCTTTGAGAGACAACTTTCCTCAGTAGTTGAAATTCAGGTAACTGATTGCTTGATGATTAGCTCCATGTTAAATCCTGGCCTTAGCTGCACATTTCTAATTCCCAGTTACTTCACATAACTTGAAGCCTGATACTGTAAATTGCCACATGATGATAATATCATGATAATTTCCTTATGAACCAATTCTCATTGCACATTGGTTGGACAAGTAATTCACTGAAATAATTGATCCTTAGCTCACACACAATAAACTGCACGTTATTCTTTAGATTCCTATTCAGATTTTGCCATTTGGGACAATGAGTGTTTTCTAAATTGCTCCTTGTTTCTCTTCAGGCTTTGTCATTGTGTCACATGTGAATCTCTTTCATTTGTCTTCTGGTTCCACTGGGAAGTATGTGGACTATAGAACTCATTTTCATTGAACAGTGATCACTCTGATACAATGGTGAACTGCTATCTAACATTGTGTTACCAGTTTTGCATAAGCAACATTGCAAATATGGGAAAAGGCGTTGCATTTAGGTATATATATTTTGCGATGCCTTCTTTATCTTTCAATTTACCTTTTTCTACTTCTTAACCTTCCTCTCAAAATGTCATAATTGAAGTTCCTGTTAGAAATGCCATGTCTCCAGTCAACAGTCACACAACTACTAAAATATGCAATAAATGCTAGGGTAATGTCGCTGGACTAAACAAAAATCCAGAAGCCACGTTAATGCTCTGGGACATGCATTCAAATTCTACCACACGGATTTTAAATTCATAATTTGGAATCAAAAACTAGCACCAGTAATGTTAACCAAAACGTCAGGCATCAATTATTGTAAAAACACACATGATTCATTAATGCCATTAGGGAAGGAAACATATCATCCTTCCTTGGTCTGGCCTACATGTGACTCCAAACATACAGCAATGTGTTGACTCTGAAATGTCTGAACAAGCTGTTTGGTTGAAGGACTATTAGAGAAAGGCAACAAATGCTGGCCTTATCAGCAAGGCCTCTATCTTATGAAATGAAAATAAGCAGACCCTGCAGAGAACCAAACCGAGCATACAAATGAAGTAGAATTAACTTGTGGTTGTAGCTGGACAAAGAAGTGTCCAAAATGCAATTTCTGGCTCCGATACCCATTGGTCTAGGTCAGATTTAGCACGGTGAATGGCCTGAGGGGAGTATTAACAAGGCTCGGTGATATTTAGATCCAATGGGATGACTGATTAACAAATGCAAAAAGAATTTTTAGAAGAAGTTTTTAAACAAAGTTCCTAAACATTTTCCATTCCCTATCACTCAATTTTCACTCCAAGTCCAAGGAGAATCCAACCAAAGGATCTGGGCTAATTGAATATTTTATGCTTTAATTTTCCGAATGTGATGAGAAATGGCTCACAAGTCAGTGGCACGTGAAAGAGATACATGTAAGGAAATGTGTGCCAACAAATGAATGTAACGTGCAAAAGGTCAACTTACTGATGTAACTTATGATTTCAAATTGCATTGTTTTGAAGCGAGGGCCAGGCTTTCTGACCTAACTTATTTTGTCATGTCGAGAACCAGCACCATGTTTTAAAATAATGCATTAAACCAGATCATAGAGGAACAGAACATGATCCAAAAATTAGTCAATCTTAAAGTCAGAAAGTTACACAAAAAGGAGTTTGTGTACAGAAGGCATAGCAGGTTAGGTCATTAGCAATTATGTTATAATGTGACAAGCTATTTACATTTGTGCGTTAAATATTTAACAGCACCAACTTGCTCGAATACTAACCGCAGGTGATCTGTTCAGAACATCTAACAAATGCAAAACATGTGTCCAACGACTGGTAAAACAAAAGGTAGAATCTTTTGGTTCGCACTGAGTCAGCGTCACTTCAATAAGAACAAAAATAAATCATGCACTTTTATGTTTGTTAAGTGTTAATTAGTGTTACAGCAGATCCAAACATGTTGCAAATTCACAAGAGATGTGACACCATCAGCTGTCATGACTATATAAATAGGTAGCTTAATGTACAAAAGAAACAAAGTACTGAGTTTATTTTGCCAACTTTTACCTTTGGAAACAGGATTGAAATGCTATTTTCACAGCCACACACAGCACAGTTCACACTTGTTGTATTGCTTTTTGTGATTTCCTATTTGTATTTTCATTTACAAGTGATTCAATAATATGATAGGGTCACCTTGTCTGTAGCTGACACTTTTACATCATTGAAGTGGCAAGAGTTCCATTTGTGCATTTTTTGTACATAGACAAGAGCCATGGCTTCAATTGCTATTGAGCTTTCTTTATCACAAAGGTTAAAATAACGAAAATAATTGTATTATTGGAGGAGAGAACAGAGTTAACGTTTCGGGTCCGGTGACCCTTCCTCGGTGACCCTTCCTCAGAACTGTTCTGAGGAAGGGTCGCCGATCCCAAAAAGTTAACCCTGTTTTCTCCCTCACAGATGCTACCAGACCTGCTGAGCTTTTCCAGCAACTTTGTTTTTGTTCCTGATTTACAGCATTCAGAGTTCTTTTGGTTTTTATAATTGTATTATTACTCTACCAAATCAGTTTTTAATGTTTCAGAGATAGTAGGAATTGCAGGTGCTGGAGAATCTGAGATAACAAGGTGTAGAGCTGGATGAACACAGCAGGCCAACCAGCATCAGAGGAGCAGGAAGGCTGACATTTCGGGCCTAAACCATTTCTGAAGAAGGGTCTCGGCCCGAAACGTCAGCCTTCCTGCTCCTCTGATGCCGCTTGGCCTGCTGTGTTCATCCAGCTCTACACCTTGTTATCTCAGTTTTTAATGTTCATTGATTTAGCTTCCGAAAGCTAACACTTTGTTTGTAGCACTTCTCTGTTATTAGTATACACTGATCCACATTGGCAAGACTCTAAACTCCATTAGATCACTAATATCAGTGAAAATAACATACATACAGGGCTCCTGCAATCTATTATGCTGGTAAAGATTCAATTCAACTGGATCAGGACTGGTCCATCAAACGCAGCATTCCCCCAGCTTGGCATTGGGAGTTTAAACCATTGTGTTACTAATGTTGCCCAATTAGACTGATTCATGGAAAATTTTATGTGAGGAATTACAGACTTGGCTTTTCATGGAATCTTGAACTTGCGCAGTAAAGCCAAACAGGTTGGGCTTCAGAAGAATGAGAGGTGAACTTATTAAAAAATAAGAACCTGGGAGAGCTTGATAGAGTGATTCCAGAAGGATGGGTCCTTTGAAAGTGCTTTGTGGGAAGTTTGATAGGTGTAGAGTTAATGACCACTTTCATGAGCCTTTCAGCTAGGTTGGCTTCAGCGAAATCACATTTTGTACTTTTGTGTTGATATCAGCCTATAAATCAGTCAATATTTTCACCTGGCAGTTGAAGATACAATAAGAACTCAAACCCAGGTACCCTGAAATTCACTCGGACATTAAGATGAGTGTATAAAACTCGGAAAATATTTTCAGGAGTGTTGCAGCATCACTAGAAATACTGGAGTAATTTTTTTGCCATCTTTCATTTCCCAAGCCTGTCTATCTTTATCAGCTGTTGATCGAGGAAGCGAAAATTAATTATTTCTTTGAAGAACTGAAATACTGACCTAATGCAACTGAAGTGTCAATCTATGTTTGGTGGTTGCTTCCCATCCTTCTTGTACAGCTTTGTATTTCTCAAAAATTGTTAGTAGACAAAGAATCTGTATTGCAGTAATCTTTATTTATTTTCTTGGCTTCTTTATTTTTGTTTCCATCCTGTATCCTTTTTTTATCAGACATTGTTTCATTTTTTAATCTATTATTCCCTTAAAAGAAACAACTGATCAGTGCCCGCTTGTGGCACTCACACCAAAAAACCGTCATGTAGATCTTTTTCTGATTTCACACTGTTTCTAAAGAACAGAAAATGGTGGATTCTGTGTTCACATCTCTGGAGTGGGACTTGAAGCCAGACATTTCTGAGTTAGATGTGAAAGTGCTACAAACCTGGTCTCCCTCTGTTCCATTTGCTGCCTTTCATGGTTTCTGACTCAGGACTCTAAACGAAAAAAACAACTGCAATATTTTGTAAGATAACAAGCATGGGGCTGGATGAACACAGCAGGTCAAGCAGCATCATAGGAGCAGGAAAACTTGATGTTTCGGGCCTAAACCCTTCATCAGAAATGCAATATTTTGTAAGGGTGCTTTTCGGAATTTCACAAATCACCAGTTGTTGTCAATGTTTGCTGGTTGAACTGCTGGGAAGTTAGAATGGGATTTCAAGCACAAAATAATCAGTTCCTGCAAAAGTGAACCTCTCGACTTCCATGGAACAAAAACAAAGTTGCTGGAAAAGCTCAGCTTGTCTGGCAGCATCTGTGAAGGAGAAAACAGAGTTAATGTTTTGGGTCCGGTGACCCTTCTTCCATGCTCTCTACTTCCATGTTCTATTTAGAATTTCATGAGTTATGAGTAGTTCTTTAGCTCGCTCAGCTTTTTATTTATTATAAACATTGTACTGGCAGATATCGTCCTTAATGTAATTGTTTTTAGTTGACTAAGAGAACACTTGTTTTTGTTTTATCTTCCTCACACTAATCTCAGTTCCATGATAACTTCGATAGATGCATTTCAGCATTTGTTTTCTCATCTCTTTAGGGATAATGGATCTAGTTTGTTTTCACAGGATGCCTATCCAGAGTAATCATTTCATCTCTATATGCCCAAAACTCGCATATGCTTAATGCTCTGTTATAGTTAGGCATCATTTCATTATTATTTCCCACAGCCCTTGGACAGTTGAATCTCAGTGAGTAGTTTGCTTGATCAGAGCAAGACATTTGTATTTCAAATTAACTTTCAGAGAATGTTAAGCTGTTGTTTCTCATTGAACCTGGAGAATTTCACACTCTGTATTAACGTCTTCAACATTCTTCACAGGAAGTGCAGCTTTTGACAGCATGTTGGCCAAGTACATCTGCTTCCCTTGCTTTTATGTAATTTCCAAATGAGATCTCTACAAATAACATCGTCTGCAGACATTTTACAGCAGATAGAACCAATTCGAGAAAAATGCTTTGAAGTAGTTTGTGATTAGACACTTCTTTCACTTTGTCTCTTCTGACAGGTACCAATAAAAATGCTCACAAGCAAAAACAATAGTCAGGCACTCATTGTAAATCATTCATTGTAAGTCATTCATATTGCTTTACTGTGCTGGGCAAAGACAACCAATTGTACGTACAACTGAACAAGAGTCCAGTCAACTACTGCCAACAAGTGGATAGACTGAAATAGCACCACTTTTCTTAAGTACTGTTTCTTTTGGACCTGTTGAAATACACTTAATAAATTCTGTTTAACTTGTGAAAATATATTGCTCCTTGAATCTGTCTTTTATCCAATTAGCACTAATAAATGTTTGGATTAGGTCTATCAAACTTTGTCTATAATAATAATTGATGTATATCTTTGAAATAAAATTAAAATGAGTCCCAAAATGTACTTGTTGCTTGAGGGTTGTTTAAAATCCTGTGACAGTGGCATCACGCTGAAGGGTAACATTATCACTGACATTATGGTGTGTCAGCTCTGGTGGTTGATATAAGTGAAAGCCACTCTGTCTCTGTGCCCTCATACCACTCTTTAGCGGTGAGCTTGTGTTGAGGTTTACTCTCTCCTCAACAAATTAATCAAGATTCTGAGGAGTTCTGAGGAAGGGTCACTGGACCCGAAACGTTAACTCTGTTTTCTCCTCCACAGATGCTACTAGACCTGCTGAGCTTTTCCAGCAACTTTTTTTTTGTTCCTGATTTACAGTATCGGCAGTTATTTTGGTTTTTAATCAAGATTTTGCTTGGTATTTCACAAATACAGCTAATCATTGCACCACTTCCACATCTTTTGTGCCACTGTCTCTGCCGTATAGCTCTCAACTTATCAGGATCAGTGCAAAACCATTTGCTTGTTAATCGGTGACCAAAGTCCTTTACTTCTTCTGTCATCAATTACTATTTTTCTCCTGGCTTCAGTTTTATCTGGTGAACTCCCTCTTGCAGTCGCATTATTTTGATTATGGCCTGCAATGATAATTTCTAGTATTTCTCCACGTCCACAAATCATGCATAATCATTGCCACTCATGGAAGATCATTAACTCCCTCATGGCGTCTGTGTTGATAATCTTTGGAGCAGTAGAGATAACAAACGGCATGCACAACCATCTGTACCTTCCAAATAGCAATAAGAATATGGTCAAAAACTTATACCATTTTCATCTAGATTCATTTGGCAGTTTCTATTCTTCATACTTAACGTACTAAATACCATTAGTATGGCAGGGTGTGATAGAATTTCTTCAATGGTGGCACAGGTTAGTGAGATATCATCAGAGTTCTTTTGAGATCCTCCTGATCTATGAATACTCTCAGCTTTCCAGGTTTTTCTCAACGTTACCACACTGCTAATCCAGTCTGTATGAGTTAATACTTTCTTGATTCTTTCTTCCTCTTCAGCTCCTCTGTCCAGTCTTTCAAGCTCCTCGACAGATGCTGGTTAGTGTCATTCTCATCTACTTGAAGATTATATTCTCTAGGAAGGCATCCAAGACTTTTGAAAAAGTTTTTGACATTTTGTAGCTTCTGTTCAGCAGTCAGCAGCTTAGCGAACTGAGGAATGCTTCAAATCTTAACTGGTTTATGTAGGGTAACCCATCCATGCTTGTTTCAGCTGAGATGAGTTGAATTGCTTAATGTCCACTCCCTGGATTTGCAGATCTTCATTCTTCCCATTACATTGGATTTTGTTTCATTTTACAGCATCAGCATTGTTTTTAGGCTTCACTTTTTGGTCATTATCTTGAGTTATTTCACATGGATCTGCAAATTTCATGGAGAATTGGTGCCTATCTGATATTTCAGATTCACTTGATGCTTTCCTTCAGCAGTTATCTTTCTAACAATCACAAACCATTTATTATCCTTAAGAAGATGGTGCCAGCCTTTTCTATGGTGTGAAATGATTCATTAAAATGATCACCTGACATCTCTACAACAGCCATCTTTATAGACCTGGCTTGCTTCTTTCCAGAAAAACAATAGCCGGCAACATGATTCAGCTTCTTTCTTTGCTGCTGAGCTCTGGCATTAAACACATACTGTTCATAAGCAACATGTCTAGAGGGCTCAAAATAGTCTTCAGGCATTCAATATTTCTTCAGTCTGACTTTTCCACTCCTAAGTGAGGTCTAGGGTACAATACAGTTTGCGCCACTGTTTTCCCAACACCGATAATAGTCTGATTTGACCAGGTTTTCTGCTTAGCACTGTAGTTATTGCATTATTTTGCCACTGAGAGCAGAAGAAGCTCCAAAAATATCACAATTCATCTTTCAACTTTAACAAGAGCAGAGACTAGAAAAATCACAGTTGTACTGATTCATCCAGCAATACAAAGTTGCAGGCTGAATTTTTTTTTAAATTCTCGATTTTTTACTATCATTTTTAATACCACACAAAGTTCACATTATTTCAGTTGCATACTTCTGACACCATGTTCATTACATTGGCATTAAATGCATATTCCTCAAGCCTCAAGTAGAAATCTATAGAAGTATCAAATCAGAGTATATAACTGCATTTCTCCAAATAAATGTCTGATATTTATAGATGTACAGGATAAAGGCTTAGATTGCCAGATATTGACATTGCTTGAGTTATTAATTCTGAATCAACCATTTTATCTGGGATATATTACACAACTACTATACATCTATTGTAATAATGCATTTCAGTCTGCATGCAATTAAAGAAAATACAATCTATTGCCAGACATGTGTCTGACTTACTTTGGAGGAAGTTAACTGATCAATTTTTCCTGGAGTATCTGGGTCCATCAGAAGGGTGAAAAGGTTATTCTAATCTCAGGTCTCATAGAGGTTTATGAATGTTAAACTCTGTATTTACAGTCTAATGTATGGCTTGCTAGCAGTGATAACACTATTCTTATATGTTACTAAAACATGTAGCTTTTGTCACTGCAATTATAACTGAAGTGAGAAAAGCATTAATATGGAAGTGGTTGCATTAGCAATGCCAGAAGAGTGAACATGAATCAGAAAGCAACAGCCTGTCTCCTGTGGCCTAGTCGACAGATGTAGTTTTCCATTTCTGATCACATTTCTTTTAGTATTAACTGTTTTGTTCAGTTAATGTTGACAAAAAAATCAACTTTGATTTGGTAATGTTTACATCCCTGGGTATATATTAGATTTGTTATTTCTGTTTTAAAATTTAAATACTGACAATTAAACATGGTTTTTGATGCACAAATGCACATGGATAGGACCATCTTTACATTCCTGTATGCATCCAAGCCACTGAACATTATTTTATGCTAAGAATGAAAACAACAGTGTTCCCAACAATGACTTTGAAGCTTTGATGAAAGCTTAGTCATAACTTTTGAATCAGAAGATCCAGGGTTCAAATCCCACTCCAGTTCTTGGTCACTTCATCTAAATTAACACTTGCCTCAATATTGAGGGAGTGCTGTGATATTCAAGGTGTGATCTCTTGTGTTAATGTTTCAGCAAAGCAATCTATTCTCTTGAGTGCTGAAACGTAGACAAACTTTATTTCTATAGCACCTTTCACATGATGTAATTCACAGGAGGATTATAAAACCACATTTGACACCAAATCACGTAAGGTGGTGCAGGTCAGATGGTCAAAATCTTTGTCTAATTAGTAGGTTTAAAGGAGCACTTTAAAGAAAGGGAGTAAGGGAGGGAAACAGAGTGCTGTCCAAGAGAATTCCAGGGATTCGGCCACCAAAATTGTGGCAATTACAATTGGAATGCACAAGATACCAGAATAAGAGGTACACAGATATTTTAGGGAGTTGCTGGACTGAAAGAGTTTTAGAGAGGTAGGGAAAGTTGTGGAGGGATTTGAAAGCAAAGATGAGAACTTTGAAGTGAAGACATTGTCTGACTGGAGGTCAATATAAATCAGTGAGCTTAGGGATGATGGGGGACTGGACTTACCACATGTTAAGTAAAGGCAGTTCAGTTTTGGTATGGAAGATAGAATGTGGGTGATCAGCTAGGAATGTATTTAAATAATTATCAGCTAGGAATGCATTTAAATAATTAGCACTAGAGGTGATAACAGCAAGAATGAGGGTTGCAGCTGTGGATGAACTGAGGTATAAATGAAACCAGGCAATGTCATGAAGGATGGAACAGATTACCTTAGTGCTGGCACAAATAAGGAAGCTTGTTACAGGATCACATGTGACACCAAGGTATCAAACAGACTACATTAATCTCAGACTTGTCAGGGAGAAAGTTAAAGTCATTAAGGAACGGAGGTTTTAATATGGACCAAAAATAATGGCTTCAGTCTTCCATAATGTAATTGAAGGAAATTTTACCACCACTCAACAAAGAGCGGAGAAGTGTTTCTAGTATCCTGGCCAATATTATTCCTCAACCAAAATCAGATAAACAGATTGTTAGATCATTTAACTCATTATTGTTTATGGGATCTTGCTATGTACAGCTTAGTTATTGCATTCTCCTCAGGGAGTACACTTTACAAACACTTTATTGGCTGTTAAGCTTTGGGTCATCTGGAGGTACTGGATAAATTGAAATTATTCCTTTCTTCAATGTTGAGAAACGATTGTAGATATTTCCATGTATCTGAAACTAATTAAAAATTAGAGTACATACAGCCTACTCTTGCAATTCATAGCCTTAATTCCTATTTGCAAGCCATTGATCTTTGGAAAGAAACATGTAATAACTGAAAAAGCTATTTTTTTCCTGTATAGACATTTCACCTTTGTTATTGTTAGCAAAAATAAAAAAGAAACATCCCCAATACCTGCCATGGAGTAATAATCAGTACCTTTTGTGCTAATTCTTTTTTAAGTTTAACAATGATAGAGCAGTAAAATGTGGAAAGCAACTACTAATTAAGACTGGTGGTCAACAATAAATTAATGCAAATATGCTTCAGTGGCAGGAGAACAATGAGAGTGTTGATTAGATGATGTAGTAGATGCTATGCAAAATAATGTTATTATCTGTGAATACAAAGCAGGGTGAATTGAACTTTCAACACCTACAGTTACATTTCTGAAATAATTTAAAGTTTTCAAAATTTTCTTTTTACTTTATTCTGCCTGGTTTTAACCAAAATTTGTAAAAGATTAGTCTGACATTCCTAACATGGATCATGGAAAATGAGCAAATCAGAGAACTGAATGCACAAAATTCATAGCGCCATGTGGCATCTTATATTGTTAGTTTGAGGTCAAGGTAGTTGAGCTTTGGTGCAATATTGGACTTAAAAATCAACACACAGTGTGCCTTAGATATGAAACTGGAGATTGTGCAGCCATGTTTTCAGCATCCTTCATGATCTCTATCACAGAGATACATAGATGAGGCACTCAGTATTCAGCAGGTGAAAACTGGATGATCTAAAGGCAAATCAAACATAAGATACCTTTTGATGCTCTTCCAGCAACTCCCCACATTTGCACAGTCCATCTTCCTTTTATTTGTGGCTGCTCAGTGTGAAATCCTTCCTGTGGACAGCACTGCATTCCCTGTTCTATAAGTTGCTCTAGCTTCAGTCTTCTCCAGAGCCTTTTCATGTAATGTTGCCAAGGAGAAAATGACCACTGTGTTCAAACCAGTGAGGTCTTCAACAACTATGAACCTTCAAATGAATGTGTTTTATTTGTCTAGTATGATACTGAAAGGCAGTCTATGAATGAAGACCAGCTTGCAAGTCTAAAGTTTGAGACTGAGGTGAATAAACTTTCCACGGAACACTGAACATGTAGATGCAAAAAGTTAATTTGTGTCTCTGTGTATATTTAAATAGAATCACATGGATGTGCAAAAGAAAATTGGGTGACTTTTACATTCCCTGAATTATGCTGAAATTCAGGTTATTTTGTTTTGCTTTGATTCCAATTAATAACCTAATTGATTTGAAGTATTTGCCTGTTGAAGAGAATATTGTTGAATTTCTAGCTGTGTGATTTAATGGCTTAAACCCTTGTCTAGCAAAACCTGGAATGAAATCTGACTGAAATAAATTACAGCCTGCTCTTCCACAAAGTGTAATTTTTGCTGTGATTCTTGATAATTCATCAGGAACTAAAACACAATTTTGCTAAAAATTTGTAGTAATTGCTCACTAACTAAAAGATGCAACAAGATTTCTTTGTCAGAAGTCACATGACACCAGGTTATAGTCCACCAGGTTTACTTGAAATCACAAGGTTTCGGAGCATAGCCCCTTCACCAGGTGACAAAGAGGATGGGCTTTGAAAGCTTGTGATTTCAAAAAATCTGATGAACTATAACCAGGTGTCTTGAGACTCCTGACTTCGTACACCCCAGTCCAACACCAGCACCTCCATATCAGGATTATTTTGATAAAATAGGATGACTGTATTATTGGAATATCGATATGCCCTTTTTCAGCATTTTTCAGCAACTTAAACTGATTAAAAAAACCTTAATATCCCTTTCCTAACTTGTATCAGAACATTCTGCTCAAGGATCTACATGTGGATTAGTTCCAACAGTAATTTAAAATTAAAATTACCATCTTTGTTTACAAATCTTTAATGGCCCTCACAAGCTTCCCTATTCTATATATCTGTACCCTCCTGCAGACTATAACAATCTTAGAATTATGCATTCCTCCATAACTGGCCTTTTGCATATCCTTAACTTGCGTTACACTACCATTACTAATTGTGCCGTCATCTACCTGGGCCTGAAGCTCTGGAATTTCAACACTAAACTTCTCAACTTCTTCATCTCTCTTTGCTCCTGGAAAATGTTCTTTGAAACTGCCTGTTCCTCTGTGTCGTTATCGACTTGTGTGGTTCGGCATTAGGAGTTAAAACACAGTTAGCAGATTTCCTTCCCTAATGGACAAGATAGAACCATTCGGGCTTCAATGACAATCAACAGTGTTTACATGGTCGCCAGTGGGCTAGCTCTTTATCCCAAATATTTAAAATTTAAATTCACCATCTGTCATGGTTGGATTCAAATTCATATCGCCAGAGCTATAGCCTGGGACTGTCGGTTACTAATCCAGTGGAATTACCCTGATGCCACTGCCTCACCTAACCTCAAAATTTGCCGTTGATTAAAACCACTTTGTGTCCGAAAATACAGAATAACAAACAATCTTATGTAAGGTGCGTAGGATGGTTAATCAGTCTTCCTCATAGCTTCTGCTACATGTTTGTTTATCAAATAACTGCTCACCTTCGAGCTTAAATATGAAAAATGTTGTAAAATTTACTTTATTAACTGGCAATTTAAATGAGGAATTACTTCAATCACAATTTTTAAATGTGTCCTCAAAAGGTTTTCCAATATTACAAGAACTGACATTTTCTGAATTTATTCCAGATTTTATGCTGTATATCACAGCCATCAATCTTTTCTTGTCCAGTTTTTCTGCCTCCAGCTAAACCAACTCAATCCAGTGATGTTATCTCCCGGCTTTCCTGGGATTCTTGATGCAATTCTGTTACCTTGCTCTGAAAAGGAACTATATCTGTTGCTTTCGTGCTGTATTTATCCCCTGAAAATGTTGCTGTCACCCAACATGTCAAACTGCTAAACCAAATCTCACTTGAATTGGTATCAAACAAAAAACTGGTGAATCTGTCCAACAACTGAACTTGGTGACCCTGGCAGCGTTAGTTTGGTCCTAAGTATGTTTGAGATCTTCACCCTCTGTCAGTAACTCTAAAATAAGTTTTAACAGTTAAGCTACAAACTTTTGAGGCATTAATGGGATTTATTACTTCTGTTATATGGTCAGAGCATTTTGTATTCGTGGAAGCTTTCTATACCAAAGGATGTAGTACCTTCTGGTTTTAAAAATGAAGAACTAAACATCGTTATTTCTTAGATTCACTTTCTGAGGACCAGTAAAGCCAGATGACCGAGGACTAAGTTTTCTTGCCACTTTGAAGTTGTACCAGAAAAACTATTTAGAAGTCTGTTATTTTGTAATTCTAAGCAGTACAAGTTTGCTAACTGGTATATAGAACAGTTTCCATTCAGTTTTCCATTCTTATCGAGGAAGGAAAGGTACAGTGAAACTGCCATCAAAACTTTTTCGAGGAGCCCTAACGTAAATATTAGCAGCTAACAACCATGATGGTGATAATCCTAAAATCTCCCGTAAGGCAGCTTACCAAAATGAAAATAAGACAACAGTAGAACATCTAAAAAAAAACAGATGCTGTTAGATGGAAGTATGTAGGGCCAAACACAAAGTAATGTGGCAAAGTGAGACATTAGAATTAAAAAGTCACGAGGAAAGAGGAAAGGCAAGGGGAAAGGAGGACAGAATTGTGGCCCATAAAATCAGTTGGAAAGAGATGAGTTTTCTAATGAGTGCCTGTTGGATCGCTGGACCAAATCATCACTAGCTGAGAAATATCGATAGACAGAAGTTAAGAGTGGATGACTGCCAAAATTTTGCCTGGAAATTTAAAAGGTCAGAAATATAATTTACACATTTGCAAAAGCTGACACTGTGATGAGTTAAGTAACCTTTTTATTGTCCTTCACTAATGTTTCAATAATTCATTACCAGATAGTTTCTCCCATACACCTTCAATTTCTAAAATGTTGAGAGTTTTGGTACAAGTAAGAATTTACACAGTAAGAAGATTGCAACTACAAACTTAGGTCTAAATGATGAGATTTGGTGCAGAAAGGATGACTATAGACTTTTAGATTGAAGGTGAACTGCGCTAGATATCCTGCCCTTATTCTAAGCAAAAGTAAACATTTCTGAAATAAACATTCAGGAATAAATAAACAGCAAATAAACATTTCAGGAATATAAGGTAGGAATACAGGAAGGGAGGGACTGTTAGAGAGATGGAGTGCCATGATTTGGACAGATGTCAGCCAACTATAATCCTTTTTAGATTGAATTGACGATTAGTAAGGATTTATCACAGTAATAAATTCATATTATAGTTTTAGAAAGGTAATTGAGAACAAAATTTGCTGATCAATAAGAGGGGCATATATTTCAAATA
>JAHRHZ010000264.1:11010046-11042356 GCA_024137785.1 Ginglymostoma cirratum | reverse complement strand
TGGACCCGAAACGTTAACTCTGTTTTTACCTTCACAGATGCTGCCAGACGTGCTGAGCTTTTCCAGCAACTTTGTTTTTGTTCCTAATTTCCTTTAGTGACCATCTGAGACATTACAACTTTTGGCTCTCATAAGAGCCTTGCGAATAACTGACTGTGTCACTCTCATCAGGAAACAAGCACTTCAACCTGGGAAGCAGGTCTGAGTCTCAACTTCATAAACAGTCCAAAAACCTATCTTGGAATTCCATAAATGAGTGAGGAGATTGCACTCATTTTCTTGCTGAGAAAAAAGAATCCAATTTTTGTTGCGAGGACAGGCGATTTTGAAATCGAAGAAAATCAAACAACATGTGAAGAATGTGCAAAGGCAAATGGTGATGTGAGCAAGCCAACAGAATATGAAATATCAGGAAAAGCAAGGGGAAGTAAAACAGCTTTCTAGAGTTATAAAAGCAATTTTGGTTTGGCCAAGTTGGCCATGGGTTGTTATGAGATTAAAGAAGCAAGTTTGGAATGGTAGAAAAGCCAAATGAGAACATTAAACAGAATTTTTATTTGATAATATTAGTCTTGTTGTTGGTTACAGAGCTGGTGGGATACCTGCACAGCACATTCTAAGGAAGGCAATTTGGCAATCAAATAGCTCTGAAGGCAGCGGTGGGCCTTTCTTTGGAATTATGCCCCCAGATGTACAAGTCCCATTCATCGTGAGCTGCCATTTTATTAAACACCAGAAGCCCCTGTGCTTGATGGAAGCTGTGGCTCTTGCTGGAAGAGCAAATCCAGACTCTAACGATCCAGGACCAAATCAAGGATAATTTTTGAGAAGGATTTCCAGAGCAGAGAAGAGTGGGGAGAAGGGGAAAACAAGATCAAAAGCAGGGGAATGGAGTGGCGCTCAGCACTGGTTTGTCTTTTTCAGGGGCACCATGGCCGCTGGCATCCCTCCCCATACTTGTACAAACACGTGTCCCCAACTCTTTCTTCTCTTTTAACCCACTTTCCACTGAATCTCCACTCTTGGTAAATAGCTTGAACTTCTTTGTTTCCAGAAACATTACGCGTCAGAAGCTTGCTTGCTGCTGGATTAATCTGGTGATAGGCTGAACCACTCCATTGATCCTTACTTAGTCACTTAAAGGCCTCAGTTAGCAACGGACCTTTCCATCTTAAACCAAGTTTGTTAAAGGTGGGAGGCTGGCAGGGATGGGGTACACATGCACTAAAACTGTCCAGGGTGTTTCAACATCTAATGAGCTAATTTCTACTGGCTGGGACTCAGACAATAAAAGACACCTGAGATCAGTTGCAGAGAATTGGGCCAGATTCATGAGATTTACCTGTATAATTACCCAAGGAATGTAATCCTGGTTAACAACTTCCCTAATGCAGAGAGATTTCGACAGCATAATTGAACTTAGGAGGACTTCTGACCCACATTGAACACCCAGCGAACCCAACTGCCAATTAATTCACTCATCTACTCATTATTCCACTGAAAAAACCCTTTTCACAACATTGGCTGCTGTGTTTGGGTTTTAAAAGGGTCAAATTAATACAAAATCATATCACAATGTTTACAGCACACAGTGAGGGATTGCATGGTGAAATATGAAATTATGTACGAAATGCCCCGCTGTCAAATTTTGATTTGACTGTAGTGAGTTATTTGCAGTTGCCAGATTGTTTGATCAATAGCCAGTGAGATAGCAATCTGATCATATGACTTATGCACAAAAGCTATTAATACAGTGCTGTTGGACTATCTCAAGGCAGCAGTAGGAAGTTGAAATCTCAGTAAAAAAAAACCTGGCAAATAACATAGCTCAACAATTTCTTTTCATCAGCACTTGCAGTTTTCATTTAGGTGTATTTAACACTAGAAATAAGGGTAAACAGGGCCATGAATCTGCAATTGCAGTGCTTAAGAAAATTATTAAATTGACGGGTTGAGGTCGTCCCACAGTACTGTATAAATAGATTTTGTGCATAAGCCATATCAAGATTGAGACTTTAGAATGTTGATCATCAAGGCAGGCTGATTGGATTTGCGTTTGTTGGAGCTGAGCATTGCCTGTCACTTGTGTGACATAAATGTTACTTGTCACTTTTTAGCCAAAACCTGACTTAATGTTTTGCTCATGCGGGCACAGAGTGCTCCTGCACCTGAGAAATCAAAAATGATACTGATGTATTTTGCAATTGTCAGCGAACATTTCCACTTCTGACCTTTTATGAAGGTCATTGAAAAAGCCACTGAAGGTAATGGGCGAGGACCTCACCCTGAGGTGCTCCTGCAGAGATGGCCTGGACCTGAGGTAATGAGTCTTTAACAAACATAACCATCTTCCTTGAGAATACATTGAACTAGTAGTGTTTTTAGCTTGCTTCTCCACTGACTATCAGGTCCTAAATTACTGAGACAAATTTAGCACTCAATATAGTGGCGCTGATCAGGGCATGGGGGTGGGACCTGGCTCCGGATGGGTATTTCCAACGGCAGACAGCAGCTATGACTGGGTTTGGCATGGCCCAGGAGAAGTGATCAGGCAGGAGAGCGTAGAGTCAACAGCTCCACATTCCAAACCAGTGCCCAAACACTCAATCATCAGGTACTTAAACCACTCTGCTCATGTGAAGACAATCATCTTGTTTTCAAGATTTTAAACCAATAGCCACAATACTGTTGCTTCCCCCCACCACCCTACTGTGCTTTCAAGAGCTGTGCATGAGTCTGCCACAGTCCCATTCTGACCTTGAACATTTCATTCTGTTCCTCTCCAATCTCTGAATAAGTTCTTCAGTGATCTTAACAGCCAGTTAATTGGAAGTGTGCAGTTGCCAGCTACCCTCCTCCCATCTCTTTGAAAATTGTCGCACAGGCATTGGAAGATTGACACACTAACTGGGAGTGCTATTTTCAAAGTGGGCCTGCATCCAAATTCAGCCCCAAGGGCAATTTGAAATACAGCCCTCGAAGTCTGATTTAAAAGGATTTACATGAATTAAGAGAAAAGATCTGATTTGAGATTGAATGAGGGTATTATATTTGATGCAGCACAGACTGCAAGATTGCTCAATGATATTTTAGTCTCCATTTTTATCATGGAGGAGACAGATAACTTCTTCGAGCTGGAAAGGGAAAAAAAACGGTAGTTGCAAAGATACCTATTAATATTATTCATATGAAAGCCAGCATGCATGCTGAACAGCTGTCTCCTATTTTAATCTCTCCATCATTGGCAGCCATAACTTCAGCTGTCTTGGCTCTTCCAACATATCTCCACCTCTCTGTCCTTTTTTAATCAAACACTGACTTTGAGTGGATTGTCGAAAAGTGATTATGTTTCAGTCAGCAGCCCTGAATTCTGAATTCTTCTTGGCAGAAGAACCATGTCTTTGCTGCATGTGTTAAATACATTGCAGAACCTGGCTTTAGCTCAACTGACAACTTGCCACTGTAACACTATCGTGATGGATGTGGTCTTTCTTGTCCATCAAATTAATCACATTTTCTGTGTTCCAAGTAGAATAACAGCATTAACAGGAGATGAGGCAAATTATTTCTTAATTTTGTGCATTAACCTAGAATGGTAGTGAACTTGCTTTCCCTTCACACTGATGTTGTAATCTACCATTTTCCTATTATAGTCATTTTTGTAATTTAAACTCATAATCCATCTTCTTTAGCTGAGCCTTCACAGCAGAAAATGGCTCTTTAGAACGCGGGAAATTTAAGCTCCAGTCACTTACCAAATGTATCTGTACTAAGAATGATTTTGATTATTGATGTGAGTGTAACATCAGATTTCTAATCGGTATTACGATCACTAATCCACAATATCAACTGGCTTGTTGATTCTTTCATTATGTTAAAAAGCTGTCATGCTTTCAGTCCTTTAATTTGCTCTGCCTCCACCCTCCCAGCTCTGCATTTCCCCTGTTGATATTTCGTGCTGTTCTTAATCTATTTCTGGATAATTGAAATCACCTGTAGCAATTATTGCTCCTTTTCTCGCAGACTGATTAATTGCATAAGCACTTCGTGTTCTGCCTGTCTCTCTCTTTGGTGGTCTCTAATGCATTTCACTGATTGTTATCTTACTGCGATTATCACAAATCCTCCAAATTAATCTAGACCACTTGCTGAATAAATATCTAGCTTCTGTTCAGCAGCACTTTCCATCCATTATCACCCACCCTTATTTTACTCCCATCTTCAAGGTTGTGCAGATCAGCTGATCATTCCCATAAGACAGAAGTGGTTATGTGTTGAACTCAGACCAAACCTATAATTTTCTTTGTGACACTGCTGATTTGATTTAACTCATTTATTATGGACATTTTTAACGAAAAGAAAGAATCTTGCTGTCAATAGTTTTTTGTAGGCAGGCATTTTTTTCACAGTGGTTCTGAACCACATCATCCCTAATATTTGCCTCCATATTACTGGCAGATATTTGGGAAGGTATACATTTGCTTCCCACAATGCCTTTTGCACTTCCACACTTTTATACAGAAACCCATTACTAATTTTCAACTTACTCAAAGCTCAATTTGAGCAAATTATTTGATTTGTTTGAAAGTGGATTGGAATTCTGAGCAGAGCAACATCAATTCAAAAAAGGTAATTTTTGTTACTATTCACGACAGACTGGACATTTCCTAAGAACCAAACTACTTCATTTATTGAAATAAAGCTGTGCTTTATGGGAGAGAGATTATTTCCATTATGTACATCTAGACGTTTCTAACAGTTTTAATGATCTTTCCAACTGTTTAAAGAAAATTCTGGCTCTGCCAAATGATTTCATTCAACAGAGTGCGCATAGAGATAACTATTTACAAAGAAAATAAAATCAGTATCATTTCATCTTGAGTACAAAAACATGCATGTAATTAAAGTTGCCATTTATTACCTGAATACCTTTATTTTGTGATAGTTTTTCTTAAAATAAATTGTTTTCATTTCAGTGCCGAGAGATGGCACTGGAATGGTTATTTAGTTTCTTTTAAGTCTGTGAAATCTGTAATTGTTTTTAGGCATGTTTAAAAATGACTAGTAAACGTTTGCAACAATTCTAGAGCAATCAATTGTAATTTCCTTGGATAAGAAGAAACACTGGTCCATATTCCATGATGACAATAGACCTGAAACCAATACCATCTGGAGGGAAGACACAAAGGAGAGCTATGAACAGAGGAAGTGGAGGGTGAAGTCAATCTGTCCACAGATGCAGAGGCAAAGAGAAAACAGAGACACAAAGAGAAATTCAAAGGATTCTGGTGAAGGCAAGTAGTAAATACTTCTCAGGTCAGTTTTTTTTCTGTTTTGAAGAAAGAGACAGGAGCTTTTATGGATAATGCGCAAGCCAGCTTAAACATTTTGAAACCTTGAAAACTGTGTGCGTTACTCAGAGATGCTGAAGAGTTAGGTGTTTCCCCAGAAGAAACCAAACTGAGGACTGGTGTGTTATTGGTTGATTGAAAAGGAATCTAGTAAATATACCACAATGACTGGCATAATGCAAAGGAGAACGGCTCTGCAGAAATGTGTCTTCATAATCATAACCATTAAATTATAGCCTGACAGTTTTTATCAGATAGGTCCCCAAATCAACTTTCTTGTTCACGTGAGCAGAGCCTGTGCTCCTATAAAATATGTCTTTGTTGTTTTGACTACTTAAATTGAGAACAACTGTTTTCTTCATCAAGTCATCTATCTGTTCATTCACATTCAGGGTGCATTAGCTCCAGTAAAATTTTCAAACAGGGTAATATTTGCAGTAATTTCTTCAGTTGGGTATCATTCAATACGTTTGTTTAATCTAGTTTATGGCTTGTTCATGGAGATCTTGTTATTACGTGAATTATCCAAGGGTAAGTTTTAGGTGAAGAGGGAAAACAAGTAAGTAAAGAATTAGAACTAAACAAAATTTTCAGAAGGTATTCAATTATCTCTCATGTGTATACAACAATTAGCACTAGGGAAAGTATATTAGAGAGGAAACTACCTCAAAACAAGTAACATTTCTGAAAAAAGCATCTGAACCATGGAAATCAAACAATTTCTCATTTTCAAAAGCAAAACACAGTCACTGCTGAAAATCTTAAATAAAAACAGAAAATGATAGATGTACAGAGCAGGTCAAGATCCAGATTAATGAGTTTCATTGGGGAGATTTAATGAGATATCACAGATTTTAGACATTTACTTAATCCTTTCTCCACATGCGCTGCCTGACCTATTGAATACATCTCATAACTTTTGCTTTAAATTTCCACTTACTTTTTTTATGAGTGTATTTTATCCAGTGTCAGAATTAGTAAAGAAGGATTCATGTTTACTGTCAAATCATATTTTATTTACACCATGATTTTGGTATCATTCCAGTACCAGTGTTGTATTTTCTTTGTCCATGCGCTTGAATAATAAAACTGGATCACTGATAATTCTCCTGCCTTGAAGTCACAAAATTTTGAGTTCAGGCCCTGTTCCAGTGAGTGAAATATTTAATTGAAGTGTTATTTGATTGCAGATGCAATAACCTGATGAACTATCTATCTGTTTAAATAAATACCAAAGAACCTACAGGACTATATGACAAAGAGCACTGGGGTTTCCCCCAGTTTCCTAGACAACATTATCCTGTTAATAATTATGACTACAAGAGATGATCTGGTTAGTTATTTGACTGCTGTTGGTAAGATTATATTGTTTGGAAATCATTGCAATAGCCAGCATAACATAATGATTGCTCTTCAAGAGTATCTCAATCATTGTTAAACTACTTGAAACAGCTTGAAGATATGACAAAGGCCCATAAATGCAATTTACACTTGTGGTTACTATGCTGGTTGATTCAAGACCTGGTGAAGTGACACATGAGCAGACCTATCATTGGAGGGGGACACTGCCAATTGCAGTGGGAAAGATGATGCCTCAACAGGCAAAAACTGATCTCTTCTCCAGATTCTAATGGTTTAAACTTTTGGATGTGATCGTTGAGAGACAAGCCCTGCACAGAACAGGCAACAAGCACAGCTATGTCCCAGCCCCCTGACTAGTGAGAGTACGGAGGATTCCTATTGAAGTTAAATGGAGGTACGTTCAGTTATTGGACCCTCCTGGTGCCTCAAATGCTTGTAAATATAGGCTGGTTCAAGTTCGAGACACCTTTAGTTTGTTTGGATAGAGTCAAACTCCAATGTTTGTTTGTTTCCTTGATATGCTACTGTGCTGAACCAAACTGTGTTTGTGACTATATACATATATAAAGATATTTTTTAAATCGATAAAGTATACTTTTTAAATTTAAAAAAATATTGCTGGAGTCTGAGCTTCAAACACTGTGACACGATAAGGTGGATGGGGAGATAGTTGAATGTTGTGTTTTAGGAGGCAATCAAATCCTTTAGGTTAACTACCTCAAATTCGGCCAGTGGTCAGGGACAGGAGGGAATGAGCATGGGTGAGGTAGGTATAAGAATCTAGGAGATAGTGCTGAAGAAACCTCAGCCATTGGGCTTGTCTAACAGGTTGGACATTCTTACTTCTTGTTTGGTTAAGAGTGGGGGCTGTAAGGAGGATGAGCAAACTGAACATAGCACAATGGTTCAGGGACCCATTCATGAGGAGGGAGAAAAGACAAATGTAGCTATAACTGGAGATAGTCATGAGAACAGACACTGTTTTCTTTGGCCAGGATTGAGAGCCCCAAAGGCTGTGTTGCCTGCCTGCTCCCTGGGTTCAAGATATCTCAACTGTGATGCAGAGGAACTTGGAGTGCCGGGGAAAGACCCAGTTGTCATGGTCCACATAGCTGCCAACAATATAGGTGGGAAAAGGTTCTGCTGAGGGAACAGGAGAAGCTAGGGGCTTAATTAATAAAGCAAAACCAAAAAGATAATAGTCTCTGGATTACTACCTGAGCCATGAGCTAATTGGCACAGCGTCAACAAAATGAAAGAGGTAAACAAAGATATGAGGGAGGAGTTGGCTAGAGTTGATTGGAAGAAGAGCTCAGATGGCAGGAGTTTCTGGCATTAATTCACGAGACACAATAGAAATTCATCCCAAAGGAGGAGAAACATACTTCAAAAGCAAGCACAAGGATCCAAGAAAAACAATATGGGTGAAAAGATGAAATATTAGGATGATTTAGCAAGTAATATGAAACAAGATTGCAAGAGCTTTTATTCTGATTTCTAAAAGGTAAGAGAGAGGCAGGAGTGGACATTGGACCACTGGAAATTGAGGCTGGAGAAGAAGTAATGGGGAACAAAGAAAGAGTGGTGGGACTGAATAGATACTTTGCCTCAGTTTTCACAGTGGAACACACCAGGAGCATACTGGAACTTCAAGAGGGTATCAGCCATCACTGAGGAGAAGGTACTGGGGAAGGTGAAAGGTCTGAAGTTGGATAAATCACCTGAACCAGACGGACTACATCCCAGACTTCTGAAGGAGATAGCTGAGGAGATTATAGAAGCATTTGTGGTGATTTTTCAGGAATCACTGGAGTTAGGAGGGTCCCAGAGGACTGGAAAATGACTAATGCAACACCCCTTCTTGAAGAAGGGAGGGAGGCAGAAGATCAGAAATTATAGGCCAGCTTGCCTGAACTTGGTTTGTGGTAAGATTTTGAGTTCATTATGAGGTTGAGATTACTTGGAACTGCATGTTAAAATAGGACGAAGTCAGCACAACTTCATTAAGGACACATCATGGCTGAAAAGTCTGTTAGAGTTCCTTGAGGGAGTAATGAGCATGTTCGACAAAGGAAAGCCAGTGGGTGTGATTGATTTGGATTTCCAGCAGGCCTTTGATGAGGTCCTTCATGGGAGGCTGCTAAATAAGATTGGAGCCCATGGTGTTAGGGACACGGTGCCGGTATGGATACAGGATTGGCTGACTGGCAAAAAGAAGAGAGTGGGGATAAAGGGGCTGTTTCAGGATGGCAACAGGGGACTACTGAAGTTCCACAAGGGTCTGTTTTAGGACCACAACTATTCATGTGAGACACTAACGATCTGCACAAAGGAACAGAGGGTGTTGACACTAAGTTTGAAGATGACACAGAGATAGATGGAGGGGCATGTAATGTTGAAGTTACAGAAGGACCTGGAAAATTGCAGAAGGACTTGGACAGTCCAGGAGAGTGGGCAAAGAAGTGGCAGATGGAATACAATGTGGGAAAACGTGAGGCTATGTACTTGAGTAGGAAGAATAGAGGCATAGATTATTTTCTGAGTGGGAAATAGCTTCAGAAATCTAAAGCAGAAAGACAGTTAAGAATCTCAGTTCAGAATACTCTGAAGGTTAACATGCAAGTTCAGTTGGTAGTTAGGAAGACAAATGCAATATTTGCATTCATTTCAAGAGGGCTAGAATACAAGAGCAGGGCTGTACTGTTAACGCTGTACAAGTCTCTGGTCAGATCACATTTTGTGTGCAATATTGTAACCAGGTTTTAGCCCATGTCTAAGGAAGAACGTACTGGTATTGGAGAAAGTCCAGAGGAGGTTTATAAGTATATTACAAGAAACGGTTGAAGGGACGTAACATGAGTAGCAGTAGAGGGCTCTGGGTCTGTACTCAATGGAGTTTAGATGCATGAGGGGCATCTCATTGAAACTTACAGAATACTAAGAAGTGTTGATAGAGTGAACATGGAGAAGATGTTTCCACGAGTAGAAGTGACTAGAACCCAAGGATATGCCTCAGAGCGAAGGCATGACACTTTAAAACTGAGACATCTGGGAATTTCTTCAGCCAGACGGTGGTGAATCTGTGAAACTCATTGCATAGAATGCTGAGGCCAATTCATAGACTGTCCTTTACACAGAGACAGATAAGTTCTTGATCAGTAAGGGGATCAAGAGTTACAGGCAGAAGACAGGAGAATGGGGTTGAGAAAATTATCAGCAATGATTGAATGATAAAGCAAACTCGAAGGGCTGAATGATTTAATGCTGCTCCTATATCTTATGGTATTGTAGCTGCTAGACTGCGTCTAGTACAAGTGGTGTGGGACTCAACAAGAGGTAAAAATATACTTGATCCCATCCTCACCAATCTGCCAGCCAAAAAGGTATCTGTCCATGAAATAACGTGTAAGAGTGATCAGCTCATAGTCCCTGTGGAGATGAAGCCCGACCTTGACACTGAGAACATCCTTCATCGAATTGTGTGGCACTATCACCTTGCTAAATGGGACAGACTTCAAACTGATCTAGAACTCAAGACAGGACATCCATGAGTCACTGTGGGCCATCAACAGCAGCACAATTGTACTCCAGCGCAATCTGTAATCTCATGGTCCGGCATATCCACCATTCAACCATCACCATCAAGCCAGGGGATCAACCCTGGTTCAATGGAGAGTGCAGGAAGGCTTGCCAGGAGCATCACCAGACATACCTAAAACTGAGGTATCAACCTGGTGAAGCTATGACCCAGGACAACAGCATAAGCAGAAGTGATAGACAGAGCTAAATGATCCCACAACCAACCGATCGTGTCTAATCTCTACAGTCCTGTCACATCCAGTTGTCAATGGCGGTGGGCAATTAAACAACTCACAGGAGGAGGAGATTCCACAAATAACCCCATCCTCAATGATGGAAGAGCCCAGCACATTAGTGCAAAAGATAAGGCTGAAGTATTTGCATCAATCTTCAGCCAGAAGTGCCAAGTGGATGATCCATCTTGGCTTCCTCCAATGGTCCCCAGCATCACAGCTGGTAGTCTTCAGCCAATTTCATTCACTCTGCCTGATATCAAGAAATGGTTGAAGACACCGAATATTACAAAGGATATGGGCCCTGACAACATTCTGCCAATAGCACTGAAGATTTGTACTCCAGAACTTGCTGTTCCCCTAGCCAAGTTCTTCCAGTACAGCTACGACACTGACATCTATTCAACAATGCAGAAAATTGCCCTGGTATGTCCTGTACACAAAAAGCAGGACAACTCAATCTGACCAATTACCACCCTATCAGTCTACTCTTGGCTACCAGTAAATGATGGAAGGTGTCAACAACAGTGCTATCAAGCTGCACCTGCTCAGCAATAACCAAACTCAGTCGCTGAGTTTGGGTTCCACCAGGGCCCCTCAACCCCTGGCTGCATTACGGCCTTGGTTCAAAAATGGACAAGGAGCACAATTCCAGAGGTGAGGTGAGAGTGACAGCCCTTGACATCAAGGCTGCTTTCAACCAAGTGTGGAATCATGGAGCCCTAGCAAAACTGGAATCAATGGGAATCACGAGGCTAGTTGGAGTCATACCTGGCACATAGGAAGATGGTTGTGGTTGCTGGGGGTCAGTCATCTCAGCTCCAGGACATCTCTGCAGGAGTTCCTCAGCATAGTGTCCTAGACACAACCATCTTCAGCTGCTTCATCAATAACCTTCCCTTCAGCATAAGGTCAGAATTGGGGAAATTCGCTAATGATTCCATAATGTTCAGCACCATACATGGCTCGTCAGATAATGAAGCAGTTCATGTTCAAATGCAAAAACGTCTGGACAAAATCCAGACTTGGGCTCCCAAGTGGCAAGTAACATTCACACCACACACATACCAAACAATGATCAACTCCAATAAGAGATATTTAACCACCATCCCTTGACGTTCAGTGGTATTACCATCACATACTTCCCCACTATCAACATTCTGAGGCATACATTCAACCAGAACCTGAACTTGACTTGCTTTATAAACACAGTAGCTCAAAGAACAGGTCAGACACTTGGAATACTCCTGATTCTCCAAAGCCTATTCATCATTTACAAGTCACAAGTCAGGAATGTAATGTAATACTCTCCACTTGCTTGGATGGATGCAGCTTCAACAACACTCAAGAAGCTTGATACCATCCAGGACAAAGCAGCCCACTTGATTGGCACCCTATCTACAAGCAACCACAGCCTCCACCACTGATGCTCAGTAGCATCAGTGTGTATTATCTACAAGATACACTGTAGAAATTCACCAGAGATCCTTAGGCGGCACCTTCCAAACCCATAACCACTTCAATCTAGAAGGACAAGGGCAGCAGATATATGGGAACACCAACACCTTCAAGTTCCTAACCAAGCCACTCACCATCCTGACTTTGAAATATATCACCACTCCTGTATTGTTGTTGGGTAAAAATCCTGGAATTCCCTCCCTAATGATATTGTGGGACTGCCAACAGAACATGGCCTACAGTGGTTCAAGAACGCAGCTCACTACCACCTTTTCAGGGCAACTATGGATAGGCAATAAATGCTGGCCTGCCAGCGATGTCCATCTCCCATGAGTAAATGAAAAAAAAACAGTAAATTCCAGTTGACTGGGGATTGGGGTCTTAACTGACACTGTAGTTTTCCCTATTTGCTCTCAATTGGTGACCCACTGATTGTCAGAAGACCACCAGTCTGACACTGAAGTTGGCTCTCCAAAAATACAATGGCAAATCAAACACTAAAATGGACATCATGGTCTAGTGGTATTATTGCTAGACTATTAATCCAGAGACCTGGGTCATGTTCTGGGGACCTGAGTTCAAATCCTGCCATGGCAGATGGCGGGATTTGAATTCAATTACAATTCTGGAATGAAGAATCTAATGACCACCACGAAACCATTACTGATTGTCAGACGTATCCAACTGGTTCGCTGATATCCTTTAGGCAAGGAATCCATTCTCCTTACCTGGTTTGCCCTATATGTGATTCTAGACCCACAGCAACATGCCTGACTCTCAACTGCCCTCTTAGCAATTATAGATGGATAATAAATACTGGCCTAGCCAGTGATACCCATGAATGTTTAAAAGAAAACTGCACTGAATCCACAGTCACAGTATGGACTGAGATCAAACGACATGTCACAAAAATTGATAACTTCTTGTATCTGAACCAAATCTTTATTTTTGTAACTCACTCTGATGGGGCTCTTGGCCTCCCTAGGCTCATTTGGCTCACTTCAGTGGAACATGAGAACTTTTCAGCCCCTGCTAATAAATTAGTTCTCAGCACAAGTATGTGCCAACTATTTATCTGCCTTTGACCATAGGAATAGCATAGAGTATTTAGCCCCTCAAGCTTGTTTCATGATTTAATGAGATCATGACTCTTCCATGAAGAAATTCCATGTACTCATCTTTGTCCTGCATCCCTCAACATTTTTGTGGAGCAAAATCTATTAATTTCAGTCTTAAATTATATAATCAATCAATTGTGACCTCTAAAACTACATTGAATCCATAGTCACAGCAAGCAAGCATTGATATCAGTTCAAATAACTTTCCAAACTATAGTAACTTCTTGCATCTAACCTAAACTTCGATGGCCTTTGCAGAAATTAGCACCAAACATTTACCATCTTTCAATGGTCTGATGTAAATTTCTAGACTATGTTCCTGAATCCTAGTCTGCCCAAACACCTTCCTCACCACCTCACCCCACCCCTGATCTTTTGACCTTAATATCTTGAAATGTTGATCAAATCACACTAATCCTTCAAATTTCCAGGGATTACAATCCAAGCCTGCAATCTCTCTTCGCAGTTCAAAGCTTGGAATCCAGATATCACTTAAGTAATTCTACCCTCTATCCCCTTTAAGGCTAATATATCCTTTCTGTGTTTGATCTCCAGAACTGCTCATTTCACTCTAAGCCACACAAGTACATACATTCTGATAAAAAGTCATTAATCTGAAATTTTAACTGTATCTTTCTTCATTTTTGCTTCCTAATCTGATGAGTATTTCCAGCAATTTCACTTTTTATCACTGTGTTGAAGTTGTGGTGTATTGAGGTCTTTGTGTGGTCGAAGCACAACTTCTACTTTCTTCAAGTTGAGTCCTCCACAGAATGACGTCCAAACTTTTCTTTTTAATTATCTATCTGTCTGTTGCAAAAAGTCCAGTTTTATAGTGTCACGTTAGCAGAATACTTCCTTAATTCAGGGATTACAGTGGTTGAGGGAATTCGGCTAGGTAAGAAAAGTGAAAATGTCCTGGAATTTTACAAAATAAGGATTAGCCCAGGAGGTGGAACAGGGGATTTAAAATTGAGAAGCATTAACTCAAGAAGCTGGTAGATAATTGGTTAGTGAGTTTAGGGCTGAGAACAGGGAGACAAACTGCAGGGATGAGAGGCACAAAGGAGACCAAAGCCCTCTGATTTCAAATGGTGTCAGGATCAGGATGGTGATAGAAGACATAAGATAGAAAAGTGTTATTAAAAGCTGATATTATAATTTGGGAGACAAAGAGCATCCTCTGAGAATCTCAAAGGACGTGCTCCCTACCAATTCAATGGTAAGGAATATCTTACAGCGACCAGAAGGAAATTTACAAAGGAAGGGTTAAATTCAGTTGATGTTATCCATATTGGAACCTATGGCAAAGAATATGGAGGAGGTATTTTTGAAAGAGTGTCAGAAGATAGGCTGTGAATTAAAAACAAGGACCTTGAGGATAAGCCCTATACTAATTGCCATATGAAGTGCCAAATCTGAAGAATTAAGAGGTGGTTAAAAAGGCTGTTGTGGCAAATGGGAGTTACTTTACATGGGACACTGGAAGCAGTTCTGGGATGGGAACAAGCTGTACTAACGGGATTGGTCTACCTGAACTGGGTTAGGACTCATATCCAAGCGGAAAGAATAAATGCAGAAGTGGCAAAGATTTTAAACTACTCGGGGATGGGGGTGGGGAATGGAGGGATATTTGGGGGCTGAAAAAATAAACTGGGAAAATAAAATGGGTATAAGTTTTGTCAGTTCTGTGGAACGATAATGGGAAACATTTGAAATGGTGATTAACAGATTTCGGGCAAAACGTATTTCATTGAAAGGAAATAACAAACTAAACTGAAGTGAAATTCCAGGGATTAATAAACATTGAGGTTAGGGTAAAGGTGTATATTAAGTATGCAGACAACAGTGGAATTCAAAGCCAGAAAAAATATAGGGAGAACAGGAGAGCGTAAAATAAAACAAAAATAGAAATGGAAAGAGGAACAACGGGAGGAACGTTAAGAAAAGTATACTTTTATAGGCATATCAATAAAGAAAGGAAGGTTGTGACTTGAATAGGACCATTAAAGGATAGACAAAATAATGTCACAGCTAACAATAGAGAGATGACAGCATGTTAAGTAATTATGTCACAGTGTTGTATACAAGGAAATTAGAACAGAGAGACATGATTTTGAATGAGGAAATGAGGATGAGATAAGACATTTAAAATAAAAATGAAGGAATGTACAAAATAAACTAAAAAAAGACTCAAAGAAGACAAATTAACTGGTTTCGATGGATTATGTCAATGTATTTTTAATAAATCTAGGGAAGAGATAGCCAAGGTATTACTACACATATTTAAAGAATCATTTGGAAAAGATGCGATGCTAGTGATTGGCAAATACCAGATATAATTCCTATATTTAAGAAAGGATACAGAACAGGTCTTCAGAATTATCAACTAGGCAGCTTAACATTGGTGGTAGGCAAAATAATGAAATCTTTACAAAGGAGAGAGTGCAAAAGCATTTAGAAATGAGAAATATGGAAGTACATAGTCAACATGGATGTCAAAAGGGAAAATATTGCTTAACCAACCTTATTGAACTTTTAAGTAAGTAACAAAGAGAGAGAGAATCGTAATGCAATAGATGTAATTTATCTGAATTTTCAAAAGGCCTTTGAGAAAGTTTCCCATAATTGACTAATGAGTAAGATCAGGGACTGTGGAATCAAAGGACAAGTTACAGAATGGATTGCTGGCTTGCATCCAGCTCTCGTCACCATATCCATAAAAAAAATAAAGAACAGGAAGAGGGTGTAGAAAGGGTTTGCAAGGATGATACCAGAAACAAGTAGGCATTCATATCAGGAAAAGATTGACATTTATTATGTCTCTTCTCTCTTGAAAAACATAAGGACAAGGGGTGACCTTATCGTGATCTTTAAAATTGAAATGTTGGAGTATAAACAGACAGAATGATTCCTCATGTAATTCCTCATGCAAAATGGAAGCCATATTTATGAGAGTCACCAAGAAATCCAGTATGGAATTCAGAAGAAACTTCTTCATCAAAAGCATGGTAAAAATGTGGGACTCACTACACAGGGGTACGTTGAAATGAATAATGAGCTTACGTGGAAACTAGGCAGGTCTGAAAGAGAAGGAAATAAATGGTAATGATGATTGATTTAGATGAGAAAAACTGGGCATAGGCTGAAATGGACTAGGGGCACTTGCATGGACTGTTAGGTCAACGGGTTTGTTTCTACGTCACATATCAAATGTAATCTCCTTCTAATTGTTTTGTCCTGCATTTCTCCAATGAACCTCAATGAGGATATGAGGAGAAGCATACGTCTTCAAATTAGCCACGTTTCAGCTTCTCAACTCAATTTTGAGATTAACAAACTAGGATCACAATCACCACTCCCATTTTTTTCAGACCCCATCTGCTGGTGATGATTCTATACTGCTACTTACAGCTCTTTTGGACCCATCTTTTGTTTTCTCAGCTGGCCCATTATTATGCATTTGCCTTATCCCATAATCCAGTTTTTTACTCATTTACTCTCCCCTGCTTTCTACTGTAGAGATCTTCCATTTTGAGTTTTCCTCCCCTCCTGCTACGTCAATACTTATTTAAAATGAGTTTCATTTCCAACCTATGCATTTGCTGATGAAAGGTATTGCACCTGGAATGTTAATCTGTTTTCCTCATCATGGATGCTGTCTGAGCTGGAGTATTTTCAGCATTTTCTGTTTTCAAAATTAATCATTCTTAACTGCTGTGCTGTACCGTTGCTTTGGAGAAGTACATTGACTTATTCAGGGGCCTAGGGATTCCAAAGTGGGTACATAGATTATAATACCAACCCAGCAAATTTGCACAATGTCCATTAGTTTGTGCTCAATGCTGGGTCAGTGTCTTAATGCATGTTTTATTTCTTTTCTTCCAGGATCAGCTTTAGAACTGTGAATAGAAATAACAACTTTACCAACACATTCGACCATGTACTCAATGCAAAATTGACATGGTTAGTAGCTTTAACACAGACTAAATTAAACTCCTGAGATTAATAGTACAGTCGGGTGGTGTTATTAACATTTTTATTGACCAATTATCTTTGGGTAAATTTGGATTTAGTATTCTGTTAGCATATTTTTAAAAGTAATTTTGGCAGATGTCTTGTGCAAATTGCTCCGTAAGTGAACATGACCAAAACCTTTCGGCGAAATTGAAGAATCTTACAATAGAGAATATTTAATAAGGAACAGAACAAAAGAAAGGAGGAGCATTCAAAATACAAGGAGGTGGCAGTTAAATCTGAGACCAGAAGGCCTCAACACACCCAAAAAGAATCAATCACAGGAGTGACCAATCCAAGAAAAATTGCCTTTTGCAAACGGAACTGTCAGGATCTCTGAGGAGCTCTTCCTTGAAACACGGGCTTTTTATCTAATTCTCATTGCTGATAGGCTCGCTAGTGAGCAACAAATGAGGGACGGTAATAGCTTGTAATTGGAAGAGTGATGAACAGTTAAGAGAGTGAATATTAGCAGTCAGGCACTCATTGGGGCTGGACCTTTAGATAGATCCAGGCAGATCTGTCTGTCTGGCAGGTCAGAGAGTTCCATTTGCTAGATGTACAATCTACTGGGGGAAAGGGGTGGCTGCAAGAGGGGTGGAACTGTGGTCGGGGGTGGGGATATGGAAAATGGAGGATGGAAAAAGGATGGGTGACAGAAAAAGGCTTCAAGGAGGTGTGGGGTGAAAAGGGAGGCTGTAAAGGGGTTGGAGGTCAGATGGTAGCTGCAGAAGGGTTGGGGTTTTGATGGAGGCTTCAAGGGATTTTGGGAAGAGTGCTGAAAAATGTAGACTGCAAGGAGGGGGCTAACAGGGTACAATGGAAGGGGGGAGATACAAGGGAAAGCAGGAGTGGGGTGGGTCTCAATAGAAATGTGAAGAGAGGTGCTGCATAACAAAGAAAAGGTAACAACCTTTCAATGAAAGTTACTTGAGAACCAGGAGAAGTTGAAATCAAAGATAACGAGGTGTGGAGCTGGATGAACACAGCAGGCCAAGCAGCATCAGAGGAGCAGGAAGGCTGGCATTTCGGGCCTAGACCCTTCTTCAGAAATGGGGGAGGGGAAGGGGGTTCTGAAATACATAGGGAGAGAGGGGGAGGCGGATAGAAGATGGATAGAGGAGAAGATAGGTGGAGAGGAGACAGACAGGTCAAAGAGGCGGGGATGGAGCCAGTAAGGGTGAGTGTAGCTGGGGAGGTAGGGAGGAGATAGGTCAGTCCAGGGAGGACGGACAGGTCAAGGGAGCAGGATGAGGTTAGTAGGTAGGAAATGGGGGTGGGGCTTGAGGTGGGAAGAGGAGATAGATGGGAGGAAGGACAGGGTTAGGGAGGCGGCGATGAGCTGGGCTGGTTTTGGGATGAGGTAGGGGGAGGTAGGAAATGATTTATTCGAAAATGAAAATGGGATCTCTAGTTTAAGGCTGCATATGTTCAAGAATGACCACTGGAGAAAATATTGTTGACATTGTAATGAACATGTTTTAATTCTTAAATTCCTAAAAAGATTTTGATCTGAGACTGAGTTTAAAAAAAGGGTAGTAACTACATATTTTAAAATGCTCTAGCTTTACTCTTAAGCAATGCAAGAACATTAGCTTTACCTTGACAGTGTGTGAGCAATTACTTGTATTTGTTGTGCCTGGTGTCTTTTGCCGATTTAAATACAGTAGTACCTAGGAAGTTAATGTTTTCTTTGTGTGTTATGGCCTTAATTTTGATGGAGGATTGATCATTACTGAGTGTACAACTGAATTTTTCTCTCGATGTTTCCGATTCAAAATACCCCCCAAATTCAATCTAGAAGGCGTTATTACCACACGACTGTGTCACCCAATAAATTAGTAAGAATGAAAAATGGACCTCCTGAAAACCAAAAAGTAGCCCCCTGAAAATCAAAAATGTCATGCAATAAATTCTAAAGAAGAACTTTAAAAGACAATTGGCTCCTGACACATGACAAACACATGTTATGGGACAAAAGTAGATTGTCTATTATATTACAGTGAGAGATCAAGAAGTAGCTTGTCTTATTTAACATTTGTCTCAGACTAAAACATTGGTAAACTATTGTTAAACACACACTCCGCAGTTTTTGAATAAAGTCCTAGTCATAGGGTTTATGTTAAAATAAACAAATGCCGATTTTATTACTGTCTTGTCCTGTTTAGGTCCTTAAACACCAGACATAATTCTGATCATTGTAATATCCGATAAGCATCTGGTGTCTGTATCTCAGATAGTTTAACTTCATAACCAAGAGTAAATGCGTGCATTTTATGATCCCAATGAAGAGCTGCACTCAAGAGGAATGCTAGTTCAAGACAGTCTTTTTACATGGCAACACTGATTCTCTGGCATACTGTCTCTTCATGTATAGCTCTTCATTGGAATTACTGTTCACTTATAAAGTGAAATCACTCATGCTCCACAAAGTAGCAGAATCTAGTGCTTTGAAAATTGAGCTGAGGCCCTCTGCAGTGTGTTTAATAACCTCATAGCCACATTACTTTGATTACCATTGGGCCTTTCCATTTTTTTTCAGAAAATGTTCTTTTGTGCTACCTAACCCGAGAGAGATTAGTGCAAGAACATTTCCCATTCTAGCCTGCCATTATCTGCGGTAAGCATCAAGGTCAAACACACAAAATTAGCCACTGAATAAAACCACATCCATTCTGCTTCATCAATTTACCGAGGCCCCCTCAGAGATAGGCTTGCTGTAGTCAAGTGGCTTCATTTCTGAAATGAGCCAGTGTGACCTTGCTGAAGGACATTTCCAATGTAGTGCCATTTAGTATTAAACAGATGCTGCATTTCACTGTGCACAATTTTAAGAACTTGACTTTTACACTCAAGTTTGCACTATGAACCCAGGAAGTGTTAAGTGTAGGCAATGCCAGTATTTTTTTTTGCCACAGCACCACTGGGTTAGTGACACCAAAGCATGACTTGTGTTTCAGTATACCATGACTATGCCTGAACATGAACACACAAACAGTGCAGAACAATTGGATTTGGGATCACTGTGACATTTCACACTCATAACAATTGTTTGCAAAAGCTTATAGTATGAACAATAGATAAAGTTGTAGGGGTATCCTAAGCATGGGAACGGTACACCAGCAAGGCATCTCTGCTTTCATGAAGCTGAAGAGGAGCCCGAACAAAAATTACAGATTTAAAAGACAAAATTTAAATTTACAAAACAATTGTAACACTACAACTTCAAAGCTGTAACATTTGCCTTTATGCAGTTACTTGTTCTTGCCAGACTAGTGTCTTTTTTAACTAAGATAACAAGGTGTAGAGCTGGATGAACACAGCAGGCCAAGCAGCATCAGAGGAGCAGGAAGGCTGATGTTTCGGGCCGAGACCCTTCTTCAGAAATCTCAGATTCTCCAGCATCTGCAGTTCCTACTATCTCTGAAACATTCTTTTTTAACGACTTGCACTTCTTTTGATGTGTTCATTCTGTAGGACTTCTTAATAGATTAACAGTCCATGTGAAGAAACTCTTTTGTTTTAGCAAAACACTGCAACCACTGGAAATCTGAAATAAAATCAGAAAATGCTGGAAATACTCAGCAGGACTGGCAGCATATATGGACAGATAAACAGAATTAAACAGCTCAAATGAAAGGTAACTGAACTGGAATACGAATATGGTTTGACTTGAATGAGCAAAGTAAAATAGGTGGGAAGGCAAGTGAGGGAGGATGACACAAGGTGTGCAGAGGGATACAGACTGGCTAAGTGAGTGGGCAAGGTCTTGGCAGATTGATTAAATCATTGTCACTTGTACCAAAATATAGTAAAAAGTTTTTTTTACGGGCGGTGCAGGCAGATCACAGCAAGCAAAGGATGTACAGATCAAAAAGACTTAGAGGCATGCAGGTTACATCGCAGGTTACATTATTTGAGGCTAGAGTCCATTCAATAGTATGATAATGGCTGGAAAGAAGCTGCTCCTGAACCTGCTCGAGCATTTGTTCAGGTTTCCGTATCTTCTGCCTGACGGAAGAGGTTGTAGGAGGTCATAACCAGGGTGTGATGGGTCTTTGATGCTGTTGGCTGCCTTTCTGTAGCAGCGAGCCATGTAAATAGAATCCAAGGATGGAAGGTTGGCTTCTGTGATGGTCTGACCTGTGCGCACCACCTTCTGTAGTTTCTTACGGTCCTGGGCAGGGAAGTTGACATGCCAGGCCATTATGCACCCAGACAGTATGTTTTCAACGGTGCATCTGTAGAAGTTGGTGAGAGACCTTATGGACATGCCAAATTTCCTGATTTGCCTGATTAAGAAGAGGGGCTGTTGTGCCTTCTTGACTGTCGCATTTACTTGGGAAGTCTAGGACAGTTTGTCAATTATCGTCACTCTGAGGAACTCGATGCTCTTCATTCTCTCAATCTCAGAGCCATTGATGTAGACGTGGGTGTATTCTCCTCCTTTCATTCTAAAGTCGATGATCAGTTCTTCAGTTTTGCTGACATCAAGAGAAAGATTGTTTTCATTGCACCATGTCCCCATCCCTCTATCTCGCTTCTGTATTTTGACTCGTCATTGTTACTTATCGGTTTCACTGCAGTGGTGTTGTCAGCGAACTTGTAGATGGCGTTTGCTCAGAATTTGGCAATACAGTCATAGGTGTACAGGGAGTACAGTAGGGGACCGAGGACGCATCCTTGGGGGGCTCCAGTGTTGAGTGTTATTGTGGAGGAGGTGCAGTTACTTATCCTCACTGATTGCAGTCTATGGGTCAGCAAGCTGGCAGATGGAATACAATATGGAAAAATGAAGTTATACACTCTGGCAGCAAAATAGGGAGGCTGAATATGATTTAACTGGAGAAAAACTGCAGAAAGCTACAGTTCTGATGAAGATTTTCAGCCCGAAACTTTGTATTTTCTGCTCCATGGATGCTGTCTGACCGGCTGTGCTTTTCCAGCTCCACATTTATTGACTCTAGCTTCCAGCATCCTTACTGTCTCCAAATTGCTGAAAACCGTACTGCGAAATCTTTTCTAAGGATGCCCACCTTGGAGAAGTTTTCCTTCTCCCTCCATAGAGAATACAGTGAGTCTCTCTCCTACTGCAACTCCCTGGTTATCTCCTCTGCCCTGAAGCTCTTTGACCACATTCTGAAGCAATCCCGCTACTATAGGCGTGTCTCCTTTCTCAGTGCCTGTCTAAGCAGCTGGCTTATCCCCCGTGGACTGCAAATAACATTCAGACCATTGCAATTTGGGGCAGTCCTGATGAAGGGGTCTGGCCCAAAATGTTGAATTTCCCACGCCTTGGTTGCTGTCAGACTAGCTGTGTTTTTCCAACTCCTTATTTATTGACTCTAGCTTCCATCATCTGCAGTCCTTACTGCCTACAGGTCTGAGGCATTTAGATGATGATGTCTTTGAATTACAAAAAGCTAGCATCCAAATTCAGATGGTAATAGGGAAGGCAAATGGAATCTTGCCCTTTATTTCAAACTGAATGGTGTATAATATTACGGAGGTTTTTCTGAAACTTTACAAGGCACTCGTCATACAACAGCTCGAATATAGTTTTTAGTCTCCTTTAAAAGGAAAGATATACTGGCATTGGAGGCAGCCCTGAGAAGGTTTCAGTAGGCTGTTTATTGAAGAGATGTTGAGTAGATTGGGCCTGTACTCACTGGAATTTAGAAGCGTGTAAGTCAATTTTATTGAAACATACAAGATTCTTAGAAGACGTGACAGGATAGATGCAGAGATGTTGTTTTCCACTTGTGGGAGAGTTTAGGACCAGAGGGTATAACCTCAGAATAAGGGTTTGCACATTTAAGATAGAGATGAGGAGGATTCTATTTTTCCCTAGTAAGGTAGTGAATCTGTAAAATTCTTTACCACGGAGGACTAGCGAGGCTGGGCTGTTAAGCATATTCATGGTTAGGATAGACAGATTTTTAATCAATAACAAAACCAGAGTTTGGGGGAAAGGCAGGAAAATGGAGTTGAGAGTTATCAGAGTAGCCACAATCTCTTTGAGTAGTGGAGAAAGCTCAATGGGCTGAATAACCTACTCATGTTCCTTGGTCTTAAAAGTCACCACACATTTTGCCCAGTCTGAGTAGTTACAACAACTTCTGCTTTTTTTCATTATTTGCAATTGTTCAACACAGCCAAATTCCTAATTGTTAATAGTGTGATTTCAGTCAAACCATTGACTGGTTTCTCTAACTCACATTAAATAATTTCAGAAAGAATTGAATTTCAACAGTGTTTGGACTAGACAGAAAAGCACACAAATTGTTTTAAAGGCTGACATGAATTAACAGTTTTCCAAAATACTGTGCAGATAATCCAGTAACATAAAGATAATTTCCATCCATTT
The DNA here is from genome assembly GCA_024137785.1 of Ginglymostoma cirratum. Taxonomy (NCBI): domain Eukaryota; kingdom Metazoa; phylum Chordata; class Chondrichthyes; order Orectolobiformes; family Ginglymostomatidae; genus Ginglymostoma; species Ginglymostoma cirratum. The sequence continues at coordinate 11,018,871 of JAHRHZ010000264.1, read as the reverse complement.
TTGATGCAACATTACTATGCTACTGAGCACAGATTTTGCTCAATCATTTTGTCAGTCATTGTGAGAATTTGTGAAGGTATCCAATTCTATCACATCTGGGAAAATGGGCCAGTAAATCTGAGTAGGTTGTTTGCCATTAATGTTTGTAAACTGATTATTTGGATGTTAATTACTCATGTAACTGAACTGTATGAACTATTTTACATTCCTTTTCTCCCCCTCCTATACAGAAACATACTTATAGTACTTGGGTACAGCACAGCTTTAAATGTACAGGTGAGTGCCTGCATAACTCGAAGGAATTATTTTTCACTCAACAAGCATCAATTAAAGATCACTGGAATTAATTAAAGCCAGTCTGCACCTCTTGGGTCCCAAGGTCAAGTGGTGGTGTTCCATCCTCTGGGCCAGAAGGCATAGGTTGCAATCTCATTTGCTCTAGAGGCATCTGCTAACGTGCCTGAATACGTTGCTGAAAAACAGTTAGCCAGCATCTCTTAAAGGATTGATGCATTCTGGCTGGAAGTACCTGGGGGAGATCATCTCATCCGCATGAGTGAATTTGCTGTTAAGTAGCAGAGATTATGCTCCTAGGATCTCCAACTCAACACACAGGCTTGGTGCAAGAGGTTGGCAAGAGGTGTCATAAATGTGAATGTTTTTAAAGATTATTATGCTTGAAATGATCTCTTTAATTGTAGATAAAATGGAGAAATGAGGAGAGTGGTGCAGTCTGCTTGAGTTCTACCCGATAATAAACTGTTTCATTGATACCATGGAAACAGTAGATCAGGATTGAGATTTACTGGAAATAAAGTGCAACATGTTCACACTTGAAACAAAGGCAAGAGCAATTTGTTAACTACAAACAAACTTTCCGCTGCTGAGGATTGTTTTAGACAAAAGAATAGAGTTCACAGAGACAAAAGGCTACAGCTGGTGCAGACAATAGGGGGAAGATTGTGAGTCCTTGGAGAGCTATTGGACAGAATGTGGAAAGATGTTTTCTGGTTGAAAAGATCTATTTCTTTGTAATCTAAGGATTTTAGATGATTTGCCATGGTGAAGCCAGGACAACTCATTGTAGTAGACCAAGTTACTGGTAGTTAGTTTCAAAATGCTCCAAAAACTGAAGGAATTGTCTTTTGATAAGGATACTGTGAAATGAGGAAATTTGAATTTATGTGAAAAAGCTGAGAGTAACTGAATTGATTCTTATAAAGATTGTGATCTTTTTTCAAGTGGAATGTCATGTATATGCATGTGACATAGATGTATTAGTTGCAGAAAGACATTGTAATGGCTTTTTATTTTCTATAGTTACTGACTAGTTAATGTTTAGTTGATATAGCTTTCAGTCGGTGTGTTACAGTAAACGTCTTAAGAAGTGAAGCCATATTGTGTAATATACATTGAACAAGAGATTTGAATTTCCAATGACCAAAATTCTTGGTTCATACAGGGAGCATAACAACTAGACCGAGGTCCTCCAACCTCAGAGGGGCAGATAAACTTTATATAGGGTGTGGGACATGTTTCTGATCACTGTCAATGCAAAATGTAACCCCAAGAACCTGAATGCTCTGCAAATGAAATTATAATGATCTCAAGGTGGCATACAACATATTTGCACACAAGTAACTGGGCTTACTGACTGCTTAATACGCCACTATCTCCCGACACATCTGCCAGTAAGACCAATCTATCCAGCAACGTAGACATTTACCAAGTTTTTCCCATCTAGAAAATGAATAAATTCAACCTGGCTAATCACCACTCTTTCAATCGATACCTGAATTGAAGATGTTTGCTGTGTATTACACAATTATAACACTGGTGAGGCCAACATTTGATGTCCGTCATCAAATGACATTGAACTGAATGTCTGGGTAGACCATTTCAGAAGGCAACTAAAAGTGAACAACATTGCTGGGGTCTGGAATCACTTGTAGGCCAGACAAGGTTAGCACAACTGGTGCTGATTTATTTCCATGAAGAACATGAGTGAACCAGATGGGTTTTTAACAATAAACAATTGCGGTTTCATGATTGCTGTCATTGAGACTAGCTTTCCATTCTGAATTTTATTCATGATTTGCAATTCTACCAGCTGCACTGGCATTTGAACTCCTGTCTCCAGAGAATAAGCCTGGATCTCTGGATTACTAATTCAGAGACATCACTTCTACATTACCACTGATTCCCTACATTTAGCCTCCAAGAAATGCAGTTCTTCAAGAAGGCAGCTTACTAGCACATTTTCAACAGTAATCAGGTATGAGCAATAAATGCTGGCCTTGCCAACAGTGTGAACACCCCATGAATGAATAATAATTTTTTAAAAATTCCTTTAATGTCTACGCCTTTACCTAACCCTCACAATTTGTATTGCTACAAACCTTACACCCACATCTCACTGATTGCCAGCTATTGTTCCACAACAGACATATCATCCAAAAACATTGCACCACGCTATATGCACACTCTCACAGGATAAGGGGTTTTGACTTGCGCATTAGATGCAATTCTAATGTAGACTCGTTTTTTAAAAATTGCTGCCTGGACATCGGCCATTCAGTCATAGGATGGGCTACATAAGAACTCAGGATAGGCAACCCTGGAACGATGGTGTTGGTGGTCTGTGTGCAAGACTGCCTCGGTGCAACAGCCATTAATTGAAGTTTCAGAAAGAACGATAAAGTACCCATCCAGATTTTATCCTCACCTTCCCACCGACTCCCCGTGTCACCTCATGTTACTGCACTCATTCCCCATGGCCACTTATACACTCCATGCCAATTTGTGTTATTGTACTGACTCCATGGCCTTGTATATCTCCCATGAAAACTTAATACCAACACGTGCTGCCCACTCACTGCCTATTGCCCCTAAACCTACTATGCCTACTAATCTGGTATCTATATCAGTGGAGATCAGGACTCAGAATGCTGTTTAGTATAAATTTATTGGGAGTGCATAGCAAATTCACTAAAAACAATCCATAAAAACTCATTGATTGCATTTGATTTCCTAACCTACCCAATGCTTTCCCAAAATCACATAGTTCATTCAAACGTAATTCAGTCATGCATAATCTTTTAGAACAGCAACATATTAAAATTCATTTGGAGTTTCACTTCAAAGAGTCTACAACCCATTGGAGTTGTCAATCAAATTGTGAAGTTGAACCCTTCTGTGATAATGGACACTTGTGAAAGTTGTATTGTTGTAATCCAAGATTAGAAACTTTCAGAATTATATCAAGAGATAAAATAAAACAGCAAACAATGACTCTTCTAAAAAAAACATACATACCTCCAACTTTTTAATTGGCAGGATTTTTAAATGTCTTAACAGGCTGTTTTGGGCAGATCCTCTTGAGACTTTTGACAGGATTGTTGACAATTGCTTTTAATACTTTTAAAAGCTAATCTTAACATGTTTCTGGACAGTTCCTATGAGCTTGGTCATTAATGATTTTTGCAGTCTTGATGCATATTCATGCCTACTTTTAACTATTCCAAAGACCACCCGACCTCCCCCAATAGTGTCCCGGTTCCATATCAAAGGTAAGATGAGAGATGCACAAAATTCAGACCTGCCCTTCCAAGCCTACCCTGCTCACACTTCAGGTTTCATTCCATTTAGCTAGCAAAATCATACAAGAGTGGAGACAGCTAATGAATTAAATAGCCAGTGTCCTTGTTGAGACATGCATGAATTGCAAGCCTAGCCCATTCCCACTCTGGTAAAAATGTGACGTGCTTTGTTCACAGGCAGGATTTGTGATATTTGGATTTGTCAACTATTACTAACACATCGCAGAGACTCTCCACCGTGATGAAAATCCAGGCCAAAATGTCACATAGACATAGGTAACAGGAGCTGACCAGCAGGAGGCAGGCATGACTACACATTCTCATTATCATGGATGAGGTGCACTGAGGCCGGGCAGGGGCTGGGTTGAAACACAGTGTAAATGATAGTAAGGTCTGACTAAATTCTCCTTCTAAAATCACCCTCATGCCATTCACTCTTCCGATTTACAAGCTGCATTGGCAGAACTGTGAGAAAGTCTGCAGTCAATGTTTTGGAACATGAAAAATTCTGTGACTAACCTTGCACACAGCTTCATGCAGAGTTTGAAGCCCATTCTTTACAGGGTGGAAAAGATAACAAATTGAGAACACATGCAGACCTAACCATGTGTTGCATTCGATAGCTAATGTCTTATTTTCTATTGCAAAACAAGCAGAAGTCACAAAATTTCCAAGTTCTGTAATGGACGCCTAAACTAGAAATACAAGATCGGCTTGCTACCATTGTGCTCAGACTGCTACTATCATGAATGAATGAAATTCATTAAATATGAATATGTAATATTTTCAGCATAATATAAAATGTAAATGCTTACTTAAAGCAAATATGTTTGAAGTTTTTAAGTGAATTGTAAAAGTATCTATTATGAAAAATTTTAAGGACAATCAAATGTATATTGCATTCAACCATGCATAAGAACAGGAGCATAATAAATTGTCCCTTTGAGATGGCCGTGCCATTCATCATGATTGTGGCTGACGTTCAACATCAAACCCATCTTCCCTCCACAGCCCTGTATTCATCAATTCCCTTAGTACCTGAAAATTGATTGTCTTTTATCTTGAATGTACTTAACAACTGAGCATCCACAAGCCTTTGGAGCAGAAAACTCACAAAGGGTGACAGTCCTTTGAGTGAAGAAATTCTTCCTCATCTCATTCCTAAATGGTAGATCCTTTTCTCAGAGACTGTGAACCTGCATTCTAGATTTCCCAGCCAGGAGAAAAGAATTCTCAGCATCGATTGTGTCAAGCACCTGAAGAAATCAATGTTTCAATGAGATTACACTTCATTCTTCTGAAGTCCAGCAAACATTGATTGAATCTACTCAATCTTTTCTCAATGTTCAATTCCCTCATCCCAGGAAACAGTCTAGTGAAGTTTTGTTGTATTCCCTCTGGAAAAGCATATCTTCTGCAAGAATACATTCAACTTAAGGGAAGCCATTATTTAAAATTCATAGGTGCTGCAAGCAAAATCCTTTTGTGATGACCAGTTTTCTGAAATTGTCCAAATGCTGCCTCCCAGCATTCCACAAGACAGCAGTAACTTGACATACACGAAGAGTACTTCTTTTTCAAGGTGGTCATGAAAATGCAAACAAATCCGTTAGGTCATGCGATGAATATGTGTCAACTGCAGAACAATAAATATAGCTATAGAATTAGGGTCATTACATCTGATTTACCACCACATTCCTTACAAATGTGAATCCCAGACTACTTCCAGATTAGAGCAAAAACAAACAGAATATAATGTCTGGAATCCTTCCCATCAAAAATCACCTCAAATGCTGATTGATTATCATAAACCAGAGAACTTTAGATTAAAGCAAAAGTGACCTGATATAACCAGGATCTTTGCTTTCAAAACACTTTCATATCTTAATGAATGGTTCAAGAAAATGTTACAAGAAGTCAGAAAATGCAGATTTATGGAGGAAGCTTTACAACAATTTTTATCACTGGCTTTACTCCTGAGTTATTTAAGGGTAGCGGCGCTAAGTAACAGTTCAAGTAAACCAGATGCAAAGCTGCAGTCAACAGCATTAGCAGCACTTTTTAGCATAAAGCTCCCAGGAACAGTTTGGGTGAGAGTGACACAGATTTAGCTTAAGAACAGGAGCAAGTTATTGACTTTTCTAATTTAATTTTCAAGGGATAATTTAACTTGAAATGGGAGCAGGTTCCAGGTAGTCAGTCTGTCAACATTCCAATAAACAAATTGTCAGAGCTGTGGGCTGCCTTGTGCACAGAGTTTTTTTTTATTCATTCCCAGGATGTGTTCATCGCTGGCCAGACCAGCACTTATTGCCCACCCCTTATTGCCCAGAGAGGCAGTTGAGAGTCAACCATATTCCACAAGACAGCAGTAACTTGACATACACGAAGAGTACTTCTTTTTCAAGATGGTCATGAAAATGCAAACAAATCCGTTAGGTCATGCGATGAATATGTGTCAACTGCAGTTGAGAGTCAACCATATTGCAGTGCGTCTGGAGTCTCATGTAGGCCAAATCATTAATGAATCATTTGAGTTTTTCCTGACAATAAACAATGGCCATCATTAGTCTCTTAATTCAAATTCTACCATCTGTCATGGACAAGTTCAAACTTCGGTTCCCAGAATATTATCTGACTCTCAGGATTAATATCTAGCGGTTATACCATTAGGCGACCCATCTCCGTGGGTCCTGGTGTTAAAAGAAATAGCTAGTCAGATCATCGATGTATTGGTTTTAATTTTCCAAAACTCCCCTGTTTTGGGGATGGCCCCATTAGACTGGAAGACAGCACATGTAACCTCTTTATCCAAAAGAAAGGGAAAATTAGCTTAACATCCGTCATAGGGAAAATGCTAGAAATCATTATCAAAAAACTCCCAGTAGGGCAATTAGATTTTTTTAAGAAATCGGGCATAGTTTTGTGAAAGGGAAATCACATTTGACCAGTCTATTGGAATTCTTTAAGGGAGTAACCTGTATTGAGATAGATAGATAGCTTCTTGGGAAATTAAGGGCTAAGAGGAAAACGCAGGAAAGTGTGCTTGAGCAATGTCAGATAAACCATGATCCCGCTGAATGGTGGAGCAGCCTTGAGGGGTTGTTTGGCCTATTCATGTTTCTTATGATCTTATGGCACTGAAGAGGGGACTGGCGGATATATTGTATATAGATTTCAGAAGGCATTTGATAAGATGCTACATCAACAGTTATTGTGGAAAATAAAAGGTAATCATATGGTGGATAACAGATTGGCATGGACAGAAGATTGGCTGGCTAACAGAAAGAAGAGAATATGGGAAAAAATGGGTCCTTTTTAGGCTTGCAAGATTATAATGAATGGTATGAAGTAGGGAATGCTGGACCCTCAATTGGTTACAATTGATATAAATGACTTTGAAGGAACAGATGGTATGATTATCAAGCTGCTTGACACAAAGGTATGTTGTGAGATAATTTGATGGAAAGGACATAAGGAAGCTACAGAAAGATATACACAGGTTACATGATGGGCAATGATGTGACAAATGGAGTATAGTGTGGGAAAATAAAATTTGCCCATTTTGGCAGTAAAAGTGAAAAAGGAGCACATTATCTAAATGGTGAGAAATTGCAGAGCTCTGATACACAGGGGGATCTGGTTGTCTTCATGTATAAATCATAAAAGCAAAGTATACAGATAAAGCCAGCAATTAGGAAAGCAATAAAATGTTATTGCTTATCACAAGGGAAATTGAATATAGAAGTAGAGGGATTATGCTTTAGTATTCTAGTGCGCTGCTTAAGCAACATCTGGAATACTGTGTATAGTACTGGTCGCCTTATTTAAAGAAGAATATAATTGTGTCTGAATCAGCTCAGAAAACACTTATCAGGCACATACCTGGAATGGATGAATTGTTAAGCAAGGGGATGAAAGGTGATCAGGGAAGTGGGAATGCAAATTTGAGGTTGCAATCAAATCAGCCATGATCTAATTAAGTAGTGGATCAGACCTAAGGGGTTGAGTAGATAACTCCACCTTGTTTGTATGTCGATACATTCATGAGTTGTGAAGTGTGAACATTTCCTCCACTTGTACAGCTCCAGGCCCAACCCTGAGGATAGAGATATGAGAAAGGAGGTTTGGTTCTATCTCCTTACAATTTCCTTAATAAAGGAAAAGAAAAACTGCACCCGATATCCATTATCGCACATATGTAAGAATTAACAGCTTGAAAGACATACTATGTTTATGACGAAATCTATGGTAAGTTGTAATATCAGACCCCAGCCACTTCTGATATGAGCATAAAAGAATCCCGCCATTGAAAAGGATCTTTCAGCTTTTTAAAAGTTCTCACAAATACCACAACTAAAACTAGACATAGGATTTGCTCATTCAACTCATTGTACAATCTGTTTTCTTTGATGTGGCTACTGGATGTAACACACCTGGGGATCTACTTCTTGAAGGGCCACTATGCAATGAATGCAAGTCCTTTCTCAACAAAGCTGCCATCTGGAGTGATGACACTCTTAGGAAATATAACGGTTCAGAAGTATGACCTTCCTAATAAAGTACACATTTCCTAAGAATACTTGTAGGACTTTTTTCAGTTTTATCGTAAACATAAGAGATGGTTATCTACTTATTAATGTTATCCACAAAAAGAAACATATTTCATTCTTTTCCAGACCTAGATATTGAACTATTTTTAAGGATGAATAACACATAGGAGTTATCTGAATGTTCACAATGTGGATGTCTCAGTAGCCACTATGGAGAGGCAGAGAGATGTAAGTAAGGCGTTCTAGAGAATAAAACTTTAGGTTTAAGCTGACTGCTTTGGCTGGCAGCAATGGAGTGATTCAAATTAGAAAAGCTTAAGAACTCAGAATTTGGGGAGTGTAGATTTCTCAACAGATTAATAGGCTTGAAGATGTTACAGAGCTGGAGAATGACAAAGTCATAGGAAGTTGTAAACAGGGATGAAGACGTTAGAAATTAGGCCTGTTCAATCAGACAGCAGTGTCAGTTGGTGAGCTCAGGAGTGAATGGAACTGAATAAGAATTAAGATGTGGGCAATAGCTAGAATGATGAGAGATAATAGGTACTGCAGGTGCTGGAGAATCCGAGATAACAACGTGTGGAGCTGGATGAACACAGCAGCATCATAGGAGCAGGAAAGCTTGACATTTCGGGCCTAGACCCTTCATCAGAAATGGGGGAGGGGAAGAGGG
>JAHRHZ010000264.1:10983494-11009646 GCA_024137785.1 Ginglymostoma cirratum | reverse complement strand
CCTTGACATGTCCGTCCTCCCTGGACTGACATATCTCCTCCCTACCCTCCCACCTACACTCACCTTTACTGGCTCCATCCCCACCTCTTCGACTTGTCTGCCTCCTCTCCACCTATCCTCTCCTCTATCCATCTTCTATCCGCCTCCCCCTCTCTCACTATTTATTTCAGAAACCCTCTTCCCCTCCCCCATTTCTGATGAAGGGTCTAGGCCCGAAACGTCAAGCTTTCCTGCTCCTATGATACTGCTTGGCCTGCTGTGTTCATCCAGCTCCACACCTTGTTATCTTAGCTAAAATGATTAGATCACATTTAGTTAGGTACTTAGTAACCTTGCAAATAAGTGGTTTTTCAGCCACTTGTGACTTGTTGCACTTCAGATATTTGAAACTTTGTCGATGTAATGCCTTAATGTATGGCACGTTTTTCATGTGCAACATTTTGATGGTGTTACATAATCAATTAATCATTATTTATTATTTATTATTATGGGAGCTAAACAATTTTATTCACAGTGCTCATGCAAAGCTGTATCAAACAGTACTTGATCCTAAGCCACACAAAGAGATAATGGGGCTAAATTTGGTCTATGCCAACAGTGTGAAATGGGCTTTTGGGATTCTGGGATACAATTTTTCAATGTGCTGGTCTGCTTTCCACTAAAATACACAGAATACTTAGAGACTAGAGTCTAGAGAATATGAACGATTGCAATATGCACGATGTATTTACTTTTACTACAAGTTAAATACAACGTTGTTCAATTTAAGATTTAATTTTACAACTGCAGTGTGTAAAGGAGGTACTTACTATTTATTTCCCAGGAATTCATTGCAAAATTTGAACATCTTATCATAGGAGACATGTAAACTTCCAACACTTCCTCATTCCAATATCCACATGGTATTAAAATATGCAACAGTTTGAGATATTTATCCAAGAAAATATATGAAACTTTTCAAGATTTGTGTCATCATTCTTTCCTTCATGAAAAAAATTACGAGTTAAGTTTGTACTGAAAGAAACATTAAAAACATTGTATAAATGAAAGTTGTTGTTCTGAAGATGGTTTTGAGAGAAGCTTGATGAACAAATCTGCAGAATGTTAGCAAACTTGGTGCTGTCCTCTTGCTAATCTACATGCTGTTCAGTAACAATATTTTCTGCTAATGTGCGCTCACTACTGCATGTTTGCTGTTAACACTGCCTAGTTCTTCTGCACTGCCTATCATCCTTCCACATTTTATGCACAGTCAGGAAGTTCCAGATCAGTCACAATTGGGACTAAACTTATGCACCTCAGCTCCTAACAAAAATTTCATTCTCTCACTGTAGCTACCGTCCTGTTCACTAGCCACTGCCCCAAACTAAACTAAACTGTTCATACCATGTTTTATGACTGAACTCTGAATATAAAGGTTGTCTACTTGACAGCTCCTCAAAGATCTTCCTCCATTCCTGCCTCAAATGGTGTTCTTCTATAAATCTCATACGTGCCTTTCATTCCTAGTTTCAACTGTATTAATTCTCCACAGGATAACTTACTTCCCATCCTCCAAAATATTGTTGCTTTTCTGCGCCATCTCATTCATTAACCTATCATTTTCTGACTCATGCTGTTGCGCATTTTGCCGGAGATCTGTAATTTATAATTTTCATTCTCAGTTTTAAGTCCATTCATTGCCTTTCCACTCCTCAAATCCATGATGTTGTTAATTGTCACAGCTTTCTCAGAATTCTCATTCCCTACTTCACCTTTATCCAATTGTTACTACTTGAGCCTTCAGATTTCTGGGTTTCAAACTTTGGAAATCCCTCCATTAATCATGAAAACCTCTCCAGCTTCTTCTGTTTTAAGATTCTACTTAAAACCTAAATTTTCAAATAAATTTTTAGTCATCTTTTTGACAGCGCTTTCTTTGGTTCGGGATATATTTTGTGCTTACACTCTGTAACATTCTATGTTGAAGGTGTTACAGTTGTTCTTGTGTAATGCTTTATGAGGACCAATGAAAACTCACAACTATGGGTGACATGTTCTACTTATTGTGAAATAGACAACATTTGTCTGAAACTTTGGGTGGTCTTCAAATTAATTCTAATGCACGCTGTGGGAGTTGGCAAGTAAAATCCCTACAATGAATTGTCTCCCCACTGGACAGCAAACCTATCCATTTTTCTACAGTACCTGACTTGATTTCATTGTATAATAACATGCCTTTGTAAATACTAACACTTCTGCATGGAGGATAGCATATGTATGAAGATAGATATGTTGTGCACACCATATTCTTCAACTAGCCGTCAGCAACAACACAACAGATGTTACAAATGTAGACCCGCTCACAGACTATGCTTAAATCTGTCATCTGTGTAGGTTTAGGCTTTACTAGATTTTATTTTAGAATAAGCAACACTTCATTCGACAATTGAACCATTCAAGCTCATGTTCTTTCATTTAAAATCTGTATTTAAAAATAATTAACATTTACAAATGATTTGTTTCAATGAATAGAGTGATGGAAAGAGAGACTGAGCTTGATATATTTCTCTTCCACCCCGGCTGACACCATTCTTGGAGTGCATTAGCTCTCACTGGTACAATTTTTGACCCTCAGTGAGTATAGCTGACAGTCACAGGGATGAGATTAATTTGTTGGGTGCCATGTCTATTAAGAAAAATTCATTGCCATTAGATATGAGATGATGCTTCGACTCTCAACCTGGCAGTTTTATAAAATTCACTTGAAACTTTCAATAACCATTGCCTTTGGAAACTATGAAAACTAGGCATATTCATAATAATTTTTATTCGTGTGAAATAGTTTATATTGTTTTAAATATATCTATCACTCCATTCAGAAACTGATTTTATTTTACAAGTTGTAAATTGTCAAAAGCAATGAATGATTTTATTGAAAACTGGAGTGTTATCACTTGCTTTTGGTATAAAACTGTATGAACCGTATTTTCTTTTGTTTAAGTGTCAGTATTGTTTTTTCGCAGGTTTCTCATCGTGTGGCCTAGCAAGATCTCTCACTGTAATTTACCAACTCACTTCATTAACCACCTATCCTCATGGTACAGCAAGGCTCTCAACTGATTCTAGCCATAACTTGCCATGAGTCACCCCCAGAAAAACTCTCCACTCACCTGATATCTGCGCAAGGACTAGGATCCCTGGTGACCATATCGTATCTAAAAGGCTACTGTACATGTGGACAAGCACTTGCAATCCAAAGCTACACTGCTTGAAGATGGATATTCAGTCAAAAAACATCAGTGAAGGGAAAGATAATGCTAGGATTCTCCAATAGGGATCTGGAGGCCTTGGTGCTCAGAGGTGGCCCAGAGGAGATGGGTCCTCTTCTCCGCTGACTGGTGGTGGAAGCCATGATGCCAGACCATGCCAGTGTGGCCACAGTCCCCATCCTGGTATCCATGGTGGTCTCCATGTTCTGGAGGAATGGCCATCAGTGCCACAAGAAGGTACCCAACTGACACCAAAGCTCATGCTCTGCCAATCTCACTATTGCCTCCAACATTTTCCCTTACTTGCTCCGGTTTCACCCCTGCCTTCCAGCCCACTAACCCTGTATGCTCTTTGTACTGGGTCACCTTTCTCTCAACTGCACCAGCACAAATAGTTGGCCAACCATATTCAGCTCATTCAATTCCTCCCTTGCTCTCATGCCAGGAGAAGATAGCCCACAATACGGTAGAAGGGGACCTGATGGGTGAAGGAGTGACTGATATCAGGCTTCTCACCCACCCGGGAAAATCCTGGCCCTTGGATGAAAAGACCAGGATTACCCTGAAGGCAATGCAGAGACATCTATGTCCAACCAACCAACTAGGTACCACCCTTCATTTCACTGTATCTCTCACAATAACGCTGCCATGTCATTCTTAGCACATCACTTCTAACCACTGGCTGTGACTTATGGATGAGTTGGACCGAAAGGTCTGCTTCCATGCTATGTGACTCTATAACTATGCCTCTGTATGTGGGACAATGATCCTCATTGGCCAGAACCTGCTGCAGCCCAGCAAATCATGCAATTGTCTGCCTCCCTCCATAGACAGCCAGGTCCAGTACCTTCCTGGTCTGCTGACAAGATGTACAAATCTTCACTCCATCACCCTAACCACTGGTCCTCAGGTCCAAAGACATGGCAATAGGGGAAGGGAAACATGATACACACTCTAGTTGTCCCCTTCTCACAAGGAGACAGGATGTTGTTGGAACCACCCATCCAGAGGAAGAATCCTCACACAAATCCCTCAGGAATATGCTATCAGGACACTCCATTAGTGGCTGGGCCACTCAACTCAACCTGCCTGCCCTCTTCGACCCTTGGAAATTGAAGCCAAGGAGGGTCCACTTCAGTCTGGCAAAACAACCTTCAGTATGCTGAGGCTGTCCTGACACAAACATCTCCGAGATCACCCAACCAAATCTGCAAGGCCACTGGGCTCCACTGCTATGCAGGCTTCCTCAACCAAGCTGCCGAATCTGGGGCACCAATAAGAATCTTTTTTTAGGGCACTTTCGTGGTACTCATGACACAGTATTTAAAATATCAAGTTTAGATAAATTTAATTGGTTTTGCATGATGTATATTTGTGTGACTCTCTGTGTAGTCCCAAAAGGGAAAGTACCAGCCTGACACCTAACTTCAAACATGAATTGATGTCTGTATTGAAAGCCTGCTGCAGCATGTGAAAGCAAGAAGAACGAGGCACATAAGGGGCAAAGGGTTCTGCTGGAATCTTTGTCCCTTGTGGTCAAACATCCTTATTCCTTTCCTGGTCTTTGTGTCTATGTGTGTCGGTAAGAATGAAGTGATCAGTGATATGTGGGACTGGGAAGAGTGCAGGACACATAGGGAGCCAAAGCATTAGGATCCAAAGGGATGAGAGAGTTCACAGATCTGTGTCCTATACAGTGCATGAGTCTGTGTGAAATGCTGTTGCCTTTTGAAGGGCCTCACGTCAGTGTGTCTTGCAGACCCTCCCTTACAGACACTTGCCCGACTGCTCCAGAGGTGGTTGCAGTCACTTTTTTCCCCATTCCACTGTATGGATTTCACTTTGTGAATTTACCTATTAAAAAATGGGGTGGTCCTGGATGATACACTGTTCCGAAAAAATGTATCAACTCTCAGGTTGAATCAGTCAGTCCTGTTATATTGAAATTAAACCTGTTCGACCTATCTATTGCACTTTCTCACGCTCAATTCTAAAATGCAGGAGAGAAATCAATTACCAAGGAAATGGGGTAGTCTCTGCAGTCCAAGGGTCCAAAAAAACACGTTGTCAGGAAGAGAGATATTTTGAACAACAGAATGAAAAGTGGTATGATAGTGAAGAGCCAAAGAGATAAGAACAATAGTGAGGAGGTCCTGCTAAGCATGGGACTTAGAACACAAACTGTTCAACCAACATATCCACATACATATGTTTCATCTCTTCTATCTTCTTATATTTTTCTTTGTGTCCCCCCTCAATATAACCTTTGATTCCTTTCCCCTTTTCTGAATTACTTTTTAGATTTATTTGTAACTATGTCATAGTTAAGTTCCCACTTCTGGTATCTTTCTACTTATTTTCTTATTTTTAAATTATTCAAAATGGCACCAAATTGTGGCAACAGTGGAAAAGCTTTTCAATGTAGTTTACTTCTTTTCTCACTGTAAAATACCCATGACAATAAAATTGTTCATTCTAAAATGTCTGTCATGTCACCTCTCAGATTTCCTTTTAATTAAGAACAAACCCAGACCAATTGTTTATTATTTAGATATCTCAGTTCTGGTGTTTTTCTTTAAATTCTCTTTCAAGTGTCCACTTTTTTTTATTACAAAGGTCTGTGAACTAAAATTTTACCCATGTTTGTATGTAGCTCCTTTTCAGTTTTCATATATTTCATCCACAAAGCAACTGTGCAAATATATTCTTTAAACAAACAAAAGGTTAGTTTATTACATATCGATTGCTGAAAGTTATAAAAGTGAAAAGTTGATCAAGTTATTCAAAAATATTTAAAATAAGAATTAAAGCTTTGTGGAAGATGACAATATGGTTAGATTCTACTATTATTTTTAGCTTTGCTTGCTTAATGAACCTCTTTCCAAAGTGAAGGCAATGAAATGCGCTCTGCAGTTTGAATAGTTAGAAGTTGCTCTCACAGTTGAACTGAGTAGTCCTCAGAGTAAGTGAAGGCTCATTTGTTTTGCTTTCTTTGCATTGTAGAATGTAGAACATGGGCGACTGGTTCAGTAGAGAACATTGGATATTTCCCACTGTGACTCTGTTCAGAAGCCATCACTGTGTCTTAATGATGTCTCATTCATAATGTCCAGATGGTTCAATACCTCAGTTTATGAAGCCTAGGATCCCATATGCTTTGCCAACACACTCTCCTGTGACTTTCAAAGATCAATGTACAAGGACACTTGTGTCTGTGATCTTACACAATCTTCAAAATGGTGCATGAACTCTATATTGTCTCTCCCAATCCTGTTCAGCAAAATCTGTTGTGGAAGTCACCATAGTTTCATTGTTGGTGCCTCATGAGAGACATATAACTGATGGTGAGTTTAACCTGACAGTCACCAATCCTGAGAGACATTGGGAAGATGGAGTTGTCATGGTGACCTCAGCTGGTGCAGGAATTGAACTTGCAGTTTTGGCATCACTTGGCAATGCAAACCAACTGTCCAGTTAACTGACCGAAACAACCTCCTGCACAATGTATCTCCTCATCACTCTCTGCATTAAGTTTCATCTATCACTTGTCTGCCCATTCTAATCGTGCATCCTTGCCCTATGCAATTAATTCGTACCATCCTCACTTTTGAAAATGCTGCCATGTTTAATATCAGCTGCAAATTTTGAAATTTTAATCTGTTTTCCAATGTCCAAATTTTTCACATCTGGCAAAACAATGGCCCTCCTCATGATCCACCATACGAACACCACTGTATACCATGCTTCACTCCACAAAACACACGTTTTATCACAACTTGTCTTTTGTTGCATAAGCAATTTTTAAAATCCGATTTGATATTCATCCTCCTTTCCATGAAGCAGTCATTTGTATTGTATTTTGTCAACACTTCTTTAAAATCCATCTCATTAAAATCCACTGCATTTTCCTTATCAATCTTCAGCGTAAAAAAGAATAGTCAAGTACAATCTGCCTTCTCCAAATCCTTAGACCAACATGAGCCAAACCAAGGCAAATGGAACTAGTTCAGTTTGGATACCTGGTCATCATAGACGAGTTGGACTGAGTGATCTGTTTGTGCTGCATGCCTCTGACTCCATGACTCCATGTATACCCGTGAATTATGTTTCTATAATCAATGTTTTTGATTATGTGGACCTCTTGATTAACCAAAACATTTGATCAACTGGTACATTCCAGATCCCATAGGTGCCAGTTAATACAAAGTTTGCTGTAAATAAGATTGGTGAGCTACAGATACAGATAGTCAACAGGAATATGGTGTTATGATGATAACAGAGACTTTCCCCAAAAAACAACTGAATTGAGTACTAAATATTTCTGGATATAAGAGCTGGAACTTTACACAACACAGTTCCACTCGTCGCTGAACTGTTGGGGAGGGCAGGTATGTCAACATGAGAAGGAAGACGCAAACTAATTAAAGAACAGCCAAATGGCTGCCAATTCCTCAGTTCCACCAGTATTAGAGGAAGCTGTGGCCACTTCTGAGAGAATAACCAATGCCTAATGCAAAGTATTACTGCAGTTAAATAACTAACTTACTGAGAATCACCAAGATATGTCTGAGATCCCTGGCAAGGTGGGGGCTGATCGGGTGTAAGTCTAGGATCTAGAGTGTGGATGGGAGAACAGATAAGAGAAGGGAGTGCAGTGGAGAACAGGGACACTGTTCACCATAGGATGCCCAGAAAGGACAGATAAATCCAGTTCAAAATAAGTCCACCAGCCTTCACCCTATGACCTTGCATGCAATAGGTAGCCATGACATCTCTCTCCTCTCCCCAACTGCTGCTTAAAAAAGTACCAATGAAAGTGGGTATACAATGGGCAAGACATCCCTCCATTGTTCCATCAGTTGAATGTAGATTTCTATCTGCCTATTGGACTAAGACACAAAATTCCAGCCAATGTATTCAAGAAGGCTAGTGCAGAAAAGAAAGGAAGGGGACTGGCAGTATTTATTAAGGAAAATATTGCAAATGTTGGAAAGAGATGCTGTCTGAGAGGAATTGATGACAATTCTACTTGTTTAGTAAATAATGGAGGTACAATTAGACTATTGGATATATTCAAGTGGTCAGCAATGAACGGGAAAGTAGCGAACTTGGACGGAGGTTTTAGAGACATGGAAATGCTGCAGAAAAGTGATTCAGGGAGACTTTAATTTCCCTATGTTGACTGGAATAACAACAATGTAAAGGCAGAGAATGGGGTGAGTTTCTGAAGTGAGTTGTGGAGCATTCCCTTGATCAGTATACTTCCAGCCCAAAAAAAGAGGATCTACTGCTGAATATGGTTCTGGGAATTGAAGTGGGGCAAATGGAATATATGGATCAAATGTCATATGGGTGAATATTTTGGGAAAGATGGTCTTGTAATACAAGGTTCAGATGAAACCTGGAAAGCGACAAGGAAAAAAAATCAAGGTGAATGCCAATCTCTTCGCATTTCATTCTGAAGATGGGTTACTGGACCAAAACATGAACTTGCTTTTCGCTCCACAGATGCTTCCAGACCAGCTGAGTTTTTTCCAGCAATTTCAGTCTTTGGTTTTGATTTCCAGTGTCTACATTACTTTGGATTTTTTTTTGCTCAGTGGCATGAAAGTGGATCTGGCTTAGATCAACCAAGATCAAAGATTGGTGGGCAAACTGTGCAGTCACTGAAAAATAAGCTTCTTTAAGAAAGAGATTGTTTGTGCACTGTTAGAGTGCATCCCCCAAAAAAGCAAAGGCAGAGCATTCAAATTCAGAATTCTCTGAATGACAAATGAAAGGGAGAAGATGACGAACAGACAAGTGTCATGCAATGAATATGACATCATCAAAATACACTTCTAATGAGCACCAGCTTGAAGATAGAAAGCTGACAGGGTAAAAGTGAAATTAAATAAAAGAGGCAAAGAATGCATATGAAAAGAGAGTGACAGCTAGCCTAATGGGAATCCAAAAAGTTTCTATAGACACAAATATTAAAAAGACTATATGAGGAGGAACAGGGCTGATTAGTGGCCAAAAATAAAGATTACTGCATGGGCCAGCAGACAAAGCTGAGATACTAAACAAGTGCTTTGTGTCTGTCTTTAAAAAGCATGTTACTAACATGTTCCCAATGTTCTTGTGAAGGAGCAGGTAGTTGAGACATAGGATTATATTAAGGTTAATAGGTTGCTAAGACCAGATGGGATGGTTTTGAGGGTTCTGAGAAAAATAACAATGACAATAATGGAAGTATTGGTAGAAATAGAACTTGTTATCTTTCTTTGAACTTCATGCTTCCTACCACCAGCACAAAATGCAGCTAATAAAAATTCAGCTTTAAAAGTAAATTAAACAGTAATTTTTATGGTTACATGGCTGAAATGAGTTGACTACCAAATTATTTATTTTGAATTATTAAAGCCCTCACCAACAGCTGATACTTTGTGCTGCATATTCTGTCTTTCATTATTTCACAGCCAAGAGTTCGATTCATTTAACTATGGCGATGAATTAAAGTATTTAAAAGAAAATCAATAGTCTTTGTGAAACTTAAAGATACAGATTTACATTTTATCCATTTCACGCAATGTCCTACTGTTTTAGGTCAGATGCTGTTTTAGGATATCCAAATATTAGGAAATTTTAAACTAAAAACTTGATTTCCTAGAAATAAATACCTGCACACCCAAGGAATCAGAAAAGCCAATCCAAAGCACAAAGTCAAAACTGATAAAATGTCATTACAAAACAGTTTCCAGTATAACTTTCTCAATTGGCTTTGAGCATATTTCAGTAAAATCTAATTCTAAGCGGAAATCTGATTTGACAATAAATTTAACAACTTCAGCAAAAGTCTGTGAGCTCAATTGTCAACTTTCCCTGAAATGTAAATGTACTTGAATAATTTACTGAAAGGAAAAGCCAAACAGGAAGAACCTAAGAAAAGTTAAAACACAATTTCTTTTCAAGCCATTAACTTTGCTTCAATGTCATCTGGATTTTGGAGTAATCAAGAATTTTTCTATACTATGGTCTCATGAAGATTTATAGTAGAATTTCCGTGAGCAGGTTATTAGCTTTCATGTCAAGGGGATTTGAAACATAATGTGAGTCAGCAGTACTTTCACTGTAAACAGCTTGCTCAACGCAACACCATCTACAGTATTCTGTTTGTCAAACGTCAAAAAAACATTTTTTTTGTAGGGATTTTGGTGCACGAATCATTAGAACGACATCTAGGCTTAAAGAGTTCAAAAGACCTGGTGTTGCGTGATTTCTGACCTTTAATTATAAGGATATATTGTTTAGCATTTTATTTATTATTTTGAATTTGGCATGCAGAGACATGATTTAAAAAGTTAACTGTATTTGCTCAAGCATACACAGAGAAACTATTTGCTCTGATGGAACATTCTGCATTAAAGGTCATGTGATGATACTATGGCTTTAAGAGGTGTATTTTGTCCTGTTTTCTTCTTTGAAGAAAGGTTTTAACACAGAGGTATAGAGTCGTCTATTTGAATCCATTAAAATAAATATCTTATAGGGCCTTGAGTTTTTTTTAAAAGTTGGAACAGTAGAAGCAGCCTGAATGGATGGGGTCAAGCTCCCATAGAACCAGGATTTTGAATTTCAGCTTTCTGTAGCAGTCGTTCCTGGGATCTTGAAGCTGGATGTGGAAGCTGTTTCTCCTCTCTCTGTTACAGCTAAATGCTGGGGATTCTCTTCCTGCTGCTAGAATTGCAGGTGAGACAAGCTATTGTACTGAATTTGCCTTTGCTAAGTGTGTGTTTATGTGACTTTACTATATTGGAACAGTTGTATTTTAATCGTTAAATAATCTATTATTCTGTTGTTTTCCAATAGAGTTGTTATTTCCAATTCTTCGTTCTTTTGTTGTATTTTAAATATAGTACATGAATAAAGTGTGTCCGGCTTCAAGACTAAATGCAACGTCTGGCAC
This sequence comes from Ginglymostoma cirratum, assembly GCA_024137785.1. Classification (NCBI taxonomy): domain Eukaryota; kingdom Metazoa; phylum Chordata; class Chondrichthyes; order Orectolobiformes; family Ginglymostomatidae; genus Ginglymostoma; species Ginglymostoma cirratum. The sequence continues at coordinate 10,998,447 of JAHRHZ010000264.1, read as the reverse complement.
TTACCTTTAGAATAAATAAAAAGTTAGAGGATAGGCTATCTTTTCATATATCTTGAGGGTATTTGATCTGGTCCATAACAGTCATCATCTTATATTTAAAGCTCAGTCATTCAGGAGGAAAGCAAGAAGCAATTATCAACATGAAAGATACAATAGTAGGAATCTGGAACTCACTGCAAGACTAACAGATTTTTGGTGGGTAATGGTATCCAGGGAAAATAAAAAATGTTGTGTAAATGGAGTTGAAGTACAGATTAGTCATGACCTAACTGAATGGTAGATGAAACCCAAGGGCCTTAATCTCCTACTTCTGTTCACATACCAATTCAATTTAATTTAGTGACTTCAATTTAGTCACTGCTCCTCTATATTTCTTGAGTTCATTACATTTAGACACAAGTAAAAAATGTTTTTTTTTCCATTATACTTACATCTACTAATCTATGCAATTTATCAAATTAGGGAAAACATTTGAATTGGGGGAACCTCAGCTGTGTTTGCGCATGTTTGGAAGATATTGCTAGAATTTTTCGAATTACAGTGCAATTTCCAATATGAGAAGACATCTCAAACAAAATCTTATTTCACTCCAGCAAAATAAAAGAAATTTCACTGGAATGAAATAACATCATAAAACTCCTGCCCACAGCATAAAAAGACATGGTTCACACTTTGGTAAATACAGACAACTGTATAATTAATGTCAGGGCTAATTCACTAGGATATGAAAATGAAATCTCTATTTGATGCATGGAAAGAGAAAGGAAGCTGGTAACATGTTTTAAATTATAGACCTACAGCTAATAGTAAACATTAAAAAAAATCTATATTTGAATCAACAATTGGATCTCTTGACAGCTGCAGTAAATTTTTGAAATATTAACTAGCAGATATAACATCTGGTAGATTGATGTGTTGAACACAAAGGTCAGGACCAATGCAGACAGGAATTTGGCTTCCACATGTCTTCTATAATGAGAACTAATAAATTAAGCAAAACTCCTGTTTACTTCTGCAGAGATATTGATGTCTTAGTCCACATGGAATGCAAATGTACACATTAATCATTTTGCTGTCAGAAACTCAAAGAAGTCTTGGAAACACATTTTGTTCCACCTATACATCATCATTACATCAAAATTATAAAGCCATTTTGACTAAAAAGTAATAAATAGTTTAAATTTGTGGGTTTTTCTTGCAGTCATCATAAGGCAGATTCTAGTGAAGTTAACATTACTGTTAAGGTTGCAGATCCCTTTTTAAAGGATCTGTGGATCTCTTTGCAAATAGGCAGTTGTTTAATGAGCTGGTAACTAAACTACTGACTGAGCAACCAAGAGGAGATATGCAGAGTGGAACCTGGGCATTTCATAAAGCGATATTATTTACAATTTGCAATGACTGTCTCAACTTTAACAGCACACTTGATTTTGTTTTCAGGCAGCAAACAAAAGGTACTGGCTGTTCATTATACTTGTTCACAGACATCCTATGGGTTTTTACATTGCAAATCTTATGTTTAGCAAACCGTTTAGTTGCAGGACCCTCTTCAGAGGATTTGTTCATGTTCATTTGTTCATTTGTTCCCTCACCACAGGCCACAGGTCTCATCTGGAAGCTATATTCTTTATGATTTCACCACGCCCTTCAGTAGTATTGTTACCAAGGCACTGTGGGTGATTCTCCCTGAGGACCCCCACCCATTGTCCATTTGCCACTGTCTGCGTCCTCCAAGTGCTGTTCAACATGGAGCAGAACTAATTCTTTAGCCTTGGGGCCTAGGTGTCTGATAATTAGCAGGAGCTTTCTTTGTCCATATTTGAGCTGACTACATGTGGCCCAAGGTCAATATTGAGTACTCTGAGGGTATCTCCTCTGCAATTGTGCCACCTCCTCTACTGGGTCCTGTCTGTCAGTCTGAAAGGACAAACCCGGGGATGATGCTGGTGGTGTCTGGAACAGTGCTGAAAAGTCTGATTCTATGAGTATGACTATGTTAGGTTGTGGCTTGACTATTTTGTGGGACAGTTTTATCAATTTTGGCAAAAGTCCCCAGCTGTAAGTCAGTAGAAATTTGAAGGATTGCTGTGGCTTTGCTTGCCATTGTCATTTCCAGCATTTTGGTCAATGTCAGGTTGTCTGTGTGGTTTCATTCTTTGTTTTAGATTTCATAGTGGTTAGATAGAATTGAGCAGTTTGCTAGGCTTATTCCAAGGGCATGTAAAAGTCAACCACTGTGCATTAAGTTTGGAATCACACCTATGCCAGGCCAAGGGTGGATGGAAGATTTTCCTTTGTGAACTAGATGGACTTCTATGATAATTGACAATGATTTCATAGTCACCATTGGATGAGCTTCTAATTGTAGATTGAATTTAATGATCTACCATGGTGGGGTTTGAACTCATGTCCTCATAGCATTATCAATACCATGATGTCACCACTTTTCCTCAAACGTAAAGGTCATACAATAATTTAAACACAAGGTTCGGAGTTCTTGAAACAAGGCATGGGAACCAGGAGCCAATATAATTCAATGGGGGCAGATAATGTATAAATGATACTTGGTGAGGGATAGGATGTAGCCAACAAAGTTTTCATTAACTTTAGGTTTTTAGCGGTTGGAAGTTGGGACTGAAATACCTGGCTGTTTTGAAGGAATTTTAAGCAGTTATGTTAGGGCAAGAGTGTAAAGTAGGGAATGAATTGGAAAAGATTATTTCAGTCTCAGTTTTTAAATATTTTGGTTTATTTAACCTTAACTTTAACCTGAACTAACTTGCAGATCCACCATTGGATCTAACTGTTCTACACTGATATCGTTAGTGCAGCCTGAATCAATTGGTGGAATTAGAAAGCTTCCTGATGATCTGGAATCAGGCAGGGCTGCCTATTCTCGAGATAACAAGGCGTGGGGCTGGATGAACACAGCAGGCCAAGCAGCATCATAGGAGCAGGAAGACTTGACGTTTCGGGCCTAGACCCTTCATCAGAAATGGGGGAGGGGAAGAGGGTTCTGAAATAAATAGGGAGAGAGGGGGGCCGGATAGAGGATGGATAGAGGAGAGGATAGGTGGAGATGAGGCAGACAAGTCGAAGAGGCAGGGATGGAGCCAGTAAAGGTGAGTGTAGGTGGGGGGAGTGGAGGGAGGAGATGGGTCAGTCCAGGGAGGACGACAGGTCAAGGGGGCGGGATGATGTTAGTAGATAGGAGATGGGGGTGGGGCTTGAGGTGGGAGGAGGGGATAGGTGAGAGGGAAAAAAGGTTAGGGAGTTGGAGATGAGCTGGGCTGGTTTTGGGATGCGGTTGGGGGAGGGGAGATTTTGAAGCTTGTGAAATCCACATTGACACCATTGGGCTGCAGGGTTCCCAGGCTGAATATGATTTGCTGTTCCTGCAGCCTTTGGGTGGCATCACTGTGGCATTGCAGGAGGCCCAGGATGGACATGTCGTCTGAGGAATGGGGGGGAGAGTTGAAATGGTTCGCGACTGGGAGGTGCAGTTGTTTGTTGCGAACTGAGCGCAGGTGTTCTGCAAAGCGGTCCCCAAGCCTCCGCTTGGTTTCCCCGATGTAGAGGAAGCCACAATGGGTACAGCAGATGCAGTATACCACATTGGCAGATGTGCAGGTGAACATCTGCCTGATGTGGAAAGTCTTCTTGGGGCCTGGGATTGGGGTGAGGGAGGAGGTGTGGGGGCAGGTGTAGCACTTCCTGCGGTTGCAGGGAAAAGTGCCGTGTGTGGTGGGGCTGGAGGGGAGTGTGGAGCGGACAAGGGAGTCGCGGAGGGAGTGGTCCCTCCGGAAGGCAGATAAGGGTGGGGAGGGAAAAATGTCTTTGGTGGTAGGGTCTGATTGCAGATGGCGGAAGTGTCGGAGGATGATGCGTTGGATCCGGAGGTTGGTGGGGTGGTACGTGAGGACGAGGGGGATTCTGTTTTGGTTATTATTGCGGGGTCGGGGCGTGAAGGATGTGTTCCGGGAAATGCGGGAGACACGGTCGAGGGCGTTCTCGACCACTGTGGGGGGGATGTTGCGGTCCTTGAAGAATGAGGACATCTGAGATGTACGGGAGTGGAGTGTCTCATCCTGGGAGCAGATGCGGCGGAGGCGAAGGAATTGGGAATAGGGGATGGCATTTTTGCAGGAAGGTGGGTGGGAGGAGGTGTATTCCAGGTAGATGTGGGAGTCAGTGGGCTTGAAATGGACATCGGTTTCTAGGTGGTTACCCGAGATGGAGACAGAGAGGTCCAGGAAGGAGAGAGAAGTGTTGGAGATGGTCCAGGTGAACTTCAGGTTGGGGTGGAAGGTGTTGGTGAAGTGGATGAACTGTTCGAGCTCCTCGTGGGAGCACGAGGTGGCGCCGATGCAGTCATCAATGTAACGGAGGAAGAGGTGGGGTTTAGGGCCAGTGTAGGTACGGAAGAGGAATTGTTCCACGTAACCTACAAAGAGGCAGGTATAGCTTGGGCCCATGTGGGTACCCATGGCCACACCCTTTGTCTGTAGGAAGTGGGAGGAATAGAAAGAGAAGTTGTTGAGGGTGAGGACGAGTTCGGCTAAGCTGCTTATTCTCTCCTGCTTTGTTTGAGTATTGTATAAAACATTTTGCTGAGTCCTTCAGGAAGGACACAAGCCTGAGAGGGATGACTATTCCAGCAGCAGAGCCCTAAAGGTCAAAGCCTGTCTGTACATGGATGATGTTGTCATTTTCTGCTCAGGTCTGCTGTCAGAACACAGACTCATGAGCGTCTGTGACCACTTCAAACTAGTCTTGGGAGCCAAGGTAAATCGAGGCAAAAGCGAGGCCATGTTCTTTGGAACTCGGCTGACCAATCCATTATAACAAGGTGTAGAGCTGGATGAACACAGCAGGCCAAGCAGCATCAGAGGAGCAGGAAAGCTGATGTTTCGAGCCTAGACCCTTCTTTAATGTGGTATACTGTATCCGCTGTTCCCGTTGTGGCCTCCTCTACATCGGGGAAACCAGACGGAGGCTTGGGGACCACTTTGCAGAATACCTACACTCGATTCGCACTAAACAACTGCACCTCCCAGTCACGAACCATTTCAACTCCCCCTCCCATTCCTCAGACAACATGTCCATTCTGGGCCTCCTGCAGTGCCACAACGATGCCACCTGAAGGTTGCAGGAACAGCAACTCATATTCCGCTTGGGAACCCTGAAGCCCAATGGTATCAATGTGGGCTTCACAAGCTTCAAAATCTCCCCTCCCCCAACCACATCCCAAAATCAGCCCAGCTCGTCCCCGCCTCCCTAACCTGTCCTTCCTCTCACCTATCCCCTCCTACTACCTCAAGCCCCACCCCCATCTCCTACCTACTAACCTCATCCCATCCACTTGACCTTTCCGTCCTCCCTGGACTGACCTATCTCCTCCCTACCTCCCCCCTACACTCATCTTTACTGGCTCCATTCCCGCCTCTTTGACCGGTCTGTCTCCTGTCCACCTATCTTCTCCTCTATCCATCTTCTGTCCGCCTCCCCCCCTCTCCCTTTTATTTCAGAACCCCCTTCCCCTCCCCCATTTCTGAAGAAGGGTCTAGGCCTGAAACATCAGAAGTTCCTACTATCTCTGACCAATCTTTTATCCCCTTTATGATAAGGACAGATTACCTAAAGATGCTGGGTGTATGGTTGGAGGGGACAGAGTGTGTGCAAAAAGTCTTGAGAGGACCACAGTGCCAAGATAAGGCAGAAGCTAGGCTTTCGGGAGCACCACTCCCTTACCATTGTAGGTAAAAGCCTCGTCATCTGCTGTGGGGCATTCTCTCTGTTGTTGTACGTGGTGCAGATCTGGCCTTTTCCTGTAACCTGCACGGTGCAGTCACATGAGTCATCTTCCACTTTATCTGGAGGGACACCATGTACAAAGCTGTGGAAAGGGGTTGAGATGGGGGAGGGGGAAGAACATCCTCAACACTGTCCTCATCCTGATGGCCACTTTTGTGTGTGACTGCATCAAGCTGTGCTTCAAGTCTTGGTACACAAACACCAAGTGTCACTATGTACTGAGGTTCTATCTGTCCCCAGGGTTGTGAAGGATGGGACTGACCTCATTGCCGCGTTACGTAATTGGACTATTCTGTATCTCCTGTCCTTTGCGGAGAAATTTGAAAGAGAAATACCTTTGACCACAAGTTCATCAGAAATGGTCAGTATGTTTCCCGTTCTGAGGGTGGGTCACTGGACCCAAAATGTTAACTCTGATATTTTCTTCACAGATGTTGCTAGACCTGCTGAGCTTTTGCTGCAACTTCTGTTTTTGTTCCATGTTTAAAAGATATTTGGTTAAGTATATGAATAAGAAAGATTTGGTTGGACATGGGCCAGGAGCAAGCATGTGGGATTAGTTTAATTTGGGATTATGTTCAGAATTGACTGATTGAACTGAAGGGTCTGTTTCTGTGCTGTATGACTCTATGACCCTATGACTCTCTATGCAGCATCCTCAAGACCGCGCAGGGAAGAAAGGGTAGATCCTGTCAGGTTGTTCCCTGAGCAGACTGTTGGAGTCATTTGGCAGAATGCGTCATCACCAGAGCTTGCCAACAAATACCATGACAGCGCTTGGCTGGTGGCAAGAAGGGCACTACCTGTGAAATCCTTCTTGTATGCCCACTTGGTTTGTTCCATCGCAGCTGCCCTCGAAGTGGCTGTGGCAGGGTAGAGACTGTCACACACCTCCTTCTGGAATGTGCCTTTGCAAATGAAGTCTGGAGAGAAGTGCAATGGTTTTTGTTGAGCTTCATCCTGAGCAGCTCTGTGATGCAGGACTGTGTGCTCTGTGGTCGGTTCCCTGGGATGTACGCAGAGACAAACATCGACTGTGACTAGAGGACCATCAACTCAGTGAAAGACACCCTTTGGTGTGCCCGAAACTTGTTGGTCTCCTACAGCAAGGAATTGACCCCAACCGAGTGTGTCAGGCTGGCACATTCCAAGGATCACGTGCTGAGGGACATGCTAGAACTTCAGGGAGCTGCTGGCAAGGTGCAGTGGGGAAAGAACACAGTTTAAGATCTCTCCACCAAAGTTTAACGGGAATATGATCAGTTATCAGAACCCCCTCCCTGTCACCTCAAATAGATGGAAATATATATAGTCTTTTACAATGAAGAAATGCATTTGGTTTGTTTGTTGAATAGAGTCAAACTCCAGTGTTTGTTTGTTTATATGCTACTGCACGGAACTTAACTGCTTGAGGGACTCTGTATGTATATGAAAGTATTTTACGAATAAAGTATATTCTTGAAATTTAAAAAAATTGCAGTCGACTATAGTCATCTGCATCAACTGTGTACAAACCATCACGGATCTGCTTACTTACACAGCCCAGTACAGTATATAAATCCTCTATATCCTGATAAAATACTCAGAATGCTTTATGCAGAAAGTTAATTCAAATATTATTTACATGGAATTTTAGATTGTGCTGATCTGTTCTAGTAATCTCAATTCCCTGTTCTACAAATATGCCACGCTTGAGTATATATAGCCTTGGTTATTTAGACCAAAAACTACAGGAACCAGACACGACATGGAAGATAATAATTAAATCAGCTACATGTTTATCCTGAAAATAACAGGAAAGGGCAGTTTGAAACAAGTATTAAAAATGATAATAAAGGAAATCATTAAGTATTGCCAACCCTGTATGATGTATCAGGATAACAAATGCATAGGTTATTAAAGAAATGATGAGCAGATACTGACAAATTTTGATAAACGCCTCTCTTCAGGATTTAAGGACATTAATACAAATTGCTACAAGTGACTTTGGAGAGATGTATCAGATCCTTTCTCAACCTAGTCAACAAATCTGCAAAATATAAAACAAAAACAAGTATAGGATCTTTGTTCAAGCAGTTATCTTAAATGAATAAACTTGTATTCAGGAAGAACCCAAGGTGGGTGCTTAATCAAATATTGCATCGTTGACAGCAGATTGTAGAACTGAAAAATGTGTTCTCCTGATGCATAAGAATATTGTTTTTATTGCTCAAAACATTGAATTTTTAGCCTGTCTTGGATGACTAAGGTAATGAAAGAGAAATGGGCATGGAGTACAAACACTATACCCTATAACACGAACACATTTAGTCTGATAACTGGAAGGAAAATATACTGCTGTCAGAAATCATAACAGATGGCCTTCCACATGAAATGCACAATATTGCTTTTAAGTCAACAGTCATGTTGCCATTTATCTTTGTTAGTAAAGCTCACTGTTAAGAACAGCTTCAATATCAAAAGTGATGAAAAATAAAAGGTGCAAATTGAAGGTGTATTATTAAACAAGGTGTTGCTCTTCTCAGCTTCCCAAGGCCTGTAAACAATTATGGAAATTCCACTACTAAACCTCAAAGTTCCCCTTGGCTTTTCAATTCCTCCATTTTGTAAATTAGCTGTAAATCGGTATAAACTCTTATCATTAAAAGCCGACAAACATGGTTCTGAAATAAGTGCATGTTTTCTGTGATTTTCCTCTCTTTATGTGCAACAGACATTTGTCTCCTGACATTAAGTTGCATGCTGCTTGGTCCAAGGATTTTCAAGAAGAAGATCTTACTCTGATCATGTTTCGGCTTATCAAAGAACTGAAACTCCATCTCCAGTTGACAGCTTAAAATGGATTTTGCATCCATCAACTAATATCTCAGGACTCTAACATTATCCAGTTGATCCTTTAATCTCATCAAGAGATGGTGCCCACAAATATTTAATGTCTTGACTTTCTTGGAGTTTGCTGATTTTTGTTTCTTTCCTTTTTTGTTTCTGAATTTTACCATCTTTCTGTGACACACTTCTATATAATGCCTTTTCACAGAAATGACATTCTGCCATTTTGATGGGATAATCATTGTTCTGAAGCTGCCTTTTCTTGCCATGCCAATAAGAATGGGTTATGGAAACTATCCTCTTTGTGCGTCTCCTGTTTCTGTGTAGCCATGCTTTTACACAGGAGTTTGAACAACAGCACAAAGTAGATCTCCCTTTTGCCAAGGTGTCTCATGACACCTTAAATTAGTACATGATTTTGCTTTCTAACTTCCACATGCCTGATCAACTGATGAGTTCAAAGTTTTCGAGAAGATATGTAGCTCGGGCTGTGGATGAAGTTGTAGATAATGCTGGCCAAACCGATGGCTTTGGTTGCAAATGTTTTGTCACCCTGCTAGGTAACATTGTCAGTGCGCCTCCAGTGAAGCGTCGATGCTCTGTCCCACTTATTATTTATATGCCTGGGGTAGTTGGTAGTACTTCTGGTTTCGTTTCTCAGTGGTTTGTACACAGGGTTTAATTCAATGTGTTTGTTGATGGAGATCCAGTTAGAATACAGGCCTCCATGAATTCCCTGGCGTGCCTCCGTTTGGCTTGTGTGATTATTGATGTATTGTCCAAGTCAAATTCGTGTTCCTCATTGTCAGTGTGTAGTGAGACAAGTGAGAATTGGTCGTTTCTCTGGGTGACTAGTTTGTGTTCATGTATCCATATAGTGAATTTTCTTCTGGTTTGGCCTATGTAGTGTTTCTCACAGCCCTTGCATGGTATTTTGTATATTACCCCAGTTTTGCTGGTTTTGGGTATGGCATCCTATACGTTCATCAGTAGCTGTTGTAGGGTGTTTGTCAGTTTGTCGGCTACTCTGATACCTAGGGGTTGAGTAGTCTTGTGGTCCTCTCTGAAATGTCCTTGATGCAAGGTAGAGTGATTAGTGCATCTAGTAACATTGTCTCTTCCTGTTGTGGTCTCTCTCGGAGGTAATGGAGGATTGTGCTTTTTGGGTATCCATTTCTTTTGAAGATTCTGTATAAGTGTTCCTGTTCTGCTTTGCATAGTTCTGGGTTGCTGCAATGTGTTGTGGCTCATTTAAATAGTGTCCTGATACAGCGCTGTTTGTGGGCATTAGGGTGGTTGCTGGTGTAATTGAGTACCCGATAAATACGTGTGGTCTTTCTATATACGCTAGTTTGGAGTTCCCCGTAGTTTTTGCGTTTTACAATTTATGTCCAGGAAGGGTAGTCGGTTGTTGTTCTTTTCTTCTTTCCTGAATGTTTTCCCGGTAAGGTTGTTGCTTATGTGTAGGTGGGTTTCTTCTAGTTTTGTGGATTTAATACTCACAAAAAGTGTCATCCGCACATCGGACCCAAAGTTTGGGTTGTATCATGGGGAGAGCTGCTCATTCTAACCTTTGCATTACTGCTTCTGCAATCCGTCCTGATATTAGGGATCCCATTGGTGTTTCATTGTTTTGTTGTAGTGCTGTCGTTGAAGGTGAAGTGGGTTGTGAGGCACAGATCTTGTAGTTTCATGGTGGTGTCCTTATTGATGTTGTTGGTGTCCTGGGTTGCCTGCTTACATAATTTGTGTAGCGATTGTTTCTTTGGCTAGGTTGATGTTCTGGGTGGAAATAGTGCTGTTACATCAAAGTCTACCAAAAAAATGAAGCCAGAGGAATCCAACAAACCCCGATTCTTTAGATTCCCCAAAGTACACAAACCGGGGAACCCCTCAGACCCATTGCCTCACTGCCAGGCACACCAACATATAAATGTGCCAAAGAACTACAGCAGGAATTGAAATACTTAGTAGGCAACACTACCCACTCCATCCATTCATCCCAAGAATTCCTCAACATCATCAAGGACAACAGGATAGAAGAGGATGAGATAATGATATCCTTCGATGTAACAACACTATTTAAATCAGTAAACATCGCCTAGCCAAAGAAACAATTGATTCACTGCTGGACAAATTATGTAAGCAGGCAACCCAGGACACCAACAACATCAATAAGGACACTGCCATGAAACTACAAGATCTGTGCCTCACAACCCACTTCACCTTCAACGACAGCATATACAAACAAATCCAAAGAATACCAATGGGATCCCCAATATTAGGACGGATTGCAGAAGTGGTAATGCAAAGGTTAGAATGGACAGCGCTCCCCACTATACAACCCAAACTATGGGTCCAATATGTAGATGACACCTTTGTGATTATCAAATGCACAAAACTAGAAGAAATCTACCAACACATAAGAGTGTTGTTCCCCAGGAAAAAAATCACAAAAGGAGAACAACAACTGACTACCCTTCCTGGACATAAATTGTAGAACACAAAAACAATGGGGAACTCCAGGCTAGCATATATAGTAAGACCATACATGCGGAACAAATACTCAATTACATGAACAACCATCCCAAAGCACACAAACAGAGCTGCATCAGGACACAATTTAAATGAGCCACAACACATTGCAGCAACCCAGAACTATGCAAAGCAGAACAGGAACACTTATACAGAATCTTCAAAAGAAATGGATACCCAAAAAGCACAATCTTCCATTACCTCCGAGAGAGACCACAACAGGAAGACGCAACATGACCAGGTTCTCTAATCACCCTACTGTACATCAGGGACATTTCAGAGATGACCATGAGACTTCTCAGACCCCTAGGTATCTGGGCAGCCCACAAACTGACAACCACCCTACGACAGCTACTGAAAAATGTAAAGGATCCTATACCCAAAACGAGCAAAACTGGGGTAATATACAAAATACCATGCAAGGGCTGTGAGAAACACCACATAGGCCAAACCAGAAGAAAACTGACTATATGGATATATGAATATCAACTAGCTACCAAGAGACATGTCCAATTCTCACTTGTCTCACTACACACGGACAATGAAGGATCCGAATTTGACTGGGACAACACATCGATATTCGCACAACCCAAACAGAGACACGCCGGGGAATTCCTGGAGGCCTGATATTCCAACCGGAACTCCGTCAACAAACATATTGCATTAGAACCTGTGTACAAACCACTGAGAAACAAAACCGGAAGTACTACCAACCACCCCAGCAAACCGAGGCATGTAAATAACAGGTAGGACAGAACATCGATGCTTCACTGGAGGTGCACTGATGATGTTACCTAACAGGATGACAAAAGGTTTGTAACTAAACCCACCAGCTCAGCGAGCATATCTACAACCTCAACTGACGAGCTTTTGACAACGTTGAGCCACCTAACACTGCAAAAGTATCTGATGATGTTTCCTTTTAGAATTTGTCATGGTGGCTCAGTGGTTAGCACTGCTGCCTCACAGAACCTGGGATGTGGGTTCAATGCCCGCATTGGGTGACTGTGTGTGTGTGGAGTTTGCATGTTCTCCCTGTGTCTGTGTGGGTTTCCTCTGGGTGGTCTGGTTTCTCCCCACAGTCCAAATATGTGCAGGTTAGGTAGATTGGCCATGCGAAATTGCCTGTAGTGTCACAGGGTTGTGTGGGTTATCCAAAGGAAATGTAGGGTTACAGGGATAGAGTAGGGAGGTGAGTCTGCGTGGGATGCTTTTTGGGGTGGTGGTACAGAATTGTAGGTCCACACAGCCTGTTTCTACACTGTAGGGATACAATGAGGAATCCCCCACAATGATTTAATTCGTCCTTTTATCTGCATATTCACATTTGGGTCCGGCAAGCTATTTTACATTATTAATAAACATGGTACTGGGTTCACTTTTTAAATATTTCTCACTGACACTGAAGAAGGCATTGATTGTTTTAATTAATTTGTCACATTCAGCTCCTTCCGTGCCAATCCCTTGTCTGTCTAGGATATTGTCTGCACTACATCCCATTCTATAGAGACTACTGACCTGCTCTTTACTAAGCTTTATTGCTGGTGCCAGGGTAATGCAATAGTCTGTAAATCTGCAGTGTTTGTATTCAGCCACTGTTTAACCTTGCCAGGCCCTACAAATTCCACAAAACACACATTTAATAGCAACAACTTGCCTATTCCTTTTTCAGTCTGTTGCCATGCTCCACACTCTATTAAATTGCTGGCTACTTTTCTTTACTACAACCCTTGATGTGCAATAATTCTGCATTGATTAGGCCTGGGGGAGGAGTTGGTAAAAATCACAGGAGCCTTAGTTGCTAGAAAACATTATCTTCTGCTTAAATATAATAGATACCAACTATAAAGCAGTTATAGGAAGGTGAGACTTTGCCTCTGCCAAGACAGAGAGAACCATCTCTTAGTAGAAGTGTGATCTTACATCACTTCCTCATGTTAACCTAGGCTATTGCATTTATATTTTAACATTAATCCTTTACACTTCATCTCCACCAAGTTTCTAACTCTATCCAATACATCACATCACATTATTTACATCATTTTATCCCACAGTTAATATTTCAATCGCCTTGAATAAACTTTAGAAAAATCAGATTTGAATATGAGAAATCTATTCATAGAATCAGACCACGTTCTCTGGAAAGTAACAGCTTTCTCCAAATATTATTTGAACTACTTCTGCCCTGAGATGAAAGTTGCTTTCAGATGCAGCAATGTATTTAAATTGTGCAATGTGTTGGTGAATTTAAAGTGTACATTGAAAAAAGCATGGAAACACCTACCCTCCACATGAGGAATGAAATGATGGAGACCTGTTTCTCATGCTCTTTGTTTTCTTAATGATGCCCTTTATTTACCAGGGTTCCCTGGAGGCAGAGCCACTGTGTGATGGACATTGGGATGGGGTTGGACCTACTAGGTTTATAAAGATTGAGGTAATGTAAGTGAGGTGAGACAGTGAATGTTCTTGATCCTATGTTTCTTGTTCCTATCATTATGACAAAAAGGAACCCAGAAACTGGCATTATACTCATCTTGGAGCTGCCCTCAGATCAATGGGATTAAGGAAGCCTATAGCAGTCTGAAGAAGATACCAGAAGGCAGATTAATTCAAAAGAAATAAACTTCTCCACCTTGACACTGTTTTGGCTGATGCCCTCCTGTAAGACAAGGATTGCCTTCTAAGTCTCAGGTCTGAAACTTTTTTCTGAATTCCTTTCTCATTTTGCTGGCACATGACCTTGGACAGGAAATACAGTCACACCTACATCTGAAAGCAAAATATACATTACTTGTTCTTTCCCTCTCCGGCACCAGCTGTGGACTGAGAAAACCAGTTGTCAGAATCATAATGAGTGCATGGCTTTAAACAACATGGACCTCTGTTGTAATAACAGTGCTGTTTTCCTATTTAGATAAATGCAAAAGATTTCAAAGTACTAATGGAAAAAAAGGGACAAATTCCTCTTACATCCGACTCAACTTACATCCGGCCATAATCAAATTAAGACTAAACTAACTGACCATTTATTTGTGGTTGCAGAATAACTACTCAGTTTGCCTACTTAGCCATAATTACAGTGCTGCAAAAATTCTACGAACCACTTTAACTATTTTGACCATGTTCAAATACTATGTAAATGTAACCATAAATTTAGAACTTAAGGTCACCTAGAAGTGGTATGGATATAGTTAAGGGAATGCTGTAAGATGCAATCAACCCCACTATATTTGAAATTTCTGGAGATTTCAAACTCAAATTCCAAAAGTGTGCGCTGATTAGCCAGTCTGGCCAGAATATTAACATAGTACTCATCTTCAGCTTGATGTGTTTAAAGCTTGATCATCATTTTCAAATCAGAACACCAAGAAGAACTCTAGATAACAAGGCGTGGGGCTGGATGAACACAGCAGGTCAAGCAGCATCATAGGAGCAGGAAAACTTGACGTTTCGGGCCTAAACCCTTCATCAGAAATGGGGGAGGGGAAGAGGGTTCTGAAATAAATAGGGAGAGAGGGGGAGGCGGATAGAGGATGGATAGAGGAGAGGATAGGTGGAGAGGAGGCAGACAAGTCGAAGAGGCGGGGATGGAGCCAGTAAAGGTGAGTGTAGGTAGGGGGGTAGGGAGGAGATAGGTCAGTCCAGGGAGGACGGACAGGTCAAGGGGGCGGGATGATGTTAGTAGATAGGAGATGGGGGTGTGGCTTGAGGTGAGAGGAAAAACAGGTTAGGGAGGTGGAGATGAGCTGGGCTGGTTTTGGGATGCGGTTGG
>JAHRHZ010000264.1:10927572-10978494 GCA_024137785.1 Ginglymostoma cirratum | reverse complement strand
GGTCGAGAACGCCCTCGACCGTGTCTCCCGCATTTCCCGGAACACATCCCTCACGCCCCGTCCCCGCAACAATAATCAAAAAAGAATCCCCCTCGTCCTCACATACCACCCCACCAACCTCCGGATCCAACGCATCATCCTCCGACACTTCCGCCATCTACAGTCAGACCCCACCACCAAAGACATCTTTCCCTCCCCACCCTTATCTGCCTTCCGGAGGGACCACTCCCTCCGCGACTCCCTTGTCCGCGCCACACTCCCCTCCAGCCCCACCACACCCGGCACTTTTCCTTGTAACCGCAGGAAGTGCTACACCTGCCCCCACACCTCCTCCCTCACCCCAATCCCAGGCCCCAAGAAGACATTCCACATCAGGCAGAGGTTCACCTGCACATCTGCCAATGTGGTATACTGCATCCGCTGCACCCGTTGTGGCTTCCTCTACATCGGGGAAACCAAGCGGAGGCTTGGGGACCGCTTTGCAGAACACCTGCGCTCAGTTCGCAACAAACAACTGCACCTCCCAGTCGCGAACCATTTCAACTCCCCCTCCCATTCCTCAGATGACATGTCCATCCTTGGCCTCCTACAATGCCACAGTGATGCCACCCGAAGGCTGCAGGAACAGCAAATCATATTCAGCCTGGGAACCCTGCAGCCCAATGGCATCAATGTGGATTTCACAAGTTTCAAAATCTCCCCTCCCCCAACCGCATCCCAAAACCAGCCCAGCTCATCTCCACCTCCCTAACCTGTTTTTCCTCTCACCTCAAGCCACACCCCCATCTCCTATCTACTAACATCATCCCGCCCCCTTGACCTGTCCGTCCTCCCTGGACTGACCTATCTCCTCCCTACCCCCCTACCTACACTCACCTTTACTGGCTCCATCCCCGCCTCTTCGACTTGTCTGCCTCCTCTCCACCTATCCTCTCCTCTATCCATCCTCTATCCGCCTCCCCCTCTCTCCCTATTTATTTCAGAACCCTCTTCCCCTCCCCCATTTCTGATGAAGGGTTTAGGCCCGAAACGTCAAGTTTTCCTGCTCCTATGATGCTGCTTGACCTGCTGTGTTCATCCAGCCCCATGCTTGTTATCTCGGATTCTCCAGCATCTGCAGTACCTTTTTATCACCAAGAAGAACTCTGATGAGCCAATGTCAGAGACAGGAGTCTCAACAGGAAGAAGAGTAAAATGAAAATACTGTACTTTTGTGGTTTTGTGGTCCTTGGTACATATCTACAAATATATAATTCCCTGCGATGTAAAGTATATCCGTTGTTTCTTCTGTACTCCTGTGTATCCACTCAAACGCAAATTATCAAATGCAAAATTTGTCATGAACCAGTACAATAGGGCAGGGCTTTAAAATAGTGTTAATAAATGCATCTGTTTTAAAACAGATATATATTCCTTGATATATTGAGGAAGGGTAAATTGATAAGGCTTCACTCAGTTGTTTAGCATGGAAAAATAACTTCCAAAAATAAATAAATTGCTAAGTGATTAATGCTTAGATGTGCCGAGCAAGCCTGAAATAGTTTATGTTGTTCTGGTGTTTGCCAAGTAAGGTGATGCTAACAAAATATCCGTTGAAGCGGAGGTGGTTGATGTAAGGAATGGGGTGAAATTGATAGGTACAACAGATTGGGAAAACTGGCTAATCTGTAGGCGGACCAGACTCTTGGCCACACGGCTTACTAAGGGCACTGGGATGGTGATAAAGAAAGACATGAGGAGGTGAAGGAGGATTGTGACAAATGTGCTTCCTTTCTTTAACAAATTGTGTTAAGACATTTCTAGAAATCACAGACCAGTCCGTTAAGATCAATGGTGGGTAACATTTTAGCAACTATAATCAGGGAAAGAATTTAAAGATACTTGGCAAGGTTTGAGTTAATAAATAATTTACAGAATGCAAAATGTGTTTGATTTTTTTAAAATTAACTTGAACTGAGTGGCTTGCCAGGCCATTTCAGAGGGCAGTGGAGAGTCAATAACATTGCTGTGGGTGTGGAGTCACATGTCGGCCACATCAGGTGTGGATGGTAGATCTTCTTCACAGAAGAACATCAATGAGCCAGATGAGGTTTTCTGACAGCCAACAATGCTTTCATGGTCATCAGTGGATTCTTAATTCAAGATATCCTTTTCTAATTGAATTCAAATTCCCCCAACAGCCATGATGGGATTCAAAACAGGGTTCCCAGAACAATAGAAATAACAAGCATGAGGCTGGATGAACACAGCAGGTCAAGTAGCATCATAGGAGCAGGAAAACTTGACGTTTCGGGCCTAAACCCTTCATCAGAACCTTTCCCAGAACAATAGCTGAGTTCCGGGATTAATAGTCTCATGATAATACCACTAAGCCATGCCTCCCCTCTGCAACCACCTTTCTGATAAGGTAACAGAGAAGGTTGATGAAGAAAATGGATAGACATTGTTTATATGATTTTGTGAAAACTCTTGACAAAGTACCACATAAGTTAGTTATCAAATTAAAGTTCCAGTTTGCAACTACTTCTTTCTGCCATTTCCGTGTCTGTGGCATCATCACAGGCATCCTGCCAAACAGTTTATTCTCTTTACTTGAAAATCTGGCCTGAATTCTATTACTGTTTCGGCCTCCTCCGAAAATGTCTCTGGGCTTAACTTCCAAGTTTCATATCATACCAACAGCGATGAGAGAGTATCTTAATTTGGGAATGCTATCAGGAACAGTTTCACTTGACAATTGCTTCTTCCTTGCATAGACTGCAACTTGAGTTCAATCTCTTTCTTAGCCATACAATAGTCGATGTTCAGAATCTCTTTAATTCCAGAATTCCAGTTGGTTGTGCTCCTTCTGCGCCTTAATGTCTCTGCAGATGGAATTTAATGCCCTCTGTTGTGATGTGGGGCATTTAATCAGATGGATGGGGGAATGGTTGAGGACCTGCAATTAGTGCCCACTGAAAGGGATCATCCCACCATTGATTGTATTAACCTAGGGTCAGTCACACCACACAGCATTAAGTTAGCCAATACTGAAGCTTAGCATACTTGCTTGTGCAATGCCAGAACTGTCTCCTGCTGGCAAGACCTCAATTCCTGACAAAGAAACTCCTCATTGAGATCAGACATGGTTCACTAAGAGCCACTTCCATGACCGTTTTCCTGACCCATCTCCACTGCTCAAGAACCCACCTATGCCTCATGCGAATGTCATACTGACAGCGGTTACTGCCTTCCTACTGCTGAGTGATGAAGAGCTACTGGATTTCAGTGGACGGACATAAGAGTTCTTAATCCCAGGACACACCAACTGCTGCCTGTGAAATGCTTTAGTGACACTTCGTACAGTGGGGCATATGAAGAAAAGGCAATGTGGAGCTCTTGCTGGCCCTCCAACTGGCAGATGAAACCCCCATTCCTTTGATGAGATACTGTCTTAAGGCACTGTGACCCAATTTTCAATTACCTGCTCTGAAAATGACTTTTAGAAATATATTAAACTATTTGCGATTGATATTATCCTACAAAGTCAATACCTTCGGTGATGTAAGATGAGTGATTGACGTGTTTTAAAACCTTTTTATTAGATTTATGAATTTTATACTAGTGATATAAGTTTTCTACGTGTCTGAAGGGGTTTAATAATTAACATGTAAGTATTTCTGTAGCCATGATGATTTCTTTTAAACACAGTGTGAGACAGAGAATTCCTGAAGTGTAGTGTTTATATTGGAGAGTTTAGGAGTGAAGAAAGGAAACAGTGAGTCAACTAAGCTTTCAGATATAAATGTTTGGAACAGTTTTTGTTTCAGGGTCTTGCAGAAAGATATTTTTAGGTTTCAGTTCGGGTGGTTTAAAATATTTGGTTGAAGCTGAATGTGTAAAATAGTTGTGCCTAAGAAAGTGAGGTAATTTAGGACCGTTAAGCAAGAAGTTACCTCTGCGTATGGAGTTTGGCTTAAAAGTTTCAGAATTATTTGATTAAAAGCTTGAAAGGGTTAAGTGAAGTTGAGAAAGTCTAAGCTCAGTTGTGTGATAAATCAAGGAAACGCTAGCAGATTCTCAAGGTAAGTTAAACCCTATACAGGATGGAAAATGCAGTTTTCTCTGGCGTTTAAGTACTGTAATGGGATGCTGATGGGGATTAATGGGACTGTACTTTCATTATGTACTTTGACATATTTAATGTCATGTTATATGTAAATAGTTTGGGTTGTTCTACACTGCCATCAATTCATATACATAATAAGCTTCTGTTTTCTGGTTAAAACTAGATCTGCAACATTGCATGCTTGTGTTTCAGTGAAAGATCATCTAATTAAGACTAGAAAACAAGACGAAATGACCTACTAAGCCTGCTTTTAGTTTGGGATCAGACTTGTCTCATGTCAACAACAAATGGGATCATGTCACTTAAACAAAAGTTTAAAACTATTTAATGCATTTGTATGTATATATGGCCTTGTACTAAAATAGGATCCAAATTTTATTTCAATCTCCTCTCCTCAAAGGTAACAGTACAAATTGTGTAAATTATCTGAGTAATAAATTCGACTTGGAAAGGTGCCCAGTTTTTTTTTGGGTGGTGTCTGATTCTAACACCATTTTAAAATGAGCACAAAAGATGGTTAAAAACAAAAAGACCTGAATGGAATTTGCCCTTAAAATTCTGCAATCTTTTGCCATGGCTACATCAATATTAAGCACACCGCATTGAAAGTACAAGCACAGTCAGGTGTTGATTGTGTTCTGATATCAATAGCCATTCGACTGCTTCTGTAGGTCTTTACTATCCTGGAAAACTGTTTAGTGTTCATGTGTGAACTTGAGGGCACAATGTATCAGGACATTTTTGTCACCATATTTCCATAGAAAGGATTTGAGAAAAAAAATTGGGAATTATATTTTAAAGACAAATTCCAACATGAACTCAGAAGAACAGCAGTTAAATTACCTATTTTATAAAACGTTGTAAACTGTAAGTAATTGATTATTTTGTCTCAGTAATCAATAAATATTGTACACTGTCGTTATTGAGAAGTCTGGTCTCGAGTACTTGGTGGGGTTGACTGGCAGTCTCTCCCCTTCTAGCTGTGTAATCCTGGATATAAAAATGTAGATGGAGTAATACAGATATATTAATCAGGCCAAGAAAAGAAACTGTTAAATTAATTAACTTCTCAGCAGAAAACTGCAATAGCAATCTTTGGTTCGGCTCACAAATAATTATTGTTTAATTCAAGCAGGCCAATCCACAGATGTTGTGAAATGTAACATATTCATTATTTTGTCTGATTATGCAGGTTACATTAAGTATGACCATAACTATTGTCCTGTATATTTACTCGTATGAAATAAAGCAGCTTCTTGATTGGTATTTCACTGTCCATTCTGAAAGATTGAAGAGGCATTTTTGGATTGGACAGATTATTAAATCGGGCTTTTTTCAAGAAACACTGGAGTCAGGGAGGATCCTAAAAGTCTGGAAAATGACTACCTATTTAAGAAGGGTGGGAGACAGAAGGCAGGAAACCTTAAACTAGTTAGCCTGACCTCAGTCATTGATAAGATTTTAGGGTCTATTATGAAAAAAAGAGATTGCTGAGTACTTGGAAGTGCATGGTAAAATAGGGCAGAGTCAGCACAGCTTTCCTCAAGGGGAAGTCATACTTGACAAATCAGTTAGAATTCTTTGACAAGACAATAGGTAAGTTAGACAAAGGAGAGCCAGTGGATGTGATCTATCTGGATTTCCAGAGGGTCTATTACAAGGTGCTGCACAGGAGGCTGCTAAATAACATAAAAGCCCATGCTGTTAGGGGCAAGGTACTGGTATGCTCAGAGGATTGGTAGAAGGCAGACAGAGGGGATAAAGGAGTCTTTCTCAGGATGGTAGCTGATGACTAGCTGAGTTCCGCAGGGGTCAGTGTTGGGACCATAACTCTTCACGTTGGACATTAAAGATCTGGATGAAGAAAATAAAGGCATTGTTGCTAAGTTTGCAAATGATACAAATACAGATGGAGGACCGGGTAATGTTGAGGAAGTGTAGAGGCTGCAGAGGATGCTAGGAGAGAGAGCAAATAAGTAACAGATGCAATACAATGTGGTAAAGTGTGAGTTTATACATTTTGGTCAGAAAAATAAAGACATACACTACTTTCTAAACAGGAAAAGACTTTAGAAATCTGAACGGCAAAGGAACGTTGGAATTCTCTTTCAGGATTTTCTTAAGGTTAACTTGAAAGTTCACTTGGTGGTTAGGAAGGCAAATGCAATGTTGGCATTTATTGCAGAAGAGATAGAATCCAACAGCAGAGATGTTGAGGCTGTATGAGGATCAGGTCAGATTGCACTTGGAATATTATGAGCAGTTTTATGAACATAGAACTGTACAGCACAGGGACGGGTCCTTCAGCCCATGTTGTTGCTCCGACCACAACATCAAATTAAACTCATCCCTTTTGCCTGCCCTTGTTCCAAATCCCTCTGTTCCTTGCATATTGGAGATATAGTGAACAATAAAGGATGTTATCATAGAGAACAATGGGAACTTGATCAGATGGGCCAATGGGCTCAGGAGTGGCAGACTGAGTTTAATTTAGATAAATGTGAGGTGCTGCATTATGGAAAGGCAAATCAGGGCAGGACATATGCACTTAATGATAAGGTCCTGGGAAGTGTTGCTGAACAAACAGACCTTGGAATGCAGGCTCATAGTTCCTTGAAAGTGGAGTGCCAGGTAGACGAGATAGTGAAGAAAATGTTTGACATACTTGCCTTTATTGGTGAGTGCATTGAGTGTAGGAATTGGGGGAACATGTTGTGGCTGTACAGGACATTGGTTAGGCCACTTTTGGAACACTGCATGCACCTCTGGTCTCCAAAATAGTCCTAAACTAGATGGCATAGGAATGAGCTGAGAGGGGAAAGATTTAAAAGGGACCTATGGGACAACATTTTCATGCAGAGGGTGGCGCATGAGCTGCCAGAGGAAGTAGTGGAGGCTGGTACAATCACAACATTTAAAAAGGAATCTGGATGGGTATATGAATTTGTAGGGCTTGGAGGAATATGGGCCAAATGCTGGCAAATGGGACTAGATTAATTTAGGATATCTGGTCAGCATAGACGAGTTGAACCAAAGTCTGTTTCCATGCTGTACATCTCTACAACTCTCAATGATTCTATTCATGCACATATCTAAAAGTTTCTTAAAAGCCCGTATTCTATTTGACTCCACCATCTCCCCTGGCAGACTGTTCCACATTCATACCACTCTCTATGTAAAAGACTTGCCCCTCACATCTCCTTTGAACTTTCCCCATCTCACCTTGCCTGCAGGCCCCCTAGTATTAGACCTTTCAACTTTGGGAAAAAGATTCTGACCATCAACCCTACCTGTGTATCTCAAAATTTTATAGACTTCTTTCAAGTCTCCCCTCAGCCTCTGTCATTCCAGAGAAAACAACCTGCAATTTTCTGGCCTCTCCTTATAGATAATTCCCTCTAATCCAGGCAGCATTCTGGTAAACCTCTTCTGCATCCTTTCTAAAGCCTCCACATCCTTCCTGTAAGGTGGCGACCAGAACTTAACGCAGTAATCTAAGTGTGGCAAATCCAAACTCTTATAAAGCTGTAACATGACATCCTGACTCTTGTATTCAATTACCTTGTCAATAAAGGCCAGCATGCCTTGTACCTTCTTTACCACCCTATCTACTTGCGTGGCTACTTTCAGGGAGCGATGGACTTGAATCCCAAGATCTCTCTGTACATCAATGCTGTTCAGGGTCCTACCATTAACTGTATACTTTTCCTTAACATTTGATCTCCCAAAGTGCAGCACCTCACACCTACCTGGATTAAACTCCATTTGCTAATTCTCTGCCCATATCTGCAACTGATCTATATCCCACAATATCCTTTGACAACCTTCTACACTGTCCACAACTCCACCAATCTTTGTATTGTCTGCAAACTTACTAACCTCCCCATCTACAATTTTATTCAAGTGATTTATATATGTCACCAACAGCAGAGGCCTCAGTACAAGTCCCTGCAGAACACCGCTACTCATGGACCTCCAGCCTGAAAAAACAACGTTCCACCATTACCCTCTGCCTTCTATGAGCAAGCCAATTCTGAATGCATGTGCCAAGTCACCATGGATCCCATGCATCTTAATCTTCTGGTTGAGTCTACCATGAGGGACATTGTTGAAAGCACCACTAAAAGCCATGCAGACAACATTCACTGCTCTACTGTCATCAATCACCTTTGTCAACTCCTCGAAAAATTCAATCAATTTATTAAGACATACCTGCCTGCACAAAGCCATGCTGACTGTCCCTAACTAGGCTATGATTTTCCAAATGCATGTAAATCCTATCCCTAAGAATTCTCCCCAATAGCCTCTCAACCACCAATGTGTGATTCACCAGTCTACAGTTTCCTGGATTATCCATATTTCTTCTCTTGAATGGAGGAACAACATTGACTATTTGCCAGTCCTCCGGGACCTCTCCAGTGGTTCATGAAGTTACAAAGATCTTGGTCAAGGCACCCAATCTCCTCTCATGCCTCTCTCAAGAACCCCAGGTAGAAACCATTGGGCTTTGGGAACTTATCCATTTTAATGCTCTTCAAGAGACCCTATACCACTTCTTTTTTGATCGAAAAATGCGGTAGCATATTAGCATGCTCACACAAATCTCATTGTCCTCCATATCCTTCTCCTGGGTGAATACTGACGCAAAGTGCTTGGTAAGGATATCACCCACATCCTCTGCCTCCAAGCACAAGTTTATCCTTTATCCTTGAGTGGTCCTACATTCTCCCTAGTTATCCTTTTCTTTTTAATGTATGTATAGAATGCTTTGGGATTCCCTTTAACGCTACTTGCCAAAGTCATTTCATGACCCCTTCTTGCTCTCCTAATTCCCTGCTTAAGTACTTTCCTGCTTTGTTTATATTCTTCATAAGCCCTGTCCGATTTTAGCTTTCTAAACCTTACATATGCTTCTTTTTTCCCTTTTGACTAAATTCATAACCTCCCTTGTTATCCAAGTGTCTCCTCCCTTGCTATCCTTGTCCTTCTTTACTGGAATATGCCGGCTCTGAACTCTCATCAACAGGTCTTTAAACAATTGCCGTATGTCAAATGTGGACTTGCCTGATAACAGCTCCTCTCAATTAACACCCCCTAGTTCCTGCCTAAAATCCAATGTAATTTGCCCTCCCCCAATTTAATACCTTGCCACCACATCCTGGCTTATCCTCATTCATAGCTATCTTAAAGCTTAAGGTGTTGCAATCACTGTTTCCAAAATGCTCTCCCACTTAAAGGTCAATCACCTGGCCAGGTTCATTAGTCAGTACATGGTCCAGTATGGGCCCTCCCCTGGTTGGACTTTGCACATTCTGTTTCAAGAATATAGGATAGAATATCTTTTTATTGTCATGTATATTCCAGTAAATAAGCGCAGGACGACAGTGAAAAGTTTTCATAATGGCTGCATTCAATGGAGCCATCTTAGGTACAAGTACCTAGGTACAAATCTTGGTTACAAAAGAGGGATAAAACGAAAAGCAGCAGCATTACTCACAGTTTCTAAAAAATAAATAAGAAATAAGATATTTACAACATAGCTAAAGGATTGACGTGACAGTCCAGTAAAAAGTTTCCAATAGCAGCAGCTCAGCACGTGGTCTGACCGTCTACGCCAGGCCCCAGTCCAACAATAGTCCTGCTTCGCTCCAAGCTTCCAGTCCACACTGCACCGGCACTCAGCTGCACCAGGGTGAGACCAGGACTCATTTCCCTTTACACTATTCCATGATTCATTCCTCTCGCACTGCACTGCCACAGGCTTTCCCTCGCGCTACTGGGGACTCACTTTCCATTTGTGCTGCTCCGGGACTCATTCCCCTTGCGCTGCTTTGGGACTCATTACCCCTTGTGCAGCTCTGGGACTCCCGTTCCCTTGCGCTGCTCCGGGACTCGCTTCCCCTCGCGCTGCACTGGGACTAACTTCCCCTCGCGTTGCACTGGGCCTAACTACTCCTCGCGTTGCACTGGGACTAACTTCCCCTTGTGCTTCTCCGGGACTCGCTCACCCCCACGCTGCTCTGGGACTCCCTTTCCCTCATGCTGTTCCGGGACTAATTTTCCCTCTTGCAGCTCCGGGACTCACTTACCCTCACGCTGTTTTGGGACTAACTTCCCCTCGCGCTGCTCCGGGACTAATTTTCCCTCTTGCAGCTCCGGGACTCACTTACCCTTGCGCTGTTTCGGGACTTACTTCCCCTCGCACTGCTCCGGGACTAATTTTCCCTCGTGCAGCTCCGGGACTCACTTACCCTTGCGCTGCTCCGGAATTAATTTTCCCTCGTGCAGCTCCGGGACTCACTTCCCCTCATGCTGCACCGGGACTCACTTCCCCTCACACTGCCCTGGGACTCCCTTCCCCTCATGCTGCTCCAGGACTCACTTCCACTTGCGCTGTTCTGGGGGTCACTTCCCCTCGCGCTGCTCTGGGACTCACTTTCCATCGTGCAGCTCCGGGACTCACTTACCCTCGCGCTGCTCTGGGACTAACTTTACCTTGTGCAGCTCCGGGCCTCACTTTCCCTCGCACTGCTCCGGGACTCACTTCCCCTTGCGCTGCTCCGGGACTCCTTTCCCCTCGCGCTGCTCTGGGACTCACTTCCCCTCACGCTGCACCGGGACTCACTTCCCCTTGCACTGCTCCAGGACTAACTTCCCCTTGCACTGCTCCAGGACTAACTTCCCCTTGCACTGCCCCAGGACTCACTTCCCCTTGCGCTGCATCGGGACTCACTTCCCCTCGCATTGCTCTGGGAATCTCTTCCCCTTGCGTTGCTCCGGGACTCCCTTTCCCTCACGCTGTTCCGGGGCTCTCTTCCCATCATGCTGCTCCAGGCCTCGCTTCCCCTCATGCTGCTCCAGGACTCACTTCCCCCCACGCTGTTTCGGGACTCACTTCCCCTCACGCTGCTCCGGGACTAACTTTACCTTGTGCAGCTCCGGGAGTCACTTTCCCTCGCGCAGCTCTGGGACTCCCTTCCCCTCTCGCTGCTCTGGGACTCACTTCCCCTTGTGCTGCTCCAGGAGTCTTCCCATAATCCACCTACATATTTATTCCTTAATGTCTCAGTGGTTGTTTGGGGGTCTACGGTATAATCCTATCAGAGTGATTGCAGCCATCTTGTTTTTGAGCTCTACCCATATTGCCTCAGTGGATGAGACCCCAGTATGTTCTTTCCAAGTGCAGATGTAACATTCTCCCTGATTAGTAGTGCAACTCCTCTACCTTTTTACCTTTCCCCCTGTCTTGTCTAAAACAACAAAACCCTGGAACGTTGAGCAGCCAGTTCAGTCCCTCTCTCAACCAAGTCTCTTTAAAGGCCACAACATCATTGTCCCATGTGCTGATCCAGGCTCTAAGCTCATCTGCCTTACTTATAATACTCCTTACATTGAAATAAACACACTTCAGCCCATTAGTACCATCGTGTTCATTTACCTGTCTCTGCCTGTCCTTCCTTTCTGAGTTATTGGCTCTAACATGTGCCTTCCCCTCAATCCATCCACTTGCTGACCTGTGCTCTGGTTCCTAGCCCCCTGAGCTCCCTACCAAAGGAAAGATGCACTGGCATAGAAGGAGGTCCAGAAGGTTTGGAAGAATAACCTCAGGACGAAGGGCTTGTTGCATGAGGAACAGTTGAGGACTTTGGGTCTGCACTTGATGGAGTTTAGAAGGATGAGGGGGTGAATCTGATCGAAACTTACAGAATATTGATAGGTCTGGATAGAGTGTACATAAAGAAGATGTTTCCAAGAGTAGGAGAGAACAAGACCTGAGTGTACAGCCTCAGTGTGAAGAGATACCTTTTAGAACTGAGACGAGCAGAAATTTCTTCAGCCAGAGAGTGGTTAATCTGTGGTACTCATTGCCACAGGGGTCTATAGAGGCCAAGCCATCACATGTTTTAAGACAGAGACAGATGTGTTCTTGATTAGTAAGGGGATCAAGGGTTACAGGGAGAAGGCAGGAGAATGGAGTTGAGAAACATATGAGCCATGGTTGAATAGGGGAGCAGACTTGATGGGCTGAATGGCCTAATTCTGCTCCAGTATTGTACGGTATTATGGACACCACAAACATACAGTTCAGATGACAAATGGGTATCAGTGTTTATTGGGATTACATTATTCTTTAGTAGATATGATAGAATTATTCAATACTGTTATGTCAGAAAATTTATCAAAGGAAAGACACAAAGCTTTTTCTTGCAGCTTTGGACTTCTCAGGCATTACAGAATAGCTCCATTAGAAGAATCCCTACAGTGTGGAAACAGGCCCTTCGGCCCAACAAGTCCACACTGACCCTTGGAACATCCCACCCAGACCCATCCTCCTATAACCCAAGCACCCCTGAACACTATGGGCAATTTAGGATGGCCAATCCACCTAGCCTGCACATCTTTGGACTGTGGGAGGAAACTGGAGCACCCGGAGGAAACCCACGCAGACAGGGAGAATGTGCAAACTCCACACAGACAGTCACCTGGGGCCGGAATCAAACTTGGGACCCTGGATCTGTGAGGCTGCAGTGCTAACCACTGAGTCATCCTATGTTGCATGGAGACTGACCAGAAGAAAGAACTTGGACTGTGCTGTCCATGGATCTGCACCCTAACTTGCCTTCATTAATCAAGTGAATGCAGAAGCAACATTAAGTTTGGGACTTATTAGTGTGCAGCATCCATTACTGGTTTGTGCAGTGTGTCTGCCAAGGGCAATCTGTTGTAAATGTGTTAAATATGACAGCAGATAAGTAAATTTAATATCAGGAATAAAATCAAATACCTTTAATTAGTGTAAGAAGGTGGAAACTAATTAAGATATATTTTTTTCAAATTAATGTAAATATATGTGCTGAAGAAAGTAATATGTTTTACTGTTGGCATCCAGTGTGAATACCAAATACTTCCAGAATATGTTAGATATACAAAAAATTCTCTTCAACCCATCCTTACAATGCATTTGCTGCCTTCATCAGCTAATAGTGCATAATTTTCACATTAATATTTTTGCCCAAAAGAGTGCAACAGTAGTTTCATTTAAGTATATTGTTCAAAATTTGACAAAATTTTGTCAGCTGCCTATTCATGCTTAGCATTTCACTTCATACATATTCTTTTATCCTAGGAGCCTTTCAGCTGAACATTAATAATTACATTAACACAGATACAGCTAACTTATGGGAAATACATTAAACAACATAACAAAGACTATGTCCTCCAATTATTGGAGCTGATATTGCAGATAAAAGCTCCTCTAACTGGCGCAAAAATGTTTTCTTTTTAAAATCATTTATTTTGTTCACTGGTCTATAATTTATGGCAATTATTATTTTCTGGAAGAAATACCATTTGTTTTACATCCTGCTTCTCCAACTAAAATAAATTGGGTCTTTTACTTAAGTATTTTTACTCCCATTAAGCTGAGGCTCATTGCTCTTTCTTTCCTCAGTGGAACATGACACGCAAAGTTGTTTTGGTAACATCTAGTGAAACATAATTCTATTTTGCAGTCAGTCAGATAATATAACTTCAGACTTATAACAAAATATGTTTACGTGCAAATAGTTATCAGGTAAGTGCACTTAGATGCCAGAACTTTCCGGATTAACATCAGGACAATTTGCATTAAGTATATCTTCCATCTTTTTATGTGGCTGTGCTAGATGGAATAGATTTCAAATGGATCAGCAACTTCAGAATGAGCATTCATGAGGCACTGTGGGCATTCACTAGCAGAATTGCATTCAATTGTAATCTGTAACCTCATGGCTCACCATATCCCCCACTCCTGGTTACCATCCCTGGTTCTATAAAGAGTGCAGAACAGCAGCAAAAATGAGGTATTGGCCTGTTGCAGCTATAAAAGTTGCATGCCAGACAGCAAGCGATAGCCAGAGCTAAATAATTCTATGACCAATGGTTCAGATCTAGATAGTATTAATCAACATGGTGAGACATGTTATGACACACCTATGGGGCAGGTAGAACTTGAACCCAGGTTGTATGACTCAGAGGTAGGTACATTACCACTGCATCACAAAACCCTAAATGGATCAAATCCTAGCTCTTCAGACCTACCACATCCAACTGTGAATGATGCCAGACAACAAAAACACTCACCAGAGGAGACAGTTTCAGAAATAGTCCCACCCTCAATGATGGGGTCTCCTGGACATCTTTGAAAAGACAAGACTGAAGCATTTGTAAGCATCACCAGTCAGCAGTGCTAATTGGGCAAGACATCAAGTCTTCCTTTTGAGATAGCCAGCATCACAATGATAGTCTTCAGTCAATTCAATGCACTCCACACTGTAGCTAGAAAGGGCTGAAAATACTCAATAGTGCTGAGGCTGTGAATCCTAACAATGTCATAACAATAGTTGAAAAAAACATGTATTCCAGAGCTGGCCATTCCCCTAGCTAAGCTGTCCCACAACAGTTATAACACTAGCACTTGGTCTGCAAGGTAGAAAATTGCCTCGGTTTGTTCTGTGCACCAAATGCAGGACTGAACCATCCTAGCTAATTTCCATCTCATTAGTCTATTCTCAATCATCAGTACATTGATGGAAGTTATTGTCAAGAGTCCAGCATTTACGGAGCAACAGTTTACTCATTGACACCACTCAGCCTCGTCCTACAATTAGCCCAATTCTTCCTTTGTGTCTCTGTGTCTCTTCCTCTTGTCTCTGTCTCCAAAAGTTTTGTTGTGAATGAAGTAGTCAGCAATGTCTGGGACAGATAGGTACACAGCCAATGGAGAGCCCATACATTTGGGATAATGGACCCTGCAATTCTGTGTCCTGCACAATGCATGGATCTATGTGTAAAGCACTGTCTATTTAAAGGTCCTTTCAGCCCTGTCCTTCACACTCTACTGTGGTCTGAGCCATTGCCTTCCCCGTTGTGCACTTTTGATTTCCTCATTGATAGAAAGTGATAACGAACGCTGTTCGACGAGTGGTTGCAGCCTCCATCTCTATGTGTCAGTGAGACCACAGACATCCAGATCCTCTTCCTGACAGCCATTCCCCATAGACCTCACACCTCCCCAGCTCCCCACCCAACTCATCTATGTGAGTCTCCACATGTCCACCTTTCATCTTCCAGCCAACATGTGCAGTGACCATGACAGATGTGGTAATAGACTGTCCACAATTTGAATCCAAGGTACTCCTGGCTATGGACAAAGACCCCCTCCCACATAATCCCCTTCTCATCTATGCTTTACTGCAAACCCATCGTACTACTTCACATGCCCCCAGTCAGCAGCTCCCAATTCCAAAGAATATGTTTTTGAGTCAATCTCCCATGGAGTGATCCTTGAGTCTCCCCCCACACCCTTACCATTCTCCTCAGATTCTGTGAACAGAGCATAGGGACTAACCGCGGACCATTCCTTTGAGCAACTGAACCAGATAGCTCTGAGTGAGATTTGCTCAGATCCCTGACTGATGGCTGTATATCTCTCTGATGGTGTTAACCTCGCCTCTCGGACTCACCATAACGGACTGACTGGGACACCTCCACCACCACCCCCAAAAAAAAATAAGAACACCTCAACCAGATACCCAACTGCAACCAAATCCCTGGACCGGTATCAGAGGCTGCCCTTGACTGACTGTACCAGGGCCCCTGACTGATGGATTTGGTGTAGACTACCTCCCTTAAACTTTGAGTCATGATTGTTTGTTTTCTGCACATGCAGTGTGTTTGCTGTGTATGCTGCTGGCACACAAGACAGAGGAGAAATTGATGTAGCACAGCTCCATACAACAAGATGTACACCTTGCCTGAGGGTTCCTGACCATCAACGCCTGGTTAACATCTGGCTGTATTATTTGGTAAGGCAAAGAAAGGTATGGGTGGTAGGCAGACACTAAGTAAGTGAACACTAAAAGAGCAAGTGAGCAGCCCTGAGATACAGCCTGGTCCAATGTGTGCGATGGATACCTGTCCATGCACACGACAAGTCCTTGCAGCAGCTTTTCAGTGCTAATTACCACTGTGCCCTGCAGTGCAAGTCAGTGTTTCCTGAGCAGCCTGCAAGTGTATCAGAGAGGTGGCATGATGAGTGGCTGCTGAATGTCAGATGCCAATGTTGACCTAGAAGGGATGTGTGTAGCAGATGCCCGTGGATCATTCCCTGAGCAACATGGTGGCACTTCATAGCCAGGGACCAGCTGAAGTTGTCAGGTACCCTCACTGTCATCCATGTTGTGAACTCTTGACCTCTAGCTTGTTTCACAAGGTAGGAAGCCGAATATTTTTGTTTTCATTCATAGGATGACTGAGGGATGAGGATGTTGCTGGCCAAGCCAGCATTTATTGTCCATCCATAATTGCCCAGAGGGCAGTTAAGAGTCAACCACATTTGCTATGGGTCTGGAGTCACATCTAAGCCAGGCCAGATAAGGATGGTAGTAAAGGATATTAGTGACCAGATGGGATTTTTCCAACAATCGACAGTGGATTTATGGCCACCACTAGACTCCTGATTCCAGATTTTTACTGAATTCAAATTCTCACATCTGCCATGGCGGGATTTGAACCCAGGCCTCCAGAATATGACCTGGATCTCCAGATGAACAGTCCAGCAATAACACCACTAGGCTATCATTACCCCATAATGAACTAAATTGGGTCATTAATAATGTGTTTAAGCTATGATCCACCTTGCTGAACTTTTCCATCCAATTCTGCCAGGCATCTCACCATAGTCCACATTGCTTAGATCCCTATAAAATTCTGTCAAAAGGTTGTGATGTGGGGCTATAAATTCATATGTTTGCTTTTAGTATATATTCAGTGTTTGAATAAAGTTAAAAGTAGTGTTTTTTTAACTAAATCAGTGTTTTATTGAAATAGTAATGTCAGCAATAGGCATTTAAAACAATTTTATTTCATCTCAGCATGGATCCTGGAGGCTGCCACCAGAGGATGCTAGGTGAATTAATACGGAGGATGTAAATGCAAAAGGTGGTTGATGGGGTGCAAGGATTGGCACCAAATTGGCATGGGGCTATAAAGTGTTGTGACAATGCATACAGGGCCTAGGTTGTCAAACTGAGCCATAGATGGTGGGTAGTGGGGCATACATAGGCATGGAGGGTATGAGAAGCAATGGGATGTTGAAAGCATAAAATGACATAGATCGGTGTAGAGGGTCCATTGGCAGGTTGAGGGGATTGGTGAGTTATGAAGGTTTAAGGCCCTCAGTTTGTTTTATAGCTGTGATGATGTCCTGGATCATTGAGGTAGGCCTTTTACACAATTCCACCCCTGACAACCTCTGTCATTGCCTTTAAACCAATTCCAAGAATAACAGGCCTGCCATAAAGTTATCACACCATCCAAACCAAAATTAAAGTTTTTTGGCCAGTTGCTTCCAAGTCGGATTTGAGGAGCTGAGAATTTTCTTGACTCTGTGTTCCCAAGTCACAACCAGGAATTCAGGCCCAGGCAAGTCAATGAAAACTGGGGACTGAACCTGGAACATTGTTGATTTTCTTGGCTCAAAGATAAAGATTTATTTTTATCTCTGAACCATCAGGATATTCAAGAGCTAATTACATTGTGTGCTATAGTTTAAATTAAAATTACTTTAATTAACAACTTGTTGAAACATACATGAAAATTTGCAGCATCTGCTCCTCTATTTCAGTC
Organism: Ginglymostoma cirratum; assembly: GCA_024137785.1. Lineage (NCBI taxonomy): Eukaryota > Metazoa > Chordata > Chondrichthyes > Orectolobiformes > Ginglymostomatidae > Ginglymostoma > Ginglymostoma cirratum. Next base: position 10,960,718 of record JAHRHZ010000264.1, on the reverse strand, counting down.
CCAGTCGCATGTGTGAGTCAGACAATTCTGAATCACATTTTCTGTGGGAGTAGAGTTAAATTCCCCAGTTTCTTGGGGCATGGGTTCATACTCACCTTGGCAGATGTTGAAATTTCAAATAAATATAATCCAGAATGAAGTGCCAGCCTAATGGCAATCATGTAGCCAGTTTTAATTGTTACAAAAACTCATCTAGTTCACTAATGCCCTTTAGGAAGGGAAATTTGTCATCCCTAACCAATCTGGCCTACATGTGATTCCAGATACATAGCAATGCGTTTGACACTTTACTGCTTTCTGGGCAATTTGGAATAGGCAATAGATGCTGACCCAGCCAGTCATGCCTTCATCCCATGGATGAATAAAACGAACCATCCACCTCAAGTGTATACAAATTGTTAAACAAGGACTGATAGCAAGGGTACCAGTTCACAAAATTGTGCCCAATTTAAGTCTGATGGTTTGACTAGGTTAAGGTTCTAATTCCAATTATTTCTTTCAGTTTAGGTCTCATGAAAGCAATAATACCTCTCCGTCTATTATGACATACAAAATCTACACCCAAACTAAAGCTCCAGCCAAGTATTGTTTATAAACAGAATTACTACACATAGCACTAATGTCATAGAAACAGGCTATTCACCCCAATTAGTGTACATGGCATTTATGTTCCACACTTGCCTTCTCCCACCAATCTTATTTTAATCCTAATCAGCATTCTTTCAATTCTTTTATCAATCAAGTGCTTATCTTACTTCCCCTTATATACATTATTGATGTTTTCCCATTTCCAAGACTGAGATTGAGTGTCACATTTGATGGGCCAAATTAATTTGTAAAAGATTGTTCTTAAGGCTGCTTACTCCTGTAATGTGGTTCAATGTATGCTATTAATGTCCATTTAATCGATTCACATTCATTAATAAAATATATATGCACTTGACCATACATTGGTAGTAAGGGTTAATTTACCATTCAATTCTTAATGTCAACATGTTTAGAATTAGAATTAGAATTAAGAATTGCTTTATTGTGTCATGTACTCACATGAGCACAGCGAAAAATTTACATGTCGCCACTTACGATGCCATCTTAGATACAAATGGACCAAGGTACAAAATTCTTAAGTACAAATTCTTAGCTAAAAGTTAGAAAAATAAAAGAATAAAAAGTTCAGCATTACAGGCCTTCGCACTATCTTAGGTTATAAAAGTTTCCAACACAGTCTACGTCATCACTTAGACTCAAGATGAGGCTAGGCCTCGCATTCACTCCACGCTAACATTGGGAGTCTGCACTTACTTCACACCTAGCATCTTGAAGCCGGAAGTCCGTGCTGACTCCAGGAGTCTGCGCTGAGGCTGGGAGTCCGTGCTGACGCCGGGAGTCCGTGCTGAGGCCAGAAGTCCGTGCTGACGCCGGGAGTCTGCGCTGAGGCCAGGAGTCTGTGCTGATGCTGGGAGTCCTTGCTGAGGCCGGAAGTCCGTGCTGAGACTGGGAGTCTGTGTTGAGGTCGGGAGTCCGTGCTGAGACAGAGAGTCAATGCTGAGTCCAGGAGTCTGTGCTGAGGCTGGGAGTCCGCGCTGAGTCAGGGAGTCCGCGCTGAGGCCGGGAGTCCGTGCTGAGGCCGGGAGTCCGTGCTGATGCTGGGAGTCCTTGCTGAGACGGGGAGTCCATGCTGAGGCCAGGAGTCCATACTGAGGCCGCAAGTCTGTCCCGAAGCTAGGTATCCGTGCTGAGGCCGGATGGTAAGACGGAAGAAGGAAAAAAAATTGCGAAATGTAAAATAAAAGGAAAGAAATGCACAGAGCGGAAGAGCCCTGGCTGAGGAGTCCAACTTTGCCACCATCTTGGGGAATATAATATCCCCAAATGACACAGGAATTAATGAAAATGCTTTTGCTCTTTTATGAAGATCGAGTATTAGTATAGCCATGAGATTCCATAGAGGAGCAAAACTCATGTCAAATGTGAGAATCAGTTAGGGATATAAATTTGTTACAATTTTTGAAATATAATTTAACATCATATTTCAAGGTCTTATTAACAAAATAAAATTACATTGCAATACATTTCAATCTTAATCCTTCTTTAAAACTATCAGTCAATTTCTTTCTTAGATAACAAGGCGTGGGGCTGGATGAACACAGCAGGCCAAGCAGCATCATAGGAGCAGGAAAACTTGACGTTTCGGGCCTAGACCCTTCATTCAATTTCTTTCTGACTGTTTTTGTTTCTTGGTGACAATGTGCATTGAATGTTTCCTCTTTCTCAATTCTCTGCGCTGGTGTGATAGTTCCACATCTCTATTTCAATCTGTATTCTCAGGCAGTTCTGGGTGTAGTGGGAAGGGAGCAAGTTGGAGTCTGGATGCAGTGGACTGCACCTCTGCTTCAGTGAAGTGCAGGAACTATTCTTCATCACCCTTCAAGTAGGCTTTCACATCCAAGGGATAGCAGTCAGCTGCAGCTCCATCTTGTGACTCAATTTCTCCTCTGTTGGATATCATGTCATCTTTTTAACCTTAAAGCCAGGCTTCATGAGCCAGAAACTCAGTCAACTCAGTTCACTGCTGCACTTCTCTACCTGGGCCTTCACAATTGTTTCAGATGTGATGATACTGTGGCATTAAGAGGTGTGTGCTGTCCTATTTCTCTTACAGAGGGGTGTTGTCACAGTAATGTCGAAACATCTCCTTGACACAGGTGGGTAATAAACTGCATTGAGTATTCCCTGGGTGACATTTTTTTTCAATAAGACACAAGAATGATGATTGGTGGGGTCAGGGCTCACGCAGACCCAGGAAGGCTTTTAGTTTTGTCGTCAGATAGTGAGAAGGTTTCTGCTGGCTGTTGAGCTAACAGCATGAGTCCTCAACAGCCAGATTTCCTCCTAAAAATTAAAAGAGGAAGCTTGTTTCTTTTTTCTGGACTGGAGAGAGACAGTGAGTGAGAACTATATAGCTGTTTTGCTGAATTTCATTTCTGCCGAAGGGCGTGGTTACGGGATGCTGCCTATATTGGAATAATAGATTAGTGGTTAAATTGTACATTATCTTGTGGGGTATTTCAAAATTATGTCAGTTTTTTTTGTGTGTTTTAACTGTGTTGGAAGAATAAAGTGTGTTTAAAGTCTGGTGGTGGATCAATTGAATCACATCTGGAACACAGTATCTTACACTTGCCTTTAAATAAAATAAAAGTTAGGGTCTAGGCTATCTCCTCACAATACTTTGGGGGTAGAGGTTAAGGGTGGAGGGGTTTGGTCTGGCCAATAACACTGCTCCTCTACAAACTAATGGTACACATCTCCAATCTAGGCTGGTGTTACTGGCTGCTTGAACTCTCTTCCTGACTAACCCTGCAATGTCATTGACAGCGTACGCAAATGATCTGAGTTTGTCCTCTTCCTTGAGCCATCCTGTACAGTGGTGACACATCTGACAGTGGTGAATGTCAAGATCATATTCTGCCTTTCAACCCCAATTTATTATGGATCATATAACACTTCCCCTTTCCCAACACTTCCCTAATTTGACTTCCCTAATCCAGACCACTTCCTGAGTATGACTTGGAAACCCTCAGAGGGCAACTAGGGATTGGCAAGAAATGCTGGCCAGCCAGCAACACCAACGTCCTACAAATGAATTTAATAAATGCTAGGGATCAGACCCCAAAACTCCAAGTCTTCCTTGGCAGGTCAACACCGCTACTATGATATAACTCTTGATGTCACTTCAGAGACAGAAGAAACTCTTTGACTATGCTGGCAGCATTCAATGAATCCTGGATGGCACAGTAGCTCAGTGGTTAGCACTGCAGCCTTCAAAGTGCCAGGGACCGGAGTTCAGTGACTGTCTGTGTGAAGTCTGTATATTCTCCTTGCATCTGTGTGGGTTTCCTCCTGGTGCTCCGGCTTCCTCCCACAGTCCAAAGATGTGCAGATTAGGTGGATTGGCCGTGCTAAACTGCCCATAGTGTTCAGGATGTGCAGGCTAGGTGGGTTGGCCATTGGAAATGCAGGTTATGGGGATAGGGTAGGAGGATGGGATGCACTTCAGAGGGTCACTGTGGACTTGAAAGACCAAATAGTAGGTGGTACACTGGTATTGTCACTGGACCATTAACCCACACTGTAGGATTCTATGGACATTGGAGGATTAGGGAAAAAAATTCCATGATGTTTTCCTTGCTTGTTCTTGAGTCTTTATAAAATCTATTTTAATAAATTGTATTTGATCCCTAAATACTGCTTGGTGGTAACTTGTTAGGTCAGACACAACTGAGGACCCCAAAGATATAAAATAGGAATTCAGAGTTAGGTATTTTAACTCGAAGAGTTTTATACATCAACCCCCTCTAACATTTACAAACTGTAAATGAATACAAAGATAGGGAGGGATCAGGGGTTTTGGAAAGGTACATCAAAGGGAAGGGAACCAGGATATATAATAGAGGGACAAGCAGTTACTGGAATAAAAATGGCTATGGTTGGATAAGCATGAATTTAGCAATGCTCAGGCACTTCAAAGGCACTGACAATGGAGATGAAGCATTTTGAGAGAATGTCACTGTTGCCACCAGTATAGAAAGGTTGATGGTGTCAAGAATGAATAAAGTACTATAATGTCGTCATTAACTGGGCATGTTGTTCCTCACAAATAAAAGAATTGAAAATGATGCAAATACTCAGTAGCTCAGGCACCATCTGTGGAAAATAAAAATCATTTTGTGACATTTCATTAGAATATATTGCATGCATTCCTTTCAGCTCATGCCCCTTCTTCCCAATTCTTGTTTCTGCATTATGTAAAACCGATTAAATCTCTTAACTTACTGCAGTTCTTCCAACAAGGTCAACAATCAGAAATTTCTGTCTTCACAGATGCAACCCGCTATCTGATGAGAAATTCCAACATTTTCTATTTTTAATAAAGAGATATTAGGACTAAGTGTTTGGCCACACAGCTTGGTTTTAAAGAGCATCTTGAAGGAGGAAAGAGAGAGAGATGGAGAGGTTTTGTGGAGCTGGAAGCTCTCATTTCACATGGAACCTAATGATGAATGTTGCTGCCAAGCAACCATATTTAGATGGGACTTAATGTAGATTTAGGGTAGTTGGGGGTGTAAGAGTATTGTCATTGGGCCATCAACCCACCATCTCAGGCTAAGGCTCTGGGAACATAAAATCTGAAATTAAAAGCTAACCTGATTGCAATAATATCAGCACTGTTGATTGCCATAAAAATAATATGGCTCACTAATATCTTTTAAGAAAAGAAATCTGCTGTCCCTACCTAGTCTGGCCTACATGTGATTACAGGTTCATAACAATGTGGTTGACTCTTATCTGCCTCTGAAATGGTCTAGTGAGTGCTGTTCGGGTTGGGGAGTAATTCCTGATCCAGCCAGCAACATCCCATCCACAAAAAAAAAAACAATTATTAGCCAGAGATAATGGTGTAAGAGGGGGAAAGGGGTAACAACACCATTTCAGGACATGAAAGCAAAAACATTAGTTAGAGTTTGCTGTGAAAGCCAAGGGAGAGCTTCTGGAGAGATTGCTAATAATGGCACTTTTGAGGGCAATGGGGATGTTGGATTGTTGAAAAACCAACTTCATTGCAGCATTGAATTTGATTCAGAAATTGACTGCTATAAGAAAATTACAAATTTTTTAGAGTGGGGATATTCAGGAAAATGAGTAAACCTTACATAACTGCGCAAGGTTTACTGATATGGCTTCAGATCCCTTCCAGATATTTAGAATAAAACTATATAATACTGTTGATATGATTTATTATGTTTCAATTGTTTATTTTGGATAATTAACAAATACATATCTTTTCACTTCTTGAGAAAATGTTGATATTTTCTACATGTTAATGTTATGAATTGCTATTGAACATTACAGATTACTTTGGCCAAATTATCATAGACAATGTTTTGTGGAAGCCATTAGCACAATTTGTATACTTTCATTTACAACTGAGCACAGTGTCTGGCCTGATTACTGTAATTATTTTGAACCGACTGCCTTTGGGTGGCATATGGATTTGTGTGGCTTTTGGCAATCAAGTCACTTTTGTCTACAGGAAATCCAAGGTTTCAGCAGGCAAAATTTGTTTAGTTTTCAAATAAACATAGCCTATTAAGGGACAGTAAGGTGAGAGTGATTGCTCTTGTCAATCAAGGCTACATTCGCTCAAGTATGGTATCAAGGAGCCTTAACAAAACTAGAATCAATGGAACTTGAGGAAAAACACTCTGCTGGTTGGAATCATATGTAGCACAAATGAAGGTGTTACGGTTGTTGGAGGTCAGTCATCTCAGTTCCAAGACACCACTACAGGAGTTCCTCAGGGTAGATATTTTCTAATCAATCTATTCAGTGATGTATTAAACACCTCTGGAACAAGTAGTACTTAAACCTGGGACACTACAACTACACTGGAAGAGACCTATTATTCCTTGGTGTAGATTTTCTTTAATCAACCTGTTCAGAGATGCCAAAATACATCTCTAGAATAGGGGTGGCTTGAACCCAGGTCTCCTGGCTCAGAGATAGAGACATTACCACGGCACCACAAGATCGTCTATTCATCAGGGTAATCTCCTAGGGTCAACCATGTTCAGTAGTCAACTACATTCCCTCCATCGTAAGGACAAATTGGTCACTATACAATCTAGAAGTTGCACTTTTGAAATTCATTAAGATTCCTTAAACAGCATCGTCCAAATCCACAATCACTGCCATCCGGACGGAAAAGGACAGCAGATACTTGGGAACACCAACAACAATTTCTTCTCCACGCCACTCACTATCCTAACTTAGAATGGACTGCAGAAGATAAAGAAGGCAGCTCATCATCACTTTCTCAAGGGTAAATAGGGATGGGCAATTAATGCTGGCCCAGCAGCAATCCCGCGAATAAATACAAAGTGAAGAAATGATCCTATGGGTTAATAATAATAAAAAGAAATAAACTCCTTTATTTATGGAATAAAAACACGATTCTTTTCTGTTCAAATAAATGAAAGAGATCATAGATTTATTTTTTAAGTTATGGAAATTTTGGTATAATTTCAAGAGTTTTTACTGAGTGCTTTCTTTTAGTTTAATTTGCAGTCAATGTAAATCAATTAAGGAAATATTATAAAAGAAGACTTCTATCAACCCATACTGGCTGCAGTTTTGAAATTCCTGCAACATAATGGTTCATAGTTTGCAATGAAAGCACATATTAAGGGGCACCTTGGGCAGCAATATTGTGTAACACTACATGAGCAGCTAAAAATAAAAATCATAAAGTATTTGTACAGGTTGTCTTGCTCTTTCAGAGACTTTGCTACAATTGTACCTTGTCAACGCATGTAGCCTTGAAATGCAAGAAACAGGGCACAGTGCAGTCCTTCTATGTTAGGTGCTACCAGATGGGTTTATGTACCAAATAACCACAACATAAATTTAGAACTTGTTCATCTAGTGTAATCAAATTTGTAAATATGTCTTATCAACCACTCTGGACTGGAGTTAATTTTACAATTGTGAAGCCTCATTTCTTCAGGTTCAAATTCATAGAAATCCTACAGTGTGGAAACAGGCCATTCGGCCCACAAAGTCCACATCACCCCTCTGAAGAGCATCCAACCCTGACCCATTCCCCTACCGCTACCCCTACATTTCCCATACTGGCTGCAGTTTTGAAATTCCTGCAACATAATGGATAACCCACCTAACCTAAACACCCCTGGGCATTATGGGCAATTTAGCATAGCCAATCCACCTAACCTGCACATCTTTGGACTATGGGAGGAAACTGCAGTACCCAGAGGAAACCAACACAGACACAGGGAGAACATGCAAACTCCACACAGACAGTTGCCCAAGGCTGGAATTGAACCCAGGTCCCTGGTGCTGTGAGGCAGCAGTGCTTACCACTGAACCACCATGCTGTCCTATATTGTTGGGCTGGTTTTAAAAATTAGAATTTATAAAAATGTGTTCCCTATCAGTATCTTTTTAATGCTAACTTTTAATTCCTTCTGTTTATGTTGCTTCATACACGTGATTAGGCATTTAATTTTATATTTTTAACAAACAGTTACAGGGTCAATGTCAGTGTGTCTCATTAAGAATTCTTTAATGTATTAGTTTAAGGACTACCTTTGCTTGGTAGTACTTTGGTTTATTTCAGCTATCTTGCTTTGGATGTGTTAAAAGATAGGATATATGCAAGGTTTTTCTGCTGAACCCCCAGAAAGTACTCAGAGACTCCATCAGAGAAAGGGTCCTCAGCCAAATGGAACATAAGGTTCAAGTGACATTCTACTGAAAGACTCCAGGCAATATGCAAGTACTGCGATGTATAACCAATAAGGAGCAAGACGCCTTTCCTCTCTCCTCAAACCTTGTTAACCAGCTATTTCTACCTGTACAGGTACACACTGGGTATTCAACAACAGAAGTTATTGTAGTCACTGAATCAGGTCTCAGGTTTCAACTCTTTCACTCGCCAAAGTGAAATATCAGGAAGTAAGTGGCATTTAACAGTCTTAGAGAGCGATTTTACCTTGTTCTGTGTAAATACTGGTTTTCCATACCTACTGTAGACCTTTGTACATGTAGCTAATAATCTTATCACTTTACTTGAATCACTTCAGCAGCTGTTTTGGAATAAATCTAACTGTATCTTGTTTAAGGCTATAGCTTTGCTGCTGGTTATTTTTAAGTTGAAACAATCAGAACATTAAAAGGAGACTATATGCAAGGTTAAGCAAATTCTTAGCTTGTGGACCACTCTGAGGATGGGCTTGGCGTGGATATAACAGCGTTGCGTTTCTATGATATCAAACTCAGCAAAAATGTTGACACAGTTTTGAAAATCTCAAGATCAAACGTAGGCTGAGTTTTCAATGGAAAATATGCTGTGCAAATGGCAGTGAGGAATGCAATATGACTGTGTAGGCACTAGCTTTTGAATGGAGATATATCCTTCTCCCCGGAAGCTGCCATGACTGCACGGGGTGTACTCTCTGCTCATGTGGTAACAATGCCTATAATGTTACTATTGGGCAAAACTGGGAATGGGAAGACCAAGGGAGCGGGAGTTCAGAGCTGAGAGTGGAGTCATGTGGAGTGGGAAACAGGGGTGTGGAGCTGTTAATGGAAGGGCAGAGCACAGTGGGAAGTGGGGCTATTGAGCAGAATGGGGAGTGGGAGGCGAGCAGAGTAGGGGGTAGGAAAGTTAGATACCAAAACTGCAAATGGAGGGAGGATGGCAAGGGCTCCTTGCATGTCATTGATATCATTTTTGCAGACATAAATGCATCCTCTGCTGCAGTGGTGAAACATCCTGGTGCTATTGGCACATGCATAAGTGGCAGCCATCTTCGTTGACCATGACATTGGCAAGATACACTTCCATTGAAGGGGGCTCTAGTGTGAATTTCTTAATCAACATTGTATTTTGTGCAACTCGAAGCATTGATAATCCTTTGACTTACCAGTCCCCTCACTCAGCCATATCTAATTTAAAAGGCTCAAGGAGAATTTCAGAATCTCAATAAATGTTCACATCCTAAAAAATATTCACATTCCTTTTGAATAACATCCACCAAATTAGTTCCTTTTTGATTAAAAAGTAGTTGCACTGAAAGGGTTCTGTACATTTGCATTACACAAAGGTTCAACATGTCAAATTTATGTACCATCTTGTTTCTATTAAAAAAAAATTGACATTAAGTGAAAAAAAAACAAATTAAATGTAATAATTATTGTTTGCTATATTGGAATAATGTTAAAAGTCTATACAAGACAATATCAATTTAAATTTAAATCACAGCAATATGAGACATTATTGACTTTGGGTTTTAATTATTCATTTCTTAATTAACATTGAACCACAGGGGGGACAGTATTGCATCCTTAGTAGTTAGAAATTGTAGATGTACTCCAAGGAGCGGAATATAGAAATTAAAATGAAGCAAATTCAGTGTATTTTGAACATACTAGTCAGACAGCAATGCGGAATAAAAATTGTTTAAAGTAAGTCTGTTTCATGACTTTAACTAAAAAATATCAAAATTATGAAATCCATGAGAATGCATGGGTTCAAAGCAAATGCCTGCAAATGGGCTTTATTGATGCACTAATTCTGGTTTGGCAGTCGGTTTTTTTTGTCAACACTCAATGACTTGATGCATCTAAAATGAAAAAGAAAAGTCTAAGGCAAACAAAAGTTAATGGGTAGTGGGTATATTGGTGAACAGGACTTGATGTCAATTAACACGCTGTTGGTAGAGTTTTGGATAACCTCAGGCTTATGAAGGATAGAAAATGGAACATCGGCCATGAGCACATTTGATTTGTCAAGTCTAGAGATAGAGGCATGGATGAGGGTTTCAGCAGACACAATGCTGAAGTGGAGCAATGATACAAAGGTGGAAATTGATGCACATTAGTTGGTGCAAATGTATAATCGAAACATCATTGCACTGTCAAATGGCACAAAGCTGGCAAACAGGTTGGCTTCATTTTAAACTGATTTGAGAGAGAGAAATAGAGCAAGAGAATAGAGTTTGGAGTTGACAAGTTCCGTCTTTCCAGCATTTATGTGGAAGAAATTTCTGATCATCTTGTGCTGGATTTTAGATAAGCATTCCAATAATTTAACAACAGTGGAGGAATTGAGAGACATACTGGCAAGCTAGATGTCTTCAGTAGATATGGGAAGACAAATATTGTACTTTTGGAAGATGTAAATGCAGAGAGACATATGGATGAGAATTCAATGTTGGCCAAGGGTAAATTCTTGGGAATAATAAAGGAAATGGTCCAGTAACAGGAATAGAAACTATTGCAAGTGATTCTCTGGCAGTAATTAGATAGCTAAGAATGAAACCATTTGAAAGCAACCCTCCCCAGCTGGATGACAAATGGAAAGACATTGCAGAAAGAATGGTATTGTCTAGATGATTTGGAGTTAAGAAAAGAAGCTCGGAGCTATTGTCGGAGTCTGAGACGATCCTGGAACAGTGTGGAGTTTTGGGAGATGAGAGCTGACTTGATAATACTTGAGATGGTCGAATCAGATCTGTCAGTTAATGGCTAAACTAGTTGCCCACTCATCCACCATATTCTTTCAGATCATGTAGACATGAAGGAGTGAAGGTGGGGATGGGGATTGGGGGGGGTTGCATAAGGGGAATGGGGGAGAGGGAGAGAAAGAGCAGGAGTAATGGTTTTACTAGGGACCATGAGGTGAGACTATGGTTGGGCAAATCAATACTGCAGGAATTCTGTGAAGAACAGAGGGGGAAAGGCTAGACAGCTTTGAAGTTGCTGTTGAAAGTGAATTTGGGGTTAGTTCTTTTTTTCAGGGGCAGCTGCAGAATGTAGAAAGCTTTGGCATGGAAGGGAGATACAGATGGAAAGTAGATGCAAGGAATTGATCAAAGATTGGTTTATCTCTGATTGACACTCTTCTGGGGCTCACAAGATCACATGAGATGGCAAAGACAAAGGGTGGTTGTGAATTTAAGTTGGCAACTTTAAATGACCGAAGATATTAAGGGATGAAAGGAAGCTCAGTGGCAAGACAGCACAAAGAGTTGAAATGGAGATTCAAATCACAGAGAATGAAAAATCATTCAGTGCCATGCTCTCCCATAAACAGGTATCATATCCATTACTGACTGGTTTGTTCAATTCTAAACTTCAAACAAATGTATTTTTTAAAGTCTGGGTGCAATTGCTTAGAAAGGTAGCTGCCTAAAGGTAACAAGTTATTTTGTGGATTAGGACCGATCTCTGTCCTGAGGAGAAAGAAAAGCACACTCCAGATTACTGCGGGTCAATTTCCTTCCTCTAAACCAATCAAAAGGGTTTCAGATTTAGTGGGCCATTCTAAAAGAAAGATTGTTTGAAACCTTCAGAGAGGTTACTCTATAACACAGGGCATATAATCAACATGACTATCCCATCTGGAATATTAAAAAAAAACCTTAAACTTGGGAAAAGCCATATAGAGTTATTTTTGCCTTGTCTGTAAAAGTAAAAAGTAGTTCATAGTTAGAACTACATAAACAATCCAAAGCCACCAGTTCAGCCAGTCTGTGAATCCATATTCAAAACACACGCCAGACATTAGGCAGCCAAAGTTCATAACTTATTACAGGTAAAGTTCACCTGAGAATCAAGCTCCTTGAAAAATGAATGCAAGTAATCTCACAACTATGCTGAGCTCTGCTTTACAAGGCCCTCATTTCACCTTTAAAACATCACATTTGATGGTGAAACCAAGCCTGGCACATGACACTGGAGGTCATAAATCAGTGACTGAAATAATTATAATCTGTAAAAGTTATGTGACTCTAACCTATATCCATTCAGATTCATTCTCAGATATACACTCACTCTCCCACAATGAAGTGTCATGTTAAATTCAGGTTAAGTGTGTAAGAATAAATAACATTCTTTATTTTAAACTCATAAATGCTTGCTGCGGAATTTATTTAACTGTAATATGCACTCCAGGGCATAAGAAAACAGGCATGTCTTTCTCAATGAAAAATTGTACTGATCATGGATGGTAAGAGGTCAGAAATATTTTATCCATGACAGAAGGCACTTACTCTTCTGCAAATCCTTCTCCTTTCTCAGATACCCTGTGCAACACCAATACTTTTGGTAGTAACAATTTGTACTGTTAAAGTAGTAGAGATATCGTTTTTTACTGAAAAAAAGGATGGTGTCTTTAATTTAATGAGCACCACATTGAATCAACATTGATTATTACTGCTCAAGTCTACATTGCTCAAACACACTACTTGAACAGTTGATGTTTAACTGAAGTTCAAAACACAGTTTCCAAAAATTCTGAAATCAGCTGTATACCAATAGTTCAAAACACCAAACTACTTCTCAGACATTCATTGAAACACTTCCATTAGTAATTTTCCCATTCTGCCTCAAAATTGCTCTTTCTCCAGAAGTTCTGAAGAAGGGTCACTGGACTTGAAATGCTAACTCTGCTTGATATTGCCAGACCTGCTGACTATTTCCAGCAATTCTGGTTTTGTTTCTGATTTCCAGTTGGATTTAACAGTTAAAGTTCTAAATTGGAGGAAGGCCAATTTTGATGGTATTAGGCAAGAACTTTGAAAAGCTGATTGGTGAAGGATGTTCACAGGTAAAGGGACTGCTGGAAAATAGGAAGCCTTGAAAAACAAGATAATGAAAGTTCAGAGACAGTATGTTGCTGTTAGCGTGAAGGGCAAGGCTGGTAGGTGTAGGGAATGCTGGATGACTAGCACAATCGCGGTTTTGGTCAAGAATAAGAAGGAAGCACATGTCAGGTATAGACAGCAGAGATCGAGTGAATCCCTAGAAGAGTATAAAGGCATTAGGAGCACACTTGAGAGGGAAATCAGGAGTCCAAAAAGGGGACATGAGATAGCTTTGGCAAATAGGGTTAAGGAGAATCCAAAGGGATTCTATAAAATACATTAAGGAAAAAATAGGGTGACTAGGGAAAGAATAGGGCTCCTTAAAAATCAGCAAGGCCGCCTATGTGTGGAACCACAGGAGATAGGGGAATATTTTGCATCGGTGTTTACTGTGGAGAAGGACATGGAAAACACAGAATGTGAGGAAATAGAGCGACATCTTGGAAAAGGTCTGTATTACAGAGGAGGGGGTGCTGGATGGCTTAAATGCGTAAAGGTAGATAAATCCCCAGGACCTGATCAGGTGTACCCTATAGCTCTGTGGGAAGCTAGAGAAGTGATTGCTAGGCTCCCTGCTGAGATATTTGTAGCCACAGATGAAGCACTGGAACACTGGAGTTTGGCTAATGTGGTGCCAGTATTTAAGAAAAGTGGTAAGGAAAAGCCAGGAAACCATAGATCAGTGAGCCTGACACTGGTGGTGGGCAAGTTGTTGGAGGGAATCCTGAGGGACAGGATTTACATGTATTTGGAAAGGTAAGGATTGATTAGGGATCATCAACTTGGCTTTATCTATGGGAAATCATGACTCATGAACTTGGTTAAGTTTTTTGAAGAAGTAACAAAGAGAACTGATGAGTGCAGAGCAGTAGATGTGATCTATATGAACTTCAGCAAGGTGTTCGACAAGATTCGTCATGGTAGACTGGGGTAGCAAGGCTAAATCACATGGAGTACAGGGAGAACTAGCCATTTGGATACAGAAGTGACTCATACGTAGAAGGCAGAGGGTGGTGGTGGAGGGTTGCTTTTTAGACTGGAGACTGGTGATCAGCAGTGCATCACAAGGATCGGTACTGAGTCCACTGCTTTTCATCATTTATGTAAATGATTTGGATGTGAACATAGGCGGTATGGTTAATAAGTTTGGAGACAACACCCAAATTGGAGGTGTAGTGGACAACGAAGAAGGTTACCTCAGAATACAACAGGACCTTGATCAGATGGGCTAAAGGGCCAAGGAGTGCCAAATAGAATTTAATTTAGATACATGCTGCATTTTAGAAAGGCAATTCAGGGCAAGACTTATACACTTAATGGTAAGGTCCTGGGGAGTGTTGCTGAACAAAGGTATCTTGGAATGCAGGTTCACAGTTTCTTAAAAGTGGAGTCCCAGGTAGATAGAATAATGAAGAAGGCATTATGTAATTATGTAAGCTTGCCTTTATTGGTCATTGCGTTTAGTATAGTAGTTGGGAGGTCATGTTGCAGCTGTAGAGGACATTGGCTAGGCCACTTTTGGAGTGCTGCATGTAACTCTGTTCTCCCTGCCATGGGAAGGATGTTGTGAAACTTGAAAGGATTCAGAAAACATTTATGAGGATGTTGCCAGGGTTGGAGAGTTTGAGCTATAGGAAAGGCTGAATAGGCTGGGGCTATTTTCCCTGGAGGATCGGAGGCTGAGGGGTGACTTTATAGAGGTTTACAACTTCATTAGGGGCATGGATAGGACAAATAGCCAAGGTCTTTTCCCAGGTGTGTGGGAGTCTAAAATTAGAGGGCATAGGTTTAACGTGAGAGGGGAAAGATTTGAAAGTGACTAAAGGGGCAATTTACTCATGCAGTGGGTGGTAGTGTATGAAACGAGCTGCCTGAGGAAGTGGTGGAGGCTGGTACAATAACGACAATTAAAAGGCATCTGAATTGGTATATGAATAGGAAGTGTACAGAGGGAAATGGGCCAAATGCTGGCAGATGGGACTAAATTAATTTGGGATATCTGGTTGATATGGATGAGTTAGACCGAAGGGCTTGTTTCCATGCTGTACATCTCTATCACTCTATCCACAGTTCTTTGGATTTTTTTCCTCAAATTTGCTCCCTTTTTTAAAAATCAGGCAGTCAGCCAATTTTCCTAATCTTGCTTGGCTTTCATTGCTGACCTATTCCAATTTGTTGTTCCTCCTCTGCAGCATGTTGTGCTAAAACATTTCCTATTGTAGTGGTTCTATTGATAAGCATGTGTTGTAGTAAGTCAAAGCATTGAGAAACTCCCTCTTATGTTTGTGACATTGTCACATTCCAGTTAAATTATACTCTGTACAATGATTTAAAATAAGGCCTATTCGATCTCCTGGGCATTTTATAAACTTAATGCAGTTTTAAAAATATATATTTTGAGAGACCAACTGCTCCCATCAGAGGCTCTTCAATCATTAAAAACATCACTAACTGGGAATAGAACATTGAAAACCAGTACAAGCGAACACACACTGAGATGTTACTTGCACAATTGGCAGTGACCAGTTTCAGACCTTTAGTGCAATATAACCACAGCCTTGCACACATAAAAATAACAGCAAATGTGATTCACCATAATGACTATCTTTATCTTATAGCCTGTTTGTTTCACCAGACGAGGGCCATGACTGTAACAAATTACATTTCTGGAGCATCTTTAGACTTCAGCAGTCAATCGTTTACACAGCAGAGGTAGATTTTCATCCATGGAATAATTAGAATGAGGGAAAGCAGCAATAACATCAAGGTTCAGCATATGATGCAATTGTACAGACACAGAAAATTACCATTGTCGCACAGTTAATTTGTTCTTATTTACAGAAATGAAACTTTTTAAAATCTATTTTTGGATTATCACAACAATGAGGTTGTTATTTATGTTCAATGGTCTTCATTGCTCTTCAATATAACAGTTTCTGGGCTGGAATCTTACTAACTATTGGTTAAGAGTCATCTTTGGTGCGTTTCCCAGAGCGTTCTTGGATGCAAACCCCAGTGAGTTTTCTTGCACTACGCATATTGGCTCATAATGTCCCAATCAGTGCATTCAGCAGGTAGAATTATTTACCACAGCTGGGACATCCAGTGATTCCTGAAACCAATGCCACATTTAAAATGCAGTTGCACACCTCAAGTGCTATCAGTTTGGATTTGCCCTGCACAGTTTATTTCATTTTAGTTTTGTTTCATTCGTCCCAGATGTCGCAGACAGGTGCCTCAAGTTGTGGACAAGGACCGAGATGTCCTGCTAGATGGGGTTGGTGCAGATGACAGTAATCCTCTTCCCAGGACTGGCAAAATAGGCACAATGCCAGATCCTGCCAAGCCTGGTCTGAAGTTGCCAAGTGGGTCAACCTATGTTTTTCATCCTCTCAAGAAAGAGTATCCAGTGATAACATAGATTGGAGAAACATCCATTCACTAAGAACTCAAGAATATCTATGAATTTTATCATTGTGCTGAAGGCATAAGCGCCAATTAAACAACTGTGGTCTCAGGTTAAACTTAACACTTCAAGCACTCCAAACAGTTTTTTTTTAGCTTGAAAAATGCTTCTTCTTTTATCTCCTTTTTGTACTTTACACTGTCCCATTTTTTCAGCTTTCTAACTATCTGTGTGCTTCGGGTTGTATTTTTTTTTTCTTCAGCTAAAAAGTAATAAAAATCCTCTTCCTTTCATTCAAGAAAACTTTAACATTGTCTCCTTAATTTTAACTAGAGTTATGTTTTAATTGAAATGTGATATAGTTAAATGTTAAAAAAATTCTTTGTTGCAACCAAATAATGGGGTTAAAACGAGTGGAACCTACTTACCCCTCTCCACCTGGTCACAACAAAACTGGGGGCCATGAGCTCAGACTAGTTCCCACATATGAATAATGGAATTGAAGTGAGGAACTAAGTTGCTCCATTGAAAGCTTTTCCTAAAGCTTTCCTTCGATCTGTAATATTAAAATGCAAAGATGCCTACATTTGATGCAGATAACAAGGTGTGGAGCTGGATGAATGCAGCAGGCCAGGCAGCATCAGACGAGCAGGAAAGCTGACGTTTTGGGTCTGGACCCTTCTTCACTCAGCTCCATACCTTGTTATCTCAGACTCCAGCATCGTCAGTTCCTGCTATCTCGACATTTGATGCAGCTACTTTCACAGTGTAGCGCAAGATAACTTTCAAAAAATTAAAGGTATTGTGATTGGAAGAACTAAAAAGACTGGCTGAACTCTTAGCGGTGGAGTTAATCTTAGCGTCCCTACTGTGCAGAAGGAGACCATTCAGCCCATCATGTCTGCACCGATCCTCCAAAGAGCATTGCACCCAATCCCCATAATTCTGCCCACTTTATTCTTACGACGGTTAATCCACCTAGGCTGCACATTTCTGGAAACGGCAGAACAATTTAGTATGGCCAATCCACATAACCTGCATTTTTTTGGACTGTGGGATGAAACCAGAGCACCCGGAGGAAACCCATGCAGTCACAAGGAGAACATGTAAACTCCACACAGACAGCCACCCAAGGCTAGAATTGAATTCAGGTCCCTGGACATGTGAGGCAGCAGTGTTAACCATTATGCCACTGTGCTGTTCAGAAGACCTGCCTGAAAGTCTGAAAATGAATTTTGAATAATATTTGGTAAAATATTTCAAGGTACAATTGAGATAGTAACACAGATAAATTAAAACTGAAGCAGTAAAAATTAGAACTGGAATTCCAATAAAAAGAGGACTCCAGAAATGGAAAGAGAGGCTGCACATGAAAAAAAAAGTGATTGAGAGACAAGAAAGGCAAAAGAAAGAGAATTCCAGGAAAGGGAAAGAGAGACATCTAATTGAAACAGCTCAAGCAGAGAAGGAGAAGCCGTTCTGGTGAGGGGCTACCTAACTTGGATATACGGTTGAACTGCTCATCTTTACACATTAACAATACGTTTGTTGAGGAAGAGACGGCATCTTTTTCATGCCTTTCAAGCAGTTAATACAACAGTTAAAGTGGTCAGTCCAACAACAGACACTGCTGTTGACAGGCAAGCTGACAAAGTTTACAACCTCTTGCCTGAGGAGACTACCATTGACTACTAGGCACTACAAGGGACAGTTTGAATTGAGTATCCATTAGAGCCAGAGGTGTGTTGGCAGAAATTCTGTACCCTCAAGAAACAGCCTTCCCTGGAATTTGAGTAGCTCACTTTTGACCAGTGGCTGTGGGTACTTAAAATCTGAAGCCAAATACAAAAACTTTATAAAGTAAATCTCATCAAAGAGCTCAAAAACTAATTGCCTTTTTCCAATCGAGGTGCATGTACCAGAAGAGAGCACAGCAGGGTCCAACATGGAGTCATTCTGGCTAAGACCATGACTTAACACAAACACCCATAAACTCAGGGAGACTGCAGTTTGGAAACGTTCACATCCAAGAAAAGAGGAGAGTTAAATGCTGCTGTGACAGGGGAATCTAGACAGAGAAGTAGAATTCTGTCAGCCATTAATGCAAGGTATGTGGATGTGAGTGTGGGGAGAGCAGGGCAGGTGGAAAATGTCCCAAATACTTCCATTGTAGGAAGGCAGGGTTTGTAAAGGCAAATTGTTGGTTCCTGCATTACCTCAGAGACTCAGGTTAGAATACAAATGACCTTAGCATTAAAGATGGTCAGCTCTGCACAGTCATGACTGTTAATTAGGATAGTTGTCAAGTGTTTATGCCCAAAAGAAGAGTGATTTCTTACTGTCCTAAAGCCAGAAAGTAAAATTAGCATTCTCTGAGACAAGGTAAATCAAAGACATTGCTATGGAACAAAATGAAAAAAAAAATTGCATCCAGAAGTAAAAAGTGTGCTGAGAGAAAATCTCATGGGAAAGATCGTGACCGTTCAATCGGTTAATGTTTACTTAGTGATTGAACTTATTTCTCATCCAGAAATAGTTGGCATAGTTCTTAACTTGCCAATGGCAGGGGTAAATATTTTATTGGGGAATGATTTGGCCGGCAGTATATCTCGCTGATACAGAAGAGGATCGTCCAGAGTGACAGGGAAGGCTGAAGAAAGCCAGCAGTAAGCATCACAAGGTAGGGCATTACAACAGAGTTTCGAAATCCTGCAGGGAGCAGTAGAACTTGTGAACATTAGAGTGGCTCAAGAAGAGTCACTTGAATTCAATCAGCAGAAAGCGGCAAAAAGACAAGGAATTGAGAAAGTATCAGATGCACAAAGAGGATGCAAAACAATGTGAGGGTTGGACAAGCTCAAGAAGGGAAGTAGGTGAGAGGTTGGAAGCAAGAGAGGTTAGAATCCCTGCTATGGGCAATTAAACCTGTAAACTACAGGTAGCACAAGAAGGATCACTTGAATTAAAGAGGGAAGAAGTACAAATGTAGATGTCAAAAAGAGTCTGAACAAGCAAAACCAAGTTTCAAAAGTTCTTTGGGACTTTACATGTTCACTACAGAAAGGTACAGGAAGCAAATCCAGACATAATATGGGAGGCAAACTTCGAAGGATCTCCCTGTATTCAAATTTGTAAAATTGTCTTTTTTTGGTCCATACATTATGGAACCGAGCCTGAATACAGAATCTGAAGTCACCATTTATTAATCCTTGAGTGAAAAATGTGAACACTATTTCTCGACATTGAGAATCTGATATTTTAATTCACCTTGTATCTTCCCATCTTTTTACCACATCACTCCACATCAGTGAGAGAAAAATTCACCCTCTGTATTCTGTCCTTTGTGTTCGATTCTGTTTCTTTATCCCAAAATCTTTTGTCCCCTAACTACCACAAAATAAGATCCAGCATGAAACAATAACATCTTCCCATTAAAGAACAATACAATATTCAGTTGTAAAAGATAATCAAAACACAATTTAATGCTGTATATTTTTTGAGAACAACAGAAAAGAAACAGACATTCGTTTATACAACTTCTAAGGATCACAAATTTCTTCTCCATATATATTTTCCCTAGATTCCTCAGGTTGCTCAGTCCTTCCACATCACAATGTAAAGGGATGGAAAAATGGTGAGACTGAATAATTTGTCCTAGTCATTAGTCTGTTTCTCGCTATCTGCATTCTTTATTCTCTGTTCATTTTCCCTTCCTCAAAATTAGACCTCTCAAATCTTGGTTCATTCTCACTTTCTTTCCATCTTTTCTTGACTTAAAACAGCAACAATATTTTCTTTAAAAAGTGTCTAACTTACTGTCAATGCTTCATTGAATGCATTAATCCACAAATGAGACATAAATTGTGGAGATGAAGATGTACCATTGAATTGTAGACCACTAAAAATCCTGTGGTAATAAGTGTATTCTCTGGTATTACTTCTGTGAAAAGATGGTATCCTGTCCTGAATCAACCCTAAAGACATAGCTACATTTGTAAATAATCCATTATCTTATCAAAGGAAGTTAAGTCAATTGATCAACTGTAGAATGACCTGTTTAATAGTGTGATAATTGCTAATGGTTGAAAAACAATCTTTCTAGCCCTGAAAAGGAAGAAGTAAAAATGTAGCATGACATTCTTTTAGGTAATGAATTATTGCTGGAAATTGTAAAACTGTTACATTTTCAATTTTTCTTTACATTCCATTTCAACTCTATAAATCCAACTTTCCATTTCCTGTCTGTTTTTGTTTTTGCTACTGATTTAAGAGAACTTCTCAGTCCCTTTTCTGGGTATGCTTTTCTTAATTTTTCACAGCCAGCCATTCATTTAAAAGAAGACAATATTTAAAAGCTGACAGCGAAAAATATGAGGTCGTGGTTCACGAAGAAACAGAATTTGGTTACAAAGTGAAACATTCTGTGGTAACAAAATATCAGCCACCTGGGGTTGAGCCAATCCTTCAGCAAAAGCAGCCAAACAAAAAAAAACGACGAGAAGATACTGTTGAAAGGCTGTTCACAAGTGACATTTTCAGAAATTGGTAAATTTTGTCTTCCTGCATTCCATGGAATTTTGAAAAGCCAATAAGACACAATGGGCTGCATTTTACCAAAAATCAGCGAAGTGTTAATTTCAGAGAATTTCTTGAAGGGATTGTTCTTTCAGCTCCAATTAGTTCTCTCATGCGAGATAACAAGGTGTGGGGCTGGATGAACACAGCAGGCCAAGCAGCATCATAGGAGCAGGAAATCTTGACGTTTCGGGCCTAGACCCTTCATCAGAAATGGGGGAGGGGAAGGGGGTTCTGAAATACAGAGGGAGAGAGGGGGAGGCGGATAGAGGATGGATAGAGGAGAGGATAGGTGGAGAGGAGACAGACAAGTCAAAGAGGCGGGGATGGAGCCAGTAAAGGTGAGTGTCGGTGGGGGGGTAGGGAGGAGATAGGTCAGTCCAGGGAGGACGGACAGGTCAAGGGGGCGGGATGAGGTTAGTAGGCAGGAGACGGGGATGGGGCTTGAGGTGGGAGGAGGGGTTAGATGGGAGGAAGAACAGGTTAGGGAGGTGGAGATGAGCTGGGCTGGTTTTGGGATGCGGTTGGGGGAGGGGAGATTTTGAAGCTTGTGAAATCCACATTGATGCCATTGGGCTGCAGGGTTCCCAGGCTGAATATGAGTTGCTGTTCCTGCAGCCTTCGGGTGGCATCATTGTGGCACTGCAGGAGGCCCAGGATGGACATGTCGTCTGAGGAATGGGAGGGGGAGTTGAAATGGTTTGCGACTGGGAGGTGCAGTTGTTTGTTGCGAACTGAGCGCAGGTGTTCTGCAAAGCGGTTCCCAAGCCTCCGCTTGGTTTTCCCGATGTAGAGGAGGCCACAACGGGTACAGCGGATGCAGTATACCACATTGGCAGATGTGCAGGTGAGCCTCTGCTTGATGTGGAAAGTCTTCTTGGGGCCTGGGATTGGGGTGAGGGAGGAGGTGTGGGGGCAGGTGTAGCACTTCCTGCGGTTTCTGGGAAAAGTGCCGGGTGTGATGGGGCTGGAGGGGAGTGTGGAGCGGACAAGGAAGTCACGGAGAGAGTGGTCCCTCCGGAAAGCCGACAAGGGTTGGGAGGGAAAGATGTCTTTGGTGGTGGGGTCGGATTGCAGATGGCAGAAGTGTCGGAGGATGATGCGTTGGATCCGGAGGTTGGTGGGGTGGTACGTGAGGATGAGGGGGATTCTTTTTTGGTTGTTATTGCGGGGTCGGGGTGTGAGGGATGAGTTATGGGAAATGCGGGAGACACGGTCGAGGGCTTTCTCGTCCACTGCTGGGGGGAAGTTGCGGTCCTTGAAGAACGAGGACATCTGAGATGTACGGGAGCGGAATGCCTCGTCCTGGGAGCCGATGCGGTGGAGGCGAAGGAACTGGGAATAGGGGATGGCATTTTAGCAGGAAGGTGGGTGGGAGGAGGTGTATTCTAGGTAGCTGTGGGAGTCGGTGGGCTTGAAATGGATATCAGTTTCTAGGTGGTTACCCGAGATGGAGACAGACAGGTCCAGGAAGGTGAAAGAGGTGTTAGAGATGGTCCAGGTGAACTTAGGGTTGGGGTGGAAGGTGTTGGTGAAGTGGATGAACTGTTCGAGCTCCTCATGGGAGCACGAGGCGGCGCCGATACAGTCATTAATGTAACGGAGGAAGAGGTGGGGTTTAGGGCCAGTGTAGCTTTGGAAGAGGGATTGTGCCACGTAACCTACAAAGAGGCAGGCATAGCTTGGGTCCATGCGGGTACCCATGGCCACTCCCTTTGTCTGTAGGAAGTGGGAGGAATTGAAAGAGAAGTTGTTGAGGGTGAGGACGAGTTCGGCTAAGCGGATGAGGGTTTCAGTGGAGGGGGACTGGTCAGGCCTGCGGGACAGGAAGAAGTGGAGGGCCTTTAGGCCGTCCGCGTGCGAAATGCAGGTGTATAGGGACTGGACATCCATAGTAAAAATGAGGTGTTGGGGATCGGGGAATTGGAAGTTCTGGAGGAGGTGGAGGGCGTGGGTGGTGTCAGGGACGTAGGTAGGGAGCTCCTGGACCAAGGGGGAGAAAATGGAGTCAAGATAGCTAGAGATAAGTTCGGTGGGGCAGGAGCAGGCGGAGACAATGGGTCGACCAGGGCATTCAGCTTTGCGGATTTTGGGAAGGAGAAAGAAGCGGGAGGTGCTGGGTTCTCATGCTATTCTTTGCTGATCACCTCATTATGTATGCACTACATCTCTATGGCACTGCTCTCGCATCATTAGGGATGCACCAGCAGTAGAAGTATGCACCACAGTGGGTCTTTCTGACACTTCTTACCATCAATGCCAGACTTGAAGCCCAGTTGTGCACCAAATCAAATGCTGTCAGCCACAAATAGCCCTTCACAGTGCACATAGTGGGAGAGAGCCAAAAAAAAACTTCTTCGGGCACATAGGTGCCATTTCATTGAAAACAGAATCCCACATTCATAAATATGTTGCTACATTACATCGTAATGTGCTGATCAACTGTTTTTGTCAATGCGATTGCAAGATTAAATCTACACAGGTAACCAATCCTTAGCATTATACCACCTAAGAACATTGGCTAAGGGAATGCTAGTCTTTCTCTTACACCCAGCATGGCATAACATCTTGTCATTGTTGAACGTGGGAGCATCAAATAGCATCAGAGTCATAAAGCACATGGTCCATTGTGTCGGTGCTGATCTATCCATTCAAATTCCATTTTCCTATACCTGGCTCATTGTCTTGAATGTTATTAAATCTGAAGTGCTCATCCACTAACTTATTAAAGATTGTGAAGTTTCCTTCCTGTTACCCTTCCAGGTAGTGCATTTTAGTTCCCAACACTCTCTGAGTGAAAATTGCTTCCTCAAATCCCATCTAAATCTCCTGCCCTCCAACTGAAAATTATAGTCCTTTTTTTTAAAATTAAGAATTGCATTTACACATGACCAAACTTTTTTTTTGGCTTATCACCAAATCATCCGTGGCAGCCTCCTTGTCAGGTATTTTCTAATCAGACTGTTCACAGATGTTATTGCACACATCTGGAGTAGATGGGACTTGAACCTAGGTCTCCTGGCTCAGAGTAGGGACAATACCACTATTCCATGATAGTCCCCAGCCCCCTTGTTAGTGACGCTTCATCCAAGAGGAACAGTTGCTTCCTATCCAATCTGTCCTTGCCTCTCATAATCTTACAGACCTCAGTCAAGTACCCCCTCAGCCTTCTTTGCTCTAAAGGAAACAATCTGAGCTTATCCAGCCTCTCTTCATAGCAAAAATGCTCCAAATAAGACAACGTCCAGGTTAATCTCCTCTGCACTCTCTTAAATGCAATTACATCTTTCCTATAGTTTGGTGACCAAACCTGCATGCAGTATTTCATCTGTGGCCTAACCAATATACTGTATGGCTCCAACATAACCTCCCTGCTCTTACAATCTGTCACGATTAATAAAGGCAAGCATTTTGTATGCCTTCCTAATCACTTGTCCTGCCAACTTCAGGGATCTGAGGACAAGTTTCCCAAGAAGCCTCTGTTCCTCTGAGTTTCCTAATGTCTGGTTACTCATTGATTACTCCCTTGTCTTGTTGCTTCTTCCAAGGTGAATTACCTCACACTTTTCAGGGTTAAATTCCATCTGCTATTGATTTGCACATGTGACCCAAACTGTCTGTACTTTCCTATAACCAAGGCCATCCTCCTTACTATTAACCAACCAGCCAATCATCGTGTCATCTGCAAACTTACTCATCATTCACCTCAAATACATATCTATATCCTTTACATATATCACAACAATAAGCAATCTAGCACTGATCCAGTAGACACGAGCCACCAGTCACACAAACAGCCTTCTACCCTCTGTCTCCAATCATTAAGCTGATTTTGGATTCATCTTTCCAAGTTACTCTGGACATTATTTGCTGTTACCTTCTTTATCAGTCACTCATGTGGGACCTTTCCAAAAGCATTGCTGAAACCTATGTAAACTACATCAGCTGCACCACCCCAGTCCACACACTGATCACCTCCTTGAAAAATTCAATCCAATCTGTTAGGCATGACCTCCCTCTGACAAAACCACATTGATTATCCCTGACCAAACCTTGTCTCTCCAAGTGCAGATTAATTCTCTCTTTCAGGATTTTTTCCAATAGCTTCCCTACCACTGACATGAGACAATGCACTATCATTTCCAATGTTTAGTTATTGAGTTGTCCCTGTCACAATTAACGTCCCTTCTGAATCCCAACATGGTGCTTCCAATCCCAACAATTGACTTCCCAAACATGCCAACCACAGTAGAGCCCTAAGAACTATCTTAACTTCTAGTGAACCAATGCTCAGGACTGAACATGGTTCACCTCCACGACTGACTTGGAATAATGGACCCAACTAATAAG
Organism: Ginglymostoma cirratum; assembly: GCA_024137785.1. NCBI lineage: Eukaryota > Metazoa > Chordata > Chondrichthyes > Orectolobiformes > Ginglymostomatidae > Ginglymostoma > Ginglymostoma cirratum. Next base: position 10,935,158 of record JAHRHZ010000264.1, on the reverse strand, counting down.
TATCCAGACCCATGACTGATCTCTTTGCAGCAAACCCCACTGACTTACCACTAAGCCCCAGACTGGTAGTACTAGATTTGCAAGACTGACTGTGGCCCATATTAAGATGGCTGTGATACGGATCCGCTGACTCTAAATGCCTTATGTGGCTGGCTGACTGTATCCAAATCTCTGGTCTGAGATCATATGTTGGCCATTGCCTGAATGGCAAAAGTCCCTCTTAATTTGCCTGTGGCCTACTCTCCTTAGACTTTGAGACATGGTCATTTGGTTGAAGAAAATTCAGTGTGTTTGCCATGCAAGCTGCTGGCATATGCTGCAGGTCTGACATTGAGGTAGCATGGTGCCATACAGCAACATGTCCACTCCCATGACAGATCAGTGCTGGCAAACATGACAAGATGCCTTGTTTTATGAAACAGTAACATAAGACAGAGGGACTGTGAGCCTGTAAGTAATGAATGAGGCAGCAGCATAAAATGGCCAGGCAAGGTAGAAGTGCTGTGAGTATCTAAATAAATACAAAGTGAGTAAGCACAAAGAGAGCAAGCTAAGGGCCTGAGATGCATGAGGTGAGTGCCTTTCACTGATTGCAAAGTGGCCTGGCAACAGTATTACAACAAAAGGCTTTGGTTGCTCCAAAGTGCATAATTGAAGAGGTGGACTGTATTCTAAATTAACCAGAGATTTGATGTGGTGATGATTTAGTGAGACTTGTTTATGATGCCAACCTCCACGGGCGAAGGAACTAGGTGGTCACTGTCCATGAGGAATGCCCTGAGATGTTGTGGAAATATGGCTAAAATAGAGGCCTGAGGTATAAGCAGTGAGCAGGAGCCACCAATTTCCTGCTCAGACATTCATGTTGGGAGTTATGACTGACTAGTTCAGCTGTACCACTTGGGGGAACAAGAAAACTGCATATAACGGAGACAGGAATGTGATATTAATATATATGAAGAAACCTCTCAACACTTATTAGCAAGACTCTCATCTCGCCATTAAAACTTTGTATGGAAAATCAGATTTCTTTTCTCTCAATGTTGAGAATCTTATTTTCTTGATCTCATCATATTTTCCTCACTTGATGAGCCATTGCCCACATCATTCAGGGGCTGGGAAAATTCCATCCATTGAGTGGCTTTTTCAATATACCAGGCAAAAGACAGAGACCAAAGTGATCAGGCCATAAAAGTGTAGATCGATCTAGTTAAAATTATTTTTCTCACTATTGAATGTCTGCAGCCAAACAATAGAACTGTAATAGATGAGTATTCGAGGTGGAGTCATTGTTTACCCCAGAATTCAGCGAGGTCTGAGATAGCCAATTGGTTGTTCGGTAACATTATCAAATTGCACTTCCAGGAAGATAAAAGCTCGAAATATTTGAGCTGAAAACTTCAACAAAAAAAAATTCAACTGGGCATGCTGCTAAATGTCTTGTTCCAGGAAATTCTGGACTATTGTAAGTATGAATCTAACTAAATCCACGAAAGTAATTGAAGCAAATCCATCCTCATGTGCAATGCTTGAATATAATTCTTTCTTATAGATGGGCTTCGCAATTTATCTACATAATTGTATTTTAAAAAGCCATGGCAATGATTTGCTTTGTTTCAACAGGCTTCAATGACATAATTGGAGCAAACATAAAACAGAAAACCTACCCCTCACTAAAGTGTGGGCAGATATCAGAGAGCCAAACCGATAATGCACCACTTCATAACATGCATGAGGTTGTAAAGGATGGGTTACCTATGCTTTATTTGGAGTTCACTGTCCCGTTACTGCTAATGTAACGGCTGCACATCTCTGATTTTCATCAATTATCACAAACAGATGAGCTGTCGTTCTTGCTATTTGTAGGACCAGCATTTCAATCGAAATGCTCATCATAATCATTTGCAGCAATGTTAGGATCATGCCGAAAAGCATAGTCATTAACTGTGGTATGTAAGCATCTTATACTGAGGCCTGCAAAAAAAAGTCAGTTTAAAACTAATTTGTAGTATTCTGTGCCACTGTTTACATACGAATGATGGGAAAAAAAAATGTTGTTCATCATGTTGGGTACTTTGAATCATTGAGCGTTTCCACTGGCACTTGGACTCCAGTAAGCAGTGAATTTTCATGCATTTGAGTTCAACATTGGTAAGCCTGCACCACATCATGTCCAATACAGCCTTCAGCCCTCAATTACTCTGTCTCCCAACATCTCATTTAAAATTCTCAATGGCCACTTTAATTTCCCTCATGCCCTCAGCCCTCCCCATTACTTAAACCTCCTCCAGATCTACATCGCACTGAGACATTTTTATCTTATTATGAGCCCCATGTGATGGTAATACTAGAAAAGTCAGGTTTGGCTTGATAAACCATATATATCAGTATATTTTTCTTTCCCAACAATAATCTTACGATACTCAAACAGAGAGAACAGTCAGCCCTCTCTTTATGCTAAAGTTCCTTGTTCAGCTAGCCTGCTGTAATCTGTTTCATTTGGAAAACTTCTGTCTTCACGCAATGCTATTTTCATTTGTTTAACGTATTTTCCTAGGATTCTTTAACAAGCTTCTAACTCGATTCACATACTACTTAATGTGAGTTCCTGAAACTCGCGCCTCTAACAGGCATGTTTAGTGTCTTCTTCTCTGACAGCAAATCAGCAACCACCTTACTAATCATTTCCCCAACGGCAGGCTAGTCATTTAGCTAAAATCACATTATTTCATGTCTTTAGCACACTGTTCAAAATGACTTTCTGACTTTTTCTTTTGCAAAAATAAAGCCCTTCACATAACTCAAAAGTAAAAGCCGTATTTCTCCAATTTTGGAACACAAAAGTAATGGTGACGTTTTGAACCTGCATCCTAATACCCCCTCATTCCAATAATGGAGGGCTGCACTTTCAACTGTCAAGACACAAAACTCTGGATTTCCATGTGAAACCTCTTCATGTTGCTCTCCTCCTTCAACATCCACCTTAAAACCCACATCTATGGCTAAACCTTTGGTCAGCATTCTGTCCCTTTTATGCTTGACGGAGGCTTTTGTCATACTATGCTTCCATGCAGTGTTTTGAAACATTTCCATGTTAAGAACAAAATATTAATTTTGTTAATATATCAAAATAAAACATTCATGGAATTTTGCTGCCCCAAATTTACAAACAAGAGAGCAATTCGTGAAAACGTGGAAAGTATGCTTCATCTTGATCCCTCTGCCACCCATTATAGCCCTTTATTTAAAAACATTCTTGGTATCTAAAAAACAGTGCCCTGCGTGTTGATTCTACATAGTGGTGCGCCCTCTGCCACCAATGATATAAGTACAAATCAAAGCAAAGGCAGAGGAGGATTAGTCACAGCAGATTAGGTCAAACAATGATTACACAGTATCGCATACTGGTGGAGGTGGCAAATATCACAAGAAACCAGAAATGGCTGCAGCAACATACACTACCACAAATAACTTCACCTGATCATGACTCACTGCCACTTAGGGACCCCCAATGAACCTGATTACCCTCCCACCCCTGACTACCCACCCAGGTATGGACCAAACCTGAACAACTACAACTCCTCCCACTCTCCACCCTACCTCACAGACCTGAAGTGACTCTGAACATCCACTCCCCCACCACCCACACGGACATAGCCAACATGACCGCACACTGCTGAACCCTGGCCAACCACCTCAGCTCCTCCCCATCCATTTGATCCTAACTCATCTGGCAGCTACCGCCTCCCCACTGGCCACCCAACATTCCTCACCCACCTGCACCCTAATCTCACACTCGTCTCATGTACGGTTTGACAGAAGCTGTCAAAATGGCTGTCAGTGATTCTAGACCTTTCAATGGCAGAAGTAGGCAGCTAACTTCTCTGAAGACGGCATGTGGTTTGTCTTCCTCTGACAGATCTCTGCTATGAATGGAAGTACGGCTCCACATTTCAGAGGAGGCCCGGCGAGGAGGTTCTGCTCATCTCTCCCTCAGAAATGAGAAGCTGTACTTTGATTCTGTGTGAAATTGTTACTCATCACTCATCCAGCCTAGTATTTTCACCAAAGACTAAAGATTCCAGAAAAGAGTGACAGTGCATGTATTTGAGAGCAATTATGCTCATACAGTGGAATATTGCAAGGCATCTAAACAGATGGCAGCTCAGAAACACTGTATTAAAAAATCTAAATAAATAATCTTTTTTGTCAGATGGACATACTAAGCAGCTGATGATGTAAGAACTGAATGTCACTGATGGGCATTCATTCATTATTAATCAGAATTATGAGTATAATAACTGAACGTATATTAGGTTACAAGCATAGCTAAGCAAGTAGCTTCATGTGCAATGCGACAATTGAATTGACAGGCTGTTATTTGCAATTCCAAAATCTTTGGATTATTTACATCTTAACACTGGATTCTTCCTCAAAGTCAGTTTAGGACTAGATGGCTATTGAAAAGATTGAAAAGACGTTTTTCTTCCAATTTATTTTAACAATTATTGTGTGAAGTGTGAAGGCTGCCCATGGCTGAAGCAGTATAAAATGGCTGAAAGTGGTTGACATAAACTGGCCGAGGAAGATTTTTAGCTGAAACAGCAGCTTCTGTAGTCTGCTGGGTGAAGTTAAACTATAAGATAGAGGAATTAGCTCCTTTCAGAGGGCAACTAGATTAAGGTAACACACAAAGGGTCTTGTGGAATGCATACAAAAGAGTCCTTTTGAATAAGAAGTGAAATTGCAGCTGCTGCTTGAACGGATATAGTTTAATGAAGAACATCTTTAACAGATATAAGCCTCCAAGCCAGGCTGTTCCAAAGTCTGGTACTGATCAGGGGGTAGAATGAAAGGGTCTGACCCACGTCAGTTAAGATCCCCAGGTAATCATTGTGACAGGTTATATGTAACATACGGAGTTTTAAGTATAAAGGCATTAAGGCATTTAACTGCATTCGCGTGGGTATTCAGTCTGAAGCAGATGGGAGACTCCTTGCTGTTAGCAGGACAACACTGAATAACAAGCTCAGGAGCTAATGGCTGGAATATGGTTGAATTGGATGTATTGTGAAGGCCCAAGCATAAGTAATATGGAGATCTGTTAACCATTATGTGATCATAAGATGACCTAAGGCTGTCCATGGACCACACAGTCATATGATTAACCTGATCAGATGTATTTGTAACCTATTCATAATATGATTGGTTTGTAGCAGCCAAAAGCTGACTAAAAGCAAATGTACAAAATGTGTGTGTTTCCCCTAGTTCAGTGGAGAAGTCCTTGGATTGCTAGAGGTTTTCTCCACATTGATATTAAACAGTAAACTCTTGAAAGCTAGAAATGGTGTTGAGTCATTCAATTAGACATTCCGCCCCAACAGATCAACAGTTTATTTGATGTAAGTAAGACAAGTTAAGAATAAAAGCAACATAAATGATCCGGTAGTCCGTCACAAAGTGAGCCCTTAACAAATGCTGGATAGTGCAACCAACCTGCAGTTTGTTAACTAGGCAATAATTTGAGGTTGGTTGGCTCGCCGAGCTGGTTTGTTGTTCCGCAGACATTTCGTTACCGTGCTTGGTAACATCCTCAGTGCAGCCTCTGATGAAGCGTCAGTGTGTTTTCCTGCCTGGTTTTTAAACTCTGGGGTCCGTTGCGATGGATTGCCTCATTTCCGGGTTTCCTCCATAGTGGAATGTATATGGGGTCGAGTTCAACGTGTTTATTAATAGCATGCGACGTGGAGTGCCATTCTTCCAGGAATTGTCGTGTTTGTCTCTGCCTAGCCTGTCCCAGGATCTTGGTGTTGTCCCAGTCGAAGTCATGGTTCTCCTTGTCCATGTGGATTGAGATGAGTGAGTATTGGTCGTGTCTTTTTGTGGCCAGTTGGTGTTCATGTACCCTTGTTGTTAGTTTCCTTCCTGTTTGTCCGATGTAGTGTTTCTTGCAGTCTCTGCAGGGGATCTTGTAGATGACATTGGTCCTGTCCATGGTGGGGAGTGGGTCTTTAGTTCGGGTGAGCGCTTGTCGTAGGGTTGATGTGGGCTTGTGTGCCACTTTGATGCCCAGCGGTCATAGAAGTCTTGTGGTGAGTTCTGACGTGTTCCTGATGTAGGGTAGTGTGATGAGTGTGTCGGGGCGTGTAGAATCTTTCTGATGCTGTTCCTGTAGGCATCTCCTGACCCAGTTCTTTGGGTATCCATTATCCTTGAACACTTGGAAGAGGTATTCCTCCTCCTCTTGGCGTAGTTCCATGTTGTTGCAGTGTGTTGTTGCCCTTTTAAATAGTGTTCGCACGCAGCTTCGTTTGTGTGTGCTGGGATGGTTACCATTGAAGTTCAATACCTGGTCTGTGTGTGTGGCTTTTCTGTGTACTTTCATTTGCAGTTCCCCATTTGTCTTGCACTCTACCATGACGTCCGGGAATGGGAGTTGTTTTTTCTTCTCCTCCTCTCTGGTGAATCTTATTCCGATGAGTGTGTAGTTTATGAGTTTGTGTGTCTCTTCTAATTTGGTCTGCATAATGATGACAAAGGTGTCGTCTACGTAGTGTATCCATGGTTTAAGTTGTTTGATGTCACTGCCCTATTCACATCAATAGACAGACCATTAGCAAGGGAAACAATGAGAACACTACTGGAACAAGAGCACGACCCCAGCGAAACCATCTCCAAGGACAACATGCTTAAACTACTGGACCTATGCCTGACCACCCACTTCACCTTCAACTGCCAAACATACGAGCAAATCAACGGGACACCCATGGGATCACCTATCTCCGGACTCATAGCAGAAGCTGTGATGCAAAGACTGGAAAGGACTGCCCTTCCGTATATCCAGCCTAAACTATGGATACGCTATGTAGATGACACCTTTGTCACCATTAAACGGACCAAATTAGAAGAGACACACAAACTTATAAACAACACCCTCACCGGAATAAAATTCACCAGAGAAGAGGAGAAGAACAAACTGCTCCCATTCCTGGACGTCATGGTAGAGTGCAAGACAAATGGGGACCTGCAAATGAAAGTACACCGAAAAGCCACACACACAGACCAGGTATTGAACTTCAATGGTAACCATCCCAGCACACACAAACGAAGCTGCGTGCGAACACTATTTAAAAGGGCAACAACACACTGCAACAACATGGAACCACGCCAAGAGGAGGAGGAATACCTCTTCCAAGTGTTCAAGGATGATGGATACCCAAAGAACTGGGTCAGGAGATGCCTACAGGAACAGCATCAGAAAGATTCTACATGCCCCGACACACTCATCACACTACCCTACATCAGGAACACGTCAGAACTCACCACAAGACTTCTATGAGTGGTGGGCATCAGAGTGGCACACAAGCCCACATCAACCCTACGACATAACAAGCATGGGGCTGGATGAGCACAGCAGGTCAAGCAGCATCATAGGAGCAGGAAAACTCGACGTTTCGGGCCTAAACCCTTCATCAGAAATGGGGGAGGGGAAGAGGGTTCTGAAATAAATAGGGAGAGAGGGGGAGGCGGATAGAAGATGGATAGAGGAGAGGATAGGTGGAGAGGAGGCAGACAAGTCGAAGAGG
>JAHRHZ010000264.1:10893748-10927172 GCA_024137785.1 Ginglymostoma cirratum | reverse complement strand
AGGATGGACATGTCATCTGAGGAATGGGAGGGGGAGTTGAAATGGTTCGCGACTGGGAGGTGCAGTTGTTTGTTGCGAACTGAGCGCAGGTGTTCTGCAAAGCGGTCCCCAAGCCTCCGCTTGGTTTCCCCGATGTAGAGGAAGCCACAACGGGTACAGCGGATGCAGTATACCACATTGGCAGAGGTGCAGGTGAGCCTCTGCCTGATGTGGAAAGTCTTCTTGGGGCCTGGGATTGGGGTGAGGGAGGAGGTGTGGGGACAGGTGTAGCACTTCCTGCGGTTACAAGGAAAAGTGCCGGGTGTGGTGGGGCTAGAGGGGAGTGTGGAGCGGACAAGGGAGTCGCGGAGGGAGTGGTCCCTCCGGAAGGCAGATAAGGGTGGGGAGGGAAAGATGTCTTTGGTGGTGGGGTCTGACTGCAGATGGCAGAAGTGTCGGAGGATGATGCGTTGGATCCGGAGGTTGGTGGGGTGGTATGTGAGGACGAGGGGGATTCTTTTTTGGTTATTGTTGCGGGGATGGGGCGTGAGGGATGTGTTCCGGGAAATGTGGGAGACACGGTCGAGGGCGTTCTATACCACTGTGAGGGGGAAGTTGCGGTCTTTGAAGAATGAGGACATTTGAGATGTGCGGGATTGGAATGTCTCATCCTGGGAGCAGATGCGGCGGCGGCGAAGGAATTGGGAATAGGGGATGGCATTTTTGCAGGAGGGTGGGTGGGAGGAGGTGTATTCCAGGTAGCTGTGGGAGTCAGTGGGCTTGAAATGGACATCTGTCTCTAGGTGGTTACCCGAGATGGAGACAGAGAGGTCCAGGAAGGAGAGAGAAGTGTTGGAGATGGTCCAGATGAACTTCAGGTTGGGGTGGAAGGTGTTGGTGAATTGGATGAACTGTTCGAGCTCCTCGTGGGAGCACGAGGCGGCGCCGATGCAGTCATCAATGTAACGGAGGAAGAGGTGTGGTTTAGGGCCAGTGTAGGTCTGGAAGAGGGATTGTTCCACATAACCTACAAAGAGGCAGGCATAGCTTGGGCCCATGCGGGGAACCCTACGACAAGTGCTCACCCGAACTAAAGACCCACTCCCCGCCATGGACAGGACCAATGTCATCTACAAGATCCCCTGCAGAGACTACAAGAAACACTACATCGGACAAACAGGAAGGAAACTAACAACAAGGGTACATGAACACCAACTGGCTACAAAAAGACACGACCAATACTCACTCATCTCAATCCACATGGACAAGGAGAACCATGGCCTTGACTGGGACAACACCAAGATCCTGGGACAGGCTAGGCAGAGACAAACACGACAATTCCTGGAAGAACGGCACTCCACGTCGCATGCTATTAATAAACACATTGAACTCGACCCCATACACATTCCACTACGGAGGAAACCCGGAAGTGAGGCAATCCATCGCACAGACCCCAGAGTTTAAAAACCAGGCAGGAAAACACACTGACGCTTCATCAGAGGCTGCACGGAGGATGTTACCAAGCACGGTAACGAAACGTTTGCGGAACAACAATCCAGCTTGGCGAGCCAACCAACCGAAACACCCACAACCCAAGCTACAGATATACTCTAAAACCTTATGGGCAATAATTCATTACCTATCACACATGATAAATAAATAAGGCAGATATTTGAGTAAGATCAGATTTTCATAAAAATACACAAATTGAAAAGTTGTAACAGAACTAAATTTACTTCCTGTGGTTCAGTCTTCAATGTGAAAGTGTAGTTAATGTTCACTATGATATACGTGAAGGAATTTGCCCAAGAATAAAGGCATATGGCAAACCAGATGTGGGCTGAGCATGCAATGATCAAATTTTGATTAAATGTGTAGTACTTACCAGTTCAGCCTGCAACTTGTTCAATTATGATAATTTCACATCTGGTGACTTTATTTGCTCTACTGAACAGCTTTAAAACCTGACAATATTTATTTCCTGTCTGGCTTTTTTTTTAACAAGTGGTCATTCTGATGATGCTCAGAATCTTCAAGACCAGACAAAGCAATTATGGAGCTACAAAACACAAAAAATTTCCTATCATGGCTACATGAATGACAATTATTTTCAAATAATAAACAAAAAATTAGGAATGCTTAAGATCTGAAACAAAAACAGAAACTCAGCAGATCTGGCACCATCTGTCAAGAGAAAGCAGAGTTAACCTTTTGAACCCAGTGACCCTTCTTCAGAAGTGATAGTAGTTAGGAAAAGGTGGAATGAATACTGATGGCCAGGGGTGGAGAGATAGGGGGTGAGGAAGAGTGAGTGGATTGATGAAGATAGTGTCCAGAGAGAGAAGAAGAAAGTCAGGCAGACAAGGAATGGTCAATAATCAGCCATGGAGGAAGAAGAGCTGATAATGGGGACCACAGTTAGGTGAAAATGGGATGGTTGTGCTGAAAGCGGGACATGCTATGACAGGGCCCTGGGTGCAGTATAAGTAAAGGACATGAAAGAAGGTGTTCAAGCTCTAAAATGATTGAATTCAATGGTGAGTTCTAAAGGCTGCAGTATCCCCAAGCAGAAAATGAGATGTTATTTCTCCAGCTTGCATTAATCTTTGCTGGAAAACTGGCAAGCACGAGACAGAATGTTGGCCAAGGAACACTGTGGCCATGTTGAAGCGGCAGGCAACCCAAAACTCAGGGTCAGTTTTATGGACTGAATGTAGGTGTTCCACAAAGTAGTCTCCCAGTCTGCATTTCTTCTCCCCAGTGTAGAGGAGATTATATTGTGAGCAATGAATACAGTAGACTACATTGAACGAAGTACAAGGAAATAGCTGCTCCTCCCGGAAGGTGCCTCAGATATTGAGGAGGGAGGGAGTAAACAGGCAAGCATTGCACTTTCTGCAGTTACATAGGGTGATGCTGTGGGGATTTGTGGAGCAGAGTGTCCAGCACAGAATGGTCCTCACAAAATAGCGACAAGGGAGGACAGGAGAATGTGTGTCTGTTTATGGCATCCCGTTGGAGGTGATGGAAATGGCAGCTTATGATCTTTGGATGTGGCTGCCAACGGTGGGGTGGGAAGTGAGGACCAGAGGGACCGTATTGATGATGTGGAAGGGAAGAAAAGGGGTGAGGGCAAAAGTGCAGGAAATGGGTTGGATTAGCTAAGGACCCTGTCAACCACAGTGGCAGGGAATCCTCAGTTGAGGAAGAATATGGACATTTCTGAGGCCTCCTTGTGGGAAGTGGCATCTTCAGAACAGGTGCTTTGGAGGTTGTCAAAATAAGAGAACACTTTATTTATGTTTGACAGCAATGGCTTAGAATTCTGTGTTAAGAATAAATGTGAGGCTTTTAATTGTAGGTTTGGCCCTGAAAGCTCCTGAATTTTCAAGGTGTCTACTAAAATTCCACACAAATACAGCTCTCCACACTGCGGTAAAGTCCCACCCTCCACAATTGTTACTTTTAAATAGGTACAGAGTGCAAAAGGGAGTGAAACAACTCAGGTGTGCACTTACATCCTGAATCAGAAAGTTATGGGGATTGAACTACAATTCTGACAGACCTGTTATTTGATGACAAGTATTGAATCCCGTGTTAACAGCCAGCTGAGTGCTCATGATCAATGAGTGGGGACCTTCTGATTTCTCCACAATCATTGGTTGCCGGTTCTCCTAATTGGATACAGTGAATTTAGCTAATGATCCATGAAGAGGTCTTAAGGTGCAGTGGTTATGTCCCTATCTCTGGGAAAGAAGAATTTCAGATATGTCAGAACAAGGCAGCTGTTTTGTCTTTCCCAGAAGAGACTTGTAACGGAGTAACCCATACCATAATCTTCTGGCTTTAAACAGCAAAAGAAATAAGTTGCCTCATGACCTGCTAGACATGGAAGAGAAGAGGAAATATCAGCGTGAGATGATGAGTCCGATCTTAGAGCCGAATCTCTGACCACACATATAGCAAGGGCTTCCAGGAGGTGGAATTGCCCTTCTCTTCAAAATTGCTGTAGTTCCTCTTCCTGATGGGTGTTCTCAAAGGATTTTGTTCCATCTTACAGAAGGATCCTCCAGTCAAAGTTTCTTCTGAGCAAACGTCTCCCAATCGTTGACCTCTTGGCTGTGTTTCTTGAGATGAGCCTTCAGAGAGTCTTTGAAGCGTTTCCTTGGTCCTCATCTCATTCAAGGGCCTTCCTTGAGCTGGGAAAAGAAGGTTTGCTTTGGCAGTCTGCGACTGTATCTCAATGTCAGAGGAAAGAAAGATGCAGAGCTTTCTGGATCATGGCATCTCAGGAGACCATTGTAGTTGCAATTGGCCTTCAAACTTCAGTTTGATTTTTGCCCTTGACATTACTGAATGTGTAGCTGTAAATGACATGATGGGCACAATTAGCCAAATTGTGGCTCGCTGCCTTAGAGTCGGCCTGGCCTTCGGGGGAGCCCAAAGTCAACAGCTTCTAGAATTCTTGCATTGCCAAACTTTGAAATACATAATAAAATTATTTGTTTCCATTGTTAAATGCTATATTGTAAATGAGAGTTGTTTTTACAGTAGTGATTGGATATACGACTCTGTCCTGTATATATAAGTCGAGGGTAACATTAAACAATGCGTAAATATTGGGATACATTCCGACTGGGGCAACTGTTTGTGCACATTTGAAGCCAAAGAAAACAAGGCTTGGAATTTCTGTTGTAATGGCATTGTATCTCAGTGGTTAGCACTGCTGCCTCATAGCACCAAGGACCCAGGTCCCATTCCAGCCTTGGGCAACTGTCTGTGTGGAGTTTGCACATTCTCCATGTGACCATGTAGGTTTCCTCAGGGTGCTCTGGTTTCCTCCCACAGTCCAAAGATGTGTGGATTAGGTGGATTGGCCATGCTAAATAGCCCATAGTGTCCTGGGATGTGTAGGTTAGGTGGACTAGCCATGGGAAATGCAGGGTTACAGGAATAGGGTAAGGGGGAAGAGTCTGGGTGGGATGCTGCTTGGAGAGTTGGTGTGGACTTGTGGAGCTGGATGCCCTGTTTCTACACTGGTGGGATTCTATGATTGAAGTCATATACATGCCTAGAATACTCTTAAAGTCGAGGGAAAACTACCTTCAGCAGCTTTCACTTAAGGGAAAGAAAAACACCTGCTCATGAACTGCTTTGATTGAAAAGACATCTGGTATGGTTTAGAAAAAGAAATAAAAATATTTTCGCATTCAATAATTTACACTTATCAGGGATTCTTTTCATTTAGCTGACTTTCTTTTTAATGCTCAACTGAATTCCATAAGCTCTATAACCACTTATCTCAGTAGGGGGCGAAGTTCACACTTTACTGGACAGTTTTAAAAGGTCATTAAAGGATTAGCTATTTTTTCCAGTTTATGAAATCAATGGTCATTTTATGTTTGCAGCAACACAAGCTTTTTTTTTTCCAGAATGAAGGATGTTTGAGTGAAAGAAACTACCAGATTGTTATAAGGTTTTTCCATTGCCATTACAAAACATGGCTCCTGAGGCTTACCCAAAGTGGGAACTGGATGAGTTGCCCCGGTGATATTTGGGGAGAGTGGAGGGAGTATATGAGTCGGGTGGAGGTTCAAGTGCTGCTCATTGATCATTAAAACTGGTTTGATTTCAGAAAGTGAAGATGCATATATTCACCTGCCAGTTTTGATATCCATCCACCTCCACTACCTTAGAAAGTGACAGGCTTAACTCCCTGAACAAAAATGTGCTAGATGTGGGGTCTTTCTAAAGGAGATGGCCCTGCCAGGTTGCATAGTTTCCTTCCAGCCTTCTCCACAAAACTTTGGCTCAAATAGAAAGTTGAAAATGATTGGAGAAAGAGAGAGGAAATATTAAGGACAAGTATGTCAGTATTTTAAAGTTGAAATATTTTTAAAATCTCAAAGAACAGTTTACTGCCTGACAAAATGAAACTCCACTGAGTGAATTCCACAAAAATAACTCTCACTACAAGCTATTTGAGCCATAAATTTCGTGGTGGATTCAAATGGGAATTAACGTGCAAATGTAACAACAACAAGAAACTCTCAGGGAAATTGTTTGTTTGAATTCAATGGAACTGAGCTAACTAACTCTGGCATTCTCAAGTTCTGAAATGTTAGCATATTAATGACAATGGTTATATTTATTTGGTATGAGACTTGATATATGTTTTGTCTAATTTAGAGTATCAAGTATCAAGTATCTAAGTATAAGCACAATCACTACATAATTTCTCCCAGTTCATCAATGTAATGCCCTTGATCCTTTGCCAGCTGACCTCTCCACAAGAGGTCATCTATCGAATGGTCCCAACCCTCTGTGGGAATACTTTTACACCTGAAATGCAAAGCTATGCTTTCTTATTACAAAGCCACACTTATGAAAATCAATTTAACCCAATGCTTGCTATAACTGTTGCTGAGATTTGAGTTATCCCATTGAAAAAGAGGTCAAATCCCCATCAACTTGCCTATGCAATTTCAGTGCCTCATGATCCGTGGATCCATTTGTTTTCCCATAGTCGGATACGTAACAGCTCTTAAACATTTTGATACCTAACCAAGACAAATGTGATTTCTTTGGTACCCAGCTATCTTGTCCAAAATTCAAGACACTATTGCTCCTTTTCGCCTTTCAACTGGGTTTCCCGAATTATGCCACAGTTATGAAGGTAAGCATCCACCAACCTTGGGCAATTTGAAATTCATGGGGTATCCCTTCCTTGTGATGAGTTACTAGATGGCTTACAAATTAAGCACATCCCCTATGCCATTAACCAAGCTGTGATTTTGGCAGCAACTCTTAACCAATACATTTTGTGCAAGAGAATGGAATATATGCTGGGGAGAGAAATTTGAATACAATTGGTGAAAGTAGAAAGTGTTCAAATAAAAATGTAAAAGAATATATTTATACTTTTAACATAAGAAAACTGACTAACAATATGACCACCTAGAAATAGATTGCGAATATACAAATAAATTGTGAAGGTTTAAAGGGATTGATATTAACAGTGCACAATAATTTAAAAGGGTAGTTCTGAAAATTGGATATGGCCCGTTTGCAGGTCCAGTGATGCACAAACACTTGCATGTGATCAGTTTGGCATGCGACCTATTGCTAAATGTGTTGCATGCTCAGCAGGGAATTCAGAACATATGAGGCTAGCATGCTAGAATGTGTTTCTTAATGCCAGCTTTGCAGCGCTTAAGTTGATGGTGAATTCTGGCTGCAGCATGTGTTCAGAATGCTTCTGAAAGCATTTCTTATAAGGAGAAAGAGGAAATATGGAAGAGCAACACACACAGGGGCTCCCAAGTTCTCCAATGCAGCATCTCAGATTGTAATAATGGAGCTGGGAAGCAGAGACCATCCAGGCAATTTTGAAGGGAATTTCACAGAAAGCCATGAAAGTAAATGAGTCCCAAAAACAAGAGAATAGCTCTGGAAAAAATTCATAGACCTCACACAAATGGTCAAGGTCAGTGAATGAATCTTCAGCACCATAGCCTGCCTGATGTTCATTTGCTGCTTGATGCATCACATCCCATTATGTCATCATCAGAAAACCTTTAGCTGTTGCTATTCATGCTTAACATTTATATGCTCTATGTCATTCATACGCTTTTAACACTACTCATAGCCTCAGAGTCATACCTCAGCTGCCAATAGTTATAGCTTTTCACCTCTGAGGGACATTTTACCCAAAAGCATTGCATACACTGAGTGGCATTCTTTCTTGTAGGAAAATCCATATGCACATAATTGGAGGAGTAGTAGAATACTATCAGAAGGCAGGTATGGCTGCATTTCCTATGCACCTTGGAGCAGTCTGAACTCCAACTTATTGCATAGGAGTCAGTGAAGCCATTGCTATGAGCAGCATTGAAATCTTTGGGAATGATGATGCTGTACTCCTGCCTTAAGCATTGCTAAACTCTAAGGAGATCTGTAAGTACAGCCTTCACAACAGAGAACAAGATTTTGGGCTTGAAAATTTATTGAATGCCTTGCAAAAGTTCCCCAAAGTGTGAGCTCCTCAAACACAATTCATTGTATTGGCACCACCTGTGCACCAACGAAAAAAAGTCAGAAGCACCACTCTTGACCGGACCTGAAACATTAACTCTGACTTTTTCTTCACATATGCTCCCGGACCTGCCTAGCTTTTCCAGCAATGTTGATTTTGTTCTTGATTTACAGCATCCGCAGTTCTTTCTGTTTTTATTCTTGAAAGTCTGATGCAGATGCCTTTGAAAATCTAATGGAAAAATGGTGAGGGAGATGTGAAAGGTGGTGGTCCTTTTGCAGCTAACTGCACGTTCACTTGTGCATATTCAAGGGATGATGTTCATGCTGATTATTGCTAGAATCTGCACACTCTGCATGTTTCTACAGTACACATGGAATACCCTCACTAAATCTCCTTTCCTGAGATAACGATCTGCCTGAGCCACTTTGTAAGTTGGTAGACAGTGACTTGCTGCTTTTGGTTTTAGCACCAGGCTCCTTTAACTCTGGAATCTAATTTATTTATTTTTAGGAGAGCTGTTTTGGCCATAGTAATGCTTAGTGTTTCTTGGATGAAAGACAGACAGTTTTCCTTTACAGATTTTATATCGATTATTTCGAAACATCGAAAGTCTCTGTCACTTGCAAGCGATGAAACTGCATCTCACCCACTGACCTTTCCACTGCAGCTGCTACCTCAGTAGGATCTTGTCAAACCACAGACAAAGCATTAGCTGCTTCAGAGGATACTTCAAAATCAATCAAATAACTGTAAGTAATGTTTGCTATTGATCTTATGCTGTTAGGCTGCTTCTCCGCTTTCATTATTTGCCATTAATCAAACAGGAAATTACACTGAATGCTTTGATCTCCATCACATTTTTGATTTTGCCCTCAATTTCCATGGCCCAAAACAACCTTGTTATCACTGAACTGCTGCACTTTGACAGCCTGTTCCAAAAATTGCCTCGTCAAAATCATAAAATTTACCCGTTTCTCTACGATCTCATGTGTCATCATTTACTTATGAATCACTGAATAATGCTGATTGAGCATTCTAGATCTGGAATGTGTCGTAAGTTTATCAGCAAACTTGAGAAGCACTTTAGCAAGGATAAGATGTTATGCTGCCATTTACCTGATAAATTAAGGCTCCAGTTGATAAGGAACCAGACCAGAGTCTTGCAAGGACAGTTAAAATTATAGAGTAATGTTTCGTATGAGACTCATAACCACATTTTTATGCCGGTAAAGTAACTAGGTCAACTCTCTCACCATCTTTGAATAGCTGAAGTACTTTCTGGACGTATTCTTCATAAGATTAAAAACAAAGAAGTTTGTTAAAACAAATTTAAATGGCAACAACATATCATTAATACTAAAATCTTTGTTTACTTGCATTTCTTTCATGGGATATTTATGCTTAATCCATCATTTTCAAAAGGGAAGAAGCCCCAAACTAGCTAATTACATGGTAGTTAGTTCAACATCTGTGCAGGAAAAAACTGGAAACTTTAATTAAAGATAAATTTATTACAGCTCAAGATGAAAAGAGAAAGTAAAGAGAAACAATAACAATATTTTTAATGGAAAATCATGCACAACAAACTCAAGCGAGTTATTTGCTGGAAGAGGTTGTGGTTTTTTATGGATTTTCAGAAATCATTTGGCAAAGTATAACATAGAAATCTATTCAAAATAATTAAAGGGCAAGTAAGGGATGGGAAACAAAAGAACTGATGAAAGAAGGAAAAAGCAAAGTACTAGTTGAAGGCAGTTTCTCAAAGTGGTGGGAAATGGATAGCTGTTCTTTACTGAGGTTAATATCTGCATGCAACATCTGTGTAGGGCTGGTCCCATTGCTGATATTTTTCAAATATCTATTGAATGTATGAATGAGGGGCCTAACACCTTTTGATGAATGTCTTTCATAAATGTGTTACTTTCTAATTCCATCCAAGAATTCATTTACACATTGACAAGATTACTTTCTGTCATCAAACCCAGTATGCCAATAGCCCAGAATTTGATTAATCACCCATTTTACAGCCATTCTCTGAGTGTAAGATTTCACGGGGCTCCTTCCATTAAATTTTGGTTCAGCGATTGTTCAACTTTCCCTTAAAACCTCACACTGTGGAATTCTCAATTGAAGTGTGAACCTCACAGCATTGTGCTCAGTGATTTAAAAATCAGGCACATCCCTGCTTCCAAATACTGCCTACACTTCCTGTGCTAGATTGGACAGACGTAAAGTGTCCTTCCTCTCAGCCTACCATCAGGCTAACTGCTTTTACAATGAAGATTACTGTAGATTTCTTCATCTAGAAAAATCTTTCAATGTATTTTCCCCTCAAGAATCTGGTCTCTAAACTATTTACAGGCAGTACCTGCATTCCATACAGTGAAGTATCCACAGAGGTACAGGGTTAGGGAATAAGGAGAGCTGGAGGATGTGGAGGTGGCATGCAGGAAATTGCAATTAAGGCCACAATTAGAACAATATTGAAATGAATGGTGAAGCAAGATTCAGGAGCTAAATGGTATTTTAATATGATTTCTTATGTCTTTCAGCTTATTTTTAGTGCTTCAGCTCAGTATTCAACAATATTGCACATAGACAGTCATAAAAAAAGGTGTCAAAAATATGACAGAAGAAGAACGGCGAGAACGCAGACAAACAAAAACTGAGTAGATCTAGAAAAATAAGGTTCTTGGGAATGACTAAATGGAAGTAAACATTTGATTTTTTTTCACTTATTTATTTATGGAATATGGATGGCTAGGCCAGCACTTAGTGCCCATTCATAACTGCCCTTGAGAAGGTAGTTGTGAGCTGACTTTGTGAACCACTGCAGTCCTGGGGGGTTAGGGACACCAGAGTACCGTTAGGAAGTGAACTCCAGGATTTTGATTCAGCAACAGTGAAGAGGTGGCAACATATATGGCAACATGTGGATATTTTGTGGCTTGGAGGAGAATTTGTAGATGATGGTGCTCCCAAGCATCTGCGATCATCCCACCATAATTCCACTTTATAGATGTTGCATCAGTTTTGGGCGGTTAAAGGTGGAGTTATTGTAAGAATTCTTAAACTCTGACCCGCTCTTGTAGCTGCAACATTTATACAGCTGGTCCAGTGTTAATAGTCAACACTAACTCACAGGATGTGGATAGTGGGAGATTCAAAAATGGAAATAAGATTGGATGTTAAGAGGTGATGGTTAAATTCTCTCTTGTTGGAGATGATCATTGCCTACCACTTGTTTGGCATCAATGTTACTTGCTAGTCAACAGCCCAAGCCAGGACATTGTCCAAATCTTGGACATAAATAGTTTCAGTGACTCAGAAGCTGTGAATGGTGCTGAACATTGTGCAATCATCAGTGAACATCTCCACTCCTGTCCTTATGAAGAGAAGGTCATTGATGTAGCAGCTAAAGATGGTTAAGCCTAGATCATGGCCCTAAAGAACACCTGCAGTGTTGTGCTGTAACTGATGATTGACCTCCAACTAACACAGTCATCTTCCTGTGTGCTTGGTTTCACTCCAGCAAGTAAAACATTCTTTCCTTGAATCCCAGTGACTTCAGTTTTGCTCTGGCTTCTTGATGCCACACTTAGTCAAATGTTGCTATGAAATCAAAGGAATGTCACTCTCACCTCATCATGGAGATCAGTTGTTTTGTCCACATTTGGACTGAGGCTGAAATGAGGTCAGAACTGTGTCACCTTGGTGGAACTCAGGCTTAGAGGTTGATGGCACAACCTTGTGGCAGGGAAAGGATGATGGTAGGTGTGTATGTCAAATCAGCAATCTTTATTTCTTTATGCAAAAGAACACCTGATTTAAATCTGTAAAAATTGCATTATTCCTTTTGGAAGATATTCAGATTTGGAAAATTCATTAGAATGAAATTTTGTTCCATGGTCATGTTGAACAGAAAAATCACAAGCAGAGAGTGGGATAGTTTCTGTAAACTCCATGAATTTAAAGAAATTTTAACAGTGATTTTGTTTTTGTATTTTAAAGGCAACTTGTAATGAAAAACCAAATTTAGCCTACTGGAAACAATACCTACAGGAAATAGGATTTTGAATATGGGAAATTGTTTTCATTCTAGCTTTTCAAAGAGAATACTATAGGCGCAAGTCAACATTGTCTTGAACAATATTTCATCTTCCATGTAGATTAATTGCAGCAAGACATAGCTGAAGTAATTTATGTAAATTCAATGCAGTCTCCATTATGTCAGCATACCACTGACACCACCAAGTGCCATGTGAATTATAGATGAATTCCATGTTCATTTATCTCAACACACAATTTCATTTATTTCTTAATTTAATGACTGTGGTGGCACATCCTACAATATTTGCCCTAACAAGTTCATTCTCGCTGAGAGATTTGTTTTTAAACTTATTGTTGCCACAATATAAGATGCACACTCTTTGTCACTGCAAAATATGCAAATAGAACCATAACATGTAGCAAATGAGCAATTTAAAACTCCATCCACAATGCCTTTAATCTGCATCCAATTACTCAGCTTTCCTTACGTAAATAACTCATCAGTGACTATTTTATCCTGTGAACGAATGTCAAAAAATGAGGGGCTTCCAGTATCATTAAAATCAGGATGATAATCTCTTTAAAAGAGTTCAATAGCATACACAAATTTTGAAATAAATCTTGCCTACAGGACTTGGCAGTGACCAAGAATAGTCACACTCCACTGTTTTTGATCAGGAAACAGAGTGTGAAAATTAGGTGCATTCATCTTAAGAAACAAAATAAAGACTTTGAGTTTGATTATCTGTATTACCCCTATCTGAGGACAGCACTTATTGCACATATCCTGAAGCATGTCAGCAGTAACTGCTGCAGCTTTTTACCTGCTTTTACATTTCTGGTGATGACAAGCTGAGTAGCTATAGGCTAAACCACCAACTGCTCTCCATATGAATTTAGATGAAACTGAAGAGCAATGACCAGGATGTGCAGGTCATTATTAGTAACTATACCAAAGGTAAGGCCATGAAAAGACAAACAGATCATTTTGTGTCCAGAGGCAGGAGATATGAAAACCATGTTCTGATGTTACCTGTTTCAATAACTCAGACTCTATGCAGGATTAATATGCATGGAGCTTTTGGCACCAATCATAATAACTATGATGAACCATTGTCATGAGAGAGGCTAGGGAAATTTTGACTTCCAGATTATGAAATACTCAAGCAAGAAAGTGCTCCAAAAGATTAAATCAATAATTTGAGCACACAGTTTTTAAGATAAGCTCGACAAAATGGTAAATGAAACAAAAACAGAAATTGCTGGCAAAATGAGTAGGGCTGGTAGTATCTGTGGAGAGAAAGCAGAGTCAACGTTTTGAGCCCAGTGACTCTTCATCAGAATGAATTAAATTATTTTTATATCCAGAGTGACAGAATTTTGATGATCTTTGGCAAATTATAGTTAAAGCAAAACCTTTGGATTATTTTAAAAAAGAGAATACTACTTTGGAAAGAGCAACGTTGTTAGAATTGAGCAGGAGAGTTAAATTCAAGTTTGAGATTTACCTGCAGTAAAAAATAGGTAGTCCCAAGTGACAATTGGTTTGCATTCTTAATGTTTTGTTTTACAGGGCTGACAATGTTACCTCTTGTCAGAACTAAAATGAACTTTGTCATGCACAGACTATTTGCTAATAACTGTTGAACCAAAGAACAATCTTATCGCCAATCTTTCTTTGACTTGGCTGCTTTATTTATGAAGTCAGAGGATGACTGCTGTGGGATTTGAAAAACATCATGCTGGAGGAGAAGTGAAGCAAAAACATGGGCTAAGGCTTCTGTTTGGAGCTCAATAAAGAATAACTTACTCCACAATGGTAAAGAGTGTACCACTGAACATAGTGATATTCATGGAGTATGAAACACTTCAATTTCCCAACTGCAACTTCCTGAACATAGGTGAATCCAAAATAAACTTAAAAAAAACAAAAATCTTTTAAAACAGCTTTTTATTAAAGCCGACAAAATTGCCATCTTGAAATGTGTACATCTTCTTTAAAGATAAACGCATATTGCATCTCCTTGAACATGATAAGCCAATATAAAAGAAAAAAAAGGTTTATTTCTGGGGCTTAAAAGAAAAGAAATAGAATGAGGTAGCTGTATTTCAGGAGTCGCAGGGAGAAACGCTTCTGAAGGATCTCAATGTTCTGAATGCAGACATTGTCACGGTTGGGGCCAAATTGGGAAGGCCTGAATGTGGACTGTACCCAATGGGAATGATCTGGTTCCGTAGGCAGGTACTAAGAAAGGTGATGTGACATAGAATGATATTGGTGAGGGCCATGGTCAATTCGAGGTGACCTCAGCTATTCAGATGTGCAACCTGATGACTGAATTAGTAGCTGGGAAATTACACTGAAAAACAAAATTTCTCCCGGAACAAGCCCTTTAGCAGGCGCTTGGCTGTCAGTAATCTGATTGCAATGGAAAGGAAACAGACTGAAGAAAAGCCGTGCATTTAAAATATTGTAGGTACTAATCTATTCATTAATATGTGCCCAGAGACATTAGAAATTTATATATGCTCCAAAAATATTTCCATAAATGACTTAACATTGGTCAGAATTTAGTCTCCAGGTTAATGAAAATGACTAATAGATCAATCCAAGTAAGTGAATGCTCATTCTTTGTTTGAAACTAAAGCAACGAACATGATTCTTGATCTATTCATTTATCTTTATTACAATCAAAACTCCATTGCAATACATCTTTGGATGATCTGGGGTCATGAAATGTGCTGTGCAAATGAAATTTCCTTACATTCTGCTCTTCACCTTTCTTCTGAATGAGATTCATGAGCCAAAATGGATACTCCAAAAGTAAATTGTTGTGGTTATGTTCAACAACAGTTCCTACCAAACTTATTTCTGTGCATATAACAGTGTTTAAAGTTATAATCAATAATAATCCATAGCAAGGTGAGAAGTCAGCAACCACTGCAGCACTTTGACTTTTTGTTCCCTTAATCCCTGAATCTTATAAATTTTTCTGCTTGTGCCGAAGAGATCTTCCCTCGGCAAAGTGATCAATATTTTCACACTGACTAATTCCTCAGAAAAATTTCAAGTAAATTAACAACCTCAAGATTGCTCTGTAGCTCCGAAAAGATTATCGTCCTGGCATTGATGTGATGACAGCTTCAAAGAGTGGAGAACTATGTCGGTAAAATCCAGAAGTCAAATTAGCAGGGTAGAATCTGTGATCGTGCCTGAATAAAACGGGTTGGTAGGGCATTGGTGATGGGTCAGAAAGCCTGGGGCGCTAGATTCATGTGTAGGCTAGACCAGGTAAGGATGGCAGATTTCTTTTCTGGAAGGATGTTAGTAAACCTGATGGGTATTTTATAACAATTAACAGTGGTTAGATAATCACTATTAGGATAGCTTTCTATTCCAATTTTGTTTTTACTTAATTCAGATTTCACTATCAGTCATAGTGCGATTCAAATCTTTCTCCCCAGAACATTAGGCTAGAGTTCTGGATATTGGTCTCGTGATGTTTGCCACCATGCCATCACCACCCAAAAAATATTGTAAATGACAAAATCTTATGAGAGTGATTTTAATATCTAAGCTTTTATTGATACAATAAAACAAAATCTTTTAAAATGCCAAAGCTAGGTGGTTTTCCTTTGAAGTTAAGTGATATTCTTGCATACATTGGAAAAATGTCCATAAAAATGCACCTATTTTCAGAAGCTGGTATATATAACTACGGACAGAGGTTTTTACATGAAAATTAATTCTACAGGAGGTAGAGATTTCCTGCTGATTTCAATACTATCTGACTCATCTTGAATCAACATTATGCATTTAGCTCTAGGGCCACACAGCAGTCAGTGTGTCTACACAGGATATACTCCAAAGTGAAATATTTCACACGTAGGACCTGTCAATTCTGCATTATACTAACTGACATAACACCAGGTCAGTAGCTTAAGTTGTCAGTAATGGTTCAAGTGAGATGTCGGGTTAGATTGATAAAAATGCATAACAAACTGGGACTGAAGTGTTCTTTTGATTCAATGATTTAACAGTATTTCAGTTAGCTCAGATGGTCGCATTCATTACCAGAACAGACTGGATGAGATTTAACTGTATGTAGTGTACTGACTCAGTTTACATCAAATTTAAAATCTATTTTGACATTAAAAATGTGCCATAGACTTTGCTGGATGAAATTTTAATTGGAATATTCAGGCTTTCTGATTAATAGTAGCTCCAGCAATAGCTCAGAATATCATTCCTTGACCCTTTCTTTGGGAGTGTCGTCCTTCACGACTTTAACAAATTGTCACAAAATGTTGCTCACAACTGATTTATTGAGGGAAGCAAATTATAATTTAGCAAATGTGTGGCACAAAATGGCTATCCTTTTCTCAACTTTCTAAATATGCTGTTGTAAAGCAAAAGCAGAAAATTCTAAGCATACAGCAGGCCTATCCACATCTGAAGAGAAATGTGTATTAATTCGTACACTTCTCCTGAAAATATCCACTCAAACATCAATGTCCATTTTCTCTTACAGATGCTTCAATATGTTTGATCTTTGCTGCCAATTCTATTATTTATCATTTTCCTTTGTCCTCAACAGCAGTCAGTTGAAGTGGATGCTTAAAATAAAATTGCCTTAAGATTATTAATATTATTCATTGACAAAATGCTAGTGTCAAGCTGCCAGTTGGAGTTGATTGAAATAATGGACAATCATAAATACTTGCTTTAAATTCATTGTCTCTCTTTATCATATGACATGATGACTTCTTTTTTGCATGGAAAGCCTTTCAGTCACTCACAAAAACAACCTGTTACCTTTTTAGTTGAAAAATGTCTCTTTTAAATCTACATTTCCTGTTTATTATGTAAAATGTTTATGTCAAGCAACCATGTCATTAGCCTCTGGTTAAAAACAAACTATGCATCTACAGTATTTTGCCTTTATTTGAACTCTTGGATTTTCTATGAGCTGTAGTCCAGATGATAATTTGATCGATTTATCTACATTGCTACATTTGTCCCAAATAAATATGAATAATTATTGCTAAACACAGCTAATACTGTGTCCAATAAACATGAAGGCTGTTTGGTATCCAGTATCAGCTATTTAGACTGTTATGAACAAATTGAGGAATTTTAAGGCTGAAATAGAAACCAGAACACTCAGCAATTTTTTATTTTCTTCTTTTACGGAATGTGGGTATCACTGGCTCAACAAGCAATTATTTCTCATCTCTAATTGCGCTTGAGAAAGTGGTGGTGAGCCACTTCATTGCATAGCTGCAGTCCATGTGGTAAAGATACACCCAGAGTGATGTTACAGAAGGTGTTCCAGAATTTTGGCTCACTGACAGTGGAAGAATGGCAATGGCAAATGTGTGGTCCATGATTTGGTGAAGAATTTAAACACAATGGAGTTCCCAATCATTTGCTGCCTTTGCCCTTCCAGCTTTTTAGATGTGAAGAGTTTGTAAGAGGACTGTTTTATCCTAGATGGCGGTTAAGCTTGAGCATTGTTGGAGCTGCACTTGTCTGGGTAAGCAGACAATGTTCTACCTCACTCCTAATTTGTGCCTTACAGCCAGTGGACAGTCTTTGTGGTGTCAGGAAGTGAGTTACCTGCTACAGAATTCCAAGCCTCTGAGCTACTCATATAGCAATAATGTTTTTATGGCTGGTCCAGTTCAGATACAGAGGATCAGAGGGAGCTGGTTCATGTTCACGGATTCTGGAAGCCAACAGGATAGGTCAATAAGGTGGTTAAGAAAGCATCTGGGATACTTGGCTTTATCAATTGAGGCGCAGAATACAAGTGCAAGGAAGTTACGGTGGAGCCAGATACAACTTTAATGAGGCCCTGGCTGTAGTAATCTGTGCAGTTCTGTTCGCCACACTATAGGAAGGATGTGATTATACTAGATCGGATGCAAAAGAGATTCAAAAGGATGTTGCATGGGCTGGAGTAATTCAGCTCTGCAGAGAGACTAGATTGGCTGGGGTTGTTTTCCTTCAAGCAGAGAATGCTGAGGGGAGATCTGATTAAGGTGTACCAAGTTATAAAGATGGTTGATAGGGAGAAATGTTTTGCAGTAGTAGAGGGATAAAATAAGCAAGGGGCACAATTTTAAAGTATGGAACAGGAGGTTGAGGGGATTTGAGGAAAAAAAAAATCACCTAGAGAGCTCCGTGTGGGTGTCTGGAGCAAGTGCTTAAGAGGGTGGTAGAGGTAGGGGCTCTCAAGACAGCTAACAACTATTTTGATGAACACTTGATATGCCATAGCTACAACCAAGATGATGATTGATGACCAGCGCAGGCAGAATGGAATTCAGGTTTCTTCCCATGCTGTAAAAATTCGATAACTCTATGAGCCAGTACAGCTTCCGTGGCTTGATAAATACAGAGAACACTGGTAACATACCTAAAGGGAATATGCAAAACCAACTGCCTCAGAATTAGAGATAACAAGGCGTGGGGCTGGATGAACACAGCAGGCCAAGCAGCATCATAGGAGCAGGAAAACTTGACGTTTCGGGCCTAGACCCTTCATCAGAAATGGGGGAGGGGAAGAGGGTTCTGAAATAAATAGGGAGAGAAGCCCCACCCCCATCTCCTATCTACTAACATCATCCCGCCCCCTTGACCTGTCCGTCCTCCCTGGACTGACCTATCTCCTCCCTACCCCCCCTACTCACCTTTACTGGCTCCATCCCCGCCTCTTCGACTTGTCTGCCTCCTCTCCACCTATCCTCTCCTCTATCCATCCTCTATCCGCCTCCCCCTCTCTCCCTATTTATTTCAGAACCCTCTTCCCCTCCCCCATTTCTGATGAAGGGTCTAGGCCCGAAACGTCAAGTTTTCCTGCTCCTATGATGCTGCTTGGCCTGCTCCAGCCCCACGCCTTGTTATCTCGGATTCTCCAGCATCTGCAGTACCTTTTATCTCTGCCTCAAAATTAGCATGTTTAAGCAAGAGGCACTGAAACTTAGTGAAATGTCAAGAAATCTGCATCTCTTATTCCACTTGCAACCACATTACAACTGCACAAATTGGAGATGAAAGGTTACCCATGAAAAGACAACAGTGTTCGACTTGGAATACACAAGCAAACTATATTTCAATTTAGCTCTGATGAAGAGTCATCTAGACTCGAAACATTAGCTTGCTTTCTCTCCATGGATGCTGCCTGACCTGCTGTGATCTCCAGCATTTTTTGCTTTCAGTTCAACAATATTTCAGTTGCTTGTTTTGAGCAACAAAGCACAGAGTGATAAGAGAAAGGATACAGAACATTTCTCTCACCTGCAGTGTTAATCACATTCTCAGAAGCTAGCATCAATGTAAAAGGGACTTTGAAAAAAACACGACTGACTGAAAATCAAGAACTTGTGCAAGTTTCTCCACTCTTGAGTAAATAGGAAAACAGATAATTGGTTGTGTTTTACCCTCACACTCAACAATTTTGAACTGTAATTACCTTTACTTCCTTGTTTGTACCAGACACATCCCTCCTCCTGAGATAGGAAGAACTACAGATGCTGGTGTTAGAGATAACACAGTGTGGAGTTCCTCCAACTCCACACTGTAACATGCCCCCTCCTTCTTCTTTATGACCCACTTATCTGTGAATTTGAGTGTATGTTTGACATCATGAGCAATTACTTTTTTGAATGAGAAAAACACCGTCAAACTAAAGAAAATCTTTGGAATTGACACTACTTCATTTTTTGAGCTGGTTAACTAGGTTAAATTGTAGTGTGATAGGTATGTGCCTACTATTCTTAAACTATACACACACATTTGTTGCAATAAAAGGAGAAGTGGTTTAAAAAGAGGGTAGCCGTATGTTGTTAATTGAATTTTTCCGGCTTTTTGTGGACATTATTTATCTAAGTGAGTTGCTTAATGCTATTTACATGCCACCTTTGCAGTGATGCTGGACAGTTTGAATGGGGCTGGAGCAAGTGTCTTCAGAATTATTGCTGTAATGTTATAAGGGCCCACTGTCTTTGCAGCAACCTGCGCCTTCACCCATTTCTAGATATCACATGTTGTGAATTGTATTTGTGAAGACTGGACATTCGGGACTTCAGGAAGAGGTAGAGATAGATCATCCACTCAAACCCTTCTGGCTGAAGATGATAGCAAAACACTTCAGCCTTGTCTTTTGCACTGATGGGCTGGTCTCCTCTATCATTGATAATGGGTGATAGTTGTGGAGCCTCTTCCTCCTGCTAGTCATTTACAGCTTCAAATTGATCTTTTGGTTAGGCATCCCTTAGCACAGTATATTGCATGTTGATGATGTTATTTTGTATACAAGTAGTCCTTTGTTGTAGATCTACCAGGCTGCTACCATATTTTTTAGCTATAGCCTTTGCTGCTCCTAATGTCTTCTTACACTTTTAGTGGATTCATGGTTGATTTCCCATCTTGAGGGTGGGAGTAGAGTCAGGATATGCAAGGTCATGAGGTTACAGAGTGTGGTTGAGTACAACTCTGATGGTGGCCCACGGTACCTTATGCATGACAAATTTTGAGTTGTTCAATTTGGTCCAAATAAATATCATTTAGCAGGGCAGTAGCGCCATACAACACGATGAAGCATATGCTTAATGTGAAGATACCACATATTCTCCACAAGGACTGTGTAGTCATCATTCCACCAAACAGACTGTCATAGACTGCAGCTGCTACAACAAGTCTATTTGTAAGAACAAGGTCATGTAGTTTTTTTTTCCACTTCTTGTCAGTTCCGTTATGACCTATCTGGTCATGCATTTATGTCCTTTTGGATTTAGCCAGATTGTTGAGCAGTGGTGCAACTGAGCCACTCTTGGTGACAAACATAGAGCTCTGCCACTATAACACGTTCTGTGTCCTTGCCACCCTTATTGCTTTTTCCCAATTTGTGTTCAATATACAGAAATACCGAATCACCAGTTGATGGGTCGTACTCGGTGCTAATCTGAGGGGGTTTCTTTAGCTATGTTGGACATAATGTCATACGACCTCTTGGTGTCCATCAGTAATATTAAGGACTTTTAAAAGAAAAGTGCAATATTGTAGCATGCTACATTAAAAAACACAGAATTTATTTTATATAAAACAATGAAGGATTACTGTGAATAATATCATTTTAATGAGTTCTGATTGATACTATTTTAACTACATTACCTCTTCCTGTACCAAGAATTAATTTCCACAATTTAAAAACCTTGAAGGTCCATTCACTTTTCCTGTGTGTATGCCACAATCCTCCAGGATTCATTAATTCTCCACCTTTTCCTTACAGATCTCATAAACTGAGATGCTTCAATTCCTTGCTCAGTTTGCCAGCAGAAATCCGATTGCCTTCCTACAGTTTTCCAAGCTAACTATGTTGATTGTTTCTGTCATGTGCCTCTGTAAAACCCACTGTGGATTTCTTCCACTTGCTGCCAGTTAGAACAAATTATTCTGCTGCTGTTCCCCCATGAAATCCAAACAGAAGTATTGCCTCATCCATATTCCAGGCAAACAATAAAATTAGTATTTTCTGTGCGTAAATGCAAGCGAGATGAAAAATAATTTCCTTTGTTTTTCCCAATCAGTGAGTTGCAACCTGAACAAGACCAAATCTGTAATTGTCTATTCTGCTACAAACTGAATTACTTATGTTTGTGAGCAAAGAGATATAGATATATCAAATAAAAGAACCTGCTAACCAAGACACAACCCTGCTGCTACATGATGTGTTTTGATATATTCAAACAGAAATGCAAACAAATGAATTTACCTATAACACAACTATTTGATTCTGTAAGCCTTACGCATACTTTCACTTCCATTTGAGGGGTATTGAGCAATTATTCCAGCAGAATTCTAAGCTTTTAGCTTCTTTCTAAAAAGAAAAATGCCTTTATTCTAACAAGAGTCCCAGAACTGGATTACCCTTTACTTTTGTCTCTGACATTATCAACTCTGACTGTGCAAAATAACATAGGCCACCTTCTAAGCTTAATAAATCCAAGGTAGACAAACAGGAGGCTGGAAGAACACAGCAAGACAGGCAGCGTCTGGAGGAAAGGAGCAGTCAACGTTTCAGGTATTACCCTTCTTCAGGACTGGATGTGGGGATGGAAGGAGCTGCAGGTAACAGTCCAGAGATGTGCAGGTTAGGTGGATTGGCCATGCTAAATTGCCCGTAGTGTTCAGGGATGTGTAGCTTAGGTGGGTTGTACGGGGATGGATCTGGGTGGGGTGCACTGAGATTCTGTGTGGACTTGTTGGGCCGAAGGGCCTGTTTCCACACTGTAGGGATTCTATGATTCTATGATTCTACGAAGGGTGGGGTGGGGAGGAAGGGTTAACAGAATGACAGTGATAGGCGGACACCTGTAGTAGGTACAACCTGGTTGGCCGATAGGAGCGATAAATCCAGTTTGTTGTTGGAAGGGAGGGTCAGTAGGTGAAATGGGAGGGAGGAGGTGGAGCTGGAAAGGGAGCTGGGCATGGGTGGGAAGGTTACTTGAAATTGGAGAACTCAATGTTGAGTTCTCCAGGCTGTAGGGTCCTCAGGCGGAAGATAAAGAGTTGTTCCTCAAATTTACGTCTTGAATCGCTGCGACACTGGACGAGGCTGAGGACGGACATGTCGAAGGCGGAGGGGTGGGGCGTTGATTGAAATGGGCAGTGACTGGGAGGTTAGGTTGGTCATTATGGGCCAGGTGAAGATACTCAGTGAAATGGTCACCTAGTCTACGTTTGGTCTCACCGACGTACAGAAGGCCACATCAGGAGCACCAGATGCAGTAACTAGGTGGGAGGAGATGCAGGTGAAGCTATGTCTCACCTGGAAGGACTGTTTAGGGCTCTGGATGGAGGTGAAGGTGGCGGTGTGTGGGCAGGGGTTGCATCTTTTATGGTTAGAGAGGAAGGTACCAGGCGGGTTGGAGTGGTTGGTGGGGAGTGTGGCACGAACTAAGAAGTGGCGAAGGAAATTCCTTAGGATTCTTCATTCCACTGGCACCAAGTCATTACAAAAAACAAAGGAAGTTAAGAATACACTGGAATTATTTCTAAAATATATATGGTACAAAGCCTATGGGTTACACTGGACTGGGAAATCCTTTGTCTTCTTTGCTCATCCTTCTCATCAGCACTCCTTCCAACAAAGACACTTGTTTCTTCAGAGCGAGAGTCGATTCAATTGCTCCAGCTACCCTCCATCACCATTGCCATTTGATAAACTGCTCATCTCTCTTGCTTAGAGTCCTCCATCATCATCATCACTCAAAGCTAAAGGTCCCATTACACATGGCCTAACCAGCATTCTATGTGCATGCATTACTTCGTTGCAACACTATTTGTAAAACCCCAAATGGTATTATCAGGCTTATGGATTTCTCCATGTGGCCTTTCATAAACAAAAATGTTTCAATCCCAATGTCTCCATTAGTTAACATTCTTAAAGCTTCAACTTCCTTTTTTTTTGTTTTTACACCGAAGATGTGCTTACACTTAGCCATGTATAACTGCATGCGCCACCTCTCTGTCCATTGCGGTTATCCAAATCTTCAGAATTTTTTCAGCTTTCCTTGATATTTATTACATCATCCTGTTTCAAGGCTTTGTCAAATTTCAGTCCAAGCAAATTTCTATCTATTTATTTAATCTTCTACTGTGCCCCTGATAAGTTCAAGTCTTATGTGGGTCATCTTACTGAAGATTATCTGAAATCCATTATTATACGCATTTAGTCGCTCATTAGAAAACCCTTATTAAAGTTCTTCAAAAAAGACTTGCATTTCTTGGTGATTTTGACTAGTTTTCTTTCTAAGTGGTTACTAATAATTAAATCAAAACTTGGATTTCTAATTGTTTGCTTATATGGGCAAAAAATAGCAGATTGTAGGTGCCCAATTAATCCTTTGTTTCCTCATTGAGAAAGGGTGTATTTGTGCTTATCTTTCACCCAAAGAAAAATTGTATAATTAAGGCAGATTGAGAAATGGTGTCTCAAATCTCATCCATGGTAATTTCCTTATCGCTTCTTTCTGTCACCTCAGTTTGCATTACATCATGACCATTCAGCTTCGCTCTCATTAAAACATAACATGAATGCAAGAACTGAGTTCTAGAGATAGCCAAATTACCAGCAAGATGGTATTTAAGTGAATGTGACAGCAAAGATTCCTTGTAAAACTGAAATCACTGGGATCAGAAGGAAAACTCTCCAGTGGATGAAGTTATACTTGGCACAAGAGAATATGCATGTGATCAATTTTTTAAGGGCTGATCACTTTGGACTTAATATCTTGCTAAGAATTACTTTGGGCATTGTCCTGTGTCGAACTTTCCCTGGCTACTTTAATTATTATCTCTATTATTGAGAGTGAGGACATTTCCTGATGATTGCATTTTTTAGTAGTAAATATCTGAATTTTAAAAGCTGGTCTCAGTAATAGTAACCACAAATATATTATCAATTGTAATTTTAAAAAAAATCTGTTTCACAAATCCTAACATTACTTCAGATCTGCTATTGCTAGTTTAAGCTGTGCTGGATATCTTTGATAAATGAGCATTTTTTTTCTCCTGCAGGGGTATTAGTAGTTGCAGTGATGCTATCTACACAAAGTGACAGCTATGGCCATAGCTGCTACAATGGTGTACTCATATGGACCATATTGGCTAAAACAATCCAATGTCCCTGGAGTAGATTCATTGCCAACCATCCTATTTGGTATTAGTCTATAATACACTTACCAAATAGGGAAGGATGCCCATGAGGTCTTCAGCAGAAACTAAACTCAGTCTGATAATATTAAGAACTAATGTATAACTAAATTGAGTTTATGTTTCATATTTTTGTGTTAAGAAAGAAAGAAAATTTAGTTTCATATGAGCATTCTTATTGCATGGTTTTAAGAGGTCTGTTGGTCTGTTTTGTTGGCATGAATTTTAAGAGGTTTTAAACCCTTGAGGTCAATGGCTTAGTGCATTAGAAAAAAAAAGTAGCAAAAATAATCTTATTGCTTAGTGACAAGGGTCCAATGACATACAGAGAAATGCAGAACTATCCAAAAGCTTTGGCTGTATTCTATTTGAGAGACCGACAGAGCGCTGGAGATTGGGTTAAGGGAATTATGTAGTTACTCTGAAGTTAAAGGTGAGTTTTGCAGGTTGTTTTAGATGTCTTGTGGAGGAGGTACTAACCCAGGGCAAAAGAAAAATCCCAGGGCTGCACAGAAATTTGCAAAAAGCAACTGAGCACAGAGCTTTCTTTTCAAGTCCATTTCAAGCCCACTGACTCCCACAGCTACCTGGAATACATCTCCTCCCACCCACCTTCCTGCAAAAATGCCATCCCCTATTCCCAATTCCTTCGCCTCCGCCGCATCTGCTCCCAGGATGAGACATTCCACTCCCGTACATCTCAGATGTCCTCATTCTTCAAGGACCGCAACTTCCCCCTCACAGCGGTCGAGAACGCCCTCGACCGTGTCTCTTGCATTTCCTGTAACACATCCCTCACGCCCCCGTCCCCGCAATAATAACCAAAAAAGAATCCCCCTCGTCCTCACGTACCACCCCACCAACCTCCGGATCCAACGCATCATCCTCCGACACTTCCGCCATCTGCAATCAGACCCCACTACCAAAGACATTTTTCCCTCCCCACCCTTATCTGCCTTCCGGAGGGACCACTCCCTCCGTGACTCCCTTGTCCGCTCCACACTCCCCTCCAGCCCCACCACACCCGGCACTTTTCCCTGCAACCGCAGGAAGTGCTACACCTGCCCCCACACATCCTCCCTCACCCCAACCCCAGGCCCCAAGAAGACTTTCCACATCAGGCAGATGTTCACCTGCACATCTGCCAATGTGGTATAATGCATCCGCTGTACCCGTTGTGGCCTCCTCTACATCGGGGAAACCAAGCGGAGGCTTGGGGACCGCTTTGCAGAACACCTGCACTCAGTTCGCAACAAACAACTGCACCTCCCAGTCGCGAACCATTTCAACTCCCCCTCCCATTCCTCAGACGACATGTCCATCCTGGGCCTCCTGCAATGCCACAGTGATGCCACCCAACGGCTGCAGGAACAGCAAATCATATTCAGCCTGGGAATCCCGCAGCCCAATGGTATCAATGTGGATTTCACAAGCTTCAAAATCTCCCCTCCCCCAACCGCATCCCAAAACCAGCCCAGCTCATCTCCACCTCCCTAACCTGTTTTTCCTCTCACCTATCCCCTCCTCCCACCTCAAGCCCCACCCCCATCTCCTATCTACTAACATCATCCTGCCCCCTTGACCTGTCCGTCCTCCCTGGACTGACCTATCTCCTCCCTACCCCACTACCTACACCCACCTTTACTGGCTCCATCCCCGCCTCTTCGACTTGTCTGCCTCCTCTCCACCTATCCTCTCCTCTATCCATCCTCTATCCGCCTCCCCCTCTCTCCCTATTTATTTCAGAACCCTCTTCCCCTCCCCCATTTCTGATGAAGGGTTTAGGCCCGAAACGTCAAGTTTTCCTGCTCCTATGATGCTGCTTGACCTGCTGTGTTCCTCCAGCCCCACACCTTGTTATCTCGGATTCTCCAGCATCTGCAGTACCTTTTATCACAGAGCTTTCTTCACTGAGGTTTGGGTGTTTGTTCAGGAATTGCGAGGATTAAAGCAGTAGTGACAACTTGAATTCGTTTCTGATGTCTGTGATGCAATCTGGTCAAATTTTCATTTTGTTTTGTGTCATACATTCCATACTTTTACTGTTTTATGTTGCGTGTATATTAAAAGCACCCTATTAGCTTCTTGTGAATATGTTTAGTAGCTTTTCTTTAAATGTGAAATCAAATTTTCCATCTAAAAGAATTAGGTTTTAGTCTGGGATCCAATTTATTTATGTCAGGTGGATTACAACAACAATCAGTGAAAGCTTACCACATAATTATTAATAGCTAGTTACATCTGAGATACATAATCATTTCTTGTGAAGCACCAAGCTTAACTTGAGGTTAAGTGCATATTATTGTTACTTACATAGATTCGGTGCAACGACAACTGAATACTTCCTTCCAGGAATAATCATTTTTCTCCTTATGGGCAGAGCTTATTTTGAGATGACGGTTACCCCATTTGGGTACTAACTGCATTATCAAACATCCCCTCCAAACTTTGTTCAGCTTTTTTTTTAAACTTGTTATGCAATTGTTACAAGTAAGTAAAGTTAGCTTGTAGCTACCCAATCTCCTCCCAGTTACTAACTTCTTAAAGGCTGACAGCTTAGTTGGATTCAAAGTCTGTTGTTTGAGAAGAAAACAGTCAGGAACCATTGATATACTGGACCCTTGGTGGATCTTTTATTTCCTGAAAGTTCTTTGCAGAAGACATCTCTGGCATCGATATCACCACTGAATAGTCATTTCCCTGTAGAGTTTTGAGTTTCCTCAAAATGTGTCAGAGAAAATAGTTGGCTTTCTGAATGAAGTAAATCTCCTTTTGTTATCATGAGGCAGACTTGAATGTGATCCTTTGATTGTCATGCATATGCTTTTGGACAACCATGTTGTTTTATCAGGTTCAATCCTAGTCTCAAATATTGACGCTGCTATTTTGGTTCTGCTTCTTCTAGAAATTAAAAATGGCTGCATCGAAAATCTACTGCCAAGTACAGGTGGTTGTGGTGTCCAGAAGATCACAAGATCAGATTTTGCAGATTCATCTGAAATTGATAACAATTGACCAGTTCCTCCAACCTTGTGAAATCAGCGGTATTATCCGAAAGGTTGTCAGGCATTGGATGTAATTAATCTGAAGTGGTGACTTTTATCCTTTTCAGTCCATAAAATATTCTTCTGAGACTTATGAAGTCTTCTTCTTCTTGAGATGAGTCATATTGATCACTCAAATGCAACTAAAATGCTGCAAGTGTTGCAAATCTCAAATAAAATGCTGGAAAAAAAAATGTCAGGAAGCCTGGCAGCAGCCATGAAAAGAGAAATAGGATGTTTTTAGTCTGAAAAAAAAAACTTCCTCTTCAAGAAGAACAGGTTCTGAAGTTCTGAAGGAAAGTCATATCAGATTCAAAGTATTAACTTTGTTTCCCTATCCACATTGCTGCCAGGTCTTCCGAGTTTCTCCAGTAATTTCTGTGTTTGTTACTTTGTGCCTTTGTTTCTTCTATCAAAGTGGATAACCTTACACTAAGCTACTTTACATTTCATCTGCCATAGTCACACTCATTCAGCACATCTAAATCCTCCTGACAATTCATAATCCTACCAATCTTTGTATCATCTGCAAATTTGGAAATATTCAAGTTAGCTCCACTTTGAAATCAGTTATATAGGTTGTGAATTACTAGGTCCCAAGCATTGAACCTTGCTGCGCTCACCAGTCAGAGCCTGTTAATTTGAGAAAAAAAAGCATTTATTCCTACTTTCTGCCTTCTGCCTGTTAACCAGCCCTTAATCCATACTAGTATATTACCTCAAACCAACGAGCTTTAATTTTCTTTTCTAACCTCTTTGTGCAGGATCTTGTCAAAAGCCTTCTGAAAATCCAAACACAGCAAATCCATTGGTTCCTCCTCATTGACTCTGCTAGTAACGTACTCAGGAAGAAACTCAAAACGTTTGTCAAACATGATTTTCACTTAATATATCCACATTGACTTTATCCAATTAGGCAACTATTTTCTAAAGCAAGATTTGCTCCTAGGCCAACAGAAATGCATTCACTTCCTCTCTGAAATTATGTAATCCTGAAGCAATTTTATATTGCCAAAATTTCTCTTCTGTATTTTAATGATTTGTTAATTCCCAATGTGAATAATTTGTGATCTTAAATCTGTTTGGACGTGTAATCACTTTTCCATTGTCATTGTATCTAATGGCTGCTGTTCCACTTATTTAAACGATTTACTTGAAAGTTGTTGCAGGAACTTTTCTGTAGATGTAGTTGATATAGTGTGAAGCTGGAGCAACACAGCAGGTCAGGCAGCATCAAAGGAGTAGGAGAGTCAACATTTCGGGCCTAGGCCCTTCATCAGGATATCTTATGTGCACCTTCACAGGACCACTATCCACTCTATCTCTGCCACTGCACTTGCCTTCCACTAAGGATGACATTCTACAATTCTCATTAATGCCTGCAGCCTGTTCACTCAACAGCTCTCACCCACCTTGTCCTCCTAAACTGCAAACCCATCCTGCCATCTTCTGACTCAATCAATGGGGACACACCCCCATTTTTCCTGCTCTTGTGTCACTGAAAACTGCTGTATCATCATGCTCAGTGTCTCCCTCTGACTCATTGAAGAAACCCACTTCCCGGATTCATATCTGCACTGCACCTGAATCGATGTATCTGGATGGATTGATGTATCTGGAATCCTCTAAATGGCTGCGCTTGACCTCTAGGACTGACCATGGCTCAGTCCCTGGCCTGCTAAGATATGGATCCCTGGGCAATGGCCAAACCCCTGCCCTGGAATCAAACATCCCAGGCCGTGGCAGTTGCATCTGTCTGATGATGGTTGTTCTTGACCTGACTAAGGACAAGTCCCCTTTGACTTACAGCCACGGCTGTTTGGTTGAAATGCACATGTGTTCTTGCCACATAAACTGCTGACAAATGCTGTAGATGTGACATTGACATAACAGGGTGTTGTACAGCAACATGACCACTCCCTTGATTGTTCAATGTTCTGAAACCTGACAAGCTACCTGACTGGCCCTATGCACTATAGAGCAACACCAACCACAGAGATTGGCAGGCCTCAAGTAAGCAAAACATCTGTGAGCACTAATAAATTAAACCGTAAATGTATCCTGTATAGTTGCTCGAGTTGTGTTTATATGCCTGTACCGTTCACTGCCTGTGCTAGTATTTATTGCCCATCCATAATTACCCTTAAGATAATGATGCTGAGCTGTCTTCTTGAACCACTGCCATCCATTTGGCATAGGTACACCTACAATGTCGTTAGGAACAGAGTCCATGATTTTGATCTTGTGACAATGAAGGAATGGTAATACAATTCCATTTCAGGTTAGTGTGTGGCATAGAGGGAAAACTAGCAGGTGACGGTCCCAAGTATCTACTGTCCTTTTTTCACCTACATGGAAGAAGTTATGGGATTGTACTCTGCCCTTAAAAGTGTTTTGGTGAGTTGTTGCACTGCATTTTGTAAATGGTACACACTGCTGTTGCTGAGAGTGATTATGGGATCATGGTGTTGCAAACTTCTGATCACATATTTGCACCATTGCTATAATAACCTCCTGCCTCTTATGCAACCACACATGTCTGCCCATGCCTCAGTTTTACTACTGCTGAAACCCTCATTGAGATCTTTTCTACCTGTAGACATGACTACTCTAACGCAATTCTAGCCTTTATCCATTATAAAATTAAACTCATAAATCTATTCTCTGTTTCCGAACTCCCCCCAAGTTTCATTCACCCATTGTGCCTCTGTTCACTGACAAGCTCCTGGGTGGGTAATATCTTGATTTTAAAATTCTCATTCTAGTTTTCAATTCCCTCTCTGACCTCATGGCCAATTATTTCTTTACTTCCCTCTAGCCATGCAATCCTCAGACATCTGCACTCCACTAATACTGGCTTTTCAAGTATTGCTGATTATAATTTGTCTACCAATCATTGACCGTGCTTTCCATTGTCAATGTTGTAATTTCTGTTATTCTCTCCCTCTCTTCACGATGATTCTTTAAAATGAACCCCTGGACCAAGTTTTTGATCATCTGCCTGAATATCTCATGTTGCTTTAAATCAAATGGGGCAATAATATCCACAGTTAATTATATTGGTTGCGCATTCAATTCACAGGTCTGTGTAGTTAACAGGAAACTAGTGTGAAATTCAATGCATCAATGTGGGATTCACCTCTAGGACATTTTAGATAACAGTTAATTGATCTATAATAATGCTTAGTTTACAACTAATATACAATTATGATAATTGAAAGAATTGCTTTTTGAGCGGCTTCAAATTCACCTTAAAACAGATTGAAGAAAAAGTCTTTTGTTACAATGAATAAGCTATTAATAGTCACAAGAGGTCTCCAATTTGCATGATTTATATATATTTCTATGAATAAATTAAACATTTGCGCAAAGAATCAACAAGACTTAGAATGAGCCTCGGTAATTAGCCACTGGGAGCCACCCATCACCCCCATTAACATTTGAGACCTTTGGGTACCAAAATTAGTCACCTGTTAACAGGAACACTTCTACAATTAAATCTCTGAAATTTTACTGTTGTGCCTATGAAGATCCAGACAAGTCACCATAGTCTTACCAGACCATAGGGCTGCTCTCTCATTAGACAGAGGTGACTGGTGGTGATCTAACCTGAGGGCCACTACACCTGAGGACCACTATCCACTCTATCTCTGCCTCTGCAGTGATTGAACCAACGGTATTGATTTCATAAACCAACTGTCCAGCCAGCTGAGCTAAACCAACCTCCTATGAAAACTGCAAAGCTGTTATTTACAGTTGCTATCCAATTATGAGAATTTAACAAATAAACGGTCTTTTTAAAAAATAGAAAACTACATCAACACAGTTTCAAAGCAAAAGCAACTTGTGTTGTAATGTATGCTATTTGCTTAAACTTTCCAAACGGATTATTTCATTCTCGAGGGGAATGTCCCATTGATCAACACCAGTACAGTATACTTCAATGCTGATCAATCCTATTTTCATTATCATCTCCAACTCTTGTAGCTGCAGTGCAACACAGAAATATTGGATTAGTGGGGCCCATATTCCTCACGCAACAGCGACATTTCTTTTTAAATGGCAGGAACTTCCTTCAGCAGCATAAGTGGGCAATTGAGATAATGCATGGGGCGAAAAATAATTGGGTAGGATGTACTTGGAAACCTGGTTGTGATTACAGTGGATAAATCGTCTGATCAGGATGGTTTGCAGCCCAGGTTGCTGAAAGAGGTGGAGGTGAAAATAGAGCAAAGGCTTGCCATGATTGTCCAATTAAGTTGGGAGAGAAGTGCCAGAGGTTTGGAGAGTGGTAAACCTGTCTGTTGGGCAGATCCTAATGGTCCAAGATTACTTGCATTCACACTCAAAATGAGTTCTCAGGTGACTGAAGAGTTCAATGCAAGGCCTACAGTCTCTGTCACTGGTGGAGCAATAGGAGGATGGGATATTTGGGTTGCCATGCATCCTTTTCTCTGTCGACACAACTTCAGCTTGCAATTTGGAATGGGACTCAATGTATAAGATCTTACCCAGTTGTTTGCCCTCCACTTTGGATAGACTTGAGTCAGGGTTTCCCACCTGTCAATGAGAATGCTGCACTTTTTAAAAGAGGATTTGAGACTTTGTTGAAACATTTTGTCTGCCCACCTGGGGCTTACTTGCAATGTTAACGTTCCATGTAATTGAACATAAGATGGATTTTGTGTTTCAAATATGTAGGGCACTGGTGACACCACATCTTGATTACTCTGTTCAGTTTTGGGCTCTTTTTTAAGAAAAGATGTAAAGGCATTGGAGACAGTTAACAGGAAGTTTACTAGATTGTTATCTGGAATGAGTGGGTAGTCGAATGAAGAAATGTTGGTGTGGCTAGGATTGTTCTCACTAGGGTCTGGAAGAGTAGGGGGTGATTGAACTGAAGTGTACATGACTGTTAGTGGTCTTGACAAAGTGGAGAGATAGTAGGAACTGCAGATGCCGGAGAATCTGAGATAACAAGGTGCAGAGCTGGATGATCACAGCAGGTCAAGCAGCATCAGAGGAGCAGGAAGGCTGATGTTTCGAGGCCTAGACCATTTCTGAAGAAGAGTCTAGGCCTGAAACATCAGCTTTCCTGCTTCTCTCATGCTGCTTGGCCTGCTGTGTTCATCCAGCTCTACACCTTGTTTTCTCATTGACAAAGTGGATGTTTGCTATTTTGTGCTGGTCCATAAGTAGCAAACACTACTAAAGAAATAGGGGTCATCCTTTTAAGATAATTGTGAGCAGATATGTTTCTCTCAAAGGGCAACATTGGAATTCTCTGCCTTAGCCATGATCTTTCTGAATGGCAGAGCAGGCAGGAGGATTTGAATCAGAGATAAAAGGTACTGCAGATGCTGGAGAATCTGAGATAACAAGCATGGGGCTGGATGAACACAGCAGGTCAAGCAGCATCAGAGGAGCAGGAAAACTCGACGTTTCGGGCCTAAACCCTTCATCAGAAATGGGGGAGGGGGAGAGGGTTCTGAAATAAATAGGGAGAGAGGGGGAGGCGGATAGAAGATGGATAGAGGAGAGGATCGGTGGAGAGGAGGCAGACAAGTCGAAGAGGCGGGGATGGAGCCAGTA